>CM023457.1:75534315-76114315 GCA_013339765.2 Haemaphysalis longicornis | reverse complement strand
CGCCAGCGGTTCACGAGTTTGCGAACGCTTTTATGACTATACAAACCGCTTGGCTTTCGAAGCCTCTGGGTTACCCGCGACGACGGAACGCCGTGTGGCTCTACTTGGGTCCAGCGAGCGAGCTACGACGACAAGAGAGCCCCTGAAGTGCTCTGCACTTACAAGATTCCGTGTCCTTCCGCTCTGCGAAGAAGGATGACCAGCGAAGCTGTGGTGCTAAACCTCAGCGTGAGCGACAATATGCTTTCCACCGGCACGTAGTCCAAGGAGTAGACGAAACAAAACACGCTTGTTTTAATTTCCGATTGAGCAGACTCATAGTTAATCATCTGAGCGAAACTTGGACGGCCTAAAGTTTTATTCTACTGGAAAACATGGGCTGTCCGTTTCCCTCCCCTAGAATCCCATGTATTGACAGCAGACGGTAATTCCACACTTTACAACTTCACTGTGAAGTGTGTCACTTTGAAACGTAATGATTTCGTGTAATGGTAGAGTCGTCTTAGCGGCTAACTTCCGTGCAGTTGATTTTCGGATAACTTTAATCAAGAGGAGTTATCAGCCGTTTTCTGTAATCATTCTCCCCCTCCGTAGATGGGCATGCTTCACTGTGCGACACACTATGTGGAAAAGCCAGCTTCCAATTAAGGGCCCATTGAAGTCGGCTTCACCTGTAATCACAACTTCATAGCTGGAAAGTCATTTCTTCAGGGGCAAGATAAGCCGTGATATATCAAATATGAATGACTTTTTATTGTTTTTATTATTTTATTTAGAAATTGTATGACAGCTGCATCTTACCTGTACTCCCTACGGGGCAGAAACTTGGAGGCTCACTAAGTGGGTTCTCACCTTAAATTTAGGACGACTCGCGAGCAATGGAACGGAAGATGATAGGCGTAACATTAAGAACAAATAAAGAGCGGTGGGTCAGGAACAACGCGGGTTAGGCACATTTAGTAGAGATTAAGAAGAAGGACGTGCGCAGGGAATGTAATGCGAAGTCTAGATAACTTTTGGTCATTACTGGTAACAGAGTGGATCCCTCTAGAAGGCAAGCGTTGCAAGCGTTGCAGGGGCGGCAGAAAGTTAGCTGGGTAGATAAAATGAAGAATTTGCGGGGATAAATTGGTCGCAGTTTAGCGCAGACCGGGATAATTGGAGATAATGGGCGAGGCCTTTGCCCTGCCGTTGGCCTGATAGTAGGATGATGATTATTCGTTATTATTATTTGATTTTTTTTTCGTACGCTGAACATTGTGGCGCAAGGTTTTACGATTCCAGGGAATTTGAGTGGGCACCGCAAAATGGTGCTGCGCTCGCGTGGGATTTAGGGAGCCTTCATGAAGGCATGTAGGCTCCCTACTGGGATCTTGCCTACATCGCTCTGAAGTCGGAGGCGGTCCCGTCGGTCTGCTGGATCCAGCCTAGAACAGCTTCGCTGTAAAAATGAGTTTGACGGGCGGTACGGGGGTGGGGGGTCGCCTTTTCAGCAGTTGCACATGGCGCCGAATAAGGTAAGGCGGCCCTGAGCACAGCTTTGGCTTTTCTTTGCCATGCTTCTGTTCCGTAATTCATGACGCGCAGCTTGGAGCCATTCCTTCCCCATATTTCCCTGATCTATTTCTATCTTTTCACGTTACGAAGCGTTGTTCTGCGCCTTGAGTTAGCACCGACAATACGCATTAGTTCAGCGTCATTCTTCTCCTTTTTAGTGGCAGAAATAAAATACTGTCAATCTTGGGTGTGCCTTCCCCCCCCTTATGAGTGAGAAAGCTCCAGAGGAATATACCTCGGAAAAAGAATAGCCTCCGCTGACAAACAGAAAACGTTTAGGCCAATGCGATGCATGACACGGTCAGTCGGAGAGGCTTTTTCCGTATGAAAACTCCAGCGCCGTGATTCTGAAAGGGACTTAGGGCGTCCCTTGGCAGCGTTTGCGGTTCTAGAAAATGAGCCGCTGAAAATCTCGCAGCGTCCATTGGCAAACCTGTCAAATAACTGTAAGACGAATGCGGCAATGTCCGCAATGCGAGCCACTAACACTCGAAGAACGCGGTAACGCCGAAATGATGATGATGATGATGATGATGATGACAATCATCAAACTTTTTTGTGAAAGAAGGGGAACGGTTAGAGCGCGGAACTAGGGCGGAGCTCTCCTTTCAGAGCACCTGTGGGGCTTGACCTGGTCCAGGCCCTGTCGATGAGCTTGTGCTGGTCGACCAGGTGCCCGCTGGTCAGGCTTGCTTCCCGTGTTTCTTGAGGAGGTGTGTTCTTCTGTGTCTGCCAAGTGATGGCGACATTCCGTGTAATGTGAATGAGGTTGGCTTTGTCTTGGTATTGGTAACAATCTTCGCCGTATCTGTCCGGGAACATTAAAACGAATCTTGATCTGTGCGGAAAGGTGTTTGTTCGGATTTTTCTGAGTGTTCGGGCACGGCCTCCGCGATCGGCGGCCGGCGGCGCGCCGCCGGCAGCCGATCGCGGAGGCCATGGTTTTACCTCAAAAGCACCGAGCCCTTTATGTGGCACAGGGAGAATTCTTCTCTTTAGGCGCTTTTTGTTAAGGCGTTCGCGGTAACCGTTAAGTTTCACACAGTGGAAGGCCGTACGAGTGGCATGCGCTGCAGTCGTTGAGCTGCCCATTCGTTGTCCTTGCGAAGCCTTCACGAGCTGGGCATGTGATATTGTGTACCTTCTCAGTTCTCTGGGGAGGATGTCTTTGGAGCTTGTTGGTGTTCTTCCGGCTACATTGTTGAGTCCATTGTGATGTTTAGGCTCTTGTGGTTAGTATCGCCCCATCTTACAGCCCGCATGACTGCAGTCGTTTCGGCTTCGTCTATGCTTTGATTCCTGATGGTGACGCAGCAAAGGAGTCTCCCTTTGAAGTCAGCCACGGCCGTGGTTGCGGAGCCATTGGAGCCTACGCTTGCGTCCGTAATATGCAGTTGGTGATGAAACCGTGTTGGCAACGTGGGGTCCACGTGACCTTCTTTCTTCCTGTTGAAAGGCTTTTGAGAGGACTTCGAGTGAGTGGGTTATTCTGTACTTGTGACATGTGCACGCAATGTTACGAGAGAAGAAACGGCGTGCGCGGAGCGTGCGCTATTTGTGTTGTAGACTTCGCCGAAAACTGGGCTGTTGTGCTTCTTCCCCAATAAATAGATCAATATCAATTACGTTTTTTCGGTTGAAAAAACGTATACCCTGGCTGGACTGGTTCTGAGTGAGTCGCTACCATATAGGCTGGTTCTTCGAAACACAACAACGTTGTATTTTGTCTCCATGGCCTTAAGCATGCAAGGACACTCAGAAGCGCTTCGTGCATACGCAATCAAGAGGAACAAAGGGAGCCGTGGAGGCTGTAAGTGCGTCGTAAGTTCTTTGTTGGTCAGCCCAAGGTGAGAGGAGCGCAGCCATGTTCAGCGGCAGCTTCTGCGATAGACTTTATTGAGTATCCAAAGTATACCGTTATACGACGAGTATAGAATTAAACGTAACGTTCCGTTGCTTACTGAGCAATGGAACGAAAGATGATAGGTGTAACGTTAAGGACAAGAAGAAAGCGGAGTGGGTCAGGGAAAACGCGTGTTAAGGACATTTAGTAGAAATGCCCCCGCGGGGATAAATTTTGTGAGGAGAAATTGGCCGCAGTTAGCACAGGACCGGTATAATTGAGATCTATAGGGGAAGCCTTTGCC
Organism: Haemaphysalis longicornis; assembly: GCA_013339765.2. Classification (NCBI taxonomy): domain Eukaryota; kingdom Metazoa; phylum Arthropoda; class Arachnida; order Ixodida; family Ixodidae; genus Haemaphysalis; species Haemaphysalis longicornis. The sequence continues at coordinate 76,110,611 of CM023457.1, read as the reverse complement.
CCGCAGTGGGCGTAGAAAGGTTGTTGTTGATGATGATGGTGATGATGATGACCTGGAGTAATAGAGTTTTGGCTCTAGAGAATTTGCGTGGCTGACTCATATCACCCAACCCAAACAGCTGGGTCCAAAGCCCTGAAATTTTGGAAGTGCACTCTCTCCTTGACGCGAATTCTTAATCCGGCAGACTCTTCTACAATTTCACCCTCGCGAGCATACAAAATGCGGCTAAAGGTTTTCCTTTTCTTTTTTTATATAAGTGTGAAATCTCTCGGGCCCTAATAGGTTGTCGAATTTGTTTTATCGCGAGAGCACAAAGTGCCCCACATCCTAAAGTCGCGTGCCATTCCGTCGGAGTGTCAGTCAAGCTTGCCAGTCGAGGTCCCAGAGCGAATGAATGCTGTGCGTGCCAGATAAGGCGTTGCTAGGCGCAGCGGCTGCAGCTGTGTGTGCAAAGGGTAGCTGTACAGGGTGTTGCGACGATAATTGGAACACTTTAAAAAATTTTTCCTGAGCGAACCGCCGCTCTGTTCGCGCTCAAACTTGCCACGAAGGTCGCAATTTGTGGTCTATTTTGTTTGATACCGGGAGCAACGATGGTACTTACCTGTGTATTCTGAAAATAAATAAAAACAAGTTTCGCCTATGGGAAAATGGCGGCTGATTTGGACGTGCGAGCCAGCGCAAGTTAATGTTGGAACGACGGAACCACCTGCAGAGTCAAATGCACGTTTGGGATTCACGTACGGAGCCAAATGGTGCAGCAGACGATCAGAAAATGCACCTAGAAATGAGCTAGCAGACGATCAGCAAACCCGGTTTTCGGGCTCGCACGTCCAAATCGCCGCCATTTTCCCATAGGCGAAAATTGTTTTTATTTATTTTCAGGATAAACAGGTAAGTACCGTCGTTGTTCCCGGTGTCAAACAAAATAGACCACAAAATGCGACCTTCGTGTGAAGTTTGAGCGCGAACAGAGCGGCGGTTCGCTCAGGGAAAATTTTTAAAGTGTTCCAATTACCGTCGCAACACACTGTATAGGATGCACAGAGGACGACAGTGTGGAGTCGTCGGTTCATATATTGCCGTACATATATAGCACGCCCAAGAACTGTTCAACGGAGAGAGAGAGAGAGAGAGAGAGAGAGAGAGAGAGAGAGAGAGAGAGAGAAATAAACGTTTATTGTTATTAGAAGGTTATGGGCTCGGACTAAAATTGATCTCGAAACAATTATTCGACGCTATTTTGTCTTCGGTTGCAATTCGCTTAAAAGCAATAAACTACATCTCACCCAACCAGCTACCTCTGAAGAAGAGCCTGCAGTCAGCCGTAGAGCTATTAAAGGCGCCAAAATTTGGTCTTTCTGTCTGCCCGTCCATTCGTTCGTCTTTCAATGTCTTTCTGTCACTCGAATTAGCGGGATATTTTACTGGTTCCTTATCGACTCAAGTGGGGAAGAAGAAACCGATAGGAGGGGAAGCGAGCCGGGGGAACGCAGGGAGGGTGGGGCGAATGAGAGGGAGAGGTTGAGGCGAGTGGAGTTCAAGTGGGAAGAAGAAAGAAATGCAATGAAGTCCTCTCTCTCTCTTTCTCGTCACTTGGCGTCGTTGCAGCAAAGGAACCAGGTACGCGGCAAATGTCACCCTTTCCACATATTTTTCAGTTGAAATACTAGTATCACCTGAAGAAGCAGCATATATGCTGCGCATGCAGACGGTAAAATTAGGTTTCCGCACCAGCGCGCCGCCTCTGTGCTTAGAATGTGTTAGGTTTTTGACGAGTCTATCAGAGTTCGGAAACAAGAATACCTATGGCTAACTGCAGAAATCCTGCCCATTTATTCGATTGTTCGGTCGCCTAGGACCATTTGTACGCAGTCACCGTAACAAAGTGTAAACCATGGTGTTCTTAAAAATAATCTTCATTTAACGCCCATCCACTGGTAATGAAGACGCTGATCACCGAGCCGTATTTGTGATAGCCATCGCTGATAGGTGAGTGCGTCTCAGTTTTCTCTACCCTTTCGTTTTAGAGCGCAGCCCTTTGTCGCCCGTCTCTGGGCTGAGCCGCGTCGCCGTCGTCGTGACCGAGCGAACGATGGGAAGATCAACGAGTGAAAGAAAAAGCGAACGATGGGAGACCGACGAGTGAAAGAAAGCAAAGGAGGAGAGTGTCGCGAAATTGGGAGGGAGGGCGGTTCGCCGTGGCGGCGCGAGCCAGCGCTCTCCGAAAGTGTGCGGTGGGGTAGAGAAGGGGGCAGTATGCCGTGTCCGCACGAGGCGCTCGACGGCACGACGCTTGGCGAAAACGTGAGGGGGGCGTGCGCGTGACTATAATGTGCGTTTCTTAAGACGCACTTCGCGGTCCCTTCCTGAGACGCACTTCGCGCCGCCGACGCAGAGGCTCATCATCGCTGCCGTCGAGAGAACCCACGAGTGAGTGCTGCCTCAGCGCACTGCTGCTGCGCCCAAATATCGCATTAGGGAGTATCGTAATCGCCAGCCAATTTTAAACGCGTAATGCCACGAAAAGTTGTGTTTTTTTTTTTCTAACACAACACAAGCTTTATTTTCTCGCGTGTGCGAGTGGAGGAGGAAAAGAGCAGAAAAGGGTCTTTAACTTGTCAGCAGCGTACGCGCACACTCTGGAAAGAGAACAGCAGAATTGCGAGTACAGCTAATCGGTAAATTAGCGCCTCCGAGAACCCAGCAGCGCCGCGCTGCTGGGCTTTCGAACGAAGCAGCAAACGAAACAGCAAAATTAAACGGGACCGCACGCTTCCTGGCCGCCTTTCTCTGCGTTTCTTTTCTTCTAAGACGAAATACGTAGTGTCTGCAAGGCACCGGGCTAGATCTCGATATTTGAAAAGAACTGCGCTTCGTGAGCCGACTGTTTTCTGTGCTATGTCTACTTCGTTATTTCGCTTTGTTAAAGAAACGCAAACCTGTCTGTTGCACGCATCCGAGAATTGCAAAGCCGCGTACAAAAAGGCGAATTCAAGAAAAAAACGGCTATGTGGGTAGGTACATGGTACATCTGATTAAAGGCTTGAGAAGCAATGAACGTTTGGAGCCAAATTGACGTTATGGTTTCACGCTTATAGGGTGGTTTAATACGGTCAACGAGGGCATCAATAAATTGTGTCCTTGTGTTCGGTCACCGCGAAGAATATTTAAATACTATACGTGCACAACCTTTCGCATTTTGCTTTTCTCGTAGGTTTACACTTTCCAGGAGTGCGACTTGTTTACGAACGAATTGTGAAGTGCAACAAAGAGGCCGTGATCAGAAAAATAACGGTTTCGTGATGTAACCGATCAGATGGTGGGTAATGTTTTGAACTTTGAGGTACGAGCTAGGTTTCTGGTCAAAGTGAGACATGAAATATCGTAACACCGCTTTCTCTACAGTGCATGGCCGAACTAGAGATGTGAGCGGTTGAAAAAAAAAAAAACATTTTTTGAGGTAAAACGGGATTTTGTTGTTTTTTTCTTCTTGCAGGGTAATATTGAAACAAAAACAGTCTCCGGGGAAATTCGTTGTGAGGCGACCAATCTGCAGTGAGGGAAACGCTTTCTTAAATAAATACCTTGACGTGAAATCATGCGATTTTGAGAGTGGAAGCTCTGAAGGGACTTTTTGACGCAGCATGTATACAATTACAGTTGAACCTCGATTTAACGAAGTCACCGGGACCCGCGAATTGTTTCGTTGAATCGGTAACTTCGAACGACAAATGTCGTTCGAGAGAACCACGTTTATTGCCTAGCTGTGAAAAAACCTCGCGATTTTCGCCTGCGCGCGCTTCGTGAGCAGCGGCAGCACACACTTCTCGTAGCTGGCCAGTGAAGTCAAAGCGTCTTCGGCACCCTTGTGTGTCCTAGCAAACCGCCTCAGAAGGTCGACGGCGTCCATCACCTGCCTTGGTTCAACAGTATCCGGATCGTTTGCATCTTCAGACTCCTCTTGTGCGCCGGAAACAAGCTTCACTGTGTCCTCCTCGTCGCGAACTTCTGTTGTGCCAGTGTCCGCGTTTGAAGTCGTCGAAGTTCTGATCTGCGGCCACCTCGCCACGCCGACGAAGCTCTTCAACAACTGGGCGATGCCTCTTCCTGTTCGTGTTGCAGGCTTGTGTAGCCAGTCGCAGCCTCGGAAGTAGAAATGCGGAAGCTGCTTTGGCAGTGTGGAGGCAGTGTGCTACCGCTCCTACGCTCGCAGCACACTGCCATACATTCTAGACGCCACAAATTAAGAAAAAAACTATCTTTTTCTATTCATCTTTTTTTTCCCGGAATGCTTCGTAAAGTCGGGTTTGGCGCCGAAGTTTGTTTCGTTATTATTACGAGTTCGTAAAAGCATTAAGCCTATGGACAACTGCGGGGGGAATCCGAATTTGTTTGTTAAATCGGGAAATTCGTAAATTCGTGTTTCGGAAAATCGAGTTTCAACTGTATATTATTTTCAGTGTTAACGGAAAAATTCATCGGGCACTTAATTTCTTCAGTGATCTGAGGGCGAAATTCTGCTATTGTCGAATATTTTTTCACTGCTGCATCGTGTTTGTGGGGCCGTCGCGTTCACCTGTCGTGTGGAACTCATCCGAATAATTTTTGTCCCATCCTGGCACGGTACTCGGTTAGTGCTGTAGTTAGCACTCTTGGCTGCGGCTACGGCTACCCGGGTTCAAATTCAATTCGAAGCCGAATAAGTTTCTATGTATATATTATTTACTTTTCTTTTACAGCGGCCGTAATTCGTTTTATTCGTGTATGTAACTACGGTCACTTTTCGCGTTTGATGTCGAGGTTTTTATATATCTGTGCGAAATCGTCTATTTTTTTCAATTCTTCACATTTTACTGGGAAAAAACTTTAAAAAATGCTTGTTTGTTTTTCACGCCTCTGAAAATTTCGTGAATGCTTGCATCTCCAGGCCGAACCTCTTCGTCGTGAACCAGCAAACACTTTTTCTTTTTTTCAGGCTGAGTTCCGGCAAAAATACCGGTTCGGTCCTCTTCCGGTACCCTGAACTACATTCACACATTCTCCCGCTGGGGCTGGAAATCAAATTCCAGCCCCAGCCCCAAATTCCCGCGCGCTTGAAAAGGTTTTTGACAGGCGCGTTGTTCTCCCGGCTTGCGTCCCGCCTGGCTTTCAATTCGTCGCACGTCGAAGCATTCCCAGACCTCACTGTAAAATCCTTTATTCGAGCTCGCACCCATGTCACGATGTTGCCATTTCCATTCGAGGCCAATCTGCGACCTGTTTGTCTGCCATGAAGTGGCTCAAAGCGAGAGGTCACGCTCTGTACGAAATTCACGCCGTTCCTTCGCAAGGCACCCGGCCTGTTGATCGCAGCACTTTTCTTGCTTTTCAGAGAGGTCGATCAAACTTTGTAATCTCAGTTGTTTACAAGAGGTAGCGACTGCTTAGATGACTGGATCTCAACCACGAGTATGCCAAAGATCCCTCGATGAGCTACGTTGATCCGCGTCATAATGCCAAACAATTTTCTCTTGCCGCTAAAGTCACCCACGCATTTATTCAATGTCCGCCTTTGGTACCTGGCTTTTGTGCTGGTGCGTCACATTTTGTCAAGCAACCTGCTTTTGCAGCTAAAAACGCCCAAACACTTACATAGTGCCTTTTGTGTGTCTGGCTTTGTCGCATAGCGGCCGTGTTGTGCAAAAAGCCGACGCTGGAGCATCTGCTGCACGGAGAAATTAGACGTACTGTCATGTATCGAAGAAGCCACCTTTCTGCATTGCCAGCAAGGTTTGGCAAAATGAGGAAGACATAGTGTGGGGGATGGGAGGAGGTATGGTTTTGAGGAGGGCTTTCGTGGAGCCCTCAAATGTCCTGGCGACAGGGGCGTAGCCAGAAATTTTGCTCGGGGGGAGCTGAGATTGCAACCTCGACCTCCTCCATATGATTTTTCAAGGGAATTAAAATATGTAATAAATATCGTAACCATTAACTGATAACATACATAAGTAGAACTGAAAATACATAACTATTAACTGTCAGGAACCAAAAAATATTTCATAAAAAATTTATTCGCATTTTCGGAAAATTGTAGCAGAATTGCTATTGTACGGCTTGCAATTTCCTGTTCTGTCTACATAAAAATAAATAGCACTTAAATAAATATGGAAGTGTAGAAGCAAATATAAAAATATATGGTTACAACATGGAAGTAATGAACTAATTAATCTATAATTAAGAAAGCACGGAGCGGACTTATAAAACGGTGAAAAGGCGCGAAACAAACGAACTTTTGGGTGTACGTTTTATTTATTTGTCGCTTTTTAATTCAATCTTTTTTTTTTCCGTTTTGCACATAGGCGACGGTTAGGGACAAATCTTAACACCTGTCTTTTATGCCATACTGTCAACCGTTGCGTACTGCGCCAAAATTAACCACACAAAAATACGCCAGGATGTACAGGTGTGGTGAAAAAAAGCGAGATTATATTTTGATCAGGGCAACAAAAGTGTCACTTCCAACAATATGTACATCGATACAGGAGGCGCGAATTTTCCTGCGAATTCGCAGCTGCCCTGGTTGAATGGAAACACTACAGCAGCCAGGCCTGCGATTTCGCCCGCGATTCTCTCCTAGTTTTTCTGAGCAGCGACTGTCGCGGAGCGCATTTCGTAGTACACCCCATGAAGGAAAGCCATAAGAATTAGGGAGCACGAGGTCGCGGGTTCGATTCCCGGCCGCGGCGGCCGCTTTTCTGATGGAGGCGAAAAGCGAAAACGCCCGTGTGTACGAGATTTGGCGCACGTTAAAGATCCCCAGTTGGTCAAAATTAATCCGCAGCCCTCCACTACGGCGCGTTAACCCCTACAATCAATCAATCATAAGAATTAGGAATTAAGAAAGGGGCCACGAAGAAAGTGTAGGTGCGCTTTCCGGACAGGATTTCTAGCGTTCTAGACAAAATCCTAGGATGGTTTCCGGTAGAGTTCCTCTAGCTCCCGCGGGAGCTGTGTAGAGGAACTCTAGGTACACCGCTTAAAGGTGCTCCTGCCGTGGTGTCGCAAGTCCGCATTGTCTTCTTGCGCCGTGTCTCGAAATAAAGCCGAACAGTTTGAGTGCAGACCTAGATTGTACTTACCTTCTTTATTGCGGCGGACGAAATTTTAAACAACGAACCGTACCGGCTCTATGGCAAGTCTAGATTTATTGTTGCCGCAAAAAAATGGACACATACCTCGAAGGAATTGAGAATTAAGGAAATAGGTCTCAGACATGTGCGGGCTATTTCCCTGCTTGCGCTTTATGAAGGCTCATTGTTTGAATGCCGATCTAAAGAAAGCTACAGGTCGTAAAAATTTCGCGTTTGATAAGCATTGCTATTGCGAGCTCTCATTGTGTTCTTTTCGTCCACTACCGCGGGGATTGATGTGCTCTTCGTCTCCGGCATTCGCTGCGCAGTCTTGGTCTGCCAGTTAAACAGTGTATCGTGCACAGGATGAATGGCGTCAGTCTTTTTTTTTCTTTTTTTTTTCCCTTAAAGCAAGGAATAATGCATCCAGAAGAGTGGGGGCATTGAATCTTCCAACAGCCTCTTCTGGGCTTTGCAAGAAAACCAACTACAACTTAAAAGTAACAAAGACCAATAGAAAGAGAGAGAGAGAGAGAGAGAGAGGATTCGGTATTGCAGCCTTGGAGTAATATTGTGCCAACACAGGCACCTTGCTGCGGTATTATAACGTGGAATATACAGGAACGAGCAGCTACTTTGATATAGAAGCAGGCATGATCCAAAACAACAACCGGTTAGATTAAAGCCCCTTATGTAATAAAATAAAAAAGATCAACAGAAAGGGGCTGTGTGTAAATCCCATTCACAGAGTATTCTGGCTCAAATAACCTGCTTGCATGCATGGCTATGACTGCGAGACAAGCTATCCGCAATGCCGGTTGGTACATTCACAGCAGGCACTTTCTGTTTCAGGCACAATGTATTTCCCTGTCATAAAATAAAGAGTGAGGAACAGTGAGCTCGAAAAGATCCGGGGAACACATTAGTCACACAACTCGAATGCACAAGCGCGCACTGCAGGCGTGACTGCCGTCAGCGCTTCTGCGAGTAAAAGCAGACAGGAACACCGGGGTATAAAAGGTCACTATAATATATATATTTATATATATATTTGTCTTTTTTTTTTCATTTCATTTCTTCACCCCAGTGGCAAGCACACAGTAAAGAAATGCAGCTAAAATGTACAGTGATGTCACCAGAGAACAATATTGTACATACCACCATCGGTCACTTGTCTTTAATACACTTCCCTCCCTCTTTCGCGCGCAAGCCTTCTTTGCACACGCCAAACAACAGACAGAGGGAAACATAGAAGCACAGCATGGAATGTTGCAGCCAGTATCAGTGTGAATCTTGTTTGTTTCCGCAAATTTCATCAGAGTCGGAAAATAATTTTGCATTTTGGCCTTTTATGAATGCCAGGTAGGCTTACTTCCATCGGCCAGATTTCTCATCAAGCCAGGTAAAAACGCATTCCATGCATGTTCCTGATAAGGAGACACTACCAATGCAAGAAGGAGTGCATCAGAGTTAAGCATACCACGTCAAGCAAACACAAGTGGTTCATCCCTCAAAAAAAAGGGCAGCGATATTTTTACACGTAAAACAGCAAAACTTTGATATGAGTGTCCTTGGCTGTGAGAACACAGTTGCTCCAAATGCAGTTGCGAAATGAGACGGCAAGCAGCTAGTCAGACGAGTGGTGTTATAAAGTTTCCACCATATAATCCAATCCCACTGAAATACCTCACAGGCTAGCTGCACCCAGGCACAATGTCAACGATTTGACATGCAGGCTGCAATGGCTAATGAACAAAAACTAAAGCCTGAACTAGTAATGACATCACTTAAATGCACGGTGGCAGCCATCACTGCATTTATATCCCCATCTCGGACACAAGATGCCCCAACGCAAGCATCACTTAAATCCTGTGAGTGACAATAACCATTCACTGCTCTGCACTATACTGCATGGCTGTAATAAATGTTGAATAGTTCAGGTTCAGCTAATGTAGGGCTTTGTGTGCTTGTAATCGCTGGTAGCATGCCACCAAATTATTAAAACTCTGGCTGGAAATCTTTCCTCCCCATGCACACATCAAACTTGACACTTTCACAGGCAATCGCTACTGAGAACACAAGACAGGGAAGGAGACAAGGCGAAACTCGTTATTCACATTACACACAGCACGCCTTGTGGAACAGCACAAGTTCCTTAATGTGTAGCGATGTGACCTGCACAGGATGAGTAGTGGTCATGACAGAACACTAGTGCAACGCATGCTAAGGAAAAACAAAAGAGCACAGCACACTCTGCTCAGGTCCACATCTCACTCATTACCTTCTATCAGGCTCTTATAAAAAACAAATTAACGGAAATGCCATTTGAGACAAATTCTCAGCAAAGATTCAGTGCAGGTAAGCAATGAACAAGATCATTTGGGTCTCCAAATTGTCAGAACACCGACAGTCACAACATTCGTGGCCACATTGAAAAGCTACGCAAGCCTTCATTGCAGCTTGAAAATGTCAAAACCTTCAGTAGCGCTACAAACAAATGAAATACCAGCACACAGCAGTAAAAACACAGACTATGGGTTTTACACTGCCTTAATGTAATATTTTCCGTGTTTGTCACACTATTTATTTCCTTCCTTTAATGACTATGTTGTTCCATAAAAAAAACTGACCATAACACTAACCTCATTGCCTCAACATGAGTGGACACTCTTCTATAAATGAAACCAACACTATGTTATTATTGCTTGGCAGGGGCTAGATTCTAATGCATTAAGTTTGCGCCTAAGTAGAAACGTTTGCCCCGCTATGCACGATCGACAGGTTTGCTGTCGCTTAGTGAAGTATTAGGGAATAAATATGGTGCTGTGTACATTCAAGTGAATTCTTGTAGGCCATATGAATGATAAATATAAATCGGGTAGGCACCAAATGAATTTTCCACTTTAAGAAATTTATGCTTGGTGATGGATTTCATAGAAGAAGCAGGCTAATGTAAAATTAGAAAAAAGGAACCAGGATGTAACTACCTGACGGAACTTTTTTGAGGGGGGTAACACCTGCTTGACATGACAATTAAGGCCCCTAAAATGGCAGGTGTATGTGGTATTGATTACACATAAATGACTTCAACGGGCAGCAACCAATCTTGAAAAAAAAAATAGCAAGAACAGAATCCTAAACTTCGTGCCTTAGGGTTAGTACTTCATAAAATAAAAAAGCAAGGGCTTGCCACAGAACGCTTGCTCCTCTAGCTAGAAACGAGAGCAGATGCAACAGCATCGTCTTGTTGACAAATTGGTCGATGAGTGAACTACACTATAACTTGCTGTGCATCTTCTCATGCAAACTTCAGGCACAGCAAAATGACCTTTCATTTTTCACCAGAGTTCAACAAATCCCCCAAAGAAGCCTGTTCTGCGTGCTTTTGCGTTCATAAATGCAACAGTCGTGTCAGGGCAGCCGAACACAATTACTAGGCACTGCTTGTGAACTAAACAATGAATAAATGCTACTTGTTACTTATTCTTGCCCTTCGCTAATCATGATGCTTACTGTCGTCCAATGTAACTCCAAGAAAAGCAAATGACCTATTTAGATGATTTACCCCCACGTGACCTGTGTAAACAGCAGCTATCTGAGAGAAACACTTATTCAGCTTCTGGTGATGCTCATGCCTTGTGAAGAAAAATACTGAAGTGGTGATGATTGAATGATAACTTTCAGCACGACACAATGCAAGATAAAAACGGTTGTCATGTAGGCCACAACGAATTTAAATGCGGTAGCAACTTTGTACAAGGTTTTGAACACTACGAAATGCTTGCACAACCAAATGCGGTTTCACCCCAAAAGGAGCTTCAGAAAATATTCTATTTGTACAGAACTTTATTTTTGCAGTGATTTGTGACTGTGACTGGAAAAATAAAACCAGCAGTTGCTTCTAAAGCCAGCAGCGATATGAGGTGGTAAAATTACTAATGAAGTATGATTGATGTAGTATTGTAATGGCTCAGCACCCCAAAGCAAGCAAGCCTATGCAAGCAGAATGAATTGTTTGCCCTGGACTGGCGAAACGTATAACAATAGGCATGATGGTGAATGAATGTTAGGAAAGAAGAAATAAATTACTTTAATGAAAAAAAAAAAAAAGAAACAGCTGAAGCACATGGGTGCATTTGTGTTTAACAGATCTAAATTATCGTTTAACAAGCCAAATTAGTAGCAGCTATGAAGGAGTAGAGGGGTTAAATTTCTTCCATGCAAAAATCATACCGCACAATTTATAACGGTTTTACATAGCATGCTGCAAGCTCAACATCTAGAAACTTCGATTTATTTGAAACCTCAAATCAGTCTACCAAAGGAATTCGAATATTGAAGCCTGTTTGCATTTCTACCGGGTGACACACAGTGTGATGGACCTCTCAAGACTGCCAATGGTGGAAAGGTGAAACACAAATGCGCAATGAAGCAGTCGCCACGGCACGAATCCAGTGATTTCTGCAACCGCATGCCAGCTGGAATATTTTTATCACACAAGCAACTGTCTGTGAGTAATAAAAACCAAATGTAGCCAGTAACAACACTGCAATAAAACATTCACAACGTTTCATAGCATTTTTGCGATCGGAGTTACTGGTGCCAAAAACCCCTGCTTAAAGGTTTGGGAAATTTGTATGTTTAATTATGAAGTGGCAAATTTGCCTTAGTTGAATAAAACTTAGTTGAATAATTACACTGCACTGAGTTGCATGATGCACATAAAGCAGCGAGCTAAGCTTTGCTATGCCAGGAATAGGCGCAAATTTCGCGAATAACTGAACACACCTATGCATAGCTTTGTTATTAATAGGTAGTGTCACCCACATTGACCAACCAAGTTACTTGCAGTGCACAGAGTAAAGCTCTCTGCACAAAATATTTTTGCTTGGCACAGGTAACCAAAGCTTGCATATTCATACCACATCGGCCATAAGCTTGCATATTCATACCACTACAACGATTGCACTACGGCTGCTAGGAAAATACGGAATTACAGAAAGAATTACTTTGGCCAACCCATTGGGATACAAAAGCTGAAATCGCATTTGGATAAAACATAAATGGAACCGTAATGCACCGATCACACAAAGCTCAGCTAGGGTACTGCATGAGTGAAAGATGGAACTGCTGTCACGCGAGACTCTATCGCCAATACGTTAACTGCAGTGACAGGGTTGGGCCAGCAGCCTACCCACAGCGCACACACTTAAACATCTATGCAAGTGCCTCTGCTAAATGTCACGCCATCTGAGCACAACATTAGGATCCAATTTCTGCGAGAAATTAGGGTACCAGTATGAAAGCAGGTTGCCTGAACTAATTTTTGCTTGCCCTTGTACTATGCAATGCTGCACAAGAGGCCTACAGCTCAGATATTGAAAAAGTTTGGTTATCTGCCACCAAGGGTGCATTCGGGAGGGATTCCTGCAACAAAGGATAATAAGCCCACGCTGTACACAGCGGAAAACAACCAAGCAGCAGTACAGTAGATTTCACAAGTGTCGAAGTAGCTAGTGTGATCAGGCTATCATTATTTTTACTGGTCGTTACAAACTATTTTTTATCAGTGTCCTGTATGCCCCACACTACACCTATCTAGAGTTTCTCAGCTCAACTATTTCATTTGCTGGACAAAAGCAAAGTGAATGCTTTCAATTAGGCTTCATTAACGTAGACCCTATTGGTAAACCCCTTTTATTCTCTTCCGGAAACTTTCACATGTTTGTGACATGAAAAGCATGTGATGGAATGAACTTAAAGAAGACAAAAAGACTGTGGCTGCCAACGCATTCAGTGTCCAACATTGTAAGCGTCTTTGTGGAGCAGTAGTCCTGTGACAAGCCTCTCCTCAGTGGAGCACGAAGCCCCGATCACACATACACAGAAGGAAAATTTTGAGAGTGAAAATAAACATTGCTTACGCGCCAGAACCACATGGTACAAAAATTAACTAAGAGCAAGCAACTGCTGTGCTTTGTACATTGCCCCCTTATAAATGCAGGAATTTTTGCTGTGCCAAAAAGACAGCATCCCTAAGGCCTTCCCAATGACACATTATAGGACACTGAAAGCAAAATGCAGTGGTCGGGAGAAACAACTTTCCCCAGGACTAAAAAGAAAGGAAGGCTTCACCCCAGCAAATTTCATTCCTGCTACAAAAATTTAGCTGAAGGTTTACATAAAATTTTTGAACACTGATCACAGCAAGACATAACCCTTGCCATTTTCACACACACACACACCATTCTTTCCCACAGGTTCCAACCTTTGAAAGCGCAAAGAAAAGCCGGCTGCGGAGTTCCTGATCGCTTTCGGGTGTGAAATGCGGAACCCCGATTGATGAGACTGTCTACGCACACTAGCGTTTGCACGGCGCATATGCCACAAACGCTCGCGTTGTTACACAGAGATTCACGAGCTCAGGTCCGACGACTCCCACACAGAGATATACCCTTACAGGTATCAGAGTAAGTTCAGTATTCAAAGGCCACACTCGTCGTCAAACCTCAGCCACTGGGCGACCGCGTTTGGCCCTTGCGGCGCTCCAGCGTGCATTTCTCGTGTATCCCGGGAGTCAAGATTCGCGCCCTCTGCCTGCCAAAAATGGCCGAAGTAGAGCTCCTGGACACCCAGTCGAGACCAAACACCGCTGTAGCGGCCACATCGGTGCCTGCTTTTCAGATCCGCGCACTTCCGAACACCGCGTTACGCGAGGCGAATAAATAAAAGATGCGAGAGGGAGAGAGGGGTCTGCCACAAGCAGCTCAGGACATCATGCCCTAGTGGTGAGCGCCGTAGTGACCCATGCCGTGGTGCTGGCCGTAGCCCGGCATCGTCATGCCGTGGTCCTCCGGCGCTGGTGGGTGCGTGCGGGCGTTGGCCGGCCGCAGGATCTCGTGCACGAGCGCTGGGTACGGGCTGGGACCGGAGTGCCGGGGTCCGGGCTCCGGCGTGTACGTGAACGTGAGTCCCGTGGTGTAGATGACGCCGTCCGAGCGGACCAGAGACACAGGCACTTGCGTCGGCGTTCGCACCCACTGCCAGCCCTCGCGGAAGGCCGAGATGTCCGGCACCACGCAGACCAAGCACTCGGCGCAGCGGTACATGGTCTCCGCCTCCACGTTGCCGAACCAGACGCGCAGGTTGGCCTCAAAGTTCTCACCCGTCAGTTCGAGCATGGCCACGTCGCCCCCGCCGTTCAGGTGCAAGCTCTTCACCACGGGCACCGGCGTGACGGGTCCGCGCACAGGGCCGGCGCCCTCGTAGAAGGTGTATTCCGCCTTGTCCGTGCTGATGATGGTCCACGAGGCACCGTCGTTGATCATCTCCTTGTTGGGCTCCTTGGGGCAGGGTGTCGCCTGGAACTGGATGATCTTCTCCTGGGACAGGCAGAGGTACATGCGCTCCGTGTCCTTCATGTAGAAGGCACACTTATGCAGCTGCGATACAGGATCGTCGGCATCCAGGAAGGCGTTCTGCTTGTCCACCTTGCGTATGACGAGCCGCGGCAGCGCCATGCCCGTCACCGAGCAGACCAGCTTGACCGTCGAGCCGTAGTGGATGTAGCCGTCGCGGACCGTGAACTCCTCCGCTTCAGACTCGTTGTCGTCCAGGAGGTGTATGGTGAAGGCCCCCCACTGGCTCGAGCTGGCGTGGAAGTTTCCCCCGTCGACGTGGAGGTAGCGCGTGCTCACAGTCTGCGAGCGCAGCCGATTGAAGAGCGCCACATGCGTTCCCGAGGCGATGCACAGGTCGGCGTTCTTCAGCGACTGCTTCTTCTTGCTCGGCTTGGAGATGACCTTGATGCGCTTGCTCTGGAAGACGCCCACGTCCTCGCCGTTGCCGTGGAACAGCTTGACGGAGAGCATGAAGTGCTTGCGCTTGTCCGAGTCGCTGATGAAGAGCGTCTTGGCGGCGCAGTAGCTCTTGCCGCCGAAGTCCAGCTGCTGCATGTCCTGGTCCGAGTTGCCGATGCCGATGAAGGCGCACAGCTGGGCGCCCTGCTCGGACTCCCCCGCGCGCAGCAGCTGGTCGCGCTTGCGTTGCCAGCCGTCGCCCAGCAGGTAGACGCACGGAGGCGGGCAGAAGAACCGCTTCTCGTTTCCGTACGACTTCTGGGCCACTTTGGCGTGCAGGATGACCAGGACCATGTCGCCGCGTTCACGCAAGTACCGGTCCATCGCGTCGCGCGACAGCCGGCAGTCGCCGCCCGACACCGTGGCGGCGGCCACCGGGCTGGCCACGGGGCTCGGGGGAAGCTGCGACCGGGGCGCCTGCAGGCCCAGGTGCGGGGAGCCCTGCGGCGCGGGAGGGGGCCCGGGGCCCTTGGCCACCGAGCCCAAGAGCGCGCTCGGCTCCTGGTCGGACAGGCCGCCGCCCTTGAAGTAGGCGCCGCGCGCCGGCGGACTCGACATGTCGACGGGCTGCGGCGCTCCGCCGCCGCTCAGCTCCATGAGCAGGTCGCCGCGGCCGTAGTCGCCGTAGCCGGTCAGCCCCGTCGTGGGGTAGGCGCCGTCGTCGTGCGGAGACGAGTAGGTGCTCTGCGCGGGGTGGTAGCCCGCGTACTGTTCCTCGGTCAGATACACGTCACTCATGGCAGCGATCGCCGATCACAACACGCACGCACACAGACACGCGCGCACAGCACGCAACACGCGCGGACGCGCACGGGGTCCGACGTTACCGCCGGTGACACGCGCGAAGCGTCGAAGGAGCGGGACTTGCGTCTCGCATCGCTTCCTACCTGACGTGGTCGAGCAGCGGACGCATGCGAAGGAGCCGACGGAAGCAGATCGGGGCGGCGGGCTGGCGCTGCGTCTCGGACGGACTGCGCACCATCGGCGAAGACAGCTCGGCGCGGACTGAGCGGCTCGGCGTGGCGATCGTCGCGGGGCTCGCGCTCCACTGGCAGCGGACGACGGCGCTGATCGGACCGCTGCCGCCACGACGAGTCACCGTGGGAATCCGCAGATTCTCAGCAAACATCGTGGGAAACAATGGCTGGCTCCGCTGTTGCTGCCAGGGAGCAGCACTCCCCCAATCACAACTTCCCTCTCTCGCTTCCGCGGCCCTCCCTCTCTTGCGCCTCCTCTCTCCGCGAGCCATGGCAACCGTTTTTTTTTTTTTCTTATTTTTCTCGGCCCCGTCTTCCGCAGACCTCCTTTAATAGTTTTAGAGGGGCATACACGTACACCAGAGCTTCCTTTGGTTACCAAGCAGTTTAATTTCTGAGGAACCACTTCGAACTCACGAGAGACGCCAAAACGAAGCAGACGACACGCGTTTGCAGGGGCGGCGTGCGCTCCCTGGAACAGCGCGCGTCTGTTTTTATTTTTCTTTCTACACGCGCAGCGAGGAGGAACGGTGGGGGGAGGAGGGGGCCTTCGTGGGAGACTCGCCAGCCGGCGGCGGCTTGGCTACGGTCGCTGCTACCGAAGCCAGCGAGCAGATCGCTCGGGATTCGCGGCCCTTTTTCGTTCCCAGGACCCCGGCGGCGGCGGCAGCGCGGAAAGGGCTGCCGGCGTATGTGCGTGCCTGCCGGCCAGCCGCAAGACACACACGCACGCACGGACGCGTACTACACACATCCCTCGCCTCCTCCTGCCGTGCGTGGCGGCGCTGGCGTGCGCCGCTCAGCGTCGGGGGTGGGAAAAGAGGTGTTGATTCCCAAGAGTCCCCCGTTCATGTTGCGCTGTTCTCGCCTATTTTCTTCTCTCCTTTTGTTTCTTAGCTTGGTGCTCAGCGCTTCGCCGGCGACTGCGAAGTTCCCGCATTCTCCGTAGCTTCCACTCGCAAGAGCGCACCCCTTTTGGGCATCTGAGCTCTAGCAGACGACGCGGTAGTTCGTCTGGTTGTTGTCGTCTGCCCTGTTGTTCGGCGCAAATTGGAGAGAGGGTCTAACTCGCTCATTGTCTCCCGAGGTCGTGTTTTACACGGCGTGTCTGGCCCCCTTCAAGCTTTTGCGGCACCCGAAATCTAATCAAGAGAGCAAGCGCTGGCTGAGAGAGCGGGCGAGTCGAGAAGGCCCACCGCTGCGGGGGAACTCGGCAGCGAGAGACGGAGCGGATAAGCCCTCTTGTCGGCGGGCAGTCCGTTCCGAGGTGGTCGTACGGTAATGAGCCGTAATTGCCCGCCGCAGAGACAATACGCGCTGTCCGCTGGCTGTGTGAGAAAAAAGAGCCGGAGGAGGGTTGTACGGACTGTGAGAAGCCTCCGGCCTAGCTCGCGGCCATCTAGGACTCATGGGAACCGAGGTGTATGCGCCAAAAAAAAAAAAAAAAAAGAAACACGCGCAACGGACATAAGCATGAAATCGCTCGTTCGATGCGCTTGGGGAGATTGCGTGCGACCTTGCACAGTTCTGGGCTGGTCGCGGAAACAGAAGACACACCACGCGCACCCTCTCTCCAACCTTTCCTCCTTGCCGGACTCTGAAACGTGTCGCACGGGGCGCTGCGCGCGTTTTGCCGAGTACCCGTTCCGCCTCATCTCTCTGTTGTCAGCTGCGGCGCGTATTTTCGCCTCTGGTTTTCATCCTACGGTGATCGTTCGGGGGCGGGGGGGCTGTCGCATGGGGAGAGCGTCAAGTTGCCGAGCTCCGATTGTTCGCTCGCTTGACTCGACAAACAGAGGCGCGGTTTTGTTGGTCGACTTTTTACTCCCACGCATGCAGCGTTGCGTCGCCGTGCGACTTTGTATTGTACGCAGTGCTTCGCTCCTCTCTCAGTTGGAGGTCGTCTTCGTGGTTGTTGTCTTTCGTGTTCGCGTTTGCCTTGGATACTCGGACGTTTAGACATGCGTTTAAATGTACGACGCGCGGAAAGCCAAATTTCCCGTCGTTGGCAATCACCTGCGGCCAGTTCCGCGGTCAGGCGGTAGAGTTGCTATCATATGTGCAAATATAAATAACGATGGCCTTCAGCAGAAGCGCCATGCGGAAGCTAGTTCATGGCTGCTCTGCGCCGTCATTGTTGTGTATTTACGGGTGGCTATCAGTGATCGGACGCGCAAAACAGACGAAATTCTGTGTACACGAAAATTATAAGTATCCCTTTCTCCGCGAAGCCTACTTTTTAATTCCTTCGAACTTTGCTACGGCAACGTTATTGAACGTGGGTTTTTTGATCGCAATAGTCAAGTAGCAAATTCAATGCGCCCTTTTCCCCCAGATTTGTGAGATCGCCCGTAACATTAGATGGTACCCTTACGATCTGAATAAACGAGTAGTGTTAGTGACAATCGCCAAAAATTCCAATCTGGCGCACATTTATTCGCACTTAGCTGAACAACGAGTACGTACTTATTGGCAAACTGGTGTACTTTATGGGCGAAATTAGGCGTCAGAATTATGCCGTGTCGAATAATGAAACTCGAGCCATGTTAAAATAAAAAAATCACGCCATATCCACGGAATGAATGATGATAAGTGGCGCGAAGCTCGAGAGGGGGAGATCATCGGTAACCGTAACTCTCCCGTGAAAGTTCGCCCATTACATCATTAGAGAGTTTTAGCATAGCGGCTCCCGTACGCTACGCAAAGGTTAGCGGGTAGCGGGACCGGACTGCGCATGCGCGCGCGGGGAGTGCGAGGAGGTTGCCCCTCAGCGGAGGGAAAGAGCGGGCATGGCGAAGGCAGGCCGCGCGGAACTAATCCACCCCACCGTGACGAATTTGCTCTCCCCAGTCGCACTCCGCTACCCGCCGCCGTAGCGTTAGCGGACGGAGCACGCTATGCTAAAACTCTCTATTAAGAAAGACGTAAGACTGTGTGCGTACATTGTACAAATCAACTTTTATTTTCGGAGTCGATGCTCCCAGGCCCAGACCTGGTGAAAGACCCCGCGCCATCGAGGACTACCCCGCACCTCCACCACAATTTGTCACGTGGGATGGGACACAACGGTAAAGAAAGAACTTTTATTTAGGGCGAACTTGTGCCCGAACAAGACGAGAGGAAACGAGCAAAGGTCCTTGCGTCTCGTCCGATCTCCGAGAACGACTGCCTGCGTTCGTGGCGTGATCTCTTGCGCGATCTCCCCCTCGCAGTGCACGTGCGCTCGCGCCTCCGTTGGCGAACACAGACAAGCTCGCGCTCCCGGTGCCGAGTTTGCCGCTGCCGGTTGCAGCCGGTTCTTGCGCGTGCAACGCGGCCCACTTTGCGACATCTCCGAAAGCATGCGGCGGTCACGTAGCACGAGACACAAGGGATGGACAGACGGATGGCTTTAGGAGCTTCGCCCCTAAAAATACAATTTTTTTTAAATGTATAGTGGCTGCACGTATCAAGCACGCTTTCTTCACCTCCTAAATGTATTTGGGAAGCAATCATTTGCTTTAAAAAATGAGTTTTGGGGGTAGCGTACCCAAACAGCGTTCGCTGACGACGTAACTTAACAGGCAGTCTCATTTCACCACAAAACTGCTTTTCGAGGGATGACTCATCGAAGTGACGTCACGTCATCACTTCTGGTGACGTCTCCTTTGGAAGTGCTCTCACGCCCACCGTTAAATGTTTGCATCACTTCCCGCCCTTAACTACAACGAAAACCTTTCGAACCATGGTGACCTTGCGGTGGCCTTGACGTCACCATTTGCGCAACTCTATGGGGCAGGGTAGAGGAAAAGGCCATGTCAGTTGCGGACTCACGGACCCGAGGTTACGTCATCTGCACAGACGAAAATTGCTGGCTCTGCCTCAAGGTTAGCTTCCGCTATAACGTCGGCTTTGCCGCATTGCGTTTCTCCTTTCTTGCAGGCAAACAAAGATTTCGCTTTGACAATGCAACAAAGTTGAACCATATACTGCGCCTCCAAAAAACACGTATGCTTGATGGACCGAGTAATGCTAGGCATGCCAGTAATGTGAACTTTAACCTGCCGACAATTCGTAATACCTACGGCGAACGATTAATCCAAAACTTTGCGGCCAAAATGTGGAACAATGTACCCCTTGAAATAAGGGTGACTAACAGTTTCAGTTCTTTTGTAAAAAGAATCTACCGTTCTAAGCTAGGGTGAAAGAAAAAAAAAACAATGCATAGCAAGCGGGCATCGTAAGCACTCACCGGTGCTGTGCATCAAAATAAATTTTTGAAGATTTTTATGTTAATTAACTTCCAATTTTATGATTCCTGGTCTGTTGAGCACCCATTCTTACTGAAATGTATCAACGTGTGTGTTGCTGCGTGTTCGGTTTTGTGCCCTATTAGTTAGGTCTGTACATGTGTATACTTACGTGAGTGCGCAGGCGTTGAATAGATTTATTTGAAGAAAAGAGGGCTGTAAAGCTACTTTCGTATTAAACACTCAATCGCCAGTGTAACACTCAAGTGTGTAAAAGTGACTTTTGTTTTCATTAGAGTTGATTGATACTGGTTTTTATTTTCTCCACTTGCGCGGCTAACGAGTGCATTTACGTACATCACGCATTTACACATTGTGCGGGCATTAACTATTGTTTCTGTTTTTGCCGACTTGTTAACTAAGTTAATGTTTTCCCTGTTCTTTATTTTTTGTCGGGGCCTCAACTAGCTTCGGCTATTGGTCCATTATCTCGTTGCATATTTGTAATGCGCAGAATTCTCCAATGAATATGAAATGAAAGAATGAAACGATTACGGCTATTACCGCTAGGCCATAGGTGGTCTAGACCGTGTGGCCTTTTCCGCAGTTGCTGCCTTCCCGATTATGACTCAACACCAACGCATGTCTGACGTGATTATACTATCTTGTCAACAAGTTAGTTTAGCAGGGGAAACATCGTCAAAGCACAAATTTTTCTCAGACGAGGTTCCGAAGTTCCAGCCTTATCAGTGTTCTCACCTGTTAACATGGAGATTACTACGTCATGAACCGTGGACTTAAAAAAATTAACAGTGGCTTAGCTCGGCTATGCCAGGATATGCGTAGCGTGAGCTAAGGTTCAGCTGGCTATTCTTAGGTTTCCTGTTGTCTAGGATTAGCTGATTACCATGCTTAGGATTCCCAATCCAATCCAGAGGATTTCCAATCCAATCCAATCCAGTCACTGCTTCTCGCGCATGCGCAGCACGGCGCTCCAGGAGCCACGCGAAATGGCTATCAAGCGGCTCCGGCACAGCTTCAGACTTGGCTACTGCGCAACGGAGGCGCACAGCTAGGCTATAGTGCCTAGAATATATTCTAGGCACTATAGCTAGGCACGCGCCGGCGCCAGTGCGTCTGCCGCGGCTACGACGTCACTTCTGTGGAATGCGCAGACCGGCGAATGTGCAGACCTAATTCTCTACACACCCGTACTCCATTTGGCTTGGATTTCAATTCAACAAAATCCAATTTAACCCAAACCGAACCAATCCAATCCAAACCAATCTACTCCGATCCCATCCGATCCAAACCAATCCAACGCTCCTCGTGCTTGCGCAGAACGGCCCTTCAAGGTCCACGTGAAACTGCTCAACCACGGGCAGTGTAGCTTGCGCGACGAAACCGTAGTGCGCCAATACGAAAATCTTCACAAATACATATCAGTGCACAATGGCCTAGTTTGCTTATTGTAGAGACATGTCATTCCTGTAATGAAATAAAAAAAAAGCTAGACACACGTAACGCCATCTAGTGAAAACTGGATGAACCAAAATTCGTATCTTATTTATTTTTATCTCACCAAAGAAGTAATATATGTCTAAAAGAAGCAAACTAGGCGGTTAGGAACATTTTGGGGAAATTTGTAAAACATTTCATATCGGTGCACGATGCTTTTAGGGGAAAGCCCCTTAGGGTCCGGGGCTGTCGGCGTCTCCTGTTGTCGTCGTCGTCGTCGTCGTAATCGTCGTCTCAGGTAGCCATACCGGGAAACTCGTTTACGCCTCGTGCTAGAACGTAGCGCGCACTAAAAAAAAAAAAACACCGGCACACTCGTTTACTCCTCGCGCTAGAGAGCTTCGTGCTTCGTGCTTCGAGCTTCGTAAGACAAGAGACTTACACCAAAGCTGTACACCTCTACCCCCAACGGTTTCATCTCCATTTGCAAAAACGCCAAGGCGCCTAGAGTACACTTAGAGCGTAGCTTATGTAGTGGCTCTAAGTTCACTTATACACTGCATGCTTCGCCCCACCCCAGGTTTCACGTTAGTGGAGGTGGCCCAAGATTTTTTAGGTCCGTGTGTCGTGAACTGGCAGGTCCCATAGGAATATGATCAGATGGATCCCCCTTAACACGGAGCAAGCAATGTGAAAGGCGCCGAGTTGTTTTACTGTTGGCTTTTAATTACGTAGCAGGAACTTGGCCACTCGCTGACGTTCCCACGCCGTTCGGCGGAAGCCTGCTTAATTGCGCAGAGAAAAAAAAAACAGGGAGTGTTGCTGCCAGCGCTGCCTCGGTGACTCGTGGGAAACATTTCGATAACTCCGATCTCGCTTTCGCCACATTCAGATCGGCCCTCAAGGGCAGCCCTAACGTTTCCCAAGTCACGTATATACGCTGGGCGCGGTGGTCTGAAGTGAAGTGTTCCGGTTCAGGTGTCCGGCGGCACTCTGACATTACATGAATTCACTGAGGGAACCGTTTGAAGACAAAATACAGGTTCACACACAAAAAAACTGCATTTTCCTGAGAAGAGCTACACCAATTTTAACATAAGCTTCAAAAAAATATTAGATCTTGAGAATTACTACGGTACAATAAAACAGAGACGAAGAAGAAACACGTACAAACAACACAGTGCCGATATTAGGGAAAATTGGGGATATTAGGGAATATATTGGCGACATTAGGGAAAACAGATGCAGTAGTGGGCGACCCTCCACACACTTTCTCTACGACGCCTCTATGACGTCGGAGTATCTCGTTGGTGCGGTTGGTGGCCGGCGCGCCACCTGAGGCCACCGTTAAAAAAACATTACTGGGCGATTGCGGTGGGCCAATAGCTTCGTTAGATTGTAATTCTTAGAACACTAACGCGTAGTTACACGCTGATAACGATGTTTTTGTGATGACCCATATCACGGTCCCTCCCGCCCATATCACGTCACTGTAGTTCGCGATTAGGTTATTCAATACTTCTTGCGGTTTCTCCTTGATTCGAAACGTCTTTCGTGGCTGAGATGGAGCTGAGTGAGTTAGCAAAGGTTAGTTCTTTCAATATGAACAAAGTTTTATTTTGTCTCATGGTCCCTTTAAAGGCCAACTGCACTCAAATTTCACCTCGACCAAATTTATTTTTAATGTGTAGTACGTACCATCAAATCGGCTGGGACACGAGTGTTAGCCCCGTAAAACGCCTCGTCGATCAGTCGGAAGAGTTGTATAAAGCTCCGCCGCAGACCACTCTGCACCTGACTGGTGGATCGCGCAAACAGCCATGACGCGCCTGTGACGCTACGGCCGGCCGCAGCTTCTTCCTCTGGCCAGCCACGCAGCCGGAGAACCGGTCGAGCTCCGCTGCGAACGCTTCACCCATTTGCTGCCCCGTGCGCGCGTACGCTTGCGCGCAGGCTTGCTCCCGAGCTGCTGACCGACCGGTCGCTCGCTGGCCGGCTGCAACGTCTCCTCTCTCCTCGATTTCGGTTTCAAAATCGACGATTTTGCTGATCACTTGCGGCGTCTACGCGCGTATTTCGGCTGTTGTATTTTGCATCTTGCTTTTTTTTTTTTTCAGCAGGCAATATGGAAATAGTGTTTTCAAGCTAGAGGTCGAAATTTTGAGTGCATGTTGGCCTTTAAGACGCTAAGGGGACGTGTAGCCTTCCCGAATTTATACAACAGTTTAGAGCGTCGTCCCAACTTCTCCCGCTGCTCTTCCCAACCAACCTACGTCGATACGACGAAGGACTGGTTTTCATCATCACGACGAACTATCACAATGAACATAATGACGATGATACGTTGTGGCGAACGTAAGTATGTGTGAGTAAATTCTCGAAGTCCTCGGCAGAGGAAACTGCAGTCGTTGTAAGCGGTGCTTCGCTAAAAGCGGAGATCATGTGCTATCAATACACATCAGTGGAGGAGCACGGAACACTGCGAATGAAGCGATATTTTGAATAAAGCGATTTTGTGAAAACGAGGGTTTGCCGTGCATGCATACATCACGACCCGGCAACACCATCATCGTCAGCATTCTTTGTCAGTGATGATGATGACGAAGGCGATGGATCGGAGCCCACGCTCGTACGGACGAAAGGCATTCGCAATTGTCAACATTAAACGGTAAGGATAGGGGGAGAGGGATGCGTTCGGAACAACGGAGGATTGGGATGGTCGGAAATTTCTGCGACAGGCCTTCGTTTTACAATTAATGGCTGCAGACTGAGTATATGATGATGGCAATGGTTATAACCACATGTTGCGATTTTCGAAAGAGGTGGGGGAAGAACCCGCTTGCCGGTCGACATTAAATCGTGGGGTCGCCCTCCACACAGACGCAGTTTATGAGGCCCAACATTGAAAAATATGGGAACACACACAAAAAAAGAACAATAAAAGGAAATGGGAGCAGCCAAGTGGACGGCGTATTATTATTTCAAAGTAGTCAATTTGGCTTTGAAGAGCGGAACCGGCCCCGTGCATCAACGGAACCCTCTTTCCGGAATTTGTAGCCGGGCGAAGCAGCAGCCGTCGCTTTCGGCCCACCGCTCCCGCGTTCATCCCCGTTCGCCGGTGGGTGGGCTTCCCCGCATTCCCCGACGGCCACGCCGACACTGCGGCACCGTTCGAGCAGGCAGAGAGGAAAGCCGGGTCTGAGCAACGCCACTGACATCGTAAGCAAGCCTTTCCCACGACCCATCGTTCGCGAGCGACTCCGCTGATTCAAACCGGCAGGTTTGAAATAAGCGCCGGATGCGGCGGCTTGCAAGAAAGCTCGTGCCCGGCCAGTCACTTGCTCGGATAGTTGACACCGGTCATACACAAGGCCTGTTTACCTGTGAGGCGTTTGGGCCAAGCCGCCATCACCAGCGAGCTCGGGGTCCAGCAGTGCCGTTGCCGTGAATCGAACGCTCCTGCCGGCGCGGTGGCCAGCTGCGATTTTCCCACGCCGGGCGCACGCTGCCCGCCGTCGCGGAGCTCCGAGCGGTGGCCGCAACACCTCCACGCACATGATGCCTACCAATTTGTTCATTTCCCCTTGTCGTTATTACCATCTAGGTGTTTGTTTGGACAACACGTTCAGTGCTCCGTGTTTTCTCCTATACAGACAAAAAGGAAAAAAAAATCGCTCTGTTTATACGACGATTTCTACAAAGCAGCATTGTGTATCTAGGTAGCGTTGCGCGAGAAGAGTACCTCATCGCAGGCACACACACGAGTGGCCCGGCCCGTTCGCTGCCGCGCAGGCTGATACGCCTGCCATCAGCTTTCCCTGAAGCCTTTTGCATCATCCTGAAACCTGCGCTGCACTCCTGGCCGCTGCAGCAATCCCTAAAAACCCTCGTCGCCAGCCTTCGACGGGCCAGACATGACTGTTGAAACCCGCGGGGCTTATTTACTTTAGCGTATGCTTGTAAACCCGGCTAGCGTATGCTTTAGCCGGGTTGGTAGGCTGTTTGCACCAGGGACAAACGCGCTCGGCCTTGACGGTGACTCGAGTGTCGCGGGGTTTTTTGACTGTTCGAATCGGTGAGAGGTTGGAGTACCCGAAGGCGGTCGTTCGCCCGCTAGAATGGGTGGCAGCTCTAGAAGTGGCGACCGGCATTGGACATTAGATGTCCCTGGGGGTTATACGTATACGCTTCTGTATACTGTAGACAGTGTGAGACGCTATTAACATCGACTGGGCAGACAGGGTCTCCTGAACACTCGACCAAAGCGGTTGGTGGCAGGCCCTCACATGCCCCAGATTTTGAGGCATGAAATGCCCTTAACAAAGGAATGTCGAAATTGTTGCGCGCCCTGGAAATTTTTACTGTTGATATCAGATACAGAAGCCGCGAGCTGTGGTTTGTTAGTAAGTTGGATGATGCAACCCACGCCCAGCTGTATTTAACGGGGGACAGCCGCTGCCCCATCACCTCACGCCTAATCCGCAAGTACCGTTCTGAGGTTTAATGCGTCACAAATTTCTTGCCAGTTAAGGCTTCTGGACTCAGTTTCTGTTTCGCCCCAACCGTGGACAACGCTTTTCGGCAAAAGCGCTCCTGTGCTTCATAAAAACAACGAACTTGTACAGACGTCTAACACAAAAGACTACACTCTAGGAACTCGCTGAACTCTAACGTCTATAGTGTCCCAACATTGGGCCCTGATATCTACGCTCTCTCCTTACCTTTCCCCTTTTTTTCTGTTTTCTTCTCTTTATCTCCCATTGTTTACCTTTCTTACATAATGAAACTTTGAAAGACGCCAGATAGAGCGACACCACACCCTTGTGAGGAACAAACAACGACTAAATTTATTTCGATAGTGCTGCTGCCTACACAGCGAGCTCGAGACGGATATACAGTGTTGCCCGATGGCTAGAAGAAAGAAGTCGAAGTTGGGGGTTTCTACATACTCCCCCCGGAATGAGCTTCAGATCATTCTAAGGTACATTCTATAGGATACAATAGCTGAATCGGTCTTCTGAGGATGGTTCCACTTGGTAGACGCACCATACACGCTCTAACACGTCCATCTCGTCCGACCAGCACATCGTCTACCACTCCGGTTTTCCACAGCTGTCTTGGCAGATGATGCTCATGAACTAATACAAGAGTTCCTTTCCTCAATGCACTGGATGCACTTGGTACGGCAAAATGCGCGGAGCGCAAAGAAGTCAGGTACTCCTGTCGCCATCTTCGCCAGAAGTGATCAGCCAACCTTTGCCGGTATCGCCAACGACGGGTCAACTGATCCTGCGTTGATGAGTGTGTTTCCTGACCAGACCCACTGGGAAGGCAAGTCAAACGTCTGCCAACGAGAAAATGTGAGGGGGTCAGTGGTTCTGGTTCGTTCGATTCTGCATACACGTAGGTTAGCGGTCTTGAGTTTATGACGGCTTCGATTTCGGTTAGAACCGTAGCGAGCTCCTCAAAATTGCAGTAGCAGTTGCCCAACACCTTCTTTAGAGATGTCTTTACGGACCGGACCATCCTTTCCCAGAATCCGCCCCACCAGGCAGCTCTTTCGACGATGAATTTCCACTGAATCTGATGACCCGTGAAATAGTTGTGGACCTCTTCTCCACGCAGTGTTTTCCACAATCGCTTCAAATCCTTTGATGCTCGATTGAACGTTTTTGCGTTGTCCGAAAAGATGGTTCGACAAACTCCTCGTCTTGCTATGAACCTTTTGAATGCCATGAGAAAGCTGGCAGTAGTCATGTTACCCACTAGCTCCAAGTGCACAGCGCGTGTAACCGCACACGTGAAAACCAGTATGTATGACGTTTTGCTCCTGCCCTGATCCTTTGTATTCAATGGTCCTGCGAAATCAAGGCCAGTCACCTCAAACGGTGGAGCCTGAGTCACCCTGTCACGTGGCAAAGGAGCTACTGGTTCGGTTGCAGCGCGGCTGTTGAAACGGTTGCACGTGAAGCATTTCTTCAAGGCCTTTTTGACCATCTGTCTTCCGCGAACCACCCAGTACTGTTCCCTGAGCTCCGTGAGCGTTTCAAGTGCGCCAGCATGTAAAAGTCGGCGATGGGTGGCGCATATCAGGAGCTCGGTGAAATGATGGCCCGCAGGGAGAACGATCGGGTGCTTCGTGCTGTAGGGGAGGGCGGAGTCTCAAGACGTCCTCCGACCCTTAATATTCCGTCTTGGTCGCAGTAGACATCCAGGTCACGCAAAGGAGAGTTGCTTGCCAAGCGGGTTGACCTTTGAATACATTGCAGCTCTTCGGGAAGGCCCTCGCGCTGCACCTGCGATATCACAAGCGTCTGAGCTCGTGCGATCTCGTCTGCTGTCAGATGTCCCGTGTGCTTCTCGTTTCGGTTTCTTGAGTTATGCAAGAAACGTGGCACCCACGCGACAACTCGAACAAGATTAAAAAGGGAGCTGTACTGCTTCATTGGCAAGACCGTTTCTTCGACTGTTACGTTGTGAACGCGAACTGGTCTTCTTTCTTCCTCTGCTTCAGTCAGTTCGACATCCTCATGTCTTGGCCAGGCCGCAGGTGGTTCAGCAAGCCAGCTTGGTCCATTCCACCAAACCATGTTTTCCTTGAGGGCCTCAGGGCTCACTCCTTTCGTCAGGAAATCAGCTGGGTTCTCCGCTCCGGGGCAGTGATTCCACGTATCCGGATCAGTTCGTTGTTGTATCTCCAGCACTCGATTGGCAACAAAGGGTTTCCAGAGTCGGGCTGACCCTCGGACCCAGTGTAGTGCAACGTTAGAATCTGTCCACATGTACCACCTCGCAACTGGTAGGCTCAAAAATTCGGGACAAATATTCCTTCATTCTGGCACCCACCAGCATTCCCAATCAATTCCAGTCTTGGAAGAGAAAGCTTCTTGATTGGCGCCACACGTGACTTCGATAAAACCAAAGTCACGGTCGATTCGCTTGTTCTGTTGCGCACAAGTACGCTACAGCTCCGTATGCCTTGGGGCTTGCATCCGTGAAAATGTGGACGTCAATTTGGCCGTCCTTGAGACCACTGTATCTTCTGGGTACTGTGACCTCCATTAAATGATGCAGCTGTGTGTGCACTGCTTCCAAGCTGTCTGTACGTCTTCAGGTAGGGGGGCATCCCATTCGAGTCCCCGTTCCCAGAGTGTCTGAAAACAGCAACTTCGCGGTCACTGTTACTGGGGAAATGAGTCCCAAGCGGGTCATAAATGCGCGCCGATGCCCTGAAGGATGAAGCGTTTGTATTGCTATTCTGATCCAAGAAGTCCAGGACGGCATTTTAAAGAGAAGGCCAAGCAGTCCTTGCTCCTTGTTCCACACGAGTCCCAAGACCCGTGAGCAGCTGGCCATGGGGCATTCAACTTGGCTCTCGCCACAGTCCTGTCCTGTCATTGTCCAGCAATCGTTGCAATGTCTTCGAATTCGTGCTCCACTTCCGTAGTGTCATGCTCGCAAGATTCATGACTTCGAGGGCTTGACGGTAGAAATCTTCCGCCTCTTGTTCAGACTCCGTTTCCGGTGATTAGATCGTCACGTAGAGGCTTTTCCGCGATCTTTTTGTCGTCTCGGGGTGGCCGTCCGCCTTCGACAAGTGATGACGTAAAGTGGCGGCGAGAATGAATGAGCTACTTGTCGCCCAAAAGGCACCCTTGTCATTCTCCAGACTTCCATCGGTGGGCTTGGGTCGCTCTTTGTTGGCATATGCTCATACCAAAGAAATCGCAGAGCATCGCGATCCTCAGGGCACACCGAAATCTGCAGGAACGCCTTTTCAATGTCAGCAGTCAGGCCGATGCGATGAATCCTGAAGTTCAGTAGTACCTTCAGAAGGTCCGGGTTCAAATTTGGTCCTGCCTCCAGACTTTCATTTAGGGAAGCACACCCTGCATCACTGGACGATGCATCGAACACGACTCTACTTTTTGTCGTAAGACTGTCAGGTTTGAAAACTGCTCGATGTGGCATGTAGTACAGTCGTTGTTCGGGCTTGACGTCAGCCTCTGCAGGTACTCGTTCCGCAAATCCTTGCTGCAGGTACTGACGTATCGACTCATCGTACTCAGTCATCATCCGTTCATGATTCACCAGCTTCTTAGTGAGGTTGAACAAACGCTTCTTTGCTACAGCTTCGTTGTCAGCTAATTGGAAATTCACTTGCTTCCAAGGAAGTCCAACTCGTAGCGTCCGTCAACGAGCTTGATGGAGGATGTAAATTGCTTGACAACATGGTCCTCTTCGTTTTGTTGGGCGACTGGTTCGGTAATACCCATACTCTCAAGCTCCCAAAAGGACCTGAATTCGGCGGACAGGCTCTGCGTTTCTCCACACACGTGGGTCCGGAGAACAGCAGCGGTCGAACAGCAGGCAGTTGAGCTGCTGCGGGGAATTGGTCCTGAAGTGTCCACCCAAACTCAGTGTTGACCGCAACCAGAGCTCCCTGCAGTTCTGCATGTCTCCAGACACGAGAGTCCAGTAGTAGTCAGCTCCAACGAGAATGGAGATGCCAGTTCTTGCCAAGTGGGCTGGGGGGCACAGTGACATCTGCCAGTTCCCGTATCTTCGCCTTGGCTTCATGAACGACATGCTCAGGAAGAATGAGATGGTCAGTGCAGATCTCTGGTATTTCTAGAGCTTCGATGGAATGCTCCTTTCGGTTTGTATTGGCTCCTGAGCCAAAGTCGCACTCGCTTGCGTTTTTCCTTGATGATGTTCCGGCTCCTCCGAAGGCGTATATTGTGACGTCCCTCTTCCCAAGAACCTCCAGCTGCAGTTCGCGAGAAAGTTCTTCGGTCACAAAGGTACGCTGGCTACCTCCATCAAACAGGAGGCGGGCCAGTGCTCTTCGCTGGCCTCCTTCTGCCCAGACTTGGGCCGTTTGGAGAAGCACGGAAGACGCCTTGTCGTTCCTCTTGCCCGTAGCGGAGTGCAGCTCTGTTGCTGTGTTCTCACTTTTCTTCCACCCAGGGTCGCACATCTGAGTCAGGTGCCTCTTGCCGCAATTCTTGCACCTGACGCTTTTGTTGTGACACTGTCTCGAAATGTGGCCTTTGACAGCGCAGCGGAAGCATCTACCGGAATCCCGGAGGGTCCTTCTTCTTTTCCTCCAGAGAAAGTGGGTGCTTGACATTCCTTCGTTCCGTGGTTCTTCGCAGCACAGAATGCGCATGGATCCATATGCCGCGAACCCCACTTCCCGAATACAGTGAAGCCGTCGACGCTTTCCACTCTCTGGTCTTTTCATTTTCGAAACGAGGTTTCGTACTGGGGTTCTTTCGTTCTTGTCGGCCAACTTGCAGTGCTTGTTCTCTACTTTCCACTTCGGTTTTTAAGAAATCAAGCAAGCCCTCTATGCGCAATCCGTTGTCTTCCTTGACTGCGGTAACGACGCCTGTGATAATCGATGACAAGTTCGCTTGGGAGTGTTCGCAGCAGCGCGGAGCAAAGCATCGCTCCGTAGCTTTCGCTGTTCACACCCAGAGCTGTGAGCGCCGACATGTTGCGCTGCAAGTGATCGTAGAGGCGACGTAGGCTGTTAACCACATTTTCACTTCGTATGGTAGGCAAGTCCAGTAACTGGGTGAGATGTTCCTGGATAAGCACATCCGAGCGGCCAAAACGCTCCTTCAAAAGCTCGATGAACGCTGGCGTAGTTCGCTCCTGTCACTTGTATCCCAGCTACCCGCAGATGCAGCTTTCCCAGTGAGCGTTGTCTGTAGGTACAAGAACTTCTCCGCGTTAGAAAGAGCTTCGTTGTCGTGAATAGCCTGCCGAAACTGCTCCCAGAACGGCTGCCACTTCCGTGGCAGCGCCGCTAAATCGTTGTAGGGCGAGCTTCGGCAACTTCACCTTCGAACGCGCAGAGCTCCGGTTACCGTCGGAAGGACGGCGGCGGCGTTGCTTCGCTCTCCGTTTTCTTTTTGCTCTTTGTGCTTCTTGCGGCCTCCTGGCCGAGCCTCGCTATGCACGTGACGATCGAGTCATCGTATTCTATGGTGCTGGCGTAGTTCTGCGCGGCTTCGTGTTCCAACACAAGTGGCTCAATGGCGGCATCCGCTTCGTTTAGTTTTATTTTCAGGGGCGCTAAGCCTGGCAGTTAGAACGTTTAGGGCCTTTTCTTCTGCGTGGCTTTCAAGCGCTGAATTCGCTTCGAAATCAGTTTCGTCACCTGAGTTCGCAGTGCTGCTCTTTTCTGTTTGAGTCGGTCCATAGCCCCGTTGTGGTGTGGTAGGCTTCGTTTGGTTCTTCGGCTTCGTTGGGATGGCGTCTTTAGGCTTCGTGCGTGGGCGCGACAGAGTCAACTCGCGTTTCACTTCCAAGTCTGTGTACGTTCACCATGTCCTTGGATTTGTCGTCTCGTCGTCCGTCCGATAGCCTCGTTGTTTTCACCGGTAAGCGTTGTTACTTTCCGCGTTTTCGGCACCAAAATAATGAAACTTTGAAAGACGCCAGATAGAGCGACACCACACCCTTGTGAGGAACAAACAACGACTAAATTTATTTCGATAGTGCTGCTGCCTACACAGCGAGCTCGAGACGGATATACAGTGTTGCCAGATGGCTAGAAGAAAGAAGTCGAAGTTGGGGGTTTCTACATTACATGTAGTTAGCAAATTAGGCCATAGCCTGGTTGACATTCCAGCTTATCTTTTATCTTTTTAGATGCAACGCATCTCATTCACCCGCCTTGTCCCTGAATCCGGCGTTGTCGTCGTCAGCGTCCGCCCCTCCCCCATTCTCCTCGCCGCGCCAGCTGCGCTCTCCGCCGCTCATCCCTTCTCCTCTCCGATAACGAACACTCTCTCGCGAGGGGCATTGGCTTGGCTTGGCTTGGCTTGGCTTGGATTAAAGTGGATTGTGTTAGATTGTGTTGCGTCATAGCCGCGACAGACGCACTGGCGCCGGCGCTTCCCCTCACCGTTATGCGCGCTATAAAACGCGGTGCCTGCACCGCTCCGCTCCATCGTTCAAGCGCCGTTCCTCCGCTGTCCAACGCTGCAACGTGAACCCCCTATGCGTCGCATCTACTCAGGGGTTCCCGCGAGGGGAGGTGGGAGTTTTTTTGCCTTCGATCCCAGGATAAAGAATGCGCGCCTTTGCCACGATTGCGCGAAGAGGGCCACTTGGTGTCATGAACTAAAGCTATAGCCAAGGATGCGCCAGCGCCACAGGTCACTCCCTTGCCGCTTCGGTTAATGTCCCCAAGTCGACCATTTGCTGCTTGTCTGTATGTATGCTCTTTCTCTCGGGATACGGCTGTTCGCGTGTTCTCGTGTGTGCTCCTTATTCTTAAAAAAGCACAAAAAAAGGGGTGGGACAAGTTATTAATGTTTCCCGTTCGTTGAGCTCCGTACTACGAAGACACACGTGCACGTACACACACGCGCGTGAGCGTGCTCGAACACTAACTCGGTCACGCTCAAGGTTCGCTAATCCGCGTCGTCATAGTCCACGTCCGCAAATCCCCGCGTACGACGGTGTGAACAGAACAGCACTTTGGGAACCACTGTTTCCGCTACGAAATTCTCCTAAATCGGCTATAAACACTCAAAACATGGCATACTACTTCTAGGCTCCTGTCTTGCGAGCTGTTTAGGGGATATTTGCAACTCACTCCAGTGTCCCTCTAAGGAAAAAAATAAAGCCGTTCCACTCAATGTGAAAGCTGTCGGAAGGGCAGAGCAGGGATTCGCCATAATGGGCTGTGGCGCCGTTATCCGGTCACTCTTACCACCCATCACGCTCTTCGCCGCCCTGTCTCATTCCTCTCGTGATGAATTCAACGGAGGTTTGTCCAACGCATTTCAAATTTCCCGCCTTCACAGTGCTCGCGCTCCCCCTGCCTGAAACTGCGCCAGCGGGAGTTCTGTTCTTTTTGTGCTTGCTTTTCCTCCCGCACGTGCCGGCGTTGCACTACCACTTTTTTTCGCTTACTATCGCAAATACTATAACCCAATGAGCGTTCCTAACAAAATGAACGCGGGCGCTGCCGATTAATTACGCATATTTTGCCTCAAATGTACCTGCAGTTTTCTTTGCGCTAAACAACGGGGAGATGCATGACAAGCGCCAGTGGTTCACGAGTTTCGAACGGTTATGACTACAAAAACCGTTTGGCTTTCGAAGTCTCTGTGGAACGCCGCTACGGCGGGACTCCGCTACGACGGTACGTCGCGTGGCTCTACTTGGGTCCAGCGAGCGAGCTACGACGCCAAGGGGAGCCCCTAAAGTGTTCTGCACTTAAAAAAAATTGAACTCGACAGAGATATCTTCGGCCAGCGCGACCCGACATTGACCACAGCAGGCTGGCATGAGTCCTTCAGAAGAAGAGAGCGAGAGAGAGAAACGTGGTACCATGGAGAGAGAGAGAGCGAGAGAGAGTGAGAGAGTGTGAGAGAGAGAGAGAGAGATAGATAGATAGATAGATAGATAGATAGAGAGATAGAGATAGATAGAGATAGAGAGAGAGAGAGAGAGAGAGAGAGAGAGGAGAGAGAGAGAGAGAGAGAGAGAGAGAGAGAGAGAGAGAGAGAGAGAGAGAGAGAGAGAGAGAGAGAGAGAGCTCCTCGTTGTCCAGACTTCACTTGATTCCACTTAGAAAAACAGCGCCGAAAAAACGGTACGACAGGGAGTAAAGACAAACACTGTTTTTTCTAAGTGGCATCATGCACCAACTAGCCCGTCTCAGTTCACTTGTGCACTTGATTATTTGCGCCTCAATTTGCAGCGACCCTTTTCCTTCTCTTCCCTCACCGGGAATGGTGAGAAGAAAGAACCGAGCTAGCACCAGGGAAGGGGGAAAAGGGGACGAAAGAGATCCCGAGGGAAGGTCCGCATTGGCGGAATTCCTGGCCTGCCTCGCCGTTAAGCGTAGTGCGACCCCATTTCCGGCAGAGCGCTGGCCTGAGATTTCCGCTGCCTCTTCCGCTGAG
Source organism: Haemaphysalis longicornis (assembly GCA_013339765.2). Taxonomy (NCBI): domain Eukaryota; kingdom Metazoa; phylum Arthropoda; class Arachnida; order Ixodida; family Ixodidae; genus Haemaphysalis; species Haemaphysalis longicornis. The sequence goes on along the minus strand of CM023457.1, from coordinate 76,076,041 downwards.
CTGTAGGGGCGTTCGTTGCGGTTCACGTACTGCACCCAACTAACTGCCTTTTCTATGCGGACTAGTGTAAATGAAGCGCGAGAAAAGAGTTCGGGCATGGCTAAAAACTGGCGCCATACATACGAGCCGGCCGGGCGAAAAAAAATTGGGCCCTTTCACTACACTGTGAAGGTGAAAGACCAGCAGGGCTATATTGGTAGATAACTTTATTGAGTTGTGTATGGCAGCCTACTATATTGATTGAATAAAGACATATACACACAACAACCTTAGAATTAGTTTTAAATTAATTATCATGCAATTTTTCTCGTGATTGTTTCGATCCGTAAAACAAGAGCGCAATTGTTTTCTGTAGCCATACTTAGTCCGTATATATAGAAGGCCATGCATTGACAGCAATCCGGGAATTCTGCAACGTTTGAAACTTCGCTGTGAATGTAAATCGGCGTGAAATTGGAGTCGTTCTAGCGACCAATTTCAGTATGAATTTTTTAGAGATACCTACATTATATTGAGAGCTAAAGAGGAATTTGCGCTAGCTTTGGAGCGAGTGCGTGCGATTATTGGTCGACGCAACCCGACAGACGGACACAGTTTTGGTCAGAACTGCGTCAGAACAAGACAGTTTGGCTGTTCCCGCTTTGTGTACTGTTTAGCGACGAACTCAGGGTTATCAACGCTTCAAATTTGCTACCGCGAACCACAACACTCTAACGACGTCGGGAAGAAATGTCCCAGTTAAGCGTACTGCTAAGGGGACAAACATAGTGGGATAAGAGCTGCAAGTTGGCTACCACGAACCGCAGGACTACAGTGGAATAGTTACAGGGATCGGCTCGAGTCCCTGTAGGACACGAGCCGATCCCTGCCCCAACGTCGAAGCGAATGAGCGCTCTTGTAGTCGCCAGCTCGGTTAGAAAATCCTCGAGCGGCGTCGTGCGCGCATCTGTTCCCAACCCCAGCAGGACTGTGAAGATGCCCATATTATAGATATACCTTGCCAGACTGCTCAATTCTGCGTAGTCGAGTCCTGCAGAATCGCAGGTGCCTATGGGGAGATGCGCCTTATTGCGTTATTTATAATAGCAGACTTTGAGTCGCTCACCACGTATTTGATTTTCGCGGAGGCATTCATCGCCGAGGCAATAGCCGCCTCTTCGCCCACTTCTGGTTCGCTAGTGCGTACCGACCCGCAAATGATGGAATCGCATTGTCGATTGACTATTGCAAGGGCCATGGCATCGCGACCCGGGTAATCGGCCGCGAGTCCCGTATGCCACGTTTTCAAAATTTTCGTATCGTTTGTGTAGGGATTTGTCTGTCTGAGTTCTCGGCTGTTTGTCGTTAACACCCAGGCAACTCTCCGGCTCGCGGCTCGTCTACCACGCTACCACGGCATTGACGGAGGTCAGTTCTGGGGCGCCTTCACCAATGTAATAGCGGTTAAACCAAGTTTGTCGAGCGATAGCTCAGTTCTCGCGCCACGAGCGGACATTGAACGCGCAGACAATTGCACCGCAAGACAAAACGCAGGCGCTGCTTGCTCGCGAACAAGTTAAGAACGGAAGTAGCTAATGTAGTGTATCACTCCGCCTAAGCGACGGACCCGTATGTCAACGGGCGCGCGCATTTTGAAAGGACATTGCTATGAATGCGTGATATCGTCTGCCTTTTCTCGCGTGGTTTGTTTGTCGGGGTTGGAGTAGTTTATAGGCATATTAAGCCCAAAAAATCACGAAAACGGCTCGTGCCATGTTCAAAATATTCCCAGCAACTGACTACTTGCGCCGCGCGGAGTAACATCCGGCTGCGGCGATGAGGCACAACGACGACATCCGTCGCCGTTCTTAACTTGTTAACTTGGACGCAGCCAGTGTCGCCTTGTTAACTCATTCCCGATACCCACCTCTCCAACCATTTCGAATGAACGAGCCGTTAGACCCATACCATGCTTCACTGCGAGCCGCCCTAGTTGGAACTGATTCATCTTGCAAAATTCAGCTCGTTACGAGCGGGTACTTCTGAAGTACACGATGGAAGCAAGCTGCTGTTCCTGGATGTCAAATTGACGTTTCAGCCGGATCACATTTGCTGGTCATACTCACCCCGTGCGGGGAAGCGCCTTCTTAGCTATGCCTCAGACCACTCTAAGCTGGTTAAGAATGGAATATAGCGTCCGGTTGCTTACGGTCAGCTTTGGTTAAGTCTTGTTTTCACTGAGTTAACGTGACATTCGTACCGGACCAGCGTTGCCACACGATGAAATTCTACAGCATCTACTTCAAATCTGGCGAAATTTGGGTGCTACTGGTGTTAAGGTGACGGCACGACTACATCAGACAATATCTGGTGAAAATTGGTGAAAGAAGTGTGTTACTGCTTTGAATCATGGATTTTTTTTTTTTTTTTCACTAGATGGAAGTTTTTACCCCTCTTTGAAGAGCGACTAACATTACTGGACTGCATGCGCGTTTAGAGTGCTCGATAAGTATTTTTGGTTTTCACCACCCCCGAAAGTAATATGAAAAGTCAAATGTGATATTTGAGCAAACAAACCGCACTGAACAACATAGTTCGATATCATTTCTGGAGGACGTACCGCTAGCGTTTCCTCACTAACTTGTTTTGTATGGCATGTTGATTGTACAGCAACCAGTGAAATGTTCAACGCTTGTATATTAACTCGAGAAATATAAGTTTCACCAGTTCGTACATTGAAAAATCAAGATAGGCAAAAAGTACAGCGAGAAATGTACCGGATGCGGGGTAACTTTCTGTGCGAGCATGCCGTTAGAAAATGGAGTAAGAGGCCTTTTTAACTAGCACTGCGACAGATATGAATAAAATTTCATTTCACGACGCTCAAACTTATTTTGATGTAATCAAATTCCACCCTTTACGATGGGGTGGGCAAAGCAACAAAAATACCACCTTGAAGACTATGCTTCGGCAGTCTGCATGCGCAGAAAAGATGTTATCAGTTTCTCAAAAACTGAATTACATAAAACAGAAGTGGACAGGAGAGTAGGGGGGAAAAATTGGAAAAATGGAATGGAAAAATGATGGAAAAATTGCACGAATTTCCCTCGTACAGAAAAAACACGTCTTTGTCGAAGTCACAATGCGGAGTGCTCTCCAAAAGTTCTCTTCAAGGGTGAGGGCAAAGCTCCTTCTCTCTGTCTGGGTCCGGCCCGGGCAGACGCTCTGGTCCGTCTCGGGTTTCGGCTTTCTCGGGGAGCTGGGTGTCTGTTCTTGCTCTTTCAAGTGCAGAGCACTTTAGGGACTCGCCTTGTCGTCGTAGCTCGCTCGCTGGGCCCAAGTTGAACCACAGGGCGTTCCGTCGTCGCGGCGTAACTCAGAGGCTTCGAAAGCCAAGCGGTTTGTACAGTCAGAAGCGTTCGAAACTCGTGAACCGCGGGCGCTTGTCATACATCTCCACGTTGTTTAGCGCGGAAAACTGTAGGTACATTTGAGGCAAAATATACGCAACTAACCTACAGCGCCCGCTTTCATTTAGTTAGGAACGCTCGCTGGGTTGGTTTTTATGATAGTAAGCGAAAAAAGGTGGCAGTGCGACGCCGACACGTGCGGGGGGAAAAGCAAGCACAAAAAAGAACAGAACTCCCGCAGGCGCAGTTTCAGGTAGGGGGCGCGTGAGCACTGCGAAGGCGGGAAATTTGATTTGCAGTGGGTGGTAGCGGTGAGCGGTTAAGAATGCCACCGTCCGTTATGGCGAATCATTGCTCTGCACTTTCGATAGCTTTCACATTGAGTGGAACGGCTTTATATTTTTTTTTTTTTTTTTGCCTCTGGTCATGGGGTGATTTCTTATAAGAGATCTGGTGAAATTTTGACCAGCGGCTGCTGCCGCAGCCCCTTTCCAATCTGGCAAAGCTGATTCGGGCAACAGACATGCCATTTGCGGGACGATAGTTTTCCGTAAAATGTTTCGCAGGCATCGTGTGGCCGGCTGCTGAGGTAGTTTAAACACGCAGAAAAACAACCTACAACGGAGAAAAGCAGGCGCAGCGAAGAACGGTCGAAGGTTGCGGCTGTTCTGCATGGACGTAGACTATCGCTACGCTCAAGAAGGTGGCAGGAAATTACAATGAAAGTACTTTAGGCCATGACGATCAGTTTGTTGACTGCACAAAAATGTGGTGTATGGGGTGCCGATGACGTGCAGTCAACTGTACCCCTTTGCGACACGCATCAGGATGTAGCCGTTAGAAAAAATTGTAACTGCCTGTGTATGGTTTTGATAACCAAAATTTCACTTAAAAACCATAAACAACTCGATCTCCTAAATAGTTAATAAATTAGGTCGTGTCCTAATCGTAAACACGCCATCGTAAACGTGACTACCCATTGATTCCTACAAAAGAAAACGTATACAGTCGCCGACCGTTTATTCGGACACCGAAAATTCGGACACGCTTGTTTATTCGGACACCTTCGCGGCACGGCCACTTGTCCCATTGAAGTACATGTATATCCACGACCGATATTTCGGACGCCGCACAGCCCGCCGTTCGATTTTTCGGACTCCAGCTTCGGTGCTCTCACGGTGCCCTCACGGGACTTGTGTAGCCACCTGGCGACACAGGTCCCGTGATCACCTTTGAATGTTTGCCTTCGAATACCACAAGTGTGTTGCAGCCCATGGACCAAGGTGTCATGAAGAACTTGAAGCTGCACTACCGATCGCGCCTTCTGAATCGTGTGCTGCTGTGTGTGGACAGTGACAAAAGGTACGCTGTGGATGTGCTGTCGGCTATCAGCATCCTTTCTGATGCTTGGAGGGCAGTGACGCAGGACACGATCCGCAACTGCTTTCGGCATGCGGGATTTATGGTTGGCAGTGAGGACGAGGATAGTCACACCGTCCAGAACCCCACAGCTGAGATGCCGCCTGCCGCAGCATCCGACATTTTCGATGACCTCCGTGCTAGCGGTGTCGATGGGGAGCGGCCGCGTTTGAAGATTTCACCAACATCGATAGTGCCGTCGTGCCGTGGGCCGAGTTGGATGATGACGAAATCGTACGCCAGGTCCTCGAACCGGCGCAAGTAGACAGCGACTCCGATGATGACGTGCTACGAACGCCAGCGGCATCAAATACTGATCTAGCGCGAACAGTGCTATTGTCTGCCTACAGTGACGGACAAACGCTGGCGGAAATAGAGGCGGACTTAGTCGCGCGTATGTGCAGACGCGCATACATACGTTTTTCCAGCCGTTCGGCCAATAAAGGTTTTTTTTTCTCTTTTTTCAGTGAATCCTTTTTTTTCGGACTACCGATTATTAGGACTTATCGGCGGGTCCCGTCGAGTCCGAAAAAACGGTCGGCGACTGTACACATTATTGTGGCCTGCAGCCCTTATATATTACGGTAACAGCTTCGGTTTTGCTTTAATAAAAGATTTGACTAGACAGAAAAGGTAAAACCAAGAACATCTACTTGACGCACCGTAGAACGCCGAGAGAGGCTTCCATCTTGCTCTCGTTTTGGTAAAGCATTTGGAGCGGAATTCACGAGATAACAGCACCGTTCCGTATAGCGGGAAATGTGAATGCTGGCTGAGTGGTTCAGGTGGGGATGACGACGTTTGTAACTCACAAAAATGCTCTTAAAAGTCGCGTGAACAATTATACACGCCGCGTTGCGCTGCTGAGCACAAGGTCGCGCGTTCGATTCCCGGCCGCGGCGGCCGCTTTTCCGATGGAGGCGAAAAGCAAAAACGCCCGTGTGTACGAGATTTCGGCGCACGATAAAGATCCCCAGGTGGTCAAAATTAATCCGGAGCCCTCCACTACGGCGCGCCTCATCGCCTGCGTTGCGTCGGCGCGTTAAACCCCACAATCAGAATTATGCACGCCGTGCCGCGAAGGGGTACGTCGGGCCAATGGGCAGGCGTATTATTAACACTCGTGCAGTCTAAAGGGAAGCCCATGCACACATTTGACCTCACATTGCAAAGAGTGTGGAGGAACACCCTTCTTTGATAACAGTGCCATCCTGCTCAAGCATCGTAATACAACACCAAGAGGAATTGAAGAGGTTTTGATTCGTGCGTATGAAGTACTATAGAGGGAACACTTGTTGATCTGGGCGCCGATGAATGTTCTCGCTTTGTCGCGCACAGGGTTTAAAAAAACATTTTTTATCGATTAAATTACCAGTTGTTGGGTAGCAGTTGTAGGTGTTTTCCTTTCTTCTCCCCGCTTGTTTGTGTGCGCTATTTTCAAAGATGTACCATGCTTCCTAAATACCCTTTAGTGAAATTATGTGAATAATTTTGATAAGACGGTGCCTCCTTGTCTGACAGCCTAGCTTCCTAACGGGAAACTTCATACTCTTCATATCAAGCGTTATCGTGCCAGTCTATTTCTTGTACATGTCTTCATGAAGCTGTATATATGTGCGTATGCTTTACTCCCTGTGCTCACAATGCTGTCACCTCTGTAGCAGTTGCTACTGAATCAAATGCGTCTTTTGTTTTTGTAAATGCAATGTAACGACGTTTATTATATTCCGCGGATTTCTCCATTAACAGCTCGGCTACATGAATGTGATGCATTGTTCATCATGGTTTCCTAAATCCATCATGTTCTCTCGGCTGTTCGGAATCTGGGATGTCACTAAGGCTGTTAACTAATATCATGGTTAGCAGCGTGTGTACAACACTGAGTCAGGTGATAGGTCGGTAATTCTTAAGCTCTTTGGCGTCACAATCTTGTGAATTATAATTATGTTGGCATTTTGCAGGCCATTGGAGGCCCGGGGGCATTCTGAATGACTTCGCTAGCTGCTCTAGTATAGGCCACCACCACAAACCTTTATTCTATAGGTCCGCGCGTATTCTGTTGTCACCTGCGGATTGGCCTCCCTTTGTTTCCGTACGTGCTTTTTCCACTTCATTCTATGCTACTATTACAAACTCGCAATCCAAGCTATTCCGCTTACTACTGCTTCGTTGTCGAATGTTGCTAGAGCACAAATCACCCCAGAAACTTTCCGGTATTTTCACCATGTCATCCATGCTACTCGTCCCGTCACCAGCTTCATCTCCGAGTGCATCCGCTCTATATCACAGTTAGTAGCAAGACTCCCCTCTGTAGGCCTTAGGACCCCTTCTTTGGTTCATGCTTATTTACACTTTGCAATGTTGTAGGGACGATTGTCACGGTCCGTGCTTCTAGTAATCAATTTCGAGAGCTCCGCAAACTCGATTTGGTCTTTATTCGTTCCCTACTGTTTCATATTCTTGCGTCGCTGAAAACTTTCGATGAATATTTAAGATAGTTCAGCAGTTTCTTTGGTCTCAAGTATGGCCCGGCCCGTCTTGGTCCCCGCCAGTCTCTCTCGCTGTGCCACCAGCTGCGCCTCCATGAGCTCGTCCACAGTGTTTTGAACGCCCAACTGCATCAGCCGCTCGGTGTTCGTTGACTCCTCCAACCCCAACGCTCGCTTGTACAACCTCCTGATCATGGTGTCAATCTCGTGCTTGCCCGTCTGCGACCACTTGTGGTAAGCCGCCGTGTAGGCTATGTGAGTGACAGCGAAGGATTGCACCAGCCTCGCGAGCCGTTCCTCACGCATGCCCGCCTGCTCGGACGACACGCGCTGGATCAGCCGCAGGGTACTTGCTGTCTTGATCGCCAACTTCTTCATCAGAGTATCATTGCTGCCGTTGCCGCTGTGATAAAGTTCGAGAAAACGTGCGGGTGAGTCCCATCCCGAAGAACGTACATCCAGAGCACAACCGGGAGTGGAGGCGAGCCAGGGCCAAGTACCTCATCGAGCACTACAGCGTTGACCCGAGAAAGAGATACGTGGATACAGCAGACTGCGGTAAGGGCAGATACGCAGCGGTTACCATCAATGCGAGAACGGGGGAAGTGTCCACGTCAGCGAGTGCGCGGTGTGTTAATGCAACCGAAGCAGAGGAAATCGCCGTCGCCCTAGCATGGCCGAGCCATGGTGTGACGCCGTCCTAAGCGATTCGCTAGAAGCCGTCTGAAACCTAGCGGACGGCCGGATCAGTGACAAGGCAGCCAAGATAATCGAACGAGTGGTTACGCAGGAAGAAAGAATAGTGGAAGTCAGGTGGATCCCTGCGCACGCGGGTGAACGCTTTCTGAATACACCCAACCACAACGAGACGACCCACAGGGAGGCGCGCGCTATTACTCACCGCGATCCCAATGTGGAGAGTCGTCCCGAGTGCGAATGGTGGTCGGAGACCAAGGACCGAGCGAGAGGCTATGGCGAAACACTCAAGAACATGCGGCTTTCGAGACGGGCGTACCCGCCGCCACATCGGTCTCTGGGTCGCGAGGAAGAGGTGTGGCTAAGAAAACTCCAGACAGCGTCGGTCACATCACCGGCAGCGTTACATCAGATGTTCCCGGACGAATACCCTGGGGCCCTGTGCAGTGTGTGCAAGAAGGGACCGGCCAACCGGTGGCACGTTATGTGGGACTGCGCCACCCAACCAGACAGTGCCAGTTTCGAAAAGTATCCAGCGAAACTTCAAGGAGCCATCGAGTCAGCCAGCAAGATAGATAAAAAATGGGCCACCCAGCAGATCTTCACCGCGCTTGAAAGGCACGGGCTCCGAAAAGGAGCTAGTGCTCAGTATAGGCTGCGAAAGAAGATGCAACGTTAGGCCGCGTTGAGGCGGAGCCGTAAATCGGCCCCCGCCTACTGCAGGAAATTTGTCAATAAGGTCTTTTCTAATCCAATCCAATCCAATATACACTGCTGGTTCCATCGTAGTTAGTTTTTCATTCAGTATGTCTACACTATCTTAATTCTTTTTTTATTGAAACCTCAAGCTTATCATAAGGTTCATTCAAACCTGTCGCTCCCGGTCTCTGTCTGATTGCAGGTCTGGTTTCGTTCTGCTTCCTAGTTTCACCCTTTTACTTCCTATATCTAGCCTGATTCTACATCTCACCAGCCTGTGATAACTGCTCTTGACGCTGCCAGTACCTCAACATCCTTCCCACTTTGAAAGAGTCGATTTCATTTTTAGCTTCGCCATTGGGGCATCTCCGTGTCTAATACACGTTCATTAGTTGGCAGAGGAATGTAGACATTGTCCTCGGATTATTTCGAATCAAATCGTCTTTATTTTTCCAAAGAACATTTGGAAGGAGGCCCGAACAATAAGTGGAGACTAGTCCACTTGACAAGGGTTCGGGCCCCCCTTTCCAAGGAGGCATGTTTAACACTTTATACATGTTAAATCATGTTACCGCGAACCCGGTTAAATCATGTTCTTTCCGCGAACCCAGCCAGTGTGTCCCCGCGGCTACGCCGACTGCATCCATATTCTAAAGTTTTCCGAGCACTACACGCTCACCTGCCTGCTTCTTTCACAAACGAGATTAACAGCGCCAAAAGTTGACGTAGGCTTACACAAGCACAAAAAACGAGCGCTTTTCCTGAGTGGTTTTGCAATTCTACGTCAACTTTTCGCGCTGTTAGGTCAGCCGAGCACTAACTTGCCCAGCTATATGTTTCTGCTTCTTGCATGAAAGCACCCCGTCACCTTCGTGCACTTAGTGTCTGTCTTATTCATTGCTGACTATCTACATCCTCGTGAAAGCTGTGGCTCCATATCCACGAAGAGGCATTGCGGCCTGCGCTTTCTGTTTAGCTTGATCGCAATGGAGGCGACCCTATCGCTAATGCTGTAGAATTTTCCTGAACTTCCGGCTATCCCTTTGTGGCACCAAGGCACCAATTCCTTCGCAAGATGTCTCAACCGTAAAAATTCATTTTTAAAGCAAAGCTTTACTAATCTCGTCCCCGCGGATGCGGTTTCGCCGTGGATGCTCAAGTTCACCTTTTGACCCTAAACACACTCCCTGCGACAAACCCCTTGAAGCGAATCACGTGACTCGCCGGGCCCGCTTTCGGCGCTGCGCACAAGGCCCCGTTTTCATGTTCTGCTTAACTGAGCACCGCGGCGGCCGCGATGGGAGCGGTCGCTCAGCTGATCGGCAGCCGACCAACCCCGCAGCCTCCCGCGCATGCGCCGCTGGGTCGGCTAAGGCTACGTGACTCGACTTGCTCCCAGTGAAGAGGAACGCCGCGTTCGCCGTGAATGAAAGCGAGGATGGGCCTCCCTCTGTGAGCGTTGCGCGGGACCGAACGGCTTTGAGCCGTGGTCGGCAATACAGCTACATTAAAGGTTAACCAAGCGAAACCAAGACTCAACCAGACTAAGCCAAGCTTCTGCTTTGCATATCCAAGGTTAGCTGAGCTAATCCGTATCCTTTTTTTATTTTTTCTGGACATCTAAGCACTGAAGACTTCGGTATACGCTGTTTTAACCCTGAAAGCGATCATAAAGATAAAATACTACTTCGTTCAGTTTAAAAGAACTGGCCTTTGGAGACTCTGGTTCATTCCAGCCAGGAAAGAAGTTTCTTAAAAAAAAACACAAGAAATATTGAAGAACTTTCCAACTTCGCAGTGATTTATAATGGGCTATCACTAAAAACAGTTATCAACTTGTTAACTGCACTGACGTCGTACGATCAAACAGGCTAGAGGCCTCACTGGAAAATCCCAGTCATGTTTCTTGGAGGGGGCTTACGTCACAGGCCGCCAATCGCACAAACAAGATCCTGTGCCGTCAGTCGAGATGTCGCCAGAAAATGGCTGGGGTGTCGTCGCTGCTTCGTACGTTTTTTCTTAATGTCTCAGTCATTTGTTTGAAGTTAGCGATAAATTTGGCATGGTTGTTATTGGGACAAAATAGTTTATTTAATAAACATGACGTGTTTTTGTCTTCATGGCTCCTTCACTCTTAAAAATAAAAGGGTCGTGGCACTTACTAACAGAACACTAACCACGCAGTTAATCGTCGCAGTATACGCCAGGTACTAGTGCTTTCACTAAGTGGCCATGCATAGCCTAGTAAAACGCTACGCTTGACAATGTGGATCAGCTGAGCGCGCAGCACGACATAGACACATTTAACACGCACATATCACACTTTGAAAACAAATAAATTGAGCAGTAAAACCAACGGAATGCACGAGGAGAGCGAGTATAACTTAGTTACCTTAGAAATCCACCTGATCGTCTTGCTTTTATAGCTAGCAGTGGAAAGCCCCCTTACGGAGTCAGTGGGCTTGTCGCGAAAATGAGGTATTTTAGCGATAATTTTAGAATTACGCATTTTAATGTGAGCCCATACCAGTCAGCATGTGGATTTGCAAAAACTTTTTAATCGTGATTTGGAATGGGAAAACTGTGATAGTTATGTTCAATAACTCATACAAATTTGTTACTATCAGTGAATGTTAATAAGGTTCCGTACTTCGTGGCAGCACCTACGTACCATTCTAGGGGTAATAAAGTTTGCAAGGAGTCTAATACAGCCAGCTGCTACCTTTTTACTGCATTTTTCTTAAAAGTGTTCTTCAATCGACCTCCTTCCTTGCGCTAATATTTCAGTGGAGCCGTCATAGTGTGAGCTACACACACACATCCGTCGTCAGGAGGTACACACCTGTCGGTATTCTGACGACGTTGCAGCGCCTGTAGCTAACGTTAGCGCCTATCGTCACACCTGGTCCGATTTCGAAAGCCACCTTTATTCTCAAGAGAAGCGCCAGGTGGGCAAATGAGGCGCCTTGCAACGCAGATATCGATTGCGCGCGAGCGGCTGATAAGCAGTGCGCAACGTATTCCGGGCCCCGCAGAAGTTGAGCGTCGTGGGAGAGGGTGTGTGTTTAGGAAGAGGGTGGTGACACCTTATCTCGTTTTGCTTCTCTTGGGGTGGTTCATTGGCTCGCTTGGTCTTAGAGAGGCTTATGCTCGTATTTGCGTCCGGCTGTCATATGGCGTAGGTATATGTTGTTCTAGGGAAATTAGTGGGCTTTTTTGGCAGGCACTTGGTGAGAAATGTTCGATATTGGCAACAAATGTTCGAAGCGTCAACTACGTATACCATGGGCATGAAAATGTGTTAACCTTTTTTTAATGTCTTCCATTTGTTTTCCTTGCTTATATTTTACACTCGTTGGACATAAGAGGCATTCATTACGTGCGACGGAAAGAAATGTATTATTGTCAGCTTTTTATTATTTATTTTTCTGGTTGTCTTATAGCGGTGTTTTGCTTTGTCGCGACGCTGCAGCTTTTGAGGGGGGCTGCGGCCTCGTCAAGCTGTCTGGGACAGCTTTTTCCCGCGTTTTTTTCTTTCTGTATCTGCATTCATTGAACAGAAATAAAGTTTCATTATTAGTATCATTATTACTAAACAAGCGACCCATGAGCGACAACGCCGCACTGCCCCGAATGTGTCTCAATTCCGAAAATGGAGGCTGCAGAATTTAAAGAAACGTCATCAGACTAAAATGCGGTCTAATTGCTAGTTGTTATACTATAACTAGATTTCGACTATCAGAAAGTCTGGAATCGGTTAATCAGTGCCTGTCTACGCGGACGGGAGAAAAGGGGGGTGAAGAGTATGCTTTCCCACAGTACGCCAACAATACGGTTAAAGGGACCACAAAGACTACACACATATTTGATTTATATAAAACGCCTTTTGGTAACTAGATCAATTTTATTCCGACCTCAAAGGACGCTGTTTTAAACAAAAATTAAAGTGTATCAAATGTCACCAAATCCTCAAATTTAGCGTACTCCGGCACGGTCTTTGGAGGCAACACTGATGTAATAGATGACTATATTCTATAGGAGGCGAAAAGGCCCTGTTTCGGCATATGGGAGCAAGGAGTCGTTCGGGAACCGCAAAGGGTAGGCTTCAAGGGGATCATCTACGATTGGCCGTCATACTAATTTACAGACTTATTGTTAGACAAAATTCTGTAATTTTATCTAGTATTTGAGTATTGTCCTTAACTCTGTAATGCACGATGTACCATATCTGATACGCAGTCTTCCGATTTTTTTACTTGAATTTGGGCTTGTCGACTGCCAAGAAATGCCCACTGTATCATCTTTGATACCTCATAAACGTTTTTCAAGAAACATTAGTTCCATATATGGCCGCAGTGAGTCCCACATACAGTTTGAAAGATGACTTCCTGCATCGTAAGCACTCCTGGCGGGTCTACACTGATTTCTATGCGTATATGATACACTTTTTCATGGGTATATGATACATTATATACCTATTTTTATGTGTAGATATACATATCCCGACATGTAAACGGGTAAATCATACATTATATACCTACATTACATATAGGTGGACGTATACCCACTTACCGACGACGTAAACAACTAACGAAGCAGTGCAGGGAGATATGGGCTGGGCGTCGTTTGAAGTTCGAGAAGCGCAGAGTAAAATATGTTTTGAGAGGAGGTTGAAAGCAATGGATCAACGTAGGTGGGCAGCTAAGGTTTTTAGGTACGTATACTTGAAAAGTGTGGACACGCAGTGGTTAAGGAAGACTAGAAGGCTAACGATGAAATACGGAAAGAACAGTGGAGAATCCAAAACAGCCAAGGTGACCAAAAAAGAGGCAAGGCAGATAGAAACGAATAAATGGAGAGAAAAAATGGAAGCTAAAACGTCGTTAGAGATGTACAGGGCTGAGAAATTGGACATCAGAAAGGAAAATTTCTACGATAATTCCCAGGGCAGTGCTTTGCTTTTTGAGGCTAGAGCAGGCCTGCGAACTAAAAGCTTTTGTGGGGAAGTATTCACAAAATGATGGGGTATGCGTGGTCTGCCGAAAAAAAAACAGAAACTATGCGGCACATAGTGTTAGAATGCGAGGATATCCATCCAAATCTACATGAGGGAAATATTCGGCTTTCAAGAAGCCCTAGGATTTAGGGTAGCACAGAGGAAGTTAACTTCAAGGCTGTCGAGGCGACGAAAAGAAGATTAGAATGCTGGTGGACGAAAAGCAGAGAGGGGAATATTGCCTAGGACAGTTACCACCTGTAACACACGAAAAAAAAGTATTTTGTGCCTGATATGTTTTTTGTGCCTCTCCTAAGCAGCGCTAGAATTAAACCAAGAGTATAAAAACATTAGTATATTAGTCCTTTTTGGTAAGATGACACGTCATCACCCCGCTAGAAAGGGGAAACCAATAGAAATCATCAATAATCATCAATCATCATCATCGTTGTCGTTCTTAGGTTGTCCCTGTAACGCCGCAAGGGCAGAGAACGAAAGCGTCTAGTGCACGTCTCCACTCTCTCATCTACCCTACTTATTAAAGCGAAGCTTTAGTGTTTCACTGGTGGCGTATGCAACGCGAAAACGGATGAAGTTGAAGAAAAAAAAAATCTCGGGCCATCTTCACGAACGTGAAACCTGTGGAGGAGCGAAAGGAGAGACGGGAAGAGTGCCTTGGCGTTTTTGCCAACAGAGATGAAACCGTTTTGGGGGGTAGAGGTATACAGCTTTGCTGTAAAAATCTCGTGTCTTTGAAGCACGAAGCGTTCTAGCGCGAGGCGTAAGCGGGTGTCCCGGTGTTTTAGTAGCGCGACTACATGAGACGACGGTTACGACGACGACGACGACATGAGACGCCGACAGCCCGAGCCACGAAGGGGCTTCGCCTCTAAAAAACGCTTCCCGTGGCCGGACCTGAGATGGTGAGCACTGGGCGAGGGCGTTGGGCAGTTCGGTTTCGGCGGTGCAAGAAGCTATCGTCGCTCGGGCGGCCAAAGTCACCGGGATACCTTTTTCCCTGGGTCCCCACCCCTCCCGGCTAATTGTCCTTGCGGCGATAAAAGTTATCTCTCTCTCTCTCTCTAGCTCTATCGCTCTCTACCTCGATCTCTATTCTCTCTCTCTTCTCTCTCTCTCTCTCTCTAGACAAAAAATCTCTCTCTCTCTCTCTCTCTCTCTCCGGAATCCGGCCAGGGTCCCTCGCCCTATGAAGCTAGCGTCTCTATCCAATTGCTCCATTTTTACATTGCCGAAGCGGTATATGGATTGGAGAGGGCTGCATGGACGTGCAAAATTAGACAGTCGATCTAAAATCCTGCATCCCATCGTGTAAAGACGATGATGATTCGTCACGACAAAGCTCCGAGTCCAACCATCGTCATCGTTAGGAGGAGGGGTGCCTGAATTTTTATCCCAGCTTAAATTTTGGAAGTTAGCACATTTATTACTCGACATGACAATATTTCGAACGTACCGCACTTCAATGATGTCTTCATGTCTCATAAGGGCATGGCGGGTGGAAACTCGGTATTTAATGCCGGTCAAACGCAGTTTATCGCTCGCGGTTTCTTCGAAGGTTAATGCTGGACCCTTCAACGTCAAGTGTACCACAGCGGATTTGAAATAGGTTGAGCAGCTTTACTTTGCTTATTACCCATTTAGCGATTCTAACGCGCCCCCATCTAACGCACCGGATTTTTCAAAAAAAAAAAAAAATAAAAACGCACCTCCGATTGTAACGCGCGGTTTCTTCGAAGTAATCTAACTCATCTTGCTCCTCGTCGCTCTCTTGACCACAAATCCGCCTTAGCGCGTTCGCAGCCACACTTCTGCGACGTTCAACATGGTCGATGGGATCTGGCCCACGCCTCGCACGCCTCCCGAGAGCTTCTCCAGAGGTGCACGCTTCAGCCGACCGCTCGTTTTGAACGCGTACTGCTGCTGCAATTGCTGTTACAGCGAAGATTTGACGATTTGTGTGAATGCCGATAGGCTTGCTGCGTCCCGAAAAATCGTTGCTAAAAGTTTGGCGCATGAGATGCTGGCGATGGGTGGGACGAAATTTCCGCTTTCGGCAGTTTCGGTTTTGTTCCGATTCTAACGCGCATGCGATTTTTCGGCCTATCGAAAAAAGGCAGGGTAAATAGTAGTGTTCTCGTCTCTTAACTTAAAAAAAAAAAGATCTTGGAAATGTCGGCTCGTTGTGAGTCGTCTATTGCGACTGATTCAGTAGAAACCAATAAGTAGATGAAATACACAAACACCACATCAAAGATTTGAAACCAAAATAGATGAAAACAAAGATTATAATAGAAAACACAAGAAACGTGCTTCTTCGAATACTCAGAAAACACATGCTGATACTAAAGGCTTCATGGGCACACTTGAAGGCGCAGACACGGTTCATATGCGCACTTCCAGACCCAGACACAGCTAATGGGCCAGTGGGTCACTTGCGGGATGTTTGACGAAATTTTGTGGCTTCATTTTGCGGTGAGACGACACATGCATCGCTTTTGTAGCAATGCATTTGGAGTATTGATTCCTGGTGTACGCGTAAAGCCCCGAAGAAGAGTGTATGTCATGCGCCATTCGCAGATTCTTCCGGGCATCACACTAACGCCACACTTATGTAAAGCGGTTTGATTTCTGTTTCAGACGCAGAAATTTCAGTTTTCACCATTTGATATCGATCCGTTAAGGTTGACATTTTCATTTAATCAGATACCATTTTTACATATATGGGGCTCATCGCACCGTGAAATGCCGCACTGTGTGTTAGCCGCAGTCACAAAATAACTTAAAAGCATGGTGTGATGGGAATGGAACTTTTGAGGCTAAATTTCTCGTGATAAAAAAATGCGCGTAAATCTACTGAACAAACTGAGAAGATAGCCTACCTGATATAATTTTGCCCTTAATCATCTTAAGAGACGTCTGAGAAGCTTGCATTTACGCAGTTCTGTATATACTTGCTGTAAATCTTAGAAAAGTTTCAACTATTGTTTTAGTTTTGATATCATGTTGCGATTACCTTAATTTAAATTGTGACTGTACGTTTCATTCAGGTTCATTCTGAAGCAGCACTGCGTGTTTGCCGGGTGACGGATGACTGCGCTGCTGAATGGCTGTTTTAATGGGTACAACCGAAACTGCTGGACTTATTCCCAAGGCCTGTGTGCCTCTGTAGACGAAAAAGCGGGGCTACGCTGTTACATGAATAAGTAGGTTGTTACTGAGAAAACGCCAGACGTGGGTTAAGCGTCAGAGAAAATTTCAACGCCAATCTACCCAACGGTCCTTGAGCGAATGACCGCGTAACATGGGTACAAACAACGTAATCTGCAGGGCCAGGCAGCCACAGGTCAAATTCCACTCTCAGCCGCACGGACGCCGTTCTCAACCTCCTTGAAGCTTCTTCCCGTAACTGAGGTCTAGGTCGGGCCAAAGGCCTGTCCCACACGCATGCGCACGCGAGAACATCCTCTTCTGCTTGTGTTGTTGCCTTCTCGACAACGAAATTCTTCTCCCATGCACCTCTCGGGTTCAACACGCACGCAGCGTGACTCCTCGTGAGCCCGCGCGAACGCCGTTGCTTGCGCGCTCCCACGATTCCAGAGCCGCGCCATCACGGAATACCCTGGGAAGACAAAAGGCTGGAACAACCATAGGTGCACAAAGACAACGCGGGAGCAGAAAACAGAATACGAAACAAAACAGATGGGAGAGGAGGTAACAGAGAGGAGGGATGAAGAGGCATTTTAACTCGACCGCGCAAATGAGCGACGCCTAACGCAGAATGGCCGCGTATCTTCTCAAGCGACGCGCGCGCGTTGGTTGGTTGCAGACGATAAACAAAGACGGCAGCAGACGACGCGCACAGCTGACCGCGTACGTGCCGGTAGGTAGGGGTGCCCCCTTTAACGCACACCCTGCGTACTTAACGCGTCCTTGTAGAGTTCTTGTTTTGTTTTTGTTTTGGCTCGTCTTGTTTGTTTCGACTTCTGAGAAGGAGATAAATATTAAAAGCGGGGGTACGTGCTCGAGGCATGGGCGGTGCTTGAAGGACGGTCCGCCCCGAGTGAGCGTTGCGAATGGCGGACGCCGTGAGAGCCGGGCCAACCAGAGTGAAGCGCAGAATGCCGCTTCGCAGTGTCCAAGCAAACCGAGGGCCTTGCATAGCTCGGAGTCGTTCGTGCCGAAAGGCGTCGGCAAGGGGATAAGCTACGGGAGAAGACCTCCTACCGGACTCCAAGCTGAGTCCGATTCCGAAGCACGCATTACAGCGTGTCTTTTTGTGTGTTGTTTCTTTGAATCCGAGCGCACTTTGGGTAGGATGCAGCAGGGCGGATATGCATTAGCGGCCGCTCTTCTGGGAAAGGACAACGAACCGTTCAGATTGCGGTGATGCACGACGAACGTGTTTAGCAGAAACGGCCGCCCCAACGTCACTCATCTCGCGAGGGCAAAGCGGCATTCCTTGGGGGCGTGGGACCGGTGCCCTCCTTGAACTGACCGGCTCGTGCTCAACGTCAAAGACCCAACGTTTTGCTTTTTACGGAAACGTGCCTGTGTGTTCTTGGGGGGTAAAGACATCTTCGGAGGGAAAGACTTCGGAGAAGAGTTGCAGAATGCCTTCATCTCAGAAATTGCACGTGATGAGCTAAACTATCAACTTGTGTGAAACATTTTGCTTAGCGCGCAAATGACAGGACGGAGAAAGAACACAGGTAAAGCTCTGGCTGTCCTCTGTTGAGTCTGTTCCTGTGTTCCGACTCTCTACGGTAATCCCGTGGTTCAGCTTCACCGCACTGCCCTCGAGTAAGCAATCCAAGCCGCGAACTAAGCAAATTCGGCGGAAATGCAAAACGTCATGCTTGCATTGCGGGGCTAGCGCGGTCCGAACTTTTAATTCAAATCGCATGCTTGACATCGCCATTCGCCGAAATTTTATTGTTGGCTGCGTGGATTGGTCAATCGAGTGCACTGCGGTAAAGCCGAACCCCGGGATTGCCTTACAGGGTAGCTCCTGTGTTCTTCCGTCCTGCTCCCTCGTGCGCTTATGTTTCGGAACCGTAGCCCACATTGACGCTAAGATACTACGATATGAATTAGTCTTTGTCGTGCAGGCGAGTTTCGCAGGCGTGACGTTTGTATTGCGTGCAGATGATTCGTTCTTCTTGCTACGATAACGAAACATATCGGCATGTTTATTGCGAGTGCGAAACTGGCAGGAAGAACTTTTTCATTGCTTACAACTTATATTAAAGGAGATAGAGGGTGGAGATAATTGTGTGCATGAATCTCCGGTGGAATGGTTGCCAGTGAAGCTGACCATTGTTTAATTGCAGAACCGGACCAATTTAAAGGGTGAGTAATAAAAAGACAGCGATGGCAGTCAGCCCTTTTTCACGTCTTTCGTTCTCTCTTCTTCAAATAAATCCCAATCCGCCTCCTCAGGGGGACAGTGCCGTAGAATCCCCACTAACCTGAAGGGGGATGGAAGATGAGTAAATATTTTTGTGTCGTCAACAACGTCGATTGGTTGTTCCGTTGGCTCCTGTTTAAATTGACGTTACAAACATCTTTGACACCACTGAAGACCTTATAATTTTCAGAGAACCACACGCTATTGGCGTAACTAATCCACCTCTACAAATACCACGGTTTTACAGTAACTCTAGTTACGTCTGTTTTTGGTTTTCAGTCTAGCGGAGATAATTGAAACATAGGTGTGCCACAAGGTTGCATACTGGGACTAACTATATTTTTAATTTACGTGGAATATTTACCCAACTGGCTTTATTTTTCAAAATACCCCGTTTGCGCTCACGCTATTACCATCTTCAACTCGGGCGAATCATTACTGTCGACATCGTACGCTTGCTTGAATAATGTAATTAACTGGCGTGAAACAACACGATACAAATAGTGCACCAAAAATAAAACTGTTGTACTTAGTTTTTTATCAGCGAACCGCCACATCCGTTCTCTCAACTCCCGGTGCACAGCAGCCTGTAACAGCAACCGATCGTCCAACACTTTTGCAGAACTAGATTCTAATCTGACTTGCTGCCTATATTAAAATAAAAATAAAATGGTATACAGCAGCCGATCGTTTTTCCGGAACCCGAAAATTCGGACTTTCTGGATATTCCGGACTTTCTCGAGGAACCACCAGTTGTCGCATAGGAGTATAGAACAACGGATATTTCGGTCACAATAAAGCCAGAAATTCGATTTTCCGGACAAAATTATCCGCGAGAGAGCCACGGTGCTACTCCAGGACGACGCTGTTTTGAATCCCAAGCCACTTGGCTAGCTTCGGATTGGATGGGGATTGGCTTGACTCCCTCTGGGGTAACAATAATTTTTATCTTGGAGACCATAATTTTGCGTGTAGTCGGAACGTCCATAATTTTGCACGTAATTTCGCAACCATCAACGCAAGATGTGCATTGCCAACGCTTTGGCGTTGTTGTCCAACGTTTACGAAGAAAACATGACGCTTGCAGAAATACAAGGAGGCGTTCTCGCACGAAAGAGGAATTTAAGGCAAGGAACCATTCGCTACTTCTTCAGTCCTATATTTAAATGAAATAAAGTTCGTTTTCGCGACTCGCGGATTTTTTGACTGCTCTTTTATTCGGACTATTTTTCGTTCCCCTCCAGGTCCGAAAAATTTGGGGGCTACTGTACACCATTCGAGCGATTACCAACGCCCGACCGTGTCTCAGTCGCCACAGACGTATATTAAGGCCTCATGAAACGCGATAAGTGACCATAGTAATTGTCGTCGTCTTCTTGCTGTCCGTCAACACGAATAGTACCGAGACGGCCGCCGCTGCCAAGACGGCCGCCGCTGCAAAGAAAAATAAATAAATAAATAACAACAAATGTGGGTTCATGCATCTAATAAATAAATGGGATCTCAACCGGGTTCGCGCTAGGAGGAGGCAAGTAAGTGTCGTGGCAACTCAATCGACTCCTACTCTGGAGACACAGGTTTTATTTCTACACGAATTGCAATTCACGCAACTTTATTTTCACAGTAATTGGTTTACGTTACCGAAATTAGCCCACATGCGTACTCTGGCACAGATTCTGAAATTTTTAATCTCTATTTTTTTTTTCTCTTTTGAGCTGCAGTAATTTTCTGCACCGTACAACAACGGCAACGGTGGGTTTTTCCACAATGGGGCCTACCAATACACGCTGGGTGTCAAAATCTGTCTACGCTCGCGTGTTTAAGATGGTCTTGAGGCACTAATTAGGGAATGGACGAACGGTGGCAAAAAAAAAAAAACTTGGAACGGTCGTATCTGTCGTTTCAACGCCAAGTATACCAGACACATGAACTACAAACATTCTCATTAGTAATTACTACACAAACATTCTCATTACAACTACAAACTACATTCTCACACAAACAAGTCTGACAATATTTTTCAGATTTGTAGTATGATTACTTTCGATTACTTCTGCTTCCTTAATTTGATATTTGTTGTAAACATATTTTGGCAATTATGTTTTGAATGACCTCCAGGAAATGGTATTCTCATCTTGTTGTCGGTGTCTTGTGTGCTTTTGTGAAGTATTGTGAATTTTTGAAAGTGTGTAAACCTTTTTTTTTTGTTTTAATCTTGCTCTGCTATTTTGCTATGTTCAAGTGTAAACTTGCATTTCTGTGATTATGCTTGTCGCTGAGACGTTTCTTGGGCTCCGCCACGCCCCGGCTATAGCAAACATAACGCGCATCGTTCTCCTTTTTATAAGTGCTGGAGTGTCAGTGGCTGGACGCCAAGAAACTGTTCCGGACGCTGATGATGATTGTTGCCATTGAATCAGCTTCGCTTCCAGTGGTCATCTAATTATCGCTGCCCTGTAAGCTCCGTAACCAACGCTTGTCTCCGTCGACAAGAAATTAGTTTCGGCGCCTGCCTATCTCACCCACAACAGCCATGAATTTGCTACTAAACACCCGATCACTTAGATGCTTCGCTCAAGAACCAATTTTTTTACAACGTGTCAGTTTGGACGCCATCATCTCGCGTCCGACTTTAATGGGCTGCATATAGTCGCTGCCAGAAACTCCGCTAACAGCTTGTTCCGGACGTCAATTGTAATTCTGTATCTTGTAACCAAGAGACATGTGAAGCCGACACCTCCAAAGTGCCTTGCCAAGAAGTACGGTCGTCGACATCTATCGCAGTTTTATTTTATGGTTTACCTTTTCATAATGGCGTATGCCCCCAATCACCCCCCCCCCCCTTTTGGGCAGAAAACAACGTGAATCAAAGCATCTCGCTTAGCCAACTGTCGCTTAAATGTTGCCATCAAATTCACGCGCTTCTCCTTCCGTCATTTTTAAGCTCCAGAAGGGCTTTAGCTTTTTATTTGCCCCTTGCAGGTGGTTTATGAAGCGTGTGCCGATGTACATAATTCATTCTTTCTGAGTTTCCTTGACAGAACAAAGGTTGTGATGATGTTTTCGGCATGAATCTCGCTAACCTTCCCTGTGAAGTCCCTAGGCCAACCTGATCCCGCAGCTTCCAGCCGCATCTTATTTGCTCGAAACACTGCTCGCGCTTTAGTGTACACTTTAAAGCGGGATCCGGACAGTTCATCGAACGCGTTTTATCGAACCCGTTTATCGAACGCCGTTTTATCGTTTTATCGTTTTATCGACGGACGTTTTATCGAAGCGTTTTCATCGAAAGTGTTTGACCCGGCCTTTTCGTGTAACAAAATTTTCAGTACGTTTCTTAGTTCCCTCCTCGCTATGTAATTTGCCAATCTTGTCTCCACAGCGAGCCTATTTAACAGAATTTGTAGTCTTTGTACTAGTTGTCTTTTATTTCCTGCGTGCTTTTTTTTGTGATTCGCAAAATTTGTCTCCAGATTTTTCTTTATTCTGTTCATTGCGCAGGTGGTACTGCCATAACGAATCTCTTTGTGTCTCTAGTCCCCCCTCTGATCCGAAGCGTATCGCGAAATAGTGGCGTATAGACTAGAATGCCTCGATATGCTTCGCACTTCTCCACCATACTACAGGCTGGTTCGTTTTCATCTCCCCCCCCCCCCCCCCTCGTTGCACCAAAGCATGTCTGGGGTTTTTAGCCCATACTCTTTTACCTTTTTATCATAAGGTATAAAAAAACTGTCAGATCAAAATAGTAAACACCAAAAATAAAGAAATAGTGAAGGTCTACTCAATACAGCGCCGTCACCCGATTATCTGGGGGAAAAAAATGTAAAATTGAAAAAAATTGAGAACGAGCAAACAAAATCTAATTAGGCCCGTGCGATTAGCTGAACAAAGCACAAAAGAAAAGCAACAAAATGAGCTGTCTGGTCTGGCGCCTTCCTCCAAGGCCAAGGAGGGGCGCAAGAGTGTTGACGCAAAAGTAGAGGAAATCCTGTTGATCGCAGGAAAGGCGACGAGAGCGTTGACGCAGAAGTAAGAATTATGACGAAATCCTGTTTTCGATTATTTATTTTTTAACAACGCCGAATGCGAGTGCGAGATTCGCACGAGATGGCAATTGTCCAGTTGTCTTAGGTTAAGAGTTTCAATAGTGCGAGATAAACTATGACGACTTGTCCTACATGACGAGTTCACCTATGAGGAGTTGGCTGTGACGGGTTCCCTTGTGACGACTTCGCCTAGACTCCACCACCTCTGTTAGGGCCTCATTTTCACTGTCTGAACCCCGCCTGTTCCATCCATATAGCACTAACCTTCCGAAGTTCTTGGAACGACATTTCTCCAGATGCAAACAATATAACCACATGGTCCGAGAAGGAGTCGCATGCTAACACGTACGTGACTAGAAAAATTGGGAGAGGATAAAACTTTGGATCCCGTAATGATAAACCATAGCGCAAAGGATATATTTTGCAACACCAACCTACATACACCGATGCACATCTAAGGAATATTGCGCACGGGGTTAGTGTTGATACTATAGTGGCAAATTCTGTAATATAAACAAGGGGGGCATACATGCTTGAGTGCAATCAATGAAGACGCAGAAAATAAAAAAAATTCTAATAAAACAAAGGTGATCGAAAACACGGGAAAGACGCGTCAACATACAAAGGCAGGTTTTTGTATGTAATGCACGGCAGAGACAATGTAAAATTAAGCTATCTGCAGATTACGTTAGTGCGATGGCCAGTTAAACAAAATAAACTCCGAAAATTACAACGAAAGCCGCGAAACCACACTTTCGATAAAACGGACGTAGGGTGTTCGATAAAACTGGCATAGGTTCGATAAAACGGCGTTCGACAAAACGGCGTTCGATTACCTGTCTGGGAACCCTTTAAAGCGATGAATATGGCCAGACACTCCTGCTCTCACCCGTCCATTGAAGACTTAGCACATAGGCCTACTTCGGACGTGATGCTTTAGGGATGACTGCTCGTTGAACGCAATCTCTATCTAGTGCACGTAGTGGTGTTTTTCAACCTCAACAGAGCAAAAAGCTGCATTCAGTGCATAAATCACTGGTCTCAGGCCGCTCAGGCCGTTTGGGCGACCACAGCCACGGCATATATTACAAACGAATATTTAGTTTCGGGGGGTAGTGACAGCCAACCGCTGGCTTCGTTTAGTGATTATTCTCGTATTAGGTTGTTGCTTTTCTTTTGTATACCGTATTTTCGCGCATATAATCCAGCCCTGCATATAATCCGCACCCCCACTTTCAGCCCGCCCGAAAAGAAAAAGAATCCTCGCGTATTGCCCGAACATTTGATACAGGAAAGGCTGCACCAAAGCTACTGCTCGAGCAACACATCACATACTAGGTAGACAGCAAAAGCGTATATTTAGCAAGTCGAATACACTGACTGCAAGGCGAAAGTCACAATACACTAATAAAATTCAGTTGTTAGAGCACGCTCCTTCTTGTTTTTTTCTTCAATGTCCTTGTATGTTTTGCGCAATTCCTGCCATAGAAGGCTTAGTCAGTGTTACTGCGTAGGAGCTTCACGGCACAACGCGCATCGCCGTGAAGCTACGCTAAAGGGAACACCCCGCATATTATCTCCACCCCTACTTTGCCACTGAAATTTTCGCATTTTTGGTGCAGGTTATAGGCGCGAAAATGCGGTGCAAAACTGTGCGAAAAAACAGAAGCAACGCTTTGGTCCCGTCTGCTCGTTTCCCTCTTACGTCAAGCTCATTGCCGCTTGAATGGATTACCCGCCATATCAGTCAGTTACTCTGCCTAATTGTTTCTCCATCTCAAGCGACCTTTGCTTTACGAAAACAGTATGTTCTATAACCCGGCGGTGAAAATGTCAGTTGCAGTTTGGTAGAGGTGTTTACGCTTGGGGCTTATTTTAAAAAGCGCGATTACCTGCTGGGCAGCCCAACGCGAAATGCGCTAGAGACCAAGGTCCTCGCATTGGCCTGTGCTGAAAACATTGTTTTATGCCAGTAGCATAACAACTTGAAAAAAAAAAAAAGAACAGCCGGAAGCTCGTATAATAATGCCAGACGTGCTGTAAGAGAAAAACAAGCCTGGACTGCATTGTTTCTGCTTAGAGTTGAGCTTCTCATTCGGCGAGCCAAGTCTTTAAAAGCGGCGCCTCGTACACGGTGCGCGCTTTGGTGTGCCAAGAACTTAAAATTCCTGCTCCTGTATAGTGAAGAAGAATAAAATTGCAGAAACCGGGAGATAACGGCTGCGTTACGGACCATCACCGAATGCAAAACAGGTCTTTCAAGTCGCGTCTTCAGGTAGCTTTGTCGTCCTTGGATTGTGGCGAGGTGAACAAGTGTGGGACAAAAAAGGGCGTGTCCCGGCGACGGTGTGCACAGCAACCTACATGGAATAAAATGGGCGAGTTCGTGATGCGACTCTGGGATGCGTTGTAGCTCTTCGTTGTGTGGGCATTCTCGAATAGCGCACGTGAGAACAATTACCAGAAAATTAACGGCATGTAGACATAATATACGTATGCACACACGCACGCACATGTGAACACGTACACACACACACACGCACACGCACGCTCGCAGACGAGTCAAAACTTTGGACAAGCTAGCTACCCGAGTCTGGTAACATTTCCGTACATACACGACCCTCCAGAGGGAAGTACAGGAAAGCCACGCCGAATGAACGTTGTCTGCACTACAACTCAATTAAGCCTACCTCACAAGCGCACCAATTCATACCGTCGATGCACTATACAGTCGAACCTCGTTATAACGAAGTAGTATCGGGATAGCAAATTAGTCCGTTACATCCGATGTTCGTTATAACAGTAGATGTGAAAATCGGCTGTAACAAATCGACAATCTGGCTCGCGCAAGTCTAATTGATACAAAAATGCATTTTTTAGGCTTCCAACCATTATAAACAAGGTAACCCTTATCTTTCTCCTTGTTGCATTTCAAGCTGAATGAGCCGGAATATGAGTACGTGATATCACAACAAAACAAGGTTCACTTGACAAAACAGGCCTGAGTCTTTATTTACTTGATGAAGGATGTGATATTCATCTAGGGGCTACTCACAGCTCTCAGCAGGATGGAGTGGTCCATAGTGTCCACGAACAAAAGGGCCTTTACACTTCTGCAGTTTCGGATTCCGGAGTGTTTTTCCAAGTAGCTTCTCAGCCTCCTAGTCAAATATTTCTTCGTTATATCCGATATCGCACGTGGCTCACGGTTTCAGTTTCGTTATAAAAAAAACAAGTGCCATTGAAATAAAGCGTGACCAACCAAAGATCATATTTAGTTTGCTATAGACTATAATTCGCTATATAAGTGTTCGTAATAACGAGGTTCAACTGTATATGTTAGGCGTAAGAAGTGGCCATCAGCCTAGCAATTGCCCAAACCCCTGCGGAGGTCATTATCACGGACTGCCAACAAGCGTGTAGAACTTTCTCGAGCGGCTTCATCTCACAGCCCGCCACACAAATTTACTGCAGCATCGTCCCCAGCCACATTTAAGGATTATTTGGGCTCCAGCACGCCGACGGGCTTGAAAACGAAGGTGCCCACCAGCATGCCCGAGAGCTTACACACCGGGCAAGCCAAGCGTTCGTTGAGCAGTGGCAGGCCTGTCCCCTCTTGTCCTTTAAAAAAATCATGCAGCACTACCCCTGGAGCAAACAATGTACCCTCCTCCACACAGGAACTCACGAAAGAATAAGAATGCCTACTCCAAGGCATCCAAACGAACACATTTCCCCACCCAACTAGAGCTCACGTTCTGGCCTCCACCCTGTACTCCTCGCAATGCCACTTCTACGAGTCTTCCGGAACCCTCTGTCATATCATGTGGGGCTGTGATAAGAACCCCCACCTACAGTGTCCTACCCCCTGCCCTTCCCCTCCCCTGAGCACTGGGAGAGAGCACTGTCCAGCTCGGACCCTGACGACCAGCTTTGGCTGGCGAAGAGAGCCCAAGAAGTCGGACGGTCTCAAGGGGTCCTGGAATGAGGACTCCTCCCCAGCGCTAACTGATCCATAGAGACCTTCATTCCTCCTACTCCTCGTCAAAAGACTTGCCTGCGTCAGGGACTGACGAAGCTGTCTGCTTATGGAAAAGTTGGCGCCGGGTTGAGGCCGCTACCTTGTCCAAAGTTTGTCCTTTGTTTTCCGGCTATCTTCAAAGTTTCGTCGTTTTTTTTCACTCTCTATCTCTCTCTTCATATTATTGTTCACAGACATGGATCTGCGTAAATGTTTTACGTCAGCGTGTATATACTAACCAGTGTTTTTTTTTAAATTTGCGGCTGACATAATAAACTCTTAGGCTTATTTAAACGAGCTTTTCAGTTATTTCCGTCAAGGCTAAGATGTGAATTGTATACCCGTTGCTCAGGTGCTCATAACCGTGTTGAAAATGTTTCACGAAACATCCCGATATGCGCCACGGCACAGCGCGCTCAGTCCGTGTGCGCGAGCCGAAATTGCCGTGTTGAAGACAATCCCCGCCTCTCCTCCAGGCTTCAGGGCATCATTGCGAAAGCCATTCGGGTTTGATACATAGGTGTGATATTCCCCGTTCGCTAGTAAAGACCTCTCTTTTACCAATAGGTGATATTCATGAAAGTTTGGCTGTCAATTTCTTCGCTAGGCAACACTATAAACGGCCACGGACATGGCCGAGGCGCCATGCACATGGCGCGGCTTGTGCACCACTGTGCCCGCACGCCGCAGGAAAATAAAAAAAGACCGGCGTGCGTCGTCTTCTCCGTTTTCAACCTGATTCTCAACGGCGGTGACAAAGATAGATGTTATTAATCGCATTCACAGTCGAGGCTGGACTTCGCGTTCGTTGGAACGTCCAACACACATCATGTGCTTAGCAGACAAGTACCCGCCATTCCACGGAGCCCGACATAACCATGGTTATGTCGGGCTCCGGGAATGCAGGCAACCATGTGAGTGCGCTGTCACTGCAGTGACAGCGCACTCACATGGTTGCCTGCATGCGTGCCTCGCCAGTGAATACAACCTATAATGGGGCAACATGAAATAAAATTATGACCACTGCTCCTTCTTTATCGGAGAGCCGTAAAGGTCGTTTTCTGAGCGTAGAATACTCCCTCATACTGTCTAAGACAGAAAAAAAAAAAAAACTTGAGACGAGAACGATGCACCGACAGGAGGAACGGTTCTTGCCCGTGTTCGTATCGTCACGTTATTACTATGAACAGTACGGATCACCCAATTCCTCACCCATCTCTGACCACGAATCGGGTAACGATAATTGCAAGGTGAAGCGGATGGCCCTTCACCGGAATTTCAAGGTGTAAACTTCATGCGTGAGGCGCCTGAGAAGACGCAAGCACGCACCGCAGACTTGCAAAAAAAAAGATGAGTTTGCGCAACGCAGCTGCAATGCACGTCGGTGTAGCGGGAAACAAACGTACTGGCAGCCCAGCGAGGATTATCGCTATGGTTGGTGAGAGCGCGGTGCGACTCCCTGACGGCTGCACAAAGGACTCTTGGGAGCACTTTATGCAGCTATGCCGTCCAGAACGTAAACCTGCCGTGACGAAGGGCCTGAGAAGACTGCCGAAGCCTGCTTGATCCACCGGGTACGAACGAACTCAGCGCGTACACCAGCTTGGCGACGTACATTCTCCTCACGGCACATCGCCCTTGTACAGCTGCGCTCTTCCAGGCAGCACGCAATACCTCATACAGTCGAAGCTCGTTATAGCGAAGTAGTATCGGGGCGGTAAGTTAGTTCATTATATCCGAGATTCGTTTATAAACCGCAGAGGAAAAATCGGCTCTAATAAATCGGGCAATCTGGCTCGCGCGACCATCCTAGATAAAAAAAAAAACGGTATTGTTCTAGGCCTTCGAAACCCACTATAAGCGAGGTATTATACTTATCTGCTTCCTTGTAGTATTTCGAACTGCGGGAACGTGGAATTACAACAGAAACAAAGTTCCTTCGGTAAAACAGGCCTGCGTTTTTATTTACATGAAGGGGGATAGTGGCCTGCCTTCACCTGGTGGCTTTTCGCAGTTTGAGCGTAATGAAGTTTGTCAGTACACACGCAATAAAGAGCCTATTCTACTTTTAACAGTTCTTTGAAGTCACGAAAAAAACGGTTTGTTTTGTCTTTTTTTTTAATTTTGCTTTTAATATGCTAGCTGCCGGGTTTGAGCCTCGCGGGGAACCAGATATTTTTCGTTATAGCCGATATCGCGCGGCTCTCTAGGTTTCGGTCTTGTTATAAAAGAATAGGTATCATTGAAATGAAGCATGACCAAACAAACTTCGTATTTATTTCGCTATATCCGATAACTCACTATATCAGTGTTCGCTATAACGAGGTTCGAGTGTATCTGAAAAAGAAAAAAAAAATGACACCCTCCTGAAATTACGCCATACGGCTACAAAGGCATGGCTACACAACTTTCGCAAACACTGCACAATAGAAGAAATATTCGTCCGAAATATGGAGCAAGCGCAGAGACTTACTCCACCTTGGAGTGCTTTGCCTAAACTAATTTTTGAACATATAGTAGCTGTGTGAACTTGGCAGTCGACTGGGAGGAACGGATGAACATTGCATGGTTCAGCGGTGTAGTACAAGCCTATGACGTCACGCCACGGCGTGAAATATCCTAATCAATGGCGTCGTTATTCTTTTCCGGCATAACGCCCGGACAACGGGTTGTATTACCGCGCGCGCTTTCTATTTTCCCGCCGTAAACTATTAGGGCGGGTAATCATGCCTGGATTACTCGCACGTCGCGTCACTGCTCACGTTCCCACGAGACGCTCGCGGCGCGTCGGAATACGCCGTTGCGGAACATCAAGCGCGCGTGGGAAAGCCCGCTGAAGAGGAGTCATTGCAGCCCCAAGGCGACGGCCGCGGCGAGACGAGGCGATGTTTACAGGAAGGCGGTCGCATGTCTCCCGCCCGCCGTCGCTGTTTTGGCGCCGTTTCTGTCGCTAAGGGTCTGCAGCAACGCGCCTTGAAATGAACATCATCGCCCCAGAACGGGACATCAGCCCTAGGCCTGCTTCCGGTACCGTTTACGGATCCACTGGTGTTCGGGAAGAACCTCGAGACGCGGGGAGAAACTGCATACCAGTCCGTATACACCAATACCTCGCACTCCTACTTCAACAGCTCGAATAAACGTTTTCTTCTTCTTCTTCTTCTTCTTCTTCTTCTTCTTCTACTACTACTACTACTACTACTACTACTACTACTATACTCGGTTACAACTTAAGAACGGCAACGATGACGATTATTGATGATGATTCCTATTGGTTTCTCCTTTGAAGCGGGGTGATGACATGTCATCTTACCAAAAAGGACTAATATAACCATGTTTTACACTCTTGGTTTAATACTAGCGCTGCTTAGGGCAGGCACTAAAGCTTATTAGGCCGGAAATACTTTCTTTTCCCTGTTACAGGTGGTAACTGTCCTAGGCAATATTCCCCTCTCTGCTTTTCGTCCACCAGCATTCTAATCTTCTTTTCGTCCCCTCGACAGCCTTGAAGTTAACTTCCTCTCTGATACCCTTACCCTTAAAGCGGAAGTTGCCGCTGTGCCCAATCACCGCAGCCGGATGTTACTCCGCGCGCCGCAAGTAGTGCGTTACTGGGAATATTTTGAACATGGCACAAGCCGTTTTCGTAATTTTCTGTACTTAATATGTTTATAAAATACTGCAGCGACGGCAGACAAACTACGCGAGGAAAGACAGACGATATCACGCATTCATAGCATCTCCGTTCAAAACGCGCGCGCTCATTGACATTCGGGTCCGTCGCTTAGGCGGAGTGATACCGTATATGAGCTATTGCCGTTCTTAACTTGTTCCCGAGTATACTACTACTACTACTACTACTACTACTACTACTACTACTACTACTACTACTACTACTACTGTATAACTGAAAGCATGTGCACATCATCATCATCATCATCATCGTCGTCGTCGTCATCGTCGTCGTCGTCATCACCACCACTACCATCATCATAATCATAACCGCGTACTCATCTGGCTAAGGTTTACTTCATCTAAGGTTTACTCCATCTGGCTGAGGTTTACTCCCTCGCTCACCCTCTCTCTCTCTTAGCAGCCTGTGGAATATACTGTTCGATACCGGAACCACCTGCGTGGTCTCGACCACGGTGTAAGATTTACTATTAGGTGAGGACACAGTTTGCAAAACAAATGTTTACTCGTCATTCTAATAAAGTCGCCAAACAGACGTCGCTGATTGATTGATTGATTGATTGATTGATTGATTGATTGATTGATTGATTGATTGATTGATTGATTGATTGATAGTGGTGCCCCCTTTGTAGCGGGGTAGTGACATGTGATCTTGCCAATGAACTGATATATCTATGTTTTATACTCTTCGTTTAATACTAGCGCTGCTCTTAGGGCAGGCACAAAAAATGATTAGGCATTAAATACTTTTTTTTTTCCTGTCACAGGTGGTAACTGTCCTAGGCAATATTCCCCTCACATTCCCTTCACATGGATTCCCTTCACATGGATGGATTCACAATATTCCCTTCACATGGATGCACTCACATTCCAACACTTGACTGCAGTGTTGACTGCAGCGCCCTCCAGCGGCAGGGAAAAGACGATGCGCGAGCGCCAGTCACCCGAAGGTGTTCGTGGTGTTCGGATGTTCGGATTTCCGCTCTTTGTCGGGCCTTCTCGGCAGCTTTCGTAACCGGTCGTCTGCTCGATTTCTGCTCCCCGTGGCTTGGCTGGTTCCACCAGCCGATGGAGCAGACGATAATTTCGAGAAAGCCGCGCGAAAGAATTTGCGATCACCGCAGTGTTTCAACGTGTTCTGTGCAGGCGCTTTTTGAGTCTGTAACAATCAAAAGAAGGTATAAAACACTAAACCAAAGTGACTATATGCAGCGGTAGCCAATGAACACTCACGCAAGTGAGATTTCATGCTTGCGCAACGAAGAAAATGAGGTGCAAATGCTATGTGGAGGACGTACTGCAACGCCGGTACGCGCAGCTGGCAAGAAAACGTGACATTAATTAACGTTCGTGCGATCCTAAACGAGTGAATACGTGCTCTGCAGCCATCCCCAGCAGACAATGATGCTACTTGCAGTCGGCATTTCTCTGAGTGTGGTTCGTGCGAAACGGTACTTTCGGAGCCTGGGGGGGGGGGGGAGTACTACTGAACGTCGCAGAGGTGCACGCTCGCAAACGATGCAGTGCCGTAGATTTTACCGTCAGCTACAGCACCCCAGCTACTCAGTACGAGCAACGGCAAAAAGAAAGCGTCCGCTGCCGGAACAACGCCCCGAAATGCAAGGAAGGTAGCTGAATTTCTGGAATGGATTAAACTAGCGGCGAGTACGCTGATGTTTCTTCGTCGTAAATGATGTTGCACAACTCGGGTAAGTTCACGCACGAAGCAGCGGAGACGAAGCGATGTTGTCGAAGTCACTGGTGGTGCCCAATGTTCAGAGGAGCTTCGGCGCGGGTCTAAATGAACTTAGGACGACCGCACTCTCGCAGCTGCTTTACAATGCGGTAAAATCACGCGTTAAGATAGCGTTGCGCGAGCTCACGCGGTGAGAGAGAGAGAGAGAGAGAGAGAGAGAGGAGAGAGAGAGAGATGAGAGAGAGAGAGAGAGAGAGAGAGAGAGAGAGAGAGAGAGAGAGAGAGAGAGAGCGATCTTTAATGAAGTCTGGCGATGTTAGCTGGGCTAAAATGCCTAACTTGCTACGCCAGTTGATGACGGGATGAAGATGATGGCGATGATGTTCAAGAAGTTGATGCGTACAGATACGGCGAGTTATTCACAGCGACTGGTCTAGACCTGTGTGTTGCAGGTACTCTATCAGAGCTTTGGTAGCCCTTAAAGCACGTTTGGGACAAGCCCATGGTCCTAAAACGTCCTTTAGCTGCTAATACAAACAACGTTGCTTTACACGTATGCCGCTGGTGCCTGCGAACCTCCTTGCTTCGGACAGCCGTTGGCGAAGCCACGTGAAGCCTAGGACGCTGCGAAGCTAAGTTAGGAGTTCTGCCACCAGATGTCCTTTCAGCCAAAGGTCTACGCGCGGCGCCACCAAATTTATTTAAAAGCTTTTTGGGCCGCTGTGTCCACACCTAAAAGTGTATCTTACACCATGGTCTTGACTCCCTTCTTTCGGTTTCCGTATGAGCTAAGCTTCATAAATGGGCCGCGGAGAAATGGAAGAACACGTAGCAAGCACGAACTTCAAACCGTTTACTTTTAGGCTATTTTGCTCCCATTTGTGCGTGGGGTTAAAACTGGCGCATAGAATGAAGAAGAAAAAAATTGGCTGCGTATCTGCTCCTTTCGTTGCAAATGCCGTCAAAAGACGATAGTCTTTATCAGCTTTTGCGTAAAGTAGTAAATGCCTCCCTTCGCTTTCCCACTCACCTCTCATGTTGTTCCTCTTGCGTCACACTCCTCCCAAGGTAAAGACGCCAAAAGTTTGCTTAAATCATTTTAAATTTCCCGCGTTCCACTGCTCCAAACCGGGTGTCTCGATGCGAACGCTGCCGTACGGCGAAGACGTGCGTTAATCGAGGCGCCCTACTTCAACGTTTATAGAACCGCGTTTCCCTACTCCACGTGCGTTGCAAGCAGAACGTGGAACCTATCTAGTGGAACCTTGCGTAACTGTTGCCGGTTGATTTCTTAAAATGGCGCCAGAAGCTATAGTGGCGCGGGCGACGGCAGGCGACGGCGGAGTGAATTCTTTTTCTGCAGTTGATGAAGTATTTAATTTCGCGAAAGTCAAGCATGTTTGATTTTTTTTATAAAGGAACATTGTAAATATCACTTCTGTATTGATTTGTTGTCTCATATTTGCCTAATGTCTTGTTCTTCTTCAACAATGTTGACAAGTATGAACCTTACACCGGATATAGACCGGTAGATTTAGCTGTGACTATATAAGACTATTGCGCAGGCATTGTTTTGCTTTGGCCGGAAGGCTG
This sequence comes from Haemaphysalis longicornis, assembly GCA_013339765.2. Taxonomy (NCBI): domain Eukaryota; kingdom Metazoa; phylum Arthropoda; class Arachnida; order Ixodida; family Ixodidae; genus Haemaphysalis; species Haemaphysalis longicornis. The sequence continues at coordinate 76,041,873 of CM023457.1, read as the reverse complement.
AATCGAGTCACGGACAGACAGACAGACAGACAGTCAGATCAAAATTTCTGGGTTTAAGTAGCCAAAGAAAGACTATCGTCTTTAAAAACATCGTGGCTGATTCTTAGGTGGATCTTTAAGAGGGAGGGAGCATGTCATCTCTTTCGCTTCGGGTTTATAAACCCGATGCACCCGCCTCGCTCCGGCTCAGAAGCCCGCAACACGCCGTTTTCTCGCACGTCTCTCGCAGACCGTGCCAGCCACACTTTGCATTATAGCCATCAAAAGCCCGTTCCACATCGAGCGAATTCCCCTGCGAATTCGCAGCTGCGGCGCCGCTCGCGCGGCAAAACGATTTATTCTCGCTGCTGCGACAAATGTTTGGATCGCTCGAACGTTTGCTGGGAACGTCGCTTGGAATTTGGCAGTTTGGCGCAGCAGTGAAAATAGAAAACACAGATCGTTTTGCCGCAAGAGCGGCGCCGCAGCTGCGAATTCGCACGGAAATTCGCACCATGTAGAATAGGCTTTAGTGGTGACGTTTTCTCGTTTTGGCGGTGGTTTTAGCTGCCTATCGCTCCTGTCATTGCTCACGAGTATAAGCATTTCGTCGCGGTCAATAGCATTGCAAACCCCCTTTTACATCGCGGCTCCGGGCGGCGGGCGCGTAAAGCTTGTTCTACGTGGTGCGAATTTCACCAGCAAATTCGCAGCTGCGGCGAAACGATGAATGAATGAAACTTTATTGCGATTTGGGGGCTTGGTAGCCTAGTTGGGGAAGAGGGAAGAAGAGAAAGGTGAGTGGGGTGGCCGTCAGAGTCGTCCGGTCAGGTTTGCCGCTCGCACGAACTCCCACAAGGAAAGGATCGTGCTCGCTGCGTCCAATTGAGGGGGCGGGGTTGTCAATTTTTCCTATTTTCACTGCTGCGACAAATGCCAAATTCCAAGCGGCGTTCACAAAGGAAGTTCGATTCTTCCAAGCATTTGGAAATTTCCCACAGAAACGAGAATAGATCGTTTTGCCGCACGAGCGGCGCCTTATAGCTACGGATTCGCAGGCGAAATTCGCAATATGTAGAATGGCTTAAGGCGGCGGAGAGCCGCCGCTTGTCAACAAGTAAAACCGACAGGCTGCGCGAAGGCCGCGCCACCGCTGTTAGCTCCGCTTGACGCCACACGCACCATTTCGTCCTATTTTCTTCCGTCGCTCTGTGTCCACGGATCGACGGCGCGAATTTCTCTCCAGCATTGGACATTTATTGCCCACGCAATAATAGCGTATATTTCCGATTGGCCGACGAGTTTCGCGCGTGTGCATTGAGGGGTGAATTTCCGTATTTTAAGAACCTTGTCACTTTTTACAGACGACAAACAGTAACCGAAATGTCCAAATATAAACAGCTAAAATTAGCGCTTTATTTGTGTCTTCCGGTCTTTCTGCACACCGTGTAAAAAATATCGCTTGCCGTGTTTGAACGCGGTTATCCGAGGTTCGTCGAGTGAGAGCTCAGTTTTCGCGCCGACAGCACGCGGTGCATGCGAACTCAATTGCACGGAAAGACAAAACACAGACGCTCCTAGGCGCAATGGTCGGTCTAGGCGGGAACTCGCAGAGTAGATGCAGCAGCCAGCGCATCCGTGTATCTTTTTCCAATTGTCACGTACGGGGCCTTATTCTTTCCCCCTATCCCCATCTCCGCATCCCCCTTGAACCGCCGAGCAATCAGATGCTTCCACTACGCAACCGCACGAGGCGCTGGCTTGACCTTGGCTGAGCTTCGAGGTCAGACTGACGGAGCGAGCCGTTTTCTGAGTTTGTACCTGGAGTTATAGAGCTTTCGCTCTAAAGATGGCCCGGAAAAAACTGATGGTGCCCGAACAAGCGGTTCCTAACAAATGGTTCCAGAACAAATCACCCGAACTGAACAAATATATATCAAAACTATACTGCAAATCAGTTAAACATGCTCCTTGTTAGGGGCAAAGCACCTTAGGGGTTCGGGCTGTCGGCGTCTCATGTCGTCGTATTCTCATGTAGTCACAATACTAAAGCACCGGGACACTCGTTTTCTAACGCCTTGCGCCTAAACGTAACGCACAGTAAAAGAACACACCGGACAACTCGTTTTCCAACGTCTCGCGCTACTTCTTAGCACACATCTTAGCTTGCTGCGGCGTATGACACGAAGACAACTTAGGGCCAGTCTGTGTGTCATTTAATTGCTAAGTCCGGTTCAGCGCAAGAGAGGGCGCCACCGCCGCAGCAAGCGTGCGATTGCTCCTCCCACCGGAGCTTCTACGACGCCCAAACAGCGCGCGCCGTGTGGCAAGAGAAAGAGAGACTTACCATCTTTAAATACACTTATACACTGCATGCTTCGCCCTTCCCCATGTTTCATGTTCAGTGGAGATGGACACCCTGGGCAGTTTTTTTCTTTTAGGACACAAAAATTTTGGCCTGCAGCTGGAATGCAGCTGCTCCTGACACTCCTCACAAAAGTCCCTTTGGGGACTGCGAGGGGACCGTAGTCCCCCATTAGTCATCCGTTATTTTAATGATTTGCTGAGAGAAAATCCAAATGGTCCTGATGACTAAACGAGGACTGCTTTTTTGTGGTCGTATATTGGCCTGCATTGGTGATTGCTGCTAAGCAAGGCGTCAGCTGCTTTAAAAGGACCCTGAAAACACAAAAGATTTTTTGTGACATTTTTAAATGCAGAGCATTTCAGTAACTATGCGTAATATCCTCAAATGCGTGTCGAGTACGCGATAGCGAACAGGGGCATTGATTGGATTGGATTTGCTTGGATTGGATTGGATTAAGAAATTTTTCATTGGACGCTGCAGAGACGCGCATATGACGCGTATCTTTCAAAACCTAAGGGCGTCGCCAACGCCAACCCGCCGCTCTACCGCAGGCAAGCGGCGGAAATGACGTGAAAACTGTTCGCAGACTTTGACGACGCCATTAGGGGATTAACGACGCAGCAAAGAGTATGCGTTTCGTCTTCCCTGTTATGCTTATAGATCGGGGGGACGAACAGTTAGTCCGCATTTATGCAACACGGCACGTACTCTGCTGCAGATATTCCCTTTGAAGATGAACGGTCGCCCGCTAAATATTTTATTTTACGCTTTTTTCTATTGTCAATAATTTTGTGACTTTCGCCTCTATATGCCCATCAGATAACTTAAAAACCTGCTCGAAAGATTTTTCTCTTTTCCCTCCGTGTTTTTCCCGCCGCTGAGATTTTCTTATAATTAACATCAATATTTTCTCCCGCTGGACCCAGACTGCAATGGCTCACTGTTCGCAGACATTGCGAAAAATGGCAGCGACGCATTAGGGGATAACGACAGCAAAGGCACTGCATGCTTTCGTCTTTGTTACTCCTTATAGTCGGCGGGGACGACAGTTTCCGCATTTATGCACACGGCACGTACTCTGCTGCAGATATTCCCTTTGAAGATAAAGTCGCCGCAAAGAAACGCTGTATTTTTCTATTTTAGTCCTTTTTGTAAGAGTATATACCACATTAATTACTGCTCTAAGCCCATCAGATACTTAAAAACCTGCTCAAAAATTTTTCTCTCTTCCCTGTCCGTGTTTTTTGAGCTGGAGTTAAATTAAGCGGCGTACCGGCAATGGTCGACTTTTTTGGCAGGTAAACGCATTCGGTAGCCACATTAAAGAAGAAACCAAAAAAGCAAAGCAGAAACGGAGCTGAGCAAATCACGCAGTGCCATACAGACCTAGCGATAACTATAACTTAACACAGTGCATCCAGACGCGAAGGAAAAATTGAAAGCGTGTATCGGCTGTGTTGCAGAGTCCATTTAAAGGCGCCGGTGAATGCCTGACACCATAGAGTTTGATACTAATATGTACCACTAGAGGAAATCTGTCGCTGCAGTCGCGGCCGCCGTGGGCGGCGCCATTGCGCTAGCGACGTTCCTCGCCTAATTGGCTTAGCTAGCCATATGGCTTCTTTTTATCTCGAAGCCAAAATCAACAAAAAAGGGTAGCATTGTTTTCTTGTTCATCGTGCATGAAGCTTCTACATAATCACTGACAAATTATTCTTTGTGGAGGTTCAATTTTATGATAACAAAACAAATTTGATGAACCTTCTACAGTAATATTGTTGCTTTTTTGCAGCCAGAGCCAACTTTTCAGCTGTTCTTGAGCCATGCCAAGGACAAATGGAACGTGCCTGCCCGGCACACGACGGAACGCTCGCCGAAGCGCGGCTCCCCTAGACAGTGGCGCCATATTTCCCTCTAGTATATATTAGTATGAAACTCCATGCCTTCCACAGACACCTGCAGACGCCACATGCGTTTTCTTTGGCGATAAACTTGTTTTCTGTTAGCTAATTTTCCAACATCGCGTTTTTCCGCGGGCGTGGGACGCCATAAAATCACGGATTTAAGCCATAGAAGCTTCGGTTAAAAACCTCCGCGTTGAGCTCGAATCAATGCATCTAGAAGACGAAGGCTCGGTGCGTTGAAAAAGAGGTCCCTAGTTTCAGACAGCCGTTTACTTCGGTGTATGTTTGCACACCGGAAACAGCGCTGTAACCGTTCCGGCCTTGCCGCTATAACAATGGAACTAGCAGCACAGCGGCTGCGGGAAAGAGATGCGACTTCTGACATAATCCAGCTACTTCAAAGCAAATTGCATTGCGGCTAGCGGCCAGAAATATTACGTAAGCGCGGAAGACTTCATTTGTTGACGGTGTTTCGTATTCAGTTGCAGTTTGCAAAGGGGCGTTTGCTTTGTGTTTAATGCGGACGTTCTCTAAGCTATCTCATACGGAACAGTGGGGCTTACGAGCCACAAACCAGTAAGTCGTACGACAGAGGCTGGCTGTTTGAAACGGGTCAGTCCAAAAATCCTGTCTGACGAGTAGTGTCAAAAGGAGCTAAAATTAGGGCAGAGATAGATAGAAGGACGACCCAGATGCGCTATTCGCAGCCACTTATTCCAAGGAAAAGACGGAAGTTTGAATAAGTTATCTACGAACGCACACAAACCTAACAAGAAACAAAACAATACATGATAAAAGGTAGCACTACCGATAAAATATACCCCGTACCCTTACCGCCTTTAGAAAAGGGTGTGCACGTTTCACCCAAATATGCTTAAATACCTTTCGGAACGAAGTTTTCCAGAGAGAGAGAGAGAGAGAGAGAGAGAGAGAGAGAGAGAGAGAGAGAGAGAGAGAGAGAGAGAGAGAGAGAGAGAGAGAGAGAGAGAGAGAGAGGCTTTATTTTCTGAGGGGCATGAATGCCCTGGTGGGGAAGGAGAGGGATGGTGGTGAATTAGACAACGCTTTATGCTGCTTTCTCACAATGTAATATGCTTTGGGCAGCGAAACAGTCGCTCAATAGTTTTCATTGCCCTTATTTGTTAGAAGGCTGCCCGGAGTCAAGCTTGCTAATCCTAATTTTATTCACTTATCACAGCCATACGAGTATCCATGATGCCTACTAAAACTGTATCTTGGAAGCAAAGAACCCGCTCTCCTTTATCTCTTTTAGTTTATTTAACAATCTAATTTAGACATGCATGATAGCGGCGAGACGAGTGGCAGATCGCACATTTCCTGGTTACGTGTTTGATGCGAAGGCATTGACCGGCCCCTTGAACGAAAAGGCCGCCGCCGGAGTCGGAAGCCGCGAAATGTTTTCTGGCGAAGCATTCCATAGCACTAGGCGTTCCACAGCGCGAACTTATTCTCGTCATTAGCAAGACGTGACCGTCCACGCCAGCACACCGACGAAGGCAGCGAAGGAACGCCACCGAACGAGCGTCATCCCCCAACTCGCCCAATGCATGGCGACAAGAAGGAGCAGCGGCGCAACGCGCAGGAGACAGATCGGAGCCACTCGAAAGCGTTAAGGCTGATCAAGAAGCGAAATGTCTCAAGCGGCAAGAGGACGAAGCCCTTCGACAACGCGAGGCGGAAGCGAAGCTTCTCTGGAGTTTTTTTTTTTTTTTTTAATATTATTGCGATAGTATGCCTTATGGCATAAAGCCTACATTGCAAGTATATGTCAACTCCCGTTTAGCGGAGGAACGCAAGAAGGTGGTAGGGTCCCGCGTATCCACGGGTGGGCATAACGTGGTCTGCCAGGGTGGAGGCCTGTGCCTCGAAGGTGTCGCGTTCTCACCCCTTCCTATGAAGGGCACGTCCACAGCAGGTGGTTCTGTGTCCGCATCTCCGGCCGGAGCCGGGCGGGGGGGGGGGGGGGGGGGCAGTTTTGTGTGAACGGGGCATGATATCGTGGTGGCCACGCCCTGGTCACAGCGGGAGAAAGGGCCACTCCCACACGAAGTCTCCGCAGCAAGACCTCCTCCCAGCGAGAGAGTCTACTGGGGAGGTCCGTTCCACGCGGTGGGATGAGAGCTCGTGTGGCGCGACGGAGATCTTCTTTGTGCTTGAAATATTGTTCTGGGGGATTGAGTGTCAGCAATGGCAATGGTCGTGCAACGAATTTAGGGTGGCTGTCGCTATCAGCCGCCGTGTCAGCGGAGAGCGTATTGCGCCGGATCCATGATAGCCGGGGAGGGCAGGAGTTAGAATCGAGTTTCTCATGAATGTCCCTCGAGACAGCCGAGTTGTTATTCACGACGCGTAAATCCCGTATGGCCGCCATGGAGTCTGTATAGAGTTGTAAAGTAGTAAGGGGCTTGAAGAAGAGCTGGCGTTAGCGCTCACAAGTCGCCCCGGATGGCTGTATGCTCGGCCATCGTAAATTGCAGGGCGCGGAGTGTTTCATAGACGCAAGTTTGTCACGTCTTTGGGTAGGCTGGACATTGCAGTACTGTGGTCCACACGCCGTCCTTGGCCCCAGCGTCCACAAATGCCTGTACAACCTGGGGTTGGGATTCAGGCACAAAAAGCGCGAATGCGTTTCCGTTGAATCGGTTATGAAGTCGCGTTAGTGACCTGATGTCGGTCACCTGATGGTTTATAGCCAGGGTGGCCAGGTAATGACGCAGGCTGGGGATGTGGACAGTGAACGAACCATGTAGTTACCAGAAGTAATGCCGCTGCCTGAGCAGGGGGACATGCGTCGAAGGGTGGGTGAGTTAACGTTTAGTGTTTTGGGAGTTGGTGGTAGTGAATGCGTATGTATCAAGCTTCTTCAGTTTGAAGTCAAGGAAAAGGCGCGGTTTGGGCTTGTGGCGCAGCAGCACCATGTTGGTTCCGCCCGCAGGGTCGAGGGATCGAAACCAGGCGCCGGATAGTATTTTTTTTATATAGTGTAGGGGGAGGGGTGCGGACACGACTACGGACGTCGACGCGGGTGACATCGTGAGTTACTGAAATGCTCTGCATTTAAAAACAGAGGACGAGGCGTGGACAGGACAAGCGCTAACTTTCAACAATTGGTTTATTACAGAACGAGTGCATATAAACACGTGTGGCTAGCATGAAGAGATGACGAAGGAAAGGAAAACATCAAAAAAGATGGGTGAAAGAAGGAAAATAGTGACGTGCCGCCTACGACAAGAAATCAAGCTCAAGTTTCGGTAAGGCCACACACGGCCTGCTGACGCATTGATCACCGGACCTTGATGTTTTGATGTTTTGAAGTTTTGACGTTTTCTTTCCTTCCTCCTCTACTCATGCTAGCCATACGAGTTTATATGCGCTCGTTCTGTAATAAACCAATTGTTGAAAGTTAGCGCTTGTCCTGTCCACGCCTAGTCCTCTGTTTATAACTGCGCTTGTTTTCTGTGCGAAGCTAAAACGGAAGATTGGGCGAGTTGGTACATATTCATAGTGTTTGTGCTGTGTTTGTGCCCTCTTCTCTTTGTCTCGTGTTGTTAGCGCTGTTACTACGAATTCTGAGCGAGTTTGTGCATGCGAGCGGACCGGCGATGATGGACAAGTTCATCCAAGATGTTCACTTCGGCTTCAGCCTGAAGATCAAGGATCGGTGTTATCCTACGGAGACAGCTAATGGTACACATTGCGACTCTGTTAATTGACTCAAGTCCGGTCCACTCCGCCTGGTTCAGGGGTTGGAATTGGACCTGATAAACAAGCCGAGGCTGGAGTACTGACCGCACCAATAGACGGGCCATTTTGGAACAGGAGCTACCAGATTTCTTCTGTGAGGTGCGTCAGATGAGGTGGAGCATCTGGCCCGCTTTTCGTCGAGCGGATCTTAGCCACATGGACGCTGACCCAAACGCAGGAATCTCCAATCCCAGCACGCCAAGTGAGGTGGTAGTGCGTACAGGTCGGCCGCAGAGTTGTAATGTTTTACCACTCACAACCAATTAAATGTGCGATGTCTACGAAGTTTTTTTTTATATATTTTTTCGGCAATTCCATGCAACGTCTTGCCTGGACATTCCGTTTCCAAGTCAGCGTAGGACGGGCGCTTCCAGTGTGATGCAGAACTGTGATTAAACGTGGTTATAAACTCTTTGCCGCACCTAAATCGGCCTAAAGGGTACTAAACCACAATTATTTGCAAGAAAGAATGCGCAGAACTGACACCTCAGGGGCATTTTATAATTTAAAAGTCCTGAAGAAAAACAGTATAAATTGAGGTGGCTCCAATCCAGGATGAAAGCGTTAATATGCTCGACACCACGCGCTAGGCTAGAGAGACGCCGAACAGCCTGCAGAATGTTTCGATCAATATGATTGCTGCAGTGTTCAAAGCTATCCACTAGACGGCTCTAGGTGTGACAGGAAATGGCCGGCGTGCGCTGACTTTGAGAAGGAATTTCGTCGTCGGGACAGCTAAGATTGTTTCTCCGTTTTTCATCGGGCAAGCGCCAATGTAGGGCAGGATGTCGACCCGCTAAAATTAGGCTCCTAGGTGCCATGTCTGCGTCAAACATTCGTGATCGCGCAAGCGATTCCGCTTAAGCGAGCGAGTGGCACAGTTGATCGTAGATTCACGAATGAACCCGCACAAATAACAGGTATTTGTCGCTCAAGGGCACCACGTGTCTGAAGGACTACGTTTCCGCGCGTCTAACTGCGCGCGGTTGCGTATTTACCTCGACAAATGCGGTTAGGTCGCCCCATTCACTGCGCTACGCAGTCTCGAATTTCGCGTACGCGTTTATACGCTTCCCCTAATAAGCCAGCGTTCCCAGGTTCCTACGCGCTACCGGGCACGCCTAGCATACAAACGCCGAGCGTGGGAAAACCTTTTATTACGGCTGCCCGACCGCCTGCGGCCTCTTGCTTGCACCTCGCCTCCTCTCCGTATACGGTCGCCGCGATAGCAATCGGCGTCCCCCGATTCCGACTCAACCGTGTATTTGTCGCGGGCGCTAGAATACGTGACGCGGGTTTGGCGTGTAGTACTTCGGTCACCTTTTAACCCGCCAGAGATAAGTAGTGGGCGAGACGACAATCGTTGACGTCGCCGGCGTCAACTTCACGCTGGCGCTGCGAATAATGTCTGCACTCTTGTATACGGCTCCTCCGTCGTTTGGTCAGCGCGGAACACGGAATCGGCGCCAAGTTTTCCCGCCCATCCAATCATGGGCCCGAAATAAATGTATAGAGGCAGGCAGAAAGAATGAAAAGGACGGAAGGAGACGGGTATACATGAGGCGCACTGAACACTAGTTAGCCGCCACAACCACTTAGATGACAAGGATTGCTTGCGCATAGCGACTGCATGCAGAGATGTACACCTTCGATCTCTACATCTACCTTCTTTAGTGGTCGAAATGAAAAAAAATATTCTCTGCGCCGTCTAAGTCTGAGTTGGGCAATAAATAATTCAAAGAGAGAGTAACGGTCTGATATCCGTGGAGAGCCCCTTCGTGTACGACTCAGCTTATCTTATCTGAAGTGTTAAAGTGTCCGCGCTTGTAGCCTTAGTGCGGCCGCTTTTAACAAGGCCTATCTCGCGTGTGGACGAGCAAGAGTTACACACCAAATGCAACACTTCGGAGGGGCCGCTTTTTTACCCGTGGGAAACACGTAACTGGCGGGGTATAGGCCGACTCGATGTTTACGACTTGTACCGGCGCTGGCGTTGCGAGGATTTTATTTCGCGACATTTTCTTGGGGATTTCGCGAGGGATGCAGGAAGAATAATTTCCCATGCAAATAGAGTTGAACCTCGTTATAACGAACACTGATATAGCGAATTGTCGGCTATAGCGGACTAAATACAAATTTGGTTGGTCACGCTTCACTGCAATGACACTTATTTTTTTTTATAATAAAAGTGAAACTGTGAGAGCAGCACGCGCTATCGGATATAACGATGAAATATTTGACCAGTAGACTGAGAAGCTACTTGAAATAACTCCCAGCGTCCGAAACTACAGAAATAGAAAAGGCCCCTTTGTTCCGTGGACGCTGTGGAAAACTTCATCCTGCTCAGTGCGCGAATAGCCACCTGACAAATATCACATCCTTCCTCGAAAATATAGGAACGCACGGCCTGTTTTGTCAAATAAACTTTGTTCTGTAGTAATTTTCCGTTTCATGCCCTGGTTCATTGAGCTTGAAATGCCACAAGGAGGAAGATAAGGGTTACCTTGTCTTTATAGTAGGTTCGAAGATTAAAATATTGCGTTTTTGTATCGAGGATTTTTGTGAGAGCCAGATTACTGATAGGTTTGAACCGATTTTTAGCTCTCCTGTTACAACGAATATTGGATATAACGAACTAAATTATGACCTGATGCTACTTCTTTATAATGAGGTTCGACTGTTTACTGTCACAGTAAAAATGAGGAAGTTGTGGGTAGGGGTTGGGGTCGGATCAAAACGTCGCTACCCAGTACACAGATAAACGCCGCGACCAGGAAAAAATGGTATGCGATATTTCATTATACTCGGTAACGTGGGAGACGCGCAAGGTTCCTGGATATCCCCCTGCCCACGCCTTCTGCTAGTGTTGTTTAGCTCGTGACCGGTGCTTCGTGCGGTGTGCCGTCGACCGGCGATGAACACGTGATCGGCAGCTGGCTGTTCACGTGACCACGGCGTAGCCAGTCACGTGAGCTTCTCCAGGAAGCGCTCGAGGGACGCGCGCATACCTTCCCAATTACGGCGAAAATATTGGGTCTATCTGTCTGTCTGTCTCTAACTCCATCCAACCACCTAGGGAAAAAAAACAAGCAAGAGAATGCCTGAACGCGAATTGTATAAACTTAAGGGCAAGACTGTCCCCAAATACTAACACTGCTGCAATGGCACACATACACATAACGCAAAGGTAAGAACCATTATTTACCCGCCACAGTGGCAGCGGTAAGCAAATTCGATTCCCGCCGCGGCGTTCGCTTTTCTGATGGAGGCGAAAAGCAAAATGCCCGTGTGTACGAGATTTGGCACGTTAAAGATCCCAGGTGGTCAAAATTAATCCGGACCCTCCACTACGGCGCGCTCATCGCCTGCGTTGCGTCGCGTTAAACCCTACAATCAATCAAATCATTGTTTGTTTATGTTTTGTTTTTTGCCGCCGACCGCGCCAGGCTTTGTTATCTGTGTTCCAAGTGAAGCGCTTGTTCCATTCTTTATTTTTTTTATTTCCGCACGGGTTATCTCATTTAATAGGGAGAGTGTTTTGCCCTAACGATAGCCTAGAATAATCTTCTTTGACCTACAGTGTTCTCGATGTAATTCCACGGTTCGAGAGGCACTCGCGCCGAAAGATAAATACCCGCAGAGCTGACGCCGCGGCAATCGATTCGCCGACACTCGCCTGCGCACGTCACTTCGTTTAGTGCTCCTTCGCCGCCTCTGTATTCTTGGAGTTGTTATGGGAGCAGTTGATTTGTTGCGGGGTTTAAGGCGCGACGCAACGCAGGCGATAAGGCGCGCCGTAGTGGAGGGCTCCGGATTAATTTTGACCACCTGGGGATCTTTAACGTGCGCCGAAATCTCGTACACACGGGCGTTTTTGCTTTTCGCCTCCATCAGAAAAGAGGCCGCCGCGGCTGGAATCGAACCCGCGACTTCGTGCTCAGCAGCGCAAGGGAGCAGAAGTTAGCCACAATAAACTTGCTTTTCCTTCAAGCAACTGCGTCATCTTTGGCTCGTGGCAACATTTTAGGCAAGAGTAGGTACATAGCGGAGAGTATATCAGCGTTCTTTCAATTAAGAATACACGCTGCATTTTCTTGTTACGATATCAAACTAAAAAAACTACGGGAACACATAAGCACTTCTCATCCACTGTGAGTGCGAATGCTGTATAGTCCAATAGAACAGCTGAGACGTTTTGCTTCCGCCGCGCCTCATCAGAAGTCCTTTTTCCGCTTTAACACGGTTTGCTTGGCAGTACACCTAACGCTTGCGAACAGTTTTGACCTGTCTCCTACGCGTTGCGTTCGCGTTCTCCTGGTCGTGTAAGGGAGAGTTGACGACAATGGCGTAGCCTGTTTTCCTCTGTTTGGCTGCCTTCGTTATTTCATCTGCGGTTTAACTGACGTCGATGACTAGCTTTCGCTACTGCCAAGTTCAAGCGTATGCTCTGGAATGCCTCGCACTATCAAACGCTTCCAAGGCGCGTGGGGTTTACTTTTAAGGCTCCGTTGCCCGGTTTCCGCCGGCTACGGCGACGCCGGCTTCCCAACTCAATGAGCCATTTATGCTGCGCATCAAAAAGCAACGCGTCAAATTGAAAAGCCTTTCGTTTTAAGAGAAAGAGGGTTAAGACGCGCAGCTTTTGCTTATGCAACCTGTGTCAGTCAAAGTCCAAATACAAACTGCTTCGAGCCATGTGATTCTCGCCCTGACTTGTATCCCTCCTAATTAGTTGCTCACTGTTGCTCCCGTTTTAAACCAAGTGTACATAAATGTTTCTGTGTTAGTTTTTTAGTTTTTTTTTTGCATCTTGTAATAACTCATTTGTATGTGTACAAAGTTGTAAATGTGTCTTGTAAATATCGTTTTCCTACATGACATGTAGTGCAATAAATACCATGTGGAAAAAAAATGAACGCAAATCGGATAGACGTCGGCTTCACAAGGGCGAGGGACGCCGGTTCGCTACCCACCCACGGGAAGCGTTTTTTTATTTCTTTTGGGGTGCTTGATGCGCCCTTTGTGGAACCCGTTGTGTAGCTGCCTTTCCTGCAGTGCGTTTTGGTGACGGGACGGTCTCCATCAGTGCGGCACAAAAAGCTTCGCTTTAAAAACAGTGTTACAGAGGGGTGTTGGAGGCTCACTAAGAGGGTCAACTTAAATTGAGAACGACTCAGCGGGCAATGGAACGAAAGATGATAGGTGTAACATTAAGTGACAAGAAGAGAGCGGAGTGGGTCAGGGAGCAAACTGGTGTTAAAGACATGTTAGTAGAAATTAAGAAGAAGAAATGGACGTGGGCAGGGCATGGTAATGCGAAGGCGAAGATAACCGCTGGTCATTAAGGGGTAACAGAGTGGATCCCTAGAGAAGGCAAGCGTTGCAGGGGGCGGCAGAAAGTTAGATGGGCAGATGAGATCAAGAAGTTTGTGGGGATAAATTGGGTTGCAGTTAGCACAGGACCGGGATAATTGGAGAATAATGGGAGAGGCCTTTGCCCTGCAGTGGGCGTAGATAGGCTGGTGATGATGATGATGATGATGATGATGATGATTAGACAGAGGGGTGAGATAGAAGCAGATACTACACGAAAACACTTCTGCTCGAGTTGCTTCCGAGGCCAAAAGAGACGAAACGTTTCCCAACCGATGACTCGCGAGCAGTGCGAGTGAAGGAAAATCGAATGGAATTGAAGCAGACCTTCACTGCATTGGTCATGAGAGGAGCGAGATGCGAGGGGGAAGAGGAGAGCGCGTTACGGGGCAAAGGGCGGCAGAATCCACCTCCTTTCGACGACATTTGCACCGAAGCGAGCAGATAGCAGGCGGCATTTTTTTTGTGTGTTTTGCTATTGAGGACTCCAGTGACGCTGTGACGTACCTTGAGCGGAACGTGCATTGTATGCTTCTTCCTCCGCGTTCTGACTTCCCTCCTCCCCGTCCAGACGCCCTCCGAAACTCGCTTCCCTCTCCAGCTGGGCGGCTTCAGACATGGTCTCGGAGATTCCACTTGCGCTTGCGCGTAGAAGAACTTGTAGTCTGACACTATCTGGAAGACGATTGCGCGATTATTTCATTCACAACTCGTAGTAGCTGTTAGAAATTTTGCTGTATAGTGCACCCTTTGTTGATACTGGTATCTTTTTGTTGTCCACGCATTACACGCCATCGATGCAAGTGTGAACATTTGCTGTTCTCTGCCAATTTTTCCTTGCAGTCCTATCACGCATGTGCATTTCCTATAGTGTTAAGGTTTGTAACTTGTGGAATGGTATGACAGGGAATGTTTTATTTTTCCACAGAAGCTTTCAAAAAATGTGTTTCTATATTTGTAAATGTTTTCACTTGTACACGTGCATCGTTAGATCATTTCTGTAATTTGTTTGAGCATCACTTTCATGCCTCTGTAACTTCAGATGTCTCTTCGCCTGTACGGGACCCCGTGCTCTTTCAAGTGGTCTATGACCGCTTTTCGCCTGGGGACCCCCAACAAAAATTTTGTTGGAAATAAAACGACTTGACTATGACAGAGGTAACTCTTGCTATACAATTCATTTCCGCTGTTACAGGAGATTGGGGAAAAGGTTGTTGTTGTAGCAAACTAGAATCGATCAGCAAAGTATCCACTCACCTCACCACTCACTCACTCACTCACTCACTCACTCACTCACTCACTCACTCACTCACTCACTCACTCACGTCACTCACTCACTCACTGCACTCACTCACTCACTCACGCACTCCACTCACTCACGCACTCACTCACTCACTCACTCACTCACTCTCACTCACTCACTCCACTCATCACTCACTCAACTACACTCACTCACTCACACGCCGGGACGTTCGTTTTCCAATGCCTCGCGCTTTCAAAAACATGCAGAGCCTCGGGATTTTTCGTTAAACGGACATCAAGAGTATACATGGAACCATAAGCCGTATAAGCTTCACTTAATTCATGGCCCACTATCCACCTCCTACCCCCATAACCCACACGGGCTTCTGGCCTTCCTTCCTCCAATATGGGTGCATACAATATCGAAAACCCTCTCAATAATCCTCCCGTTTTGGTTCTTTCCAACACACCGACTAGTGTTGGTTCTTCGCGTCCATCGTTCTCGTCCTTTCTTCTTTTCCCCGAAAGGACCCTGACTATCCTGCTTTCTTTCTGCATTCGTCTCTCCGCCCTGCTCGTCTCAGGAGCGCACAGCACCGATGCGACCCCTTGCCGACGTGGGCATGGGTCCACTTCTCTCATAGCTAAAGTGTCCTTCTAAGCACGGCAGTGCCCTTTGGCCAGCATAGAAGTGGACAGTGGTGGCGATACGTCCTTGCCGGTGCCAGGGCGAGCGAGTTGCCCGGCGGCTTTCACCATCAGAGATTGCGCGGGGCCGCTTCGGTGGGGTCGAAGGCTCGCTCGTGAAACACAGTAGCCGCCGGCAGCTAAAGGGGACCGCCGGACGCCCGCGGGCCAAGTTGGCGCAGTTTCGGTGCACCGCTGCCAACGTTGCCGCCCTCCTCCGGCTGAATGAATGCCGAATGAATGAACGAACTAATTGTTTTTGTTCCTCAACCGTTTATCCACAGACCATAAGTAGGGCAGCAGGTGAAGCGTAGTAACTCGCGCTACCGCGTTAGCCGAGGTGGTTTTAAGAGACTACAAACGTAGTGGCCGGAATGCGGGGCCAATGAAGCGCGATAGTGTGCACTCACTACCAAATTATTGTGGAAAGTATTTAAACATCAAGCGGAGCGAATGGGCAACCCTGAGGTACACCGAATTACGGACTAAGCAGGTGCCACTAGCGTAAGCGGCACCTCCATCCATATTTCTTTTGCTGTCATGGTTCGAACCAGGTTATGAGGCCTCCCTGCTGTTTAGTTCAACTATACGGCGCTAAATATTGGGGTGGGTTCGTTCCACAGTAGCCGATAATGGTGAACGAGTGTGTGTCACACTGGTAATCCGAATCGCACAGGTATTTAAATTTGAACATAAGAGAGAGAGAGAGAGAGAGGGACATGGGAGAGGGAACGAATAATAAATCGATCTGCCTCACTTTGTATATATTTTCTGGACTTGCCCATCACACCGCAGAAACTTCAGGTCTGGCGTAAAACACACACGGCCCATAACAAGGGTGACGGAAAAAAAAGAGAAAGACGGACAAGAAAGTAGCCTCCGATTTCATGTTTATGAACTCGGTTGGCGACGAAGCATCCAAGGTGCTCGCAACATTATCAAACAAAACAACTCTTTGGTCAGCAGGAAGAAAGGAAAACGCTTATCCCGCCAATGCCGGTACCGTGTCGGGCAAGTGGCCAGCCCGTGAAGTTCGGCGAACGTCGGTCAATGCCGGTGTTTCAACTTTTCAGCGCCAAGGAGCGTTTGCTTTCGGGCGCTTCGGGCTCCGGCGTGCTGCGCGGGACTCGGGACAGCGCCTCGGCGTTTTGCGAGAGCGAAGAGAGCCCGCGTGCTCACGGCGCCGTACAACGAAAGCGAGCGGCCGCTTCCCCTGTACTACGATCGACGGCGCTTCTCCCCGCGACGTGCAGCGTGGGAAAATGGCGCCGGGAAGTTCTCACGCCCCTGTGTACGACCGCTTCGCCGCGCAACCCCTCTCCCCTCCCTCCGCCGCTTCTGGCGGCGGGAGGCAACGCCACCCCGCGTACAACAAGGCCTGACGAGCTCCTTCTCGCCGCTGCCCAGTTTAGAAGAACAGTCACAACAGTGGGTGTACTTTCGTACGGCCACCCTCTGGCGTTGTCCCAAAGTAACGTCCACCTTTGAGTATTCTTTTTGCGGTGATCCGGTCATCGATGCACTCCCGTCGTTTAGGCCTAGCCGTCCATTCGGAGGAGCTGGACCACTCGTCATCCTCCTCCTCCTCCTCCTCCTACCCGCTGTAGAACCACTTACTGGCGCGCGTGCGAGACCAGACATGGGGTGACGTCACGAGGTCGTCGCGTGCCGCCGCTGGAGGCGGTGTTGTTGAGCGGCTACTGCAGGGAACGACACAATGCTCGGGCGTTGTGAACTGCCTGGTTCTGGAGGACCTGAAAAGGCCGTGGTATCCCCGCCTTTCGCGCCCCCGTCTCTTCTTCCGCGTATTTGCCCACGCCGGTGGTGGAGCACGGGGGAACCCTCAAAGGACCCGAAAGTTGACTGGCGGAGTATAGTCGAACTGTGCGCTCGAATGAAAGCATATTGCTGAAAGAAACGCGGTTAGCACACAACCATTGAGGCGATGCTGTTAGTTTTTGTGTGTGTTCCTGGACAGGTAGGAGAAGTTGCGCATACACGGAGTACTGTATAGGTGATCACAAAAATCATCGCAGGAATTGCGCCGCTACCACTGGAGAACTTCACCGTGGCGTGGAACCGCTGCAATCTTTCCTGTTGCAAGCGGGATGGGAGTCGGTCAATGTCGGTCTGTTTCAAACATTCACACCGTCAACAACGTTGGGCATACCTTTTGGGTGTTAATAACAGCGTAGAGATGTAGCACCGCACGCCGAAATGTTCCCCCTATACAATACGGCACACAGCGTTAGTGAAAGCGTTAGGTTATGTGGGGGTGGTTCGACCGACACAGTTTAACAAAAAAAGTTGCCAGAAAATAATCAAAGACCAGTCCGATTTCATCAGCTTAACTCTCTGCGTTTTTCCCATACCAGACGTAGTAACCCCGCTCGCTCAGTAGCGTGAGTTATCAGAAATGACGGATTTTAGGCGTTAAAAAATCGCGTTTTAGGGCGCCTAAAACTGACAGGGAAAGCAACGTTTTAGGCCTCCAATGTCGTTAATATAGGCTTACAGATATTGCACACAAATGCAAATAATTTCAAACAAAGACACGTGCGACCTGTATCTACCACCGGTAACCAAAAATTTATTCTTTGTGATGGCACAAAGGCGTTAAGAGTTTGAACAAAATCGTTCAATTGTAAAAAAAAAAAAACAGAAAAGAACAACTGCTGGCTATCGATTTGTCTGATGCAGGGAGCGCAACTTCTAGCGGCAACTGTCGCTTGAGCGAGTGTCGCATATAGTGAAACAGGAATGGAAAAGAATACTTGAGAGCGGGGAAGTACTGATTAAAAAAAAGCGCTGCTTTATGTCTGCCTGACGCAACTTAATTGCGACACAGTAAGAACAGACAAAAATAAATGCAAGAGCGGCGAAGATTTATCAGGAAATTAACATGCTCGTACATGAGCCTTTAGCAATTTTCTCATATACAATGACATCATCCGAATTGTTCAGGCAAGACATCCCAACCTTGCCAAATTCACTTCCACACATTTAAAGAGCACTTTTAAAAAAGGTGCTTAGCAGCCGGAGAGATTTTTGATGGAAAATGATGTTTAGAGCCCTTCGGCAGTGTGAATTTTATCGCGTAAGAAAATGCAGCTGCGCAGAGAAGTTTCGTCGGTGGTTCTTCCGTATGGGAACGATCTGCCAGCAAAGGCATGTTCGATGCTCAAACTTTTCGTTGAAAACGGAGGAGGCTTCGAGTATAAGAATCTAGAAACGAAGATTTGACGGTACATGTTTGGGGACATCAGTTTGGAGAAAACGCGGAACGTAGTGTAATAATCACCGTGAAAATTGTGAAAACAATAGAAAACCACCACCATCTACAAATCTTTGGATTCGAAAACTGTGCCTCTTGTCAGCGAGAATAAGCGTCCCATTCCACTGCTGTGGTTTGTTTACGGAAGTTAGTTTAGTCGATCTGAAGGCGTAGGTTGAACTCCACAAAGTTCCGAACAGCCAATGCTGCCCAGTAACATGAATAGCAATATCAAACTTCACGTGAAAGCGAAACTTGAAAAGCTAAATAGGTTTATATAAGTGCCGATTTGAAAATACGCATTTATAGTTATTTATAGGCACGGCACAAACGCCAAAACAGGCCTTTATGGGCACTATAGAAGAGCTTTTTAACCACTAATTCATGTTACTGCAGTAAACGCTCGTTATTCAAACTCGGTTAATTCGAACTGACGCCCTGGTCCCCGCGCAGTCCTGCGTATTTCAATGGGGGAAAACTCCCGATTATTCGAACATATGTCAGTATTCAGAACGGTTAATTCGAACTGGGATACCCTGGTTTCCATCGATCCTCGCATAAGAAGTCGGACCAGAGGGATTGCAATTTATTCCAAATTAAAAGCACACCAAATTTACTATAAATGAAAAACGACAAAACGGAATAAGCAGAGCGTATACCGCACGCGCTATACGCTGCTGCGACAGCTTATTTCGCTTCCACAGCACGCGCCGCGCCGTCGGCGCCGTTCGCTGTTCGAGCTCCATGAACCTTATTTACGAAATCACCTGCCACAAAAAAGTAGTAGCACCAAATTCCTGATAATAAATACAGAGGTGGCTTCTTTGCGCTCTGTCCGCGCAGTGCGCCGCGTTGTCCATTCAATTCAACGCCCGCCCGCTAATTCGAACTCCGCTTGATTCGAACAATTTTATGGTTCCCTTCGAGTTCGAATTAACGATATTTTACTGTATATCAAAGTGGGACGACATGAGGGCAAGGAGCAAAAGAGACAAATCCAGTCTCTGGTTATCACCGTCTAGATAAGACGGGACACTAATTGTTTTCATCGCAGTATTGGAAACGATGACCGATTCTGTCTTCTCGCCAGTTTGTATGTACCAAAAAGTGTGTCCACTAAAGTGTATACGATGCAGGAAGCAATGCGTACGCCTTCTCGCCTAGAAGGTGTCGGTGTGGCCCCGATCTCATTCATTCAATCGCTCAGCGTACGTATTCTCTCTTTGTTCTCGCCAGGCTTTCTCCACGGATACGCTGCACCGCAACCGCCCGTGGCCATTTTTTTTTTTTTCTTGCTGACAGCGTTAGGTAAGCGCTGATAGCGAAGCCCGCTGTGAAGGCCAGCCTAGTATGGCGGGGGGCGCAGACTGATCTCTGTCTCTCCACGTTCGTTCCCTCTCCTCGGAACCCGCCGCCCTTACTGCCGCCGGCGCTCTTGTATGCTGGGACGGCACCTGCATCCCCTACTAATAACCTCCCTTTCTCTTATACGCTGTAGTGCGAATGGCTCGGTTTCATTCAGGTTCCGCTGGCGTAGTATCCCGGTCGTGACCGTGCTTCAGTTTTTTTCTCACGGTGCGGTGCCAGCGGGAATCAATGAACGCCCCGGAGAGGCCCTGAAAACAGTGCGTGGCCCCTTCTGCACGGTTATATATTCACTCCACTGTTGTTGGCGTTTGTTTCTTATCTCTCCTCTGATGAAGCGACAAGGAAGCCAACTACCGATGCTGCGTTGCCCGTTACGGTGGCGGCAGTGCACTTTTTTTATATTTATGTATTTATCCTCAAAGCCAGAAAACACTGCAGAGGGTAGGGGTTGCAGTTTACACAATACAAACACTATAAAGCAGTGAGGTTGTTATACATTCACCTTATTATACATTGTTAGCTAAGTCCACGTGAAACAGATGGTTATCAGTAATCGACACAGTTTCTGCAGGACACGGTCGTTCTAGTCATTTAATATACGAGTTATAATTTATTGAGTGGACGTTTTAGTGTATCAAAAACGTACTTTATAAGCGCGATCAATGCGGTGTGATAGATATGGCGGTGTGACTCGTGGGAGGGATACGTTTCTGCTGGGTTAATTAACTTCGAAGGTTGACCTTAAAAGTTAACCAACGACCACTCATCCGCCGATTGCAATCGGTGGATCGAAGGGAGAGGGAATCATTGAGAGAAACGAATGTGTGCGACGGATGGGAAAGAACGATGGAAAGCGAGTGAGTGGCGACAAAGTCAACTGTGCCAACAGCGTTTGGCAGCGGAAAAATGGGGTCATTGTTAAAGGGGCACTGACACAAAAATTTTGAAGGCGAGATAACGTCGGAGATAGATTGGTGGGAACACATATACATCATCTGCAAAATATCAGCGGCGAATACAGCCTAAAACATATTTAAAATCAATTTTGAAGTGTGCGAAACGCAACCGAGCAGCCAGCAGAGGACCACGCGCAATTGTAAATAAACAACATCCAAACACGTCACGAGTTTGTGTTTGCCGCTTCCGCACTACCGGCGTTTTACGCGGGCTCGCCCGGCTCGCCGCTCCAATCGGAGGGCCGGAGGGCGGAGCTTCTGCTCTCGAGAACGAACGACCCGATCGTTGGCGGCGGAGGGCGCCGTAATTTCGTCAGCTAATCGGGCAGCTGGCCGCGACCAAAGTTCTACAGCGATTCCAGGCACTCTGTTTCTATTACTGTTTATTACCATTGGATGCGAAAACGCGCCGGAGGCACGAAAAGCCCACTGAGCTAGCCGCACGGTCGCTGTGCAGGCGGCGGCCACGGCCGCGAAGTGGCCCAGGCCGGCGCAGGTAGCTCGAGTGATAGCTTGTTACCGCTGCACGAAATTGCCCCCAAGTCCCGACCATAGTGGCTTAAATGAGAAAGGAGTTAATGATGCGATGGCGGGTTGCATTAAAAATTGTCATCTGCACCGCTTACGAGAGCGGCACTCGAATATCCGCCGCAGTGCTGAGCCGAACACATCTGTAGGCGGACCTGTAGGCAGACCGGCCGGCTGCTCCCAGCGCGCGTCTTGCCACCCACCGCCTCGAGCGTCGCGCGTCGTTCTTTAGCCGCGGTAGCATTTGCACTCGCAGCGCCTGCGTCACATCCACGGTCGCTTTTTAATTAAGCGCCTCACGAGATCAGTACGTGGGGGCATTCGCAGAAACTGCCGTCGATGCGGATTCGACAGTGCTACGGCGGCTCTGCTCTGTGATATCCCTCCGACGGTCACGTGGTCAGCTTTGTTCACACAAAATCCACAAAATCCATCGTTTCGCGGCACTCGCTGAAACCGAAACTGCGACTGGCCGCATTTAAAATCCCTCTAATTAAACAACCGTCGCACGCTGAAGCAAATGATGTTTCTACAGGTTATAAGTAGGTCACTAGCTACTTATCGCAACGAAAAAAACAAGATGCTAAATTTTTGTGTCAGTGCCCCTTTAAGGCAGTTGTGGGTCCTCGAAAATGTGGTTTGGTAATGCTGGCGAGGTTTGTTTCCGTAGAATAACAATCGTATCTTAGTGCTGGCCTCTAAGCGTATACGCAGGGTTGTTCGTTTTTGGGCAAAATCCAATTTTACGTCATTCTTACGCCCCGAACCCTTTTCAGGAGAATCGGGTTAAGCCCGACTTCTCCCCCGAACGGTCCTTCTCAAAGCAGCGATTTGCACAATCATGCACTGACGGTCCGCCGTCCTCAACCACTACTTGCTGGAAGCAAGCCCCACAAACACAGATTCCGTGCTCATTGAGTGTTGGCTGCCTGACTCTGCCGCTCGCTGCCACAGGCTGGCACATGCTGCGCTGACATTGTTGTGTGACATTGTTGTGTCCAGCTAATGGAAGTTGTGTTGTCTAGGGAACGTCCTCCCAGCTGTCAGTGATCAGACAGGTCTCAAATGAAGACCGACATGTTGCGCAAGCAGATGGTAATGTTGGTAAACAATTAAGGATGAGTTAAAAATCTCGACCAGCTTTCTGCAAATAAAATACTTCTATTCTGGTGTAACGTAGTATTTTGGTTACATACTGCCGCTACTGTAGCATGAAGATCGGAATGAAGAAGTCGAAACGTAGAAGAGGTTGTAGAGGTTAACTTGTTTACTTTACTGATGACATTGGTGACATTTAGCACATATGAATTAGAATGAATACAATTACACTTTTTACATAGATGAAAAAGACAGTCAAAAGATTGAGAGTACTTAGCGAAACATAGCTGGCGGGCGAAGGGCTCCCGGCGTCTGGCCCCGACGATCGGCAGCAAGCGGCTCTCCTGGTGTTCCTCTCTCGCCGCTCGCCCTCTATAGCCGGGGGCGCCGCGTTATATTTGCTTTGGGGGGACGAATTGGGGGAAAAAGCGCATCCTAGCGTGTGCGGACCGGGTGGAAAAAGGCTAAGGCACACCCGCAGCCAAACAGGAAGACGCTTCTTAGCTCCAATCAGACATGTCCCCGCCAAAGTGAAAAGGACCAAAACACAGACACAAGGTTTCGACTCGAAAACGCGCGCTTGGAGAATTTACGGGCGTAGAGCAAGTAGTTAGACAAAACGCACTAACGTAAACAGGGGAAAAGGGAAGGTCGTCAGAAGAACGCAGCGGCCCGCGTAGGCGCGCAACGGGGGGGGGGGGGGTCGGAGACGCCAGTGCGTGCGGGTAACGGAAACCGAGGCGAGGGTTCGCTTCCCCCACCAGCCGTCGTCTCCCGGTCGGCCGACGGGCCGACACACGCGCCGGAGCCGCTTCTCAGAAAAAAGGGGGCCACGGCCCAGCCGCGTCCGAAGCGCTTTCGCACACAACATTTTGGAGGAAGAGCCCTGGCTGTGGGCAGAACTTAAAAACAACCAGAAAACATCAAGAGATCTCCGCTTCGCGACACTGGCCTCGCGGTACGCTGTTCGACGGGGTCGATGCGTCCGCTATCCATAAAGATGACGGGTAAACATTGGAAGGCTTAAAAGGCAAGCTTTAATTAAGGATAAATGAAAAACAGGAAAAGGTTAGAAGTCGAAAAAATTACGCCCACCTCCCCTCGTGGGGAACCCTGGTGTGATGCGACGCTGAGGGGGGTTCAAGCGCAAGCGGAGAGGAACCGTCGACCGAAAGGCCGCCGGAGAGCGGCACACCGGTTATATGCGCAGCGCGCCCGAAGGAGAGGAGACCGCGGAGAGAGAGAGTGCCACGGCTATGACGCAACACAATCCAACACAATCCACTTTAATCCAATCCAATTCAAATCCAATCCAATCCAATCGAATCCAAGTCAAGCCAATCCAAGCCAATTCAATCCAATCGAATCCAATGCCCCTCGCGA
Source organism: Haemaphysalis longicornis (assembly GCA_013339765.2). Taxonomy (NCBI): domain Eukaryota; kingdom Metazoa; phylum Arthropoda; class Arachnida; order Ixodida; family Ixodidae; genus Haemaphysalis; species Haemaphysalis longicornis. The sequence continues at coordinate 76,017,948 of CM023457.1, read as the reverse complement.
GAGAGTGTTCGCTATCGGAGAGAGGGGGAGAGTGGCTGCGGACAACAGCGGACGCACGCAGGAAGGACAGGGCCGCCGACAAGAGATGCTATGAGCGTCGCATCTAAAAAGAGATTCCTTCCTCTGGTTAGCTCCGTAAAAAAAGTGGTGCTGTCTCGAGGGCTGGCAGCGGCATTCTGGTGGTTGTGGCGCCTCTGGACCCAGGCGCGGCACGGTTCTGCGAAACGTAACTCAACACCTCGCCGGGGTTGCAGGACAGCGGGGAGAGGGAAGGAGGAGCGCGCGCACACAAGCACAAGAACAAACACACAACACACTCGTCTCACCCTCCGAGGGACACCGGCTGACTCGGAGTTCAGAGTTTGTGGCCCCTCCCTGCGCGTCGAGGAATGCGAGCAGAACAACTTCGTTTCTTAGAAGTTATCGATTTCCTTTATTGCCATCATAATTCAAACACCCTTCCGTTTAACGACTGCGGTAATTGAAGTGCGAAGCTTTCTCGCGTACGAAACAATCACATGGCGAAGTGCCAAAGCCAAAGCAAGAATGAGTGTAGAAGGAAGGAAGGAAGGAAGTAAACTTCCTGAGCACCCTTAGTCCAGGAAGTAAATTTTCCTGAGCACCCTTAGTCCAGGGCGCCGTCTTGGGAAGCCGTGGCCATGGCTTCCTCCGCTCTGGACGTCAGCAGGAGCTGTGTCGCAGCGCTGGGGTCAGCCAGACTTGCCTCCCAGGATGCTAGAGTTGGATTCGGGATGGGGGTTCAACATTGGATGTCGATCACAGGCCCATATTATGTGGAATATGTTTGGGTAACCTCCGCAGAACGAGCAAGCAGGGGTGCCGGGTAAATTTCGAAAGCGATGTGTGAGATGTTTAGTGGGTAATGTCTTTTTGTCTGAATCTGTCGGAGGAGGACGGACTGCCGGCTTGTGAGTGTACGATGGGGGGAGGGATGTACCTCGCACTGCGCGCGAAAAGACTCGAGGTATTCATGCGGGCTAAAAGTTAAGGACGGCTGTGTACCGCTTAATGTTGACGAGAGCTGGTCAGGTGCCCGGTAAATAGTTGCTCGGGCGAGCGTATGTGCCCGCTCATTTCCTGCCAAATCCTCGTGCCCAGGAGTCCAAATGATGTGGAACGTGTACGGAGTGTAGAGGAGTAATCGCTTATGGCAGTACTTCAATCGCCAGGTTGAATGAAGACACGCATTAAAGAGACTGCCCTCCGTGCCGACCATGTCGGAATGTCGCAATCGGACAGACGTCCGCTTCCTAACGCGAGGGACGCAGGTTCGAATGCCACCACGGGAAGCGTTTTTTTTTCTGGGGCGGTTGTGTAAAGTAGGCTTTCCTGTGGTGCGTTTTTCCGTGCTCCGGACGCCATCAGTGAGGCGTCGAAAGCTTCGCTTAAAAAAAAAAAAGCGTACTCCAGCTGCCGTAACGGGGTGTCACCACTAACTGCAGGCATGTGATTGTTATTTCTATTTTTGGAGGCCCGCTTACGTTGACGCAACGGGCAACGCAGTCGCACTGCGTTCCCCTTGAGCATGTCATCGAGAATCACCGTAACCGCGAAGCATTCGTACAATTTTGTTAGCTTTACTTGCATTAAGATAAAATGGGAGTAACTTCGATTTGGGAAAATTTAAAGAGGTTTAATAATCGGGAAAACCTTGACTACACTAATTATATAATTCCAGGACTGGAGAGAGCTCGAGCTAGGAATGTTCCGTCAGGGTGTGCGGGAGGGGGTGATTTCCTGGCGCAGAGACGACGCGCCACCACACTGAAATCCGGACCATCCTAACACTCATAGTCGTACGCATAGACACTCGCCGCGGGTACGCAAGGAGGTTGTTCTCTATATATGGCGTGCAATGACCCACCAGAATTCCCTGCCGCTTACCCCTCTTCCCGTATTTCGCTCGTATGACCTTCCCTTTTAAATAACTGATTGCAACAACAACTCTCTCTCCTCTCTCTCTCTCTCTCTCTCTCTCTCTCTCTCTCTCTCTCTCTCTCTCTCTCTCTCTCCTCTCTCTCTCTCTCTCTCTCCTCTCTCTCTCTCTCTCTTTCGGTGCATCGTAATGGCTCTGAGCGCTTCGGTATGGCGGTAGGCAGTAATGTCTGTTCCTACAAATGTTAATCTGCGTATGCGTCGGGTGGCTTGCGGTGGTGTCATGTGCTTCAGGGTAGTTTTTGTTTTTTCGTTATTTGTTTAACGCGCCTACGATACACCTCGGCTACCAGGCGAGCCGTAGCGGAGGTTTCCGGATTAATTTAGACCATATGGGACTCCTTAGCGAGCGCCGAAATTTCGACACACCAGGGGGCCTTTTCTCTTTTCGCCTCCATGTGAAAAGCGGCCGTTGCGGCCGGGTATCGAACCCACGCCCTCGCGCTCAGCCGCACAACGCCTTAGTATCTGAGCCACCCCGGCGGCTACTCCGGGGGGTCGTCTTCTCCCGTGGCTGCCATTGTAACTTTTTGTTGTTTCCTTTTCGTTCATCGGCACGAATGAATTCCACGAAGACTCCGAACTGGCTGCCAATTGCAGCGGGGAATGCGTTCCCACGGCGCGTCGAAGGCATCTATAATGGGTCAGACAGGAGCGGTTCCAAATGTACACGCGCTGTGACGTCTCTGATTAATGGTACCTGATGGAATGTGGGCCGCATTTTCGGCGGTCTGCCCTTATCACGCCCGAACGGCCGCCTATGGTAGGAAGTGCGCTGCGATAGTTCGTTCGCTTTGCTAAGTATAGTGAAAGTGTGAACAGGTACGCAGTGGTCACTCCGACGATGCATACTGTCTTCACAGAACGTACATTACATTTTGCAAAATAGCTATTGTATGTACAGTGTGCGTCACACTCCAGGGAATTTGCCGGAAAAGTTCGTTTCTTGAACTGAACGAGCTCATCACTCAGCTGTTTGTGAGACGGGTATACTGATGGACCTCATCATAGCTAATGGTGGCTATGATATTGCGGATGGCCAGACGGTGAGACAAATTTTTGGGACCGAGTGTGCAAAATATTTTAAGACAAAATACCCTTCCCCAAGAATGTGTTTAGGAATTTCGGAAGAGAGGTTCGTGAAAAAAAATTGCAGTGTCGTAGCTACGCAATGCCAGGATATACGTAGCGTGACCTAAGGTTCAGCTGGTTATTCTTAGGTTTCCCGGTTGTCTAGGATGAGCTGATTATCACGCTTACTGCTGCTAAAACGATTTCCAACCCAATCCAATCCAATCCAATCCAATCCAGTCCAGTCCAGTCCAGTCCAGTCCAGTTCAGTCACTTCTCGCGCATGCGCAGCACGGCTCTCCAGGAGCCACGCGAAACGGCTATCAAGCGGCTCCGGCGCAGCGTCAGCCTTGGCGACTGCGCAACGGAGGCGCACAGCTGGGCACGCACCGGCGCCAGTGCGTCTGCCGCGGCTATGACGTCACTCCTCTGGAGTGCGCAGACCGGCGAATGTGCAGACCCAATTCTCTACACACCCGTACTTCAATTGGATGGGATTTCCAATCCAATCTCATTCAATCTAATTTAATCCAATCCAACCCAATCCAAATTCAATGAAATCCAACGCAATTCCAATTCCTTTCCGTGTTCCCCCCTCCCAAAAGAAAACAAAAAAGTGGGGAACAACACCCGCACCAGCAAAGATATGGCAGGTTCGCTGCCAATCAGCTATAAATGAACAGAGGCAAGCACCCAAATGCAATCCAATCCAACCCAATCCAATTCAATGCTTCTCGCGCTTGCGCAGCACGGCCCTTCAATGTCTACGCGAAACGGCTTAACATAGGCCAGTGTAGATTACGCTACAAAATTCGTGCGCCAGAATGACTCCTCGAGGGTCTTCAATGCTTTTGAAGACTCCTCCAAAAAATTGCTTCTTAGCCGGAGCGGGATCAAGTTGTAGGAGAGGAGCTTCGTGATGAACATCGTCGTCGTCTTCGTCGTTGTCGTCGTTGTCGTCGTTGTAATTCGGGAAGTGTTCTGCCAATATCCACTGAATTGTTCATTGATTCCCTGGTCTCTCTACTGGTTACAGGTAACCTGCTGCGCGATTCATTTACCAGTGGTGGGATCCCAGAGTTCGCGTTCTGGAGAATACGAGATGATCAGTCGTAAAAAGAGTGACTGACCTGCATTGTGGGCAGTCTGATGAGAAGAGGGATGGCGAGATTTCGAGAGGATTGTGGGATGACTAGAATCACAAAAGAACAAAAAGTAATGACCTTGTTACAACACAAAGCGTCGCTCAACCGTAACCGGCGGCATTTGCAAGCACCAGCTTCGGTCAAACGAATCAAATTCGCTCCAGGTGTACGGGTCGCAGTGTCCCGCCGATGCGTTAAATACCTTCTAACTAAAACGACATCTAACTGCGCTGTCTGAGAATGGTCGCGAGGGGACGCCCCAATGCCAGGAACGGCCGCGCGGAAGGAAGTTTGGAGGATGCGAGGTCAGGGCACGTCCGCCGCCGCCGCCGGGCAATGGACACGGCCCGCGCCGCGGTTCTCTGGGGCAGCGGCGGTAGGGTGCATGCGCGGCCGCCGTCCGCGGCCGCTTCCCACGGGAACCCCGGCCGCCCGCGGCAATTAGAAGACGCTCGGAGACAATGGCTTCTTCCGCGCCGACGCCGTTTCCGCCTCCGCCGTCCGAGCGTCCGTCCACACGACGCCGCTCCGGACACACATTCTTCTGCCGCCGCCTCTCCTCCTCCTCCGCTGAAGATTAAGTCAACGCGGTTCCCACACGCTCTCGGCGACGATAATTCTCGCAGTGTTCCCTTCTTTTGCTTACTTTTTAGTTGAGAATTTGTTATTTCGTTTTTCTCTCTGGGCCTCCTTGGAGGTGTGCATGCGCTAAGTAAGCGGCAAGCGTGAGATGACACCGGGACCCTACCGCCCCTTTATGGCCAAGTAACTCCGACGTCGCCGTCGTCGACAGGCGACGGTCGCGCGGAGTTCAGTTGCCGACTCACGGGGCCTTGATCCCCTCTGCCGAGCGACGATTGTTGTGCCACGGCGCCGTGTCACGGTCAAGATCACTGCCTGCATGCGTGTTCGACCGCGGATCTTCAATGAGGCGTACGTTTCTGCGTTGCGGAACATTCAGCGGCGCTGTGATGGGGAATACGTTAAAGGTTCGTTTCACCCGAGGAGTCACGGATGTGAAAATGAGTAATGTGTCGTTTTGCTGTTTCCCGTCCAGTAGAGTGAAGGGGCTGAGGAAGCATTCTTGAAGCCCAGCGCGCCAGTTAGGAGTCCATTTGGCAGCGCTTATGGGTGTTCGCGCCATGTTAATCAATCCCACCTAGTCGCAGGCAGCAGTCAGGAGCGAGCGATCATAAACGCCTTCATAATCCAGTTTTTTTTAAGTGCAGAACACTTCAGGGGTCCGGCTGGTCGTCGTAGCTCGTCCGCGTTCACGCTATCTAGCCACCGCAGTCACGTGACGCAACGGACTCACGCCCCACGGTGTCACGCACTCAAACAGACGCTTCGAAAAGATGCCTGCTTAAAAGAATTTATTAAATCTAGTAACAGCTAGGACCCGCTGTAGTTAGCTATACTACACGGGTCGACAGGACACAGGATGTATGCAATGTGCTACTGAAGAAAGAAACGAACAGCACACAAGTTCTCGTAAAACAAAGTCCACTGATGTCCACGGCACGATGTTCAGTTTCCGGAGTTCCCACGTGGAACTCAACTTAAAAACAGAATAGTTTCCACCCACTCAACATAAACACAATAGTCAGACCCGTTCGGGCTATTACAGGAGCCTGAACTATATCTAGAAATCGCGCGAACAGGAGCGATTTCTTCCTTTCGGGGGTGAGAAGACGGTGATAGCGTTCGCGACACGAAAATTTGTACTTGCAAGACAACGTGCGATGAAACACGTTTTGGAGCTAAGAGGCATACTAATGCGGGTTCAACCGTTTACGAGTAGTTCTGCTGGCTCATTTTTTAGACGCTTCTCAGAGCGAATGTTGGCGAAAAGTCCTTGCGTCTCACCAGAATCTCTGCACTTTTAGCAAACAACGCAATCGAAACACTGCAACATATTTCAATGTCATGTAACCGTGCACAGCACACGCAAAAAGGAAGGAAGGCGCGCTAAAAGATGAGAGAAATATAGGTGCAGCCAAATAGCTTGGTCTACTACTATAGCCTCTGCAGGGCTACCTACATTACACTTGGTACGCTTTAGGATATGTTCAAAGTACCGACGCAAAAGCCATATCGGGATCTATGGACGTGAAAAAACGGCATGCCACGCAGTTCGGTTGGCTGAGACGTAAAATGACGTCATTCTTCAAAGTTATTACGCCACTTACGGCAACAGTCTAAACCCGGCCCTCCTCGTCGAGAAGCAAGTTAAGCTCAGGTAATGCCATGCGTGCTCACAGCACCCATTTTCTGAAGTTAATACTACAGCGGGACTGTAAGAGCGCAGGTGTAGTGTATAGTCAGACACTGCCCTCTCCGAATACAGGGACCTGTCGCTCGCGATTTATTGTAGCAAGAGTACAACGCGCTTTCTATGCGCTACGCGTCGTAAATTATCACGAAACGATTATTCTCCTTCGCATCCCAATGGCGTAGATGTGCATGCCATCCCGCAGGCACACTGTTATTGCGGGATCGTTGTTGTGAAGCCCAGACAATACTGGGCGCTCCGAAGAGGACACACCTGACACAAAAAGCTACCCAGCAGCCTCTCATATCCTGCGGTAAAGGCCTCCCCATATCGGCGCTACACCTCGCACATTCACGACGCGACATTCCGTACCGGGCACATGCCGTACGTGCGCAGCTCCATGTATATTATAAATCGCTTGGAGCACTCCTCTAGTTCATTTGGGGACCTGCTTAAGGAACTCCGCTGTCTTTGTGGAAGTTATTGAAAAATTTATTTAAGGAGGTATTGACCGTGTGGCTGCCAGAAATAGAGCAGCGCATTGAGAGAATTTCAAATGACATCGCTAGCCCTCAGCTGCAGGGTCAGCCTCATCATGTTATTGTTTGATGTGTGATCTTTTACACTGTTGATGCGTGATGTGTTGTGTATTGTCAAATTCACGCAATAAAATAAAAAAAAAATTCCGCCGCACCTCCCCGAGGGGGATTGTGAGGATGCAAAAATGCGAACGCCCAAACGCAACGTCCTCGGGTACCATGCGAGGAAGGCACCGCACAACCTTCGATACGTCGATGGGCACGTTCACCGCCTGTCCCTTGATTCCAAACTGCCCGTTGCCTCGAGTCAGCCGCCGGGTGCTCATAAAGGGGAGTCGAGGCCGATGAGCCGCTCTTCGACCGGGTTCAGATCGGGAAGATGCGCCGGCCGAGGAGGATAACGGTAGCCAAAACTCACGCACCCCTCCTCTTCGCATTTTTTTGTCTTTTTCCTCCTTTTTCTTCTCAGGGGGTTCCCCCCTAGGGGAAAGATGACACGGTGGTTAAAACGCGAACCCTATCTCGTGAGGGATTTTTTGGGTTTGGGCCCAAATCCCTGGGGGCATCATGCCAAAACCCTCATCACACGCGCTGCGGACGCCGGCCAAGGGACCACGACAACCCCCGACTATAATGCATTTCTGCATAAAAGAAACTCCGCTGTCCGGCGTCGGTGGCCATTGTGTACAACCGACGGTATTAGCGCGGCCCCCCGGGTTCGGGGCCCCAGCTATGCTCATTTTTCTCCCCAAAAACCCTTTTTCCCTTTTCCTTGACAATAGAGTTTTGGCACTCCGCTACCCCGTGTTGTACGTAGAAAAACCGTGTTAAAGGGGACCGTCTGGGCTTTTGTGCATCCGTCGCGGAAAGGGGATTAGTTCCGCGGGCCGGCCTTCGCCATGACCGCGCATTCGTCACGGAGGGGTGCCCCTCCTCACCCTTCCCCCTCGCCCTTCCATGCGCGCAGGCGCAGTGGAGTCTCGGTCAACACGGTAACTACGTACACGACGGAACAGACGGACTGCTAAAGCTCTCTAATGTCCTCTAACCTTCGTTCTCCGCATTCTTTTTGTAAAAAAAAAATGATTTACTATTCTCTAGGTCGGTTTAGGGGTGGGTTGCGTCATATCCCCAACCAAAAGTTTAATCCAGGTGTCCAAGAATTTTATTTGTTGAGTGCACAATGACTCATTATTAATAGGAACATGCTGTTTCCGGTGCTGCATGTAGCTTGTGATTGAGTCTAAAATATTCCCCGGAAACCATAAATTTCGAACTTTATTATTAAGGTGCCATGAATAATGCGATCAAAAACATTCGAAAAGTCCGTACAGATTTCAAGTGTCAGTAATTTGCTATCAACCACATCCAAAATTAATTATTTCTGGGTTAAAAATGCTAATTATACCATCCGACCTTTTCTGAAACCGAATTGGCTTGTCGTTTCATGATTTCATGCTTGTTACAAAAGCTTGTCGTCCTTTCGCTCATAGGTTTTGAATGCATTTTGAGAAGACCCGGGGTATAATAGAAATGGGTCGAGTTTTTTAATAGTTACTTCGATCTCGTCCTTTGAAAAGGACGCAGACTTAAGCCCGGGTTTCAAAGGCCGGGGAATAGGCCTGCGTGAAAATTAGGTTGTACAATGTGAAAAACCCGGGGCAGACGATATCGAGAACATGTTTAACTGGTAAAAGTTGCAAGACATCAGCGTCGATACAACTCAATATAGTTGTCCACCAATACATCTTCGCTGGTATTTTATGTTCGCAGTGGTGGAAGGACCCTGAATGTTTTGTTGTGGCTTTCCGGTAATCGAGTCTAGAGCGACCGCAAAGTTGATTGATTGATTATGAGGTTTAACTCCCCGACGCCACGCAGGCGATGAGGCGCGCCGTAGTGGAGGGGTCCGGATTAATTTTGGGCCACCCGGGATCTTTGCGTGCGCGGAAATCTCGTACACACGGGCCCCTTTTTTTTTTTTTTTTTTTTTTTCGCCTACACCAGAAAAGCGGCCGCCGGGGGCCGGAATCGAACCCGCGACCTAAAGCTCAGCAGCGCAACGCCTTAGCCACTGAGCCACAGCGGCGGGTCGACCGCAACAGCTGACAGCCGGCGGAAAGGCATCGTCACCACGGTGGCGTTGTCGCGTTAACAGCAGCGCAGAGCGCCGTTCCCGTCGAGCAAAACCCCGCGCGCATGCACCCCTGGCCAGGTCCTTCCCATGGCTGACGTGTTGTCCCGTGGGAATGGTGCGTTTCGCAGGTCTCGCCGGCGTCTCGGGTGTCTGCCACTTACACCTCCGCCACCCTCTCCTTTTCCGCCAACACCCATCTCCGCTGTCTCCTTCCCGCTTTTGTGTTGTGATTTTCGTCTTCCTCTGCCTGGTGGTGTACGAGTGAAGTGTCGAGAGACATTAGACTGAACACCACCCACCCACCGCGTTGAAACGAGGTTTAGGACCCGATTGGTTCCAGCGGCGAGTATGGTGTTTAAATTTACCTCCTCCTCCTCCTCCTCTTTTTTTTTGTGATTGGGTTTGCTGCCAAAGCTGATGAAAAATTCGGGTCTCAATCACGAAATCCCCCTCCACACTTAGCTCTCGCGCATGGGATGGAGGGAGAACATAAAAAAATATTGTCCCACGCGAGAAGCAAGACCACCATTCCATACTTCATTTATTCCCTTAAATCTCCTCCTAACACGCGAGGATTTGATATTTTTTTACAGCCGGCACAGATCAGGGCTTTTAGGACTACAGCAGATTCACCAGCGGTCGCGCGGCCAACCACCAGCGCCCAAAGCGCATTATAAAAACTCCTGCTGTCAATTTCAAAGATGATAGTTTGCCTTTTACAGCATTTGTTGGAGGCGTATCGCAGCATAGAACGCCGGTGGAGAACCCACAAATAGAAAGGCCTTGAAAAAATACCTCGCCCAATTACGCAAGGAGATCATAGAGCATGCTGCGCAACTAACCCGAACACAATGGAATCAGGTATGCGACGAAATGAGGGGAGGACTGTCCGTGAAGCGCACCTGGGTCCTCCTGCGCCAACGCATGGACCCCGCAGCTTCCAAATCACGCACTACGTAGCGTATCACCAAACTACTGCACAAGCAGGCCACCACGGAACAACATCTACAAAACATGTAGATCCCCTCAGCAGCGGATACCTCCCCACCCGACCCCAATATATCAGCCGAGCCAAAGCCCACACTAGACCAGAAATACAGCGGCAGAGGTACAAGCGCCAATTAAGGTCCGACGCGGAGGACAAACATTTTATGGAGCCTTTAAAGGCCCTTAGGGGCGTGTGACCGGCGTACCGGTGACCGCAGCACCCTCGCGTGACCACCCGTTGGGTAGAGAGGTCGGGCTGCCCACGCTTCAGCCCAGTTTCCACCTCTGGAGCAGCTCCAGGTTCTTACAAAATCACCAACCAGATACTAAGACACCCAACAATCCCTTCGACGCAATCACGAAATTTTAACCCAATACACGGCAGGACCCTTCCAACCCCTAACCCCAACTCCTAATTCCACAACCTTCCAAACCAATAAAACTAGGAAACCTCCATCCAATTTCCCTTGCGACCTGCTTGGGAAAACTTTTCGATCACATAATCTGAGCTAGGTCGTGGCTTGAATGTAGATCGAATAGGAGAAACTAGGTTTTTTAGAATTTAAAGGTTGTTTAATAATTTGAAACTGAGGTTTCAGTGGGCAGGGCAGAGGACACGGGGAAAAACGTTTGACGCGGTGCAAGGCGTGGGGGGACTCTCTCAGTGAAGGCATACAGTGAGAGAGCGAAACCCGAACTAAACACTCGCGTTGAGTCTGGCGTCGCCTCATGTTCTCGGGCATAAGCACACCCGAGTCAGGGGGCGTTCGTTCTCTTGAGGAGCTCGGTCCTTTCCCGGGGCGGCCGTGGCAGTAAATTGCGTTTTTCGGCGCCTTCGGGCGGCAGATTCGGGGTTCGAGAAGCGCCCCCTTGGGCCCACGTTTTCGTTTTCGGTGGAAAGAAATTTTTCGAATCTCGGACTTTGACAATAACACAACAGAATAACGAGACCCCGCGAGGAAAAAGACCTCCTCCCGCCCAACCTCATAGGGTTCCGAGCAGGACTATCAACCCAAGACGCAAACATACAAATCCATCACATCATTCAAGCCCCTTCCAAAAAAGACAATGCGGCCATCCTCGCCTTAGACCTTCACAAGGCTTCTGGTCACATCTCTCACGAAACAATACTACAAGCGGTCTCATCTCTCAGCCCAGGGGTGACAGTGAGGTGATGCGCACCAATTTTCTTAAGCCTATACGCACATTTTGGCAGTGAAGTTAATCACAACACTTCGTTCAAGCCAGTGCTTCCGCGAGAACGCCCGCAGAGCTTTGCTAGCCCGCACGGCCTGCAAGCATCGTGACGTTTCTTAGCCGTATGCATCTAAGACTTGAGTACTGCTTGACGCGACGTTAAGTGGCCGGCGACATCTGTGGAGTGGCAGCAAGCTACCGGCGTTACGCTACCTTCGCCCCATTCTTCGCATCATCTTCCACGGCCTTTTTGGCGTACTTGCGTGGGTGGACCGCGCTTAGCCCGTTCAAGCATTGGCGGCACCCCCGACATAGCAGCTTTTCCATCACGATTTCCGGAAATTTGTTGGCAATTCAAGCAGGCGTCGTTACTCCCCCGGTTTCCTTTAGTTGAAGGCGCTTCGCTTTTCGGGGCCATCCGCTGCCCACAACGCCGGATTATTCGCCTCATGAGTAAGTTCAGACGCCTGCACTGCGTCCCTTTCGGAACGGGCCGGTGGGCGTCAATGCTCTTGGAAAAGCTTGTGCGTGCCAGGCTGGGTGGTGTGGTGGCTCGAAACTATTCAAGGGCTTCCGTCGTACATGACTGGTTTTCGGAAACGTTTATGCTTGCAAGACAGTGTCTTGGACCCCACTAACCACATCGAATACAAGCGGACATTTACACAAGCAGTGACACCTACAGGGCTCATGGCGGTGTAGCACAAAATGCCAACATGATGAATTTACAAGAAATAAAATTGACGGGAAACGTTCTACGCCAGACTTAAGCTTCGTACACGCTTTTCTTTCGGGGCGCTCTGTGCAAGTGCGATAAAGGACGACTTAGGTGGCACAAGGAGCTTTTTTCGACGTGCGCCTCAAGGGAGAGTTTTGCTTACTCACTGAGGCGCTGCGGAAGAAATCAAAGTAAGTTCGGTTATCCATATATGCAGACGATATTTGCATTTGGTTCTCTGCGTATCAATCCAACTCGTTGGCAGTGATAGCCCAGAGAGCTATTGGCTCCGGTCACGTCTATGTATTCCATTGTTTTCTCTAATATCTGCATTATTTTTAAGTTTGCGACAAAATTTGTATTGATGTTATCGGGAAAAGCAGCCTTTCTAATGAACCCAACTTGCATTTTACGTCCATGCCCCCTTGAAGCGTGGAACGGAATAGCGCCGTCGTATACAGCAGTCAGGAAGGCTCTCTACTCCCGGCGCAGATATACGGCATCGCATCCATCGCACGTGTATCAAGAGCGAGCGCGTGCTACGGCACATTGCGCCCTATCCCTGACGTCATTCTACTGCCTTGCGACGCCCGCGAGCGGTGCAAACTTTCCGCTCCTGCTCTCACGTACGCCACATGTCAAGGCAGCGCCAACGCTACCCGGAATTTCAGCGGGAACCGCAACATGGCGCTACGAAATTTTTTACTCACAATCAACGCCGCCGACGACACCGGCTATTCTGCGCCACTTAGTCCTCGACGCATCTAGTCAAATATTAGATTTTGGTTTGGAAGCAGTGTGAGTGCGAGCAGCGCGAGTAGTGGGACTGCTAACGTTTGCTTCGCCACCATAACGCAACTAGTGCGGTGGTGCACACTTTACGGGCAGGTCGGTGATTGGGTGGTTCGGCGAAGACTCAAGAATAATGAACCTTTTCCACAACCTGTATCTGCGCATGCTTTTGCACGCAGGTGGCTCGTTATTGTCGCAATTTTCGCTGAGCGTCGGATACCGTGGGCAGCGCCGGTGCGAACGTCAAACAGATTCTGGCTGGAATTCGGTGGCCACTGCAAAGCTCTGCGTCGATGCACCGCTAATCATTGACATCGCGAAACGTGCTCAACTTCGTCAACAGCGCACACAAAGAGCGCCGTTTCAGCACGACGTTAAAACAACGGAGCGCGATGTGCGTGTAAAGTGGCTAACACCAAGGCGCGCCCGGAGATTAGCAGCATTGGACAACAGCGTCACCGTCAATCGGGGTCAAAAAGCCAGCAGTAGTGATTTTCGTATTCGCCGCAACTAGCGCTGCTATTGGAGCGGAAAAGGTCCATTCAATTTATTTTGCGTAATGACAATTACGCAGTGTAATCAGAAAGAAAAGCTGGGAACAGCGTGGCGAGTTTTGATTACCCTTGGATAGTTTTGGAAGACAGCGAAATGGGCAATGGTACCACGGCAGCACATCCCTTTCATCAGCACCTACGTGCAATTTCTGCGGGGCCGCTAATACCCTCCGGAACTTGTTTCACCTGATATGGTCATGTCCGACATTCGAAAGCGGCCAAGAACAGCTGGTAGCCTATTGCCCACCACCACGTACGAATGCGGAGCACCTGGAGCGCCTGCGTTCCGATGCTACTGTTCTCGAACGCGTAGGAATTTATTCACTTGCCAGTGGTCTTTACAAAGCAGTGTAGAGCGGTCTGACAGCCCTAGTAGGGCCTGCAAACGGACAAGTTGTGTTTAATAGGGTACATGAGACTTCCATTGAGGCTTTCGACTCCCCTTCCCTCATCTTCCAATAACCCCCAGGGCCTCAGGCCTATTTCAAATAAAGTCATTCATTCATATTCATTCAATTCATTCATTCATTCATTCATTCATTCATTCATTCATTCATTCATTCAAGAAACGCCAGAAAAAGAAAATAAAACAAAAAGAAAAAATATTACATTTACGCTTGCATCAAACTTCGGCGGAAGCCCTTTAAAGAAATGGCGGTGATTTCAACAAGGGATGCTAGATGGTCTCATGCCAGCTACCGTAAAGTGGTTGAAGTAGACGCAAAGGATGCATTAGAAGAACGACGCTTAGCCACAGTGATCAAAACGTCCCCGAAAGCAGTCAAGACGGCTATCTTTAGACTTTATGTCATCCAGAGGACTATAGATTAGGTGCCCAGGTGCCGGTGGATAACCAATTATAACATCCCCTACCTGTGAAACTATAAATTGTAAAATAACGATAAGTGGCATACCAGAAGGCACCGTATTTAGTGGAGTACGCTAGTAATTTTGCCAAGTTCGTACTAAAAACATTACCGCTACGTTGCTGACGCTGCAGAGAACGTTGAGAACGTGAAAATTGACGGTACAACGACCAATCAGTTCGTGTTATTTCATTACAGGAAGTGACGTCGTCATCGAAAGAGACGTGTCATGTCATTCCCAGTTTTGAGGACACAATCGGCTGCTCTCAGAACTTTAGGAGAACCGCATTACAAAGATTGTACTTTGCATACTGGAAAACTTTTACATTTACTAGTTAGTGAACAAGGACCCGTATGTGGTTCCGAACGTCAAATATATTTTTATTCATGGTCAGCGTTCACTTTTCTTTTGTACGTTCTCATGCCTGACCAGACGACATTTCGTCGAACCATCTTACCTTTACTAATATGCGGGGCTGCATTATTTATATTTCCGGGGCTTTTGCGAAAATAAGTCATCAAAATCTGCCGCCCACAAATTTACATCTTGTGGCTTCCATCTCTATGAAACTTGGTGGCAACATTTACCCTGAAATGCCTGGCATGCGTGGGGGATTGTCCGAAAGGCACTTTACCTCAAGTACAACGCAAGGCATCGTGGGTTCGATTACTGGTCGTGGGGCAGCTTTTCTCATTGAGGAGAAAAACAAAAACGATTCGCTGTCGAGATTTCTGTGCACATCGAAAATTCCCAAAAGGTATAAATTATTAGCACCCCTACACTACGGCGCACATCGTAGCCAATGTGTGCCCACGACGCATGGAACCCCAGACTTTTTGAGCGCTTTAACTCAAAGCCTAATATGGGGATTATGTATACTCGTTCAAAGCATTCGTTCCTCGTGCCCTTAATTACCTCGGAAGAGGTATAACGTATTATGGGTATATGAGCAGTGTAAACTATACACTCATCAAACCATATTTTTTACTCCATAAAATTAAAATTCACTCAGGAAAATAACAATGGCTGCCCTTAGTAAAGAAGGTATACTTGCTGGTGATGGGAACCGGTTTGCAAATTACACAAAACTGCGTTATTCGCTACGGGGAAACCCAGCAAAGTACCGCTCTAAACGTTCTCCCCATCGTAGAATCCTCACGGATGGTGACAAGTTTTTGTCCGAGGTCGTCCAACCTTTGCAATCTTTCAAAGCAATTTCCGCCAACCTATGCCCATAGTGGTGAGTTCATCTTCAAATGTGCGAACACGGCATTGCTGAATAGGTGACTCAACGATTGTTATCCGTGAACGTTTTCTACAAAAATGGCTGCGGCTTAGCTCCGCCAACCTTGGATATGCAAAGCAAAAGCTTGGCTTAGTCTGGTTGAGTCTTGGTTTCACTTGGTTGACCTTTCGTTTAGCTGTATTGCCGACCACGTCTCAAAGACGTTCAGTTCCGTGCAACGCTCACAGAAGGAGGCCGGATGAACGCGGCGAACGCATTCATTCATGGCGAACGTACCGTTCCTCTTCGCCGGGCGCGAGACGAGTCACGTTGCCCGAAACGACCCTGCGCCGCAGCATGGGAGGCTGCGGGGGTGGTCGGCTGCCGACGCAGCGGCGGCGGCGACGCCGCTCTCGTGCTGCGCAGAAAGACTGAAAACGGGGTTTTGTGCGCAGCGCCGACAGCGGGCCCGGCGAATAACGCGATGCGCTTCGAGGGTGTGTCGCCGGGGGTGTGTCTCCGGTCAAAAAGGTCACTTTGCGCATCCTCCGCAAAATCGCTGGACGAAAGCTTTGCGTTAAAAAAAGTCGTTAGGTCATAATGGATCCCCGTACATCGTTTGCGTTAGAGGCTGTTGTAACGTCTTCGTCCTCACGGTGCCACTAACTCCTTCTTTATCTTTCAGGGCAAAGATTGCCGGCTTATTTAGGCAAGATGTGACGTTTTAGGTTTAACTAATTTCGAAGTTACAGGATAGTTCTGCGCTTGTAGGCATTCTCAAATGTGTACCGAGAAGGGCTTTTTACCCGCGAAACGGTAAACATCAGCTAGGTGTACTCACACGAATACCAGCCAGCTAAGTTAGGCCAGCCAGATCTGTACACTCTAATCTTCCTTATTTTGAAAATGAGGTCGTGTGCGCTCGCACGCCTCCAGGTGTACGTATTTTACTTAGGCCGCAGTGGTAAGGCGTGACACAATTTACATCACGACGTGTTGCTACGCATTCGTCTAAGGACTGCTCCACGAATTGTTCTCAGTTCCCCTAAAGCGAAGCTATGTATTTCCTGTAGTATAGCCCCCAAGCCCGCCTATATTACAGCGAAGTTGTGTATGGCCAGGGTTCCGTGCATTTCTGTGTTCTCGGTCTGTAAAAACGCCGCGAGCAAAAGCGCTTCGCGGCGCAGCCAGAGAGAGAGAGAGAGAGAGAGAGAGAGAGAGAGAGAGAGAGAGAGAGAGAGAGAGAGAGAGAGAGAGAGAGAGAGAGAATCAGCTTTTTTTGAGCCCATTAAAATGGTTAGTGCATGCAGGCACCAGGAGGGGTGGAACCTTCTTCAAGGGTCCCATATGCGTCCAGCAGCTCCTGGCCCCTGACTGTCAGGCGAGCTGGGTCGTCAGGTCGGGGCCGGACAACAAGGTCTCCCATCGCTCTCGGGGGTTGGAGTTGGGGAAGTTGGGGGGAAGGGGCGGTGGGGGTTCTTGAGGTGAGTGCACTCGGCTACGACGTGTACCAGGGTGCCTTCCTCGCTCTCGCGGAACGGGCACTTGATATCGTGAAAGAGAAATAACTTTAATTGACAGAAAAGATTAGGGAATGGTGGGCGTGACCCTGAGTGTCGCGACGACTTTAGCCGCTCGACTCCCGAACGCCTTGCTTTAGCGCGAATGCTCACCACAAAACGGCTGCAACCCTTGTTTTATGTAGGCTCACTCCCCCCCCCCCCCCCCCCCCCAAAAAAAAAAAATCACGTAACAACGGGCCACTAAGCCGATTTTATCATTAGTCCAAGAGTCCTCTACTTGTCGTGATTAGTTAGCTCACAGTGAAGCAAGTTTTGCTTATTTATAATTGTTAGTTCATAGTGAAGTTTTAAACATTCCCGAAATCCCGTCTGCTGTCAATACATAGCCGTTTACGGGCGAGTATGGTTAAAAAAAAACGGCTGAATTTCCGAAACTATCCCGAAACTATGACAATTGACCGCTAAAACGACTCTAACATAACATATAGCATTGCACACATAACTCAGTATGATTATCGACCAATACTTCTTCGTTGGTCTTCCGTCGTCAAAGTAATGGAAGGGCTCTAAATTTTTTCTGCCGCGAATTCACGGGTGCCGCAAGGCTCAATATTTTGCTGCCTTCTATTCATGCGAAACCATTATCTTCCCATTGGGGCGAAAACCCGGCGTTGTGAGCATGGGATGGCTTCGATAATCCACGTGTATTCAACTGAACAGCCGTAAAGGAGCTCGCAGGAACTGGGTCATAAAGACAAAATAAATGTTTGTTTTATTCGAAAGATGCGATGTTTTATAGTGGCCTTAGCGCTTGTCTGGCAGCAAACGGTGCTTTATTCACTCAGAAATTAAACATTTTAAGCCACAATCTTGATTTTCCCGCTGCATGGCGTGTTTCGTAACGTCGGCGATGACGTACCCAGGGCAGGTATACTTAAACGTACCTTAGTGTGTTGACTAGGGCTGCAGCGAACGACGGAGTTTGCTTACCATCAGTCCTCTAGATGGCGGCCACGATATCGCTGAGGAGCGCGGTCCTCACTCACTTTGTTTTTGACCCGATCTGTGCCCTGCTTAATTATGTTACTGTTGATAGTAATCGTTTCGGGAAGCATTGGGTATGCTCGACAAAGAGAGTCACAGATGACAACGTCGCTTATGCCAGTTGGCTGGTGTCAGCTCAATACGCCGGACGGCTGTGGAGCTATAACCGGCATACATACTAATGCTTCCATGTTTGCGGGTGAGTTCATAGCTTTTATTGTTTACCCCACCATTCTTAGTGCTATAGAAATGTACACAAAATGTAAGCGCGAATAGCTTGTTCTGCAAGCTTTGAGTTGGATCTTGTTGGCCTCAGCCAATCGAAACTACACACCGCCCGTAATACGTCATAACTTTGGTACGGGAAAGTAGCTACGGTGTCACATGCCCATTCTCACTTTTCCTCATTATACAGCGTATTTGAGTGAAGTTTGCGTTAAAAGGTGTCACTGCTATTCTAACGAGGCAACTTTAGAATCATCCAAACTTTCAATTTGTCTTCACGGCCCGCCCCTTTAGCCACCACTCCGATACCGGGATTTCGACGTGCACCTAAGTATGCTTACGGGCTTTGAATACGGTTAGGTTACTTCTCCTAGCGATACTATGAAGCTGCCACAATACAGATTCATGCTTTTAGGAACAAAGTGCCGAACGGTCTTCGGAATGGTCACATAACCTCTAAAGGTTATTTAACGGTGACAGCTGCCGACAGTGGCAGCAACAGGAATCGAACCCAAGGCCACACGGACGCATCCGCGGTTTTCGAGTTATACTTGAGTCTGCTTGCTTGCTTCCAATGCGAAAGCACTATGGCTTCTCGTGGTGGTACCTACCGTTACATGTTATGTGTGTGATGCTGTTTGCGTAAGGTTACCATAATGCCGATTCTTAGTTTCTCGCAGAGTTTCGAATAGCCTCCAACTGGTGACATACCCCAACATATCGGCCAATGATGATGACAGATAGAAGCTTAAGGGCGATCCACCAATTCTCTTTGGCTAGTGACTTCAATATACCATGCACTCAGGGGCAATATAGAAAGCTGGACTGTTGGTTTGTTGATTGATTGATTGATTGAACGTTTATTACCATTTGTCACATGAAGTTAACAAAAACTGATTGGACTCATAGCCAGAGGCTAGTGCAGGGTCCAATAAGAAAAGTAATGGACAGAAGCGGGAAATATCAATTACACGTAATACAGGTATAGCTGTACAGACACCGTGTATTTATGAGCATACACGTTTACACAAAAGAGGAGTCTTTTTCTCCTTAAACAATCGTGTCACAGAAAAGCAAAACTACACGTGCGCATATAATCATAAAGTTCCGACAGGGCACTTTGCGGATACATCCAGAAACATGACAGTTTAAATAATAAAAAAAAACACGACAGCTATGGATAGCTATTACGGAGGAGGAGGAATAAACGTCTCTATGGAGCAGTTAGCCCTGGGGAACAGTCCTCATTCCGGGAACCCTTGAGACCACCCGACATCTCGGGCTCTATTCACCAGCCAAAGCTGGTCGTCAGGGTCCGAGCTGGACAGTGCTCTCTCCCAGTGCTTAGGGAAGGGGAAGGGCAGGGGGCGCAAGTAGGGGTTCTTGTCACAGCACCACATGCTATGGTAGAGGGTTCCCGGAGCCTCGGAGAAGTGGCATTGCGAGGAGTACAGGGTGTAGGCCAGAACGTGAGCTCTAGTTGGGTGGGGAATGTGTTCGTTTGGATTCCAAGGAGCTGGCGTTCTTGTTCTTTAATGAGGATTTTGTGCACACGGGGATATAGTAGATCTTTCCGATTTGGCCTGCACTTTCCGCATGAGTTCGGGATTAGTTCAGCGCAGGTGCCGCCACTGCAGAGCCGGTCATGCATTTTTTTTCGTCTGCTTCTGCACCTAGTCTCAGGGAAGTGCAGGGAAAGCCGTGTACTCGTCCTGCAGTCTCTGCACCATAGGTAAATTCAAGAGAAAAGTGCAGGCGGCGCGTGCTGCACCCGAAAATTGAAGAGCAGGTGCTGCAATACCTGATGTTTGATAGGTTGATTGATGATTGAGTGATTGATTGATTGTAGGGTTTAACGCGCCGACGCAACGCAGGCGATGAGGCGCGCTGTAGCAGAGGGCTCCGGATTAATTTTGACTACCTGGGGATCTGTAACGTGCGCCGAAATCTCCTACACACGGGCGTTCTTGCTTTTCGCCTCCATCAGAAAAGCGGCCGCCGCGGCCGGAAATCGAACCCGCGATGTCGTGCTCAGCAGCACAACGCACAATACCTGATGAGTTCAGCGAATGCAGCCAAAGCGAAGACACCCAGTGTTCGTTCCAGACGGTAATGCCAGGTGATTTCGTGAAACGCTAACAGAAGATAGACATGCCACTGCTCGCCGAACTCGTGGTTTGTCCGGTGGGTCAACTCTCCGGCACGCTGGTGGCAGCTTCGTTACCAGACACGGCGGAAAGGGCTGGAGCCCAAATTATCTTTACGGGATGTCATGGAGGATGCTAGAGAAGAATTGTTATGGCAGGTCGTGATATGAAACTGCTGGAGAAGGTTCTACATGCTTGTTGGCTGTCTGTGGTGATTATTTCAGCAGAGATTTGTGCAATGGCTAAAGAGATGGCCGCTTCTTCCGCCTGTAGGGAGTGGGTGGTGGGAATTGATGCGAATGTTAGGGGATTGATTGATTGTAGGGTTTAACGCGCCGATGCAACGCAGGCGATGAGGCGCGCCGTAGTGGAAGGCTCCCGATTAATTTTGACCACGGGATCTTTAACGTGTGCCGAAATATCGTACACACTGGCGTTTTTGCTTTTCGCCTTCGCCTCCATCAGAAAAGCGCGAATGTTAGGGGGATTTGGTTAGTTGACACCACAGCGGTCATAGTAGCTCTTCGCCCGGGATACGAAGCGGCGTCTGTATAGACGGTGGCGGAATTTGGGCCGTATTGTTTTAAGGACCGTTTTCGCTCGGACTTCACTGCGATCCTGGTGCATGTTGCGTGGAAGTGGAAATGAGGTATTTTTGACCATTCTCCAAACCTTTTTCGAATAATTTTTAGTCTTTCTACATGCGTTTTTCCTGTTGCTCCTCAAACAACAAGACAGTAATGGAGACGCGAACACACTAGGGCACATTTTTTAACGAGATACGAAATTAAAAGTGGAAATCTACGCATCATCCCAGTTGATCGATAGATTTACGTCCGTGTTTTATAGGCCTGTTCACACCAGTTTGAATTCTCATGAAGTACGACTCCCGAAATATATGCTGTCACACATTCATAAGCTCTGAGTAAAATAATGTACGTCGTTTTTTATTGTTTAGATCAAGTTGACACATTTTAAGCCATGCGAAAAGATTTTGAGCCACGTGTTAATCTTTGTCTTTCAAGTTCATCCATGCTGCTCTGATGAAAAAAATGAGTTTTTTCATCCTCATGTAATATGACCTCAGGGGTGTAGTGTAGAGTAAAAATATCGTTTATACACAGTGAAAATAGCAGCGGACCTAAACTGGAACCTTGCGGAACACCGTACCATATTTCCCCTTTGTTCGATTTTGTGTCGCTAGTTACTATGCACTGGCCAGCCGTTTATGATAAGTACCTTTTAATGAGTATGAGAAAAATTCCCCTAATCCAATATGTAACAATATTTTGCAATAATTTGGCGTGTTTAGCGAATCGAACGCTTTTTGAAGTCTAAAAGTATGCTGTTGTACATAATTCCTTCAGCGTTGTCAATTTATCCTTAGTGTCTAGTGCTAGATCAATAGATTTTTGGTTTTGGAATCTGTTCTGTTGCTCCGCTATTATGTTATTTTGATCACATAAAATCAAGCTCCGTAAGATAACTTCTACCATTACCCCCAACAAAAAAACTGGTGGAGGAGAAATGAGTCCGTAATTATTTGTGTCGTTTATATCGCCCTCTTTGTATATATCTGATACATTGGCAACTTTTAATTTGTCAGGAAATATGGCACCACCAAAAGTGAGATTACAAATGGGTGAGCCTTGTTGGTTAATGGGATGGTGAGCACATTTTGATGGCGGTGGTGTTATATAGCCATCACCGCTATCTGCGTTATTCATTAGCTTATCTACTAGTGCATTAACAACTTCTCGGTCCTTAGTGGGAAAGAAAAAAAATGAATTCCTAATTTCAGCAACAGTCGTTATTTTTGGATTTATATAGTTCGTAGATAGCGAACCTGTGACACCACACCGCAAAAAGTGCTCGTTAAATTTATCCGCTCACACAGACATGGCTTGCAATGATAAAAATGGCGAAAATTGATCATCCGATAGGAGCACGCTGCCACCACGCGTTTTTTCAGTGCGATACTCCCGCCACCTGCGCAAATTCAAGTTCAACGCCCCAGTATTAGTTTCTCTTTCGTAAGCCAGAGAGCGCCAGCGTCACAGCTCTATGGGGAGGCTGTCTGCAGTCAATGCAGTGCGCGTCGCTTTCGCGGCGGGATGAAGTCGTGCGGTTTATACAACGGCTGTAAAACTTGCGAAATTTGCGATAACATGCCTCTGCACGATAGAAGTTATCGCACTGGCGTCGCAACGAAATAATAATCTTGGATATCAATTTATACTGCGTTTTTTATGACAAACTACTCTTCGTTACTTCAAATGTTTGTCTTTCCCAGCGACTGTGCATGTTTTAGTGAAGTTGACATTGATTGTAGGGTTTAACGAGCCGACGCAACGCAGGCGATGAGGCGCGCCGTAGTGGAGGGCTCCGGATTCTTTTTGACCACCTGGGGATATCTTCAACGTTCGCCTCAATCTCGTACACACGGGAGTTTTTTTCTTTTCGTCTTGTTTTAGTGAAGTATATAATTTGTAATGTGCAAGAAGTCTAGCATTTTGCAGGCCAGCTCCGATATTCTACGTACAAAGAGTGCATGTACATGTCTTATTGTGTAACAGCAGCAGAGTATAATTTCAGTGTAGTGATTCAATATCAGCCCCATTTTGCTAAGTGACCGGTCTCACGGTAAAATGTTTCGTCAATGGTTACTGGGTGTTTAAATAACCTTACTTTAACCTGGGTGTTGACATATCAATTTATCCTGGGCGCGCCACAACGAGTGCTTAATAACGTCAATCGCACGCTGAGTTGCCTACGACGTAAGTTTCCCGCGAGCCATTTGCGGTAAAACAGCTATACTCCGCAAAAAAAAAAAAAAAATGTATGTGATCGACTGGGACCCCGAGTTATCCACTATACGCGGTTACAAGTTAAGAGCGGCAATGAAATTACCGCTGTGCCTCATCACCACAGCCGGATATGTTACTCCCCGCGGCAAAATTAGTGCGTTACAGGGAATTTATTAACATGTCAAGAGCCATGCATTTCCGTGATTTTTTGGACTGAATATGCCTGTAGACTACTGCAGCGAATACAAACAAACTACGCGAAAAAGGGAAGACGTATCACGCATTCATAGCATTCTCCTTACAATACGCGCGCGCCCGTTGACATCCGAGTCGTCTCCTTGACGGTGTGATGCGCGTTCCTAACGGCATCACAACGACGGTGTGAATGCCGTTCCTAATTTGTTCCCAAGTATAGGCCGAAATAGCACATTACATTATTTTGTCTGAAACCTTAACCGAACATATCAGTATGTTATTAGTATACTTAATTTGGATGGGTTGACGCAAGGTTTAGTTAGGGCTGGGGCTGGCGGTAAAGGAGGTGGTGGCTTCTACATTCTCTTGTGTATCCCTGTGAGATTTGCAAGATGAGCTCTTCTTTTGTGACGAACTTTCAGAACTGATCATTTTGGTGGAATACAGAAGCGCTCAAAAAACAAGGACGAAGGAAGAAGTAGACAGCACGGCGCTTTACTCGCAACTACTCGTTTATTGAAAAACATACAAATATATACCATCCAGAGTACACGTGGTCGGATTCCCTCCCCCATTATACACACCATTACAAGACTTAACAGCGGTCGAGGCACATGCAGCAGAAAAAAATATAAGATACAACACACGCCATTTTATAGTACGCAAACCCTGAAAACAGCGCCGAAAACAACCCTGAAAACAGGGAATCCGACCACGTGTACTCTGGATGGTATATATTTGTATGTTTTTCAATAAACGAGTAGTTGCGAGTAAGCGCCGTGCTGTCTACTTCTTCGTTCGTCCTTGTTTTTTGAGCGCTTCTGTATTCCACCAAAATGAACACATACCAACTAGCCCAACTTTCCGTTCTTCTGCTTTTTCAGAACTGAGCATGTGTTTTATGTCGCCTCGGCTTCCAATCCGAACAGAACTTTTCTAGCCTGTGCAGTGGACACAACGAGAAAGAAATCCTAGGACAGCGATCATCATGCGTCATCCCCGGGCATGTCGATCCCCGCAGTTCTCCAACTTTTGAGATGTAGCAGCCTGTGTGACCACCTTTAGAGGTAGCTCTGGTACAGTGTGGATACTCGTTGCTTTCTTTAATGTTTTGTACAAGGGACGAAACACAGATCATTGACCAAGGAAAAAATGTTAACTTGGTCATGTCCTCCACACATCTGTTTCATCAAGATAATCGCCCGTCTGTCTGTCTGTCTGTCTGTCTGTCTGTCTGTCTGTCTGTCTGTCTGTCTGTCTGTCTGTCTGTAAAGCTAAAGCGGGAGCTAGTTGGTTATACATGTTCTTGAACCGTGCTGTATTAAAACTTGGACAAGGGCGATAACATTCTGGTTACCAGCCGCGGTGGCTCAGTGGCTAAGGAGTTGTGCTGCTGAGCACGATGTCGCGGGTTCGACTCCCGGCCGCTGTGGCCGCTTTTCTGATGGAGGCTAAAAGCAAAAAAACGCTCGTGTGGGCGAGATTTGGGCGCACGTTAATGATCCCCAGGTGGTCAAAATTAATCCGGAGCCCTCCACTACGGCGCGCCTCATCGCCTGCGTTGCGTTGGCGCGTTAAACCCAACAATAAATCAATCAATCGTAACATGCTGGTTAGTTCAGGGTACAAGGTATAGTTCGCGCATCGTTCCATTTTTGTGTGCTCTTCCCCTGTATAAGTTTTAATACAGCGCGGTTCATGAAAATATCTGTGTGTCTGTGTGTCTGTCTGTCTGTCTGTCTGCCTGTGAGCGTGCGTGCGTGTGTTCGTGTGTGTGTGCGTGTGTGTGCGTGTGTATAACTCCTCGTGTGCATGTATAAGGCCGTATGTATAACTCCTCGTACTGATGGCCGTATTGATGTACTTGTTGAATGAATGAATGAATGAATGAATGAATGAATGAATGAATGAATGAATGAATGAATGAATGAATGACGGCTCGTATTGATGCGAAAGGATTCGGCCCGAACCAGCGTGCCAAATAGCCATGTGTATATAGGTAACTTCGTAGGTTCGGCTCTTAAAACCAGCATGTAAACCTAGCGAGAACAAAAGGAAATGTAGGGATCTAAGGTCGCGCGGGGGCACGAATATATGCGGTATGAAACCAAGCGGGCAGCTTAATAGGAGAAAAAGTAGTCGCTGAAACAAATCGCTTATTAAGTAGCCACTAGATGGTGCCCCTTAACAATTTCACTAAGAAGGTGTAATTGCAACGGGGATAGACGCGCGGACGCGTATCGCCCCTTTCAAAATTTGCAGCTTCTTTTTCGATGCTTTTCGTTGTTCTCGTATGCTTACTCGTCTTCCGCCTCGTCGACGCTTGATTAAAAATGGACAGTTAACGGATAGCGCGCTCTTACGAAGGGCAGACAATAAGAGAAAAACAAACGATAACTGACATTATTCGCTTTATTGCTCCCTGACGCGGCCGAGGGCCTTGGACGATTCTTCGCGAACTCAATTTGACCGCCCTCATACAGGTGCCGTTTAAGCACCTTCACTTCATTTTTTTATACGCTTCTGCAAACTATTATTAGCTACGTACGTTTTAGCTATCGTAGATATTCACTCGCAAACTGCGTTCTTGGCGATTTTATTTTTGTCCCTGACTACGCCTTGGGCACCCGCAATTACACTTCACGGATCTGAGAATAAATGTCCCATTTGGTCAAATATTTCGAAATTTTGTGCTCCACTAGACTCACGTAGTTTTTATAATGCAGCGAGCAGAATTGTTGTATAGGAAGACGGCATGAAAGATGTACGCGGACACGAAAATTTCCTTTGCTGGTTAGGGGTGTACTGCTTCGCAGTAAAATTCAGTGGTCTTTCTCCTTTTTATGTGCATTCAGTTTTACGCCCGTTGGTCCTTCATCATGACTACCTTACTGTTATCATCATCAAGAACGCCGATAATAATTCTGCAGTGTACTCGATACCTGAGCCTGAACTGGCTAGCACAAGCTGCTCTTCAAAGGAGAAAATCATACTAAAAGAATTCTCTGTTTTGAGAGCTGCGGTGAATACGCTAACGTTAGGCAGAACTTACAGCCAGGAGCAAAAGTTCCCGGACCGCGGGATTTTAGATTAGGGCCCCTTTTTCACCGTTGCTGCAGTTCACAAACTTTGGTGTGCGGTTTAGAGGTTGGTTTAATTCTTAATTATCCTAAAAACGAGCACACTAGGCGCCCGGCTGCGATGCGGGAGAGAAATTCCGCAAAATGTCTGCCCTCGTAGTTCGCAAAATTTCTCTCACGCCTGTGCATACATGCGCTTTGAGTACTGGTGGGTGACGTCTTATCTATAGGAATAGGCGTATCAGTGTACGGGTTCCAAACGCACACTCGGTTCATACATAGGGTACGTTCCAATTAACCGTTTAGACAGCTTCGTTGCTGTCTTCGCAGACAGTTCGCCGTGTTAAGCCCCGTTCCAATTCGAACGAAGCAGTCGACTGCTTCGAGGAGGCAGCATCGAGGTTAGCAACGATGCAGGCTACCTTCCTGTCTAAACTGAAACGCGACGCCAGCGCCACCTTTTCGCGTATTAATCTTGTTACAAACCAACGCCTTTTATTAAAATATTTAATATAAATTACTAGTGATGAAGATGACTTTGTTGAATGTTTAAATTACGTAACGTTTGTAATAACAACGGTAATATTGGCTATGAAACATGCGGCTTGCGCACCTCAACATGTCTGCTACGACGCTGTCGTCTGCGCTGGTTTTGCGTTTGAGACCGCGGCACCGCTCCCATTTTATTCCTTCAGACGTCTAGTTAGACTGCTTCGTAGGCCGTCTACCAAGCTGTCCGCGAATTGGAACGCAGCCGTAGGCGGTTCCAATGTAACCTGCATCCATGCATATTACTTGTCGTGCCCGTAAGACTTGTGGCACCATCTATGCGAACTCGAAACGAGATCGTGAAAAGAAAACACCGCCGTGGAGGGCATTCAGCGTGTCTCAGTAACACCCGATAAGCAACCAGTGTGGGCGCGTATCAAATCGAAGTCTTTCGTAAGGGAAAGCAATCGAACACAGCGAAATAGCACATTTTTTTTTCTTCTTCACGGTAATCGCTGAAGCTACTCGAGTTTCAGAAGCCAGCCAAGAAGTTCCAGAAGACGGCAACATTCGCGGGTGTCCTTTATTACTTTCCCTCTGAAACACCGCTAACACATGTACTGCGGATAGCAAACCCTTGACGACGTGACCGCGAGTGAAAGGCGCTCACCTTAGCCACCGAGCCACCGGGGGAAACCGTAACAAAAAAAAAAAAAAAGAAAAGAAACAGGGAGAAATAGCGCTTCCCTCGGCTGACTTAAAATCAAGGTTCCACGAGAAAACCCCTGCAACGAGGCTAGCCTCAACCGTTAAGAACTTTGTAGGTTTCCCCCCCAGGGCGCCTAATAAACTGCGATTCAGTGGAAGGCCGCTGTTTTGAACTGCGACCGGCTCAAAGAACAAGAGAAAAATGATGCCGCTTAAGAAAGAGCCCACACCTATTTATTTTGCTTTCAATATATTTTCTTTATTTCAGCGAAGGCACTCGTGCATCAAGATGTGTAATGACAGGCGTTTCTTTTTACGGCAACGTGGGTTCGGCGCCGTGCATCACGTCCCGCCGACCCGGTCACCGATCGTTAGGCCCAGGAGCGGTGGGCGGCCCTCGTTAGCACATACACGGACGCGACGCGCGACTCAGTCGCACAAGGCTCTTGCAGCTCGAATAGAAGATTGAATGGCTCCAGCGGCGTGTGGATAAGCCAGAGAAGCCTGAGTATTGAGCCGTGATGGGTTTTTTTTTTCAGCGGTGCGTAGAGGTGTGGGTCACTGGGGCTGGATGGTCGTATTTGAAGCTTACAAAGGCACAGCGGGGTGGATAGACACTACGACAAAGGAAAAGCTATCTGAGGTTAGAGAGAGAGAGAGAGAGAGAGAGAGGACGGAGAGAGAGGAGGAGAGGAGAGAAGATGAGAGAGAGAGAGAGAGAGAGAGAGAAGGGAATAGGAGAGAGAGGAGAGAGAGAGAGGAGAGATGACGAGAGAGAGAGAGAGGAGAGAGAGAGAGGAGAGAGAGAGTTGGAAGTCTGGGCCTGTTGGTTCATTCATGTTCAGAGAGGAAAAACCAGTGAAAAAACACGCTACATAAGAGGGAGGCAACAAAGGAAAGTCACTGGACTTAACAACAAAATTCTTATTGGAAAGAACTCCCATGAATACGTATTCACCAAAACGACCGCATGTGCGCAGTATGGGTTTCCCTCCTCACCCCCTTCAAAAGCCCACGATCACCACCGAACTTTCTCTCACACCCGTTGTCATTTTAGGCCGAATTAAGAAACACTATCTCCTTAGCAGTTAATGCCACCGAAGGCTCACTGATGCATTTCTCCAGTCCAGTGACTGTCCTTGTGTTGCCTCTGCTCTTGTGGAGAGACGGAAGTTTTTCCAGCGCTTACAATCTCTTACGTGCTTTTTTCTGCTGAGAATGGAGCGTGTAGCAACGCAATATCATTGGAGGGACGGACTGAACATTTTGCCTGCATCGTCTCGGCCTGGGCGTGGCACAGTGGTACAGCGCTTACTTTGCCCGTAATCCGGTATGTCCGGGTGTGCCATCACTGGTAGCATAGTCATCAGCCCATTATTCTTATCAGCCAATTTGTGGCAGCTGCCAAAGTGTCCCATATCATTGCGAGGGTTGCGCTAAATGCTGCGTATACACCAGGGTGGCCAGATATTGTTACCGGGAGCCTCTTTAGTATGAGCCGCCGCAGTGGCTCAGTGGCTAAGGCGTTGCGCTGCTCAGCACAAGGTCGCAGGTTCGATTCCCGGCCGCGGCGGCCGCTTTTCTGATGGAGGCGAAAAGGGAAAAGACCCGTGTGTACGAGATTTCGGCGCACGTTAAAGATCCCCAGGTGGTCAAAATTAATCCGGAGCCTTCCACTACTGCGCGCCTCATCGCCCGCGTTGCGTCGGCGCGTTAAACCTTACAATCAATCAAATTAAGCCTTTCTAGTATGGCGGCACCCGTCAAGTTGTGCGTCACTGGTTCACGGTAATGTTATTTCCAGCGGACCAGACATGGCTCCAATTGTGGGCATGCCCTCCTTTCTATTTAGCCTTGCTGCATGAAAGCTTGCTCCGGCTTTAGAAGCCGGCAACGCGGCGTTTGTCAGACGTGGCTCGTGCACCTCGCCAGCTATGCTTAGCATTCTATCCATCTCACTGGTCCCTTTCGCACACTCCAGCAGCGGCGTTGGCTGCCTCTCGCCCGTCTTGTTGCCTACCAGTAGCGGCATTAGGTCGCCGTTAGAACCGTTTTTTTCTTCTTTATTGCCTGCTTGGCGACAACACAAAACACAGATTACACAGATTAGTAGCTCCAGCCACCAGTCGGCTGAAGGGAGTGGATTAAAACATCTTAAACTGCGCTAGAACATCCAGAATGTGTAACCATTCCGGTTCTTCCGGCATGACTCTATACACTTCTCTTATATAAGCAACGATTTCAATGAAGTACTCTCGCACTGTGCGAGCATCCTCTTCGGAATTTTGAACCGCCATGCGAGTTTTCCACATAGAATGCAGAATAAGTGCCATGAACATATCGTAGGGCACGCCTCCATCATTGTTTACGGGCAAAAAGCGAATGCCATAAGGCGTTAATGGTAACTGTTTTTTCAAGGTCCGTTGGAGGATGTCCCAGTGGAACACCGCATCCCAACAGTCCAGAAAGATGTGCTCAATTGTTTCCAGCTTTTGGCATAATCGACAGTTAAGTGTCCATGGGTGAGAACCATTTCTTCCCTGGTTGCCGCACTGCACTGGCTACAGACTCGGCGGTATAGCGTGTACGGTTGCTGGCGGAGGTCACGGGACCCGTCGAGACCACGTGCGATGGTCACGTAGGCAGACGCGGCTGGGCAGCCGCGTTCGACTTGACGTCGCCCTGGCAACGCCGGGAGCGTTTCGAAGGCACTTTCACCACCTCTGCTCTTCCGTTGTAGGCTCTGTTGATTAATCGACGCGAGGATTTCGCCATGCACCATCTATTAATCACACAATGAAAAAATGGCAGCATCTCCATTCCGTGGATGATGGCGAGGGTGCGGAGTACGGGGACTCGAAATGACATCCAAGTTGCGCCCCGAGTGACATGCGATTTGCGCCCCGACCGTCATTCGATTTGAGCCATGAGTTGCACCTTGATTACTCCCTAAATAAAACTGCAACTCACGGCTCAAATCGAATTTCGCTTGATGGTGGTGTGCGCACGGATGGACACGGAGGGACATTGGGAGGTGCTAAGGTACTTCCGCATCATTACAGGCGAGGGAGTAAGCCATTTGACTCTCGTGTACTAACTCGCGGTCGTAGCCCAATTGGCAAGGTGATGACTAGCAGTTTTAACGTTGCACTGTTTTGTTTGTTGGTGCTTCTTTTGCCCTGAAATATTGCAGTAAAGAAAAAAAAAGCGCTCGTAGCCCAATGGGTAAGACGGCTCACACTAACTCTGTCTGGTCTACCAGACACAGTCTCGAATCCTGCCGGTGCCTGTGTGATTTTTTTTTTTGCGATTGTAAATGCTATGCGCACGGACGCGGACGGACATTGTGCGGTCCTAAGGTACTCCGCACCTAAAATTATCCATCCCTTCCTGAAGAAAGCCGGGAGAAGCGCGAAAGCTAAAAGTGCGCCAAACGTTCATGAAAGTGGGTCCAATCGATCGTCAAGACCTAAACCCCAAACGAAGAACAAACCAATGCGACGATTTATCGCGCACAAAGTAAACGCCTCCATGAGCTGTGTATACCGATGCGTGGTTTGTGAGATTAAGGTATGCTATTGCACTCCTTCTTCGGGATAGTAGTGTCTACGGTCTTATCTAAAACCGCTCCTTTTTCAAGAAACCATTTTGATGCAATGAAAGCCCGGTTTCACGTGTCCAGGAGCTTTTCAGTCAAACAACCGGTGTATGAAAAAATGCATTACTTTTCTGACAGGAAGCCATCGGTCCTATGAGAAAGCTTTCGCTTTAAAAACGCACTTAGAGGTATGGAGACTGTTCACAAGTGGAGCTACCTATATGCGCGAGGAAGCGTCGCAAGCTGTCTCAAGCATTTTTTCCTGTAGAATAAGCGTTAATTTCTTAATTAAGTCCTAATGGATGTAGGGATGCGCACGTGTTATGACAGAATTTCGTTCCAATCGCTCCGTTGTGGGCGTCGCCATATTAGCTACGCGCTCCTGTCCTACTTGAGTTGGCTAGCCACGAGGGTTCCTTTCACCCTTGAGGCCAGAATCATGTAAAAATTGGTAGCATTTTTTAAAGACGATAGTCTTTCTTTGGCTACTTGAACGCAGAAATTTTGGTCTGCCTGTATGTCTGTTTGTCTGTCTGTCTGTGTGCGACTCGACTTAACCACCCGGCCAAAGCGTAACAGAAGTTGCGCAATAGTCTTATATACCCACAGCCAAATCTAAATGTCCAAGTGCGGAGGCAATGTTCATACTTGTCAACATTCTTCAACGAGGACAAGACATTACGCAAACATAAGGGAGGAAATCAATACATAAGTGATATTTTCACTGTTCCTTTATTAAAAACATTCGTGAATGCTTCGTTTTATGCGATATCTAATAAAATACTACATCACCTGCAGAAAATCGTCGCCTGCTGTTGCCCGCGCCTCTACAGCTCCTGGCGGAATTTTAAGAAATCACGCAGCAACAGTAACGAAAGGTTCCACTAGATAGTTTTTACGTTATGTTTGGAACCCACGTGGAGAAGGGCAACGTGGTTCTACAAACGTTGTAGTCACGCGCCTCGATTCAGGCGCGTCCCCACCGTACGGCAGCTGGCATCGAGGAACCCGACCTGGAGCTGTGGAACGCGGTAAATGTAAATTGACTTGAACAAAGCTCTAGCGTGTTCATCTTCGGAGGAACGAGACGGGAGGGGAACAGCGTGAAAGGTGTTTGGGAAAGAGATGAGAGGCATTTACTTAACAAGGGCGCCAGTCGACTATCGTCTTTCGTCGACATTTGCACTGAAAGAAGCAGATACGCAGCCAATTTTTTGTCCGTCTTACATGAAGCTTCCAGATAATTACTTGAAGATTAATCATCTGCAGCGCCATCTTTATTAATAAAGCAACTTTTGATAATTTTTCAGAATGAAAAAAAAAATGGCCGCGTACTGTCTGTTCACCCCGCTGCAAATGTCGTGAAAAGACGAGCCTTCTGCCGCCTCTGCCACGTAAACGCCTCTCTTCGCTTTCCCGCCCACATCTCACGCTATTCCCCTTTTAGTTCGCTCCTCCCACAATAAACGCGGTGGAGATTTGTTCAAGTCAACTCAATTTTGCCGCGTTCTACTGCTCCCGGCGCCATCTACTGGAACATTTTGTTACTGTTGGACTTCTTGAAACGCCGTCCCCAGGGGAAATCACGAGCGCTTTTCGTACTTAGGGTCAAACAATTTTTTTCAAGGCGTATTTTTAAAATTGCAATCGCAAATATCATGCGGCCATGTATTTTTAATTAAAAGACCGCTGCAACTGCGACATGTGGGTTGATGTTTTTGATCTACTATGCCTCAAACTTTCTTTCAAAGCGAAGATTTAGTGTTCCCAGTGATGGCGTCTGTAACGCAAAAACGCCCCGCAGGGAAGCCAAGTTTCTCTGGCGATGTTGATGTGGTCGTGGGTGAAAAAAAAAAAAAAAAAAACGCTTCAGAGGCCGGAGTGGGGTCCCTGGCGTTAGGAAGCCGGCGTCTCCATTTCAACATTCGATTGCTCCATTTCAACATAGTCGCAACTGCAACCAAAGAATCCGTCACGAGAAAGGTTCGCGGTCAACCATCGTCGTCGTTAGACGTAGGGGCGCCTGATTTTTTCTCAACAATGTTATAGAAGTATCAACACTGTCACTGGATTTAGTAGCTTGTAAGCGTTTTGCCGATATGAACGCCTCGTTCAAGAATTCTTTTAACCTTTGGTCGGGTGGCTGAATCGAGGGACAAAGAGACAGACATGCAGGCAAACGAAAGCTTCAGCGTTTAAGTAGCCCAGAAAGGACTATCGTATTGAATATAGCAATAAAGGGTACATTTCACTAGCGCAAAGACGGACCACACGAGTAAGAAAAACACAGGACGAACGGTATATAGTTCTTACTCGTGTTCTTAATCCTAGTTCTTAATCCTAGCTAGTTCTTACTCGTGTGGTCCGTCTTTTGCGCTAGTGAAATGTACCCTTTATCGTGTAACCAACTAGCCACTATCGTATTAAATATAGCGTTCTTTTTTTCGCCCACGGGCAATTTTTGAGCTTGTTGTCGAGCCGTGCCTTGATGGAACGTTTCCCTGCGGTACATGATCACGCGCTCGCTGAAGCGTGGCTAGCCGAAACACCGGCGCCAGATTTCCGTCTAGTATTTGCGTTAGTATGAACCTCTATGTTGTTATAGTACAACCAGCGCGCGAACAAAGCTCGCGCTGGATTGGTATTTATTTTTGATGTTGACGGCATACGAAACCGCGCCTGCGGCGGTTTCCGCCGCGTAAAAATGCCGGCGGTCGCGAAGTGCGCGGGTTGCGAGAACAGAACTGCGCGAAGCCGGGAAAACCAAAAGGAGAGCGGTAAACTCTTCTCGAAGGAAGCAAGTTCGCGCATTGCGCAACCGCGCCGCGCCTGCCGTTGTTTTGAGAACGGTACGTGGTCGGGAGCCGCAGCCTCTGGTCTCGTTGGTTGAGCGCTCCTGATTGATTAAAAGGGGACCCGTACTTATTTTGTTTCCTTCCTAATTACGCCTGGAGCGCAGCTGCGTCCATTAAGCCTTCGCATTGTTATTTCTTTCGCTCAGCGGAAAAATAAAGCCCGAATCGGGGTGCGATTTTAATATTGCATTTAAGCTCCCCGCCAGCCTTTCAATCGAGGGGACGTTGGTTAGCGCTTCTCTTTACTCGGAATCGCTTTTATTTGTGTTGTTGCATAATGTTTGCAGCCATATGAGTATTTTTATGAGCTTCTGCGAAAACTCCGCATTTGTACTTCATTTTTACTAGTGTTCTGGGGGAGCGTGCAAGCGTTTTCTTATCTTGCATTCATCCTTGCATGGGAAGCCGGAAAAGAGAAATACCCGGCTGCTGCTTTTGCATGCACGTTCTTGCATTTAGTACACGGCGAAGCGTCGGTGGCTTTGTGTGTATGAATGAGTGTGAGCGGCAGTGCGGAATTCGCTTTGAAGCAACTTGTAGAGGAGCAAGAATTGTCGGAAAAGCTGTAGGAAAAAGAAACGCGGCTTTGGACGTCCGCTCGGCCGATTAATTTTGCTCCTTTTTCCGTGTGTAAGACGTGAAACGAGAGCATGCAGCGATACAGATGGCGGCCGAATGTGTTAAAGCGCGTGTCCTTAAACTCGATGGTCGAAGTATGCGTGGATGTACGAGGCGTGCTAAGCGCCGTGCTTCGTGCGGGGTAGTCTTACCAGTGCTGGATAATCTAACAAAACTTGTTGCGGGGCTAGTTGGTTCATAATTCTTAAATATGTTTAGCGCGAAAACCAAAGACAATACACAAGAAAGAAGACAAGACAAGCGCTACAGCGCTTGTCCTGTCTCTTTTTTTGTGTATCGTCTTTTGCTTTTGCGCTAACCTCTATGCTTTCATCTAATAAAGAGCTATCTGTCTGTCTGTCTGTCTGTCTGTCTGTCTGTCTGTCTGTCTGTCTGTCGTCTCCCTCCTCATCCTCCCTCCTCCCTCCCTCCTCTCCCTCCCCTCCCTCCCCCCCTCCCCTCCTCTCTCCTCTCTATCTCCTCTCTCGTCTCTCTCTCTCTCTCCTCTCTCTCTGTCTCTCTCTCTCTCTCTCTCTCTCTCTCTCTCTCTCTCTCTCGAGCTAAACATATTTAAGAATCATTAACAGTGCTGCATTGTAACAGTGTTTTATTTTATTGTATGTTGACGGGGTTGTAAATAGAACGCATGATACCAAAGTTTTCTTCATTTTGTTGAGGTCCTGTTAAGGAACAGGGGCTGTGGTTTTCTGAGAATCGTTGTGTGGAGGAAAACCTCATTCAGCGCAGTTGTTTTCAGTGTTAAGAATTCCCCGAACCTCCGGTATATAGGGGTGTTTCATTTAGGTTGGTCGTAATACCAGAACCAGAAGAATTGAATCGATTGTTGGATGATATTCAAGCTACGAGTGCTAAATTTATTAGTGAACTGGATATCAGAGCGACAGGCGTCCCCGCCTGCGGTTCAGAAACCTTGGGAGCTCCACCTGTAAATCCCCACCTCCAATGTTAATATTAATACGCTCTCGTACTTTTCTGAATAAATTCGAATTTGAATTTAAACAAAATAAAATTGACAAGTATCGAATTGGAGATGAGACAGGTGGAATGTACTGAATTTGAATTTGGCCAGTTACAATTTAAAAGAATGGAAGATGCATTGGGGAATTCTTAAGAATGCGTTAACATCGTATTTGTTTGTCTAGCAAAATTGAGGATCAACCCGACGCGCAAGCTTGGCCCCGGTTTCACAAGTCCACAGCCCGGCTTTCCCCTCAAACACTGTTTACGAACCACGTCAGCCCACCATGCTTTGTATTCGTCCTGTCTCATTGGTCACCTTAGCTTCATGGTGGCTAATTCGCTACATAGACGAGGACAGTGAAGCGCACATGACGAAGTGCCGTGTAGTTGCTTCGCCATGTGCAGTGTCCCTTTCCTCTTATTTGTTGCGCATTAACCACCGTGAGCCTATACGTAAAGCTCGTAATTTGAACTCATTTAATTCGAACTGACGCCCTGGTCCCGGTGCAGCCCTGTACATTTCAATGGGGGAAACTCCCGATAACTCCAACGCGTCGGCATCCAGAACGGTTAATTCGAACTGGAATCCCCTGGTTTACATCGCTCCTAGCTGGAGAAGTCGGCTCAGAGTGATTACAATGTGTTGCAAACCCAAACCAAAATTTACTTGGAGGAGGAAAAGGGAAGAAAAGCGAAAGGAAAGCCGAGAGGTTACCCATGCTTAGAGCCCGGATTGGGGGTACTCGGCACTGGGGAAGGGGTGTTCAGGGGATAAAAGAGATGGCAGGCGAAAAAGGGGGGATAGGAGCGGGGTCATGCAAAAGAACGAAACGGGAAAACAACAGCGTGGCGCGCGCCCTACGCTGCAGCTACAGCTTAGATTTCGCTTCCGCAGCGGGCGCCGCGCCGCCGGCCTCAGTGCTCCTGCGAATGCCGTTGCAGGTTTTCGCTGTGCCGCGGTCACTGCAGGTCTGGGTTTGCGATCACGTGTCGTGCGCAACAAGCGTGTAGTCATAGAGTTTCATACTAATATTATTTAGTATCAAACTCTATGCGTGTAGCAGCGCACAATTCGCGACAACTAGCCCAGAGGTGGCTGCTTTGTGTTCTGTCCGCGCAGTGCGGTACGATGTCTATTCATTCTATAGCGCCCGCCCGATAATTCTAACTCCGCTTAATTACAACCATTTTATGGTCCCCTTCGAGTTCGAATCAACGAGCTTTTACTGTACCAACATGCCCAACTCACAGTTCACCTCAGCTGCCGTAGCGGCGGTGCTGGCTGCCTTTTTCTCGTTTCGTTGTTTAGAAATCCCCTCATTCCGTCGCCGTTCCTATTTCATACTTTCCCGCCGCCTACTGGGTCCGGCATCCGCTTCACACTCCATTTTACAAGAGGCGTCGCGATGCGCCCAGACGTTTCAAAGCAACTGGGATGATTTATTATGGTTGAGTTTTTCGGGCGACGTCAAGCTGCTTCACCCTCGGCGTAACAAAATCCCTCTCGGCGAACGGAAGATTAGCTTGCAGAATCAGTAATCGCTAATTAGCCATAGCTAATGCGGATAACTGTAGGGGATAGGAGTATGTCAGTAATTCGAGCATGCTAATTACAAGTGTAGCAACTGCAGGCGGCGAGCAAGCTACCTTTCCGCGAAATGTCATCTGCTTGGCGACGCGACCGCGGTTATGGGCCGAGTCATGGTTACTCAGAAAAGAAGACGCAAAGAGAAAAGGGTGATGATAATAATAAGACAGGTTCGGCAATCGGAAACTATTCATCTTGAAAACAGGCGTGGAGAGGGCATTGACCAAGAGAAGAAATACACAGAACGACGCGCCAGTAGCAACTGGCTACAATTATTAAGAAGCAGAAATATAAAGGCCAACCAACCGACATAACCCAACTCATTAACACTCATACAGAGATTATCAGTAAAAAAAATAGCAGTGGCTTAGCTCGGCTAGGATATACGTAGCGTGACCTATAAGGTTCGGCTGGTTATTCTTAGCTTTCCTGGTTGTCTAGGATTAGCTTGATTATCATGCTTACGGCATCTTCAATGACACACATACGGTATACGCATTATGTGACACGTATATTTATCAAGCGGCTCCGGCGCAGCGTCACCAATCACCCCAGAGCTAAGCTGGTTCCACAAGCGCACGCCGGTGTTGCTGCGACGCACGAGCCATCGGTTGCACACCCGGCCGCCCCTCGCATGATCATCAAGTGGACCGGGCCGCCACGTGCGGAACGGAGGTCGGCGAAGACGCTGGGCGCGTGGGGTGGGTGAGAGACGCCGGGCAGCGGGCAAGATTCTGTGCGCCGTGTGACGTCACTGCTCCTCGCGCATGCGCAGCATGGCTCTCCAGGAGCCACGCGAAACTGCTCAACCTCGGCTAGTGTAGCTCACGCTGCGAAATACTCCAGACGTAAAAAATACAACCTATCAGGTATAGTGTGCTATCCCCCCCCGTGCCGTCCCAGAAACGCCAACTCTGCGTCTTGTAGACTGACCGAAGGATGACTCGCTCACACCGTCCCCTTTCGGCTGATTTTCCAAGCTTCCATAACTTTCTTTGCGTCTTGCCCCTATGCCTAAACAACACGGTTGTGTTCTTTTTTTTTTTTTTCGAAAATGGGCCCGCACCCGCGTACCTGGCCCTCTTTACAGTGTGAAGCCAAGTGCGTGTAAGGCCTGCCCACCAGCGAATTGGGTTTCTTAATACCCAGTGCCTAGAATGCCATCCGACAGCACTGTAGCTGATCGCTGCAAGCATGGCTAGAGTGCCGTACGGTGATATTCGAATATTTAAGACTAAGCTAGCACAGGCCGAAGGGTATGTCGTTGTAGCGCTCAGTAATGAGCATTTCCGAGAGGCCTATTCTCTTTTTGAAGTGCAAGAGGCACGCCCATGTGTTCCGGACTGGCTGTCACAGGTGGAGAAGTTAACAAAACTGACAATATTTTAGCAGTCAGCACTGTATCCTAGAGTGGAACAGGGATTTTATGTCTTAGTGCAATGGGTTTGTTTTGTTGTCGTGTATTATGTTTGTAACAGCGGTGTTGGTCTGGGAATAAAGAAAAAAAAGTCGTAGCGTAGAGGATTCGTCTTAGCTTCCTGACCCCAAGGACGGTGGTCCGAAACCGGTTTTTGCCTCAAATGTTTTTTTTTCATCTTTCAATTGAACTATAATTTTTATGGCTTAGGTTAGTTTTGGAGTTTTAGATGCTTTCTTTGTGTGCGTTGGTTATCTTATGTTATGTTTAGGTTAGGTTGCTTAGCTCTACGTTATCTAGAACAATGCAGTGCAAGACACAGCCATTTTGCTACAAACGCTGGTGGACGTCGATATAGTGGACTGCTTATAATACCGTCGGACGGCACTCTAGACACGGCCTTCCTAATAAATGTTGCCAGTTGCTCGTAGCGCGTCGTCCTGTGTATTTCTTTTCTTGGTCAATGTTTTTCCCGCGCCTGTTTTCAAGATGTGTCAACACCAACTCGCCCAACTTTTCATCCCGGAAAGTATTGTTTTCGCAATAACTACGCCTTAAGAGGGCGCTTAGGTGTCGGCATAATGGTTGCCACATTTTTATCTTCTTCCGTTTAGATAAACGTCTTTCGGCGCTGGGTTCGAACGAGTTACCAAAGGCTAGTTTCTTCAAATCAAACCAAGTTGCATTTTGTCTTCATGGCCACCCTGAAAAAAAATTAGCAGTGGCTTAGCTCGGCTATGCCAGGATATACGTAACGTGAGCTAAGGTTCAGCTGGTTATTCTGGTTCAGCTGGTTAAAGTTCAGCTGGTTAGACCGGCGAATGTGCAGACCCAATTCTCTACACACCTGTACTCCAATTGAATTGGATTTCCAATCCAATCCAATACAATCCAATTTAATCCAATCCAAATCCAACCCAATTTAATTCAATGCAGTGCAGTGCTCCTCGCGCTTGCGCAGCACGGCCGTTCAAGGTCCACGCGAAACTGATGAACTTCGGCCAGTGTAGCTTACGCTACAAAAGGAAAATCCTTAGTTTGATAACAGCGCTAGGACAGGACACAGAGAAGGCGACACTGAGACTAGGCGCTAACAACAAAAACGTCTCGTGTCGCCTTCTCTGTGTCTTGTCCTAGCACTGTTATCAAACTAAGTATGTACCAACAAGCCCGTATTAACACGGCTTTTCAGTTCAAGGAAAATCCGTCAGCACCCGCGTGCATCCCCCAATACCAATATGCCGCGCTGCAAGTGCGGGCTGGCCTCGTAACGCTGACATCACTGTGAGCGAAGAAGGCCTTGTTCGTTGAAGGTGGTGCGGCGGACCAAGATTCGGCGCGCATCAGCCGCTAACTGCGGCCGCGAACAAGCCGACTGTTCCTCCGGGAACCACACGTTCCACCACGGCGGAATGGCGCTTGGTCTCGCGACGCGCGGCCGAGGGGAAACCGGGTCTCTTCATGCGCGTCCGCCTCCCTCTCTCCCTGCCGTCCTCTGCTCCCGAGGGAAATAAGGAACGGCGGCGGCGACGTTCCCTTCCGGTGGCCGCATCGCCTGGACGGGGATTAGCCGGGCAAGGGACAGCAGCACAGCGGCGGCTATCTCGGGAACCCGTCGGGTTCAACTTTCTCTCGACGGTCCGGTGGACCCGGCGGGGCTCTTTTATTTCTCCCCTCCCCGTTCCTTCTCCCCGGTTATCTGCTTCACCCCCTTCTTGGCCCCGTCGATGCCAGCAGCACCTGCAAGATCCCCACAAGGCCTCCGGTATACACTGGGGCACCACTGGGGACACCACTCGGGCTGGTGTCGTGGACAAGTGGAGCCAGCACACGCAATGCCGGAGTAGGGAGCTTCTGGTCAATCACACGGCTCGTATATGAGACGATGGAAGTGAGCTTCGTGGCCTTCTGTTCCCCCCTTTAGTCGTCGCCGATCGGAGATCGGCCAGGCAGGAAATCGTGCCCTCCTGCTCGACTCGCCCGGCGCTCTTCTTCCGGCCCGGTAGCAGCGGTGCGCGCGCTGTTTATTATAAATCGTGTCCGGAGTGGTGCACCCCACAAGCCCGCTATCGAAGCTCGATGTCAGGCGGGGAGATAAGTCTGCGCGGTCTCGGCGTAAAACTTACCTTGGCGCGCACTGTCCGTTGTCGGAGATGAACGTTGAAGCTGTGAACGGAACACGAACGTTACAATACAGTGTTGTAGGGTAGAATTGGGCCGGAGTTCTCGCACAAAAGCGTCGCTAACGAAATAATATCCCAAATCAGCGGGATGCACTGAGTGCACATATCACACGCATTTTTCGCATTTGGCGTGCGACGCTACACCTTCCAAGTCGGAAATGACACAGGAAAATTTCCGGAGTGTGTCGTATTTTACCCTGTCGTACTGTCGTCTGTCGTATTCTTGTCCTGTCGTGAGTGTGATGTTATGTCTGTGTGTCGTACTCCTGTCCTGATTTTGATGTTCCGTGGTGCTTAATTCCTATCTTGTCGTGATCCTGATGTTCCATCAGTAGTTGCACGTGGTTTGAACGTTATTTCGCCCTTGGGAAGAGTATCGTAAATGGCAGTTTGTTGTGACCACAGGAATGTTTGTCGTTGAGAAAATTGACTTTGTCGTTATGACCGAAATGTGCGTCGTAACAATAGATAGCTTTGTCGTAACAACAGGACTTCTGTTGTCACCACAAAGTTTTTTGTCGTACGACAGGAATTCTTGTTAGGTTTTCGCGGTATTCCTGTCGTGATTTTAGAATTGGTTAAGGGGCGCGGTGTAGTGGGGGGCTCAGGGTTAATTTTGAACACCTGCAGTGCGCTGAAATCTCGAACACACCAGCGAGGGCAAATTTCTAAAAAGTTAAGTTTGCTTACGTGCTTTGAAAGCGAAACACTAGCGATTATCAAAGACATCTTTACTGCTATACATCGCGTTTGCGTCTTTTTCTTCGCTTTCGCTTCTTCGTCTTTTGGCGCGAATAACTCCGACAGGCAGGCTGGCCGCAATTAAGGCGGCAACTATATATCCCTGCTGTCTTTTCTGCATGCACCAGTTCTACGCGGGTTCCACACCAGTTCTATGCGAATCAGTTCTACGCACTGACAGGTTCGCCACACGAACCTGTCAGTGCGCCTGTATCAGGCTAAATCTTTGTTCCGTTCTGGCAGGGTGTCGGGTTGGCGCTGTGGTTGGCGTACCTGGCTATGGCTCTGGCAACCCCGTCTCAAACCCCACATGAACCCTATTTGTTTTCTCTTTTCAGCAGTGGCCATTTTGGTACCATTTCTGTTGAAGCCGACGCAGCGACCGCGGCGACGGGTATTGCCTTCGTTCTTGACGATAATGCGCCAAATGTCGAATGTTTTCGTTTTTAGTCTTCATCACAAAAAATGGCCACCGGGTCCAGGATCGAACTCGCTCCCTTGGGCTCAGCGGCACAACGCCTTAGCCATTGAGCCACTTTCGTCGGCTCTTGCGTTGAATTGCGTGCAGACAGAGGGCGCCTAATCCAGCACGTTAATTGGAGCTACGGTAGTTTAAATAATGGGGAGCTATTGCAATGATTGAAGCTGCAGTCATTGTGATGCATTGCCGGCACAAGTGCAGAGAGAAGAATGTCTGAATTTGAATTTTGAATTTGAATTTCTAGTCTTGTGAGAGGAAGAAATAACATAACTTTTTTTTTGCCAGAAGAAGAAAGCCTCGGGAATCCTTCTGCAGCATTATTCAGTCAGTATATTTTGGGCCTTTACTGCTTCCTGGGCCATCTTGATGAGGCGGAGTGAGAGTATTAGGATAGGGCGTACACAGAAAGGCCTCCCAGTGTTCTCTGCATCTTATGTACGTGGGTGTAAGGGAGTCTTGTTGAGGAGGAGGAGGAGGAATAACATTTATTTGTAAGGGAAAGGGCGGGGGAAAGGAGAGTGGGTGGTGGCCTCAGTCCAGGCCGCCTTCAGGCTCCCCAGCAGCCCTCGCCCGGGAGATCAGGTACTCCTGATCCTCGAGCTTGAAGCTGGTCAGCCTGTGCTCCCACTGCTCCAATGTAGGTGATGGAACTGGGTTGGGATGGTTGACGTACTCCCATACGAGGTGATAGGTGGACCTTCTCAAGCTTGGACTCCATAACACCTTGAGCGAAATTCTGGAAGCGCAACGAGCAAGCCAACTAAATCGACTAGCTCTAACTCCAACGGGCCGGGTGGTTCTGGACAACTGGGCTACCGATCCCTGCACCATCTAACGCGCCTACCCGGGATCCCCATCAAACATACGAACAACATCAAAGTAGCCCCATTCCAAGACACATGCACCCGGAATACAACAAAGGGAGAAGACAAGCAAGAACAAGATACTTAAGCAATAAATTCACCGACAACCCGGATGTCTATTATACAGACGTCGCAAGAAATCCCGACCGCCAGGTCCACGTTGCAGTGGTCGTGGGTTCTGAAGGGACATCAATCTCAGCTGCAACAGTCTGAACGACCGACGCCGATGTCGCAGAAGAGACAGCCATGGCCCTAG
Source organism: Haemaphysalis longicornis (assembly GCA_013339765.2). NCBI lineage: Eukaryota > Metazoa > Arthropoda > Arachnida > Ixodida > Ixodidae > Haemaphysalis > Haemaphysalis longicornis. The sequence continues at coordinate 75,974,689 of CM023457.1, read as the reverse complement.
CGGCCACTTCCAGCAAAAAGCAAATTATTACAGTCATCACTGACTCGCCATAGGCGTGCCGGCATTACCTATCAGGACGAATATCTCTGCATGCGCTCACACTTCTAAAACACGCCAAAACTCTCCCGACCATTCACATTGTTTGGACGCCTGGTCATGCCTTTCTCCCCGGGAATGAGGCGGCTCACGCCGCTGCCGGCGACATTTTACAGCGGGCATTCCCAAGGGAGGCCGACGACACACCTCCAATCGCCTCGTCCAGCCAGTCAGTCCCAAAAACATACACGGACATCTCATATCATTATCCACGGGAGCGCCTCCTTTACCCTCCTCCTCACCCATCACTCAATACACAAGACTCATGGATCTGGCGCCGAATCCAAACACAGACTTACTACAACATGGCAATTTTGCATCATATTTCACCAACCGTTTTTCCCTACAACTGCACAACATGCAATACACCAAACACCCCTATCACCTCGTATGGGAGTCTTGTTGGCAGTTTTTTTACACCCAAGCATACACCTGGTGACGCGTACAAACAGATACAGATGATGATGATGATGATGGATGATGATGATTGCTACTGTTTCCCCTTAGTAGCAGGGTGATGACGTGTCATCTTACCAAAAAGGACTAATATACCTATGTGTTGTACTCTTGGTGTAATACTAGCGCTGCTTAGGGCAGGCACAAAAAGCTGATTAGGCACAAAATCCTTTTTTTCCCTGTTACAGGTGGTAGCTGTCCTAAGCAATATTCCCCTCTCTGCTTTTCGTCTATCGGCATTCTAATCTTCTTTTCGTCCCCTCGACAAAGTTGCTTCGCCGTCGCCCTTGAATCCTAGGCTTCTGGAAGCCGAATATTTCCTCATGTAGATTTGGATGAACCCTCGATTCTAACATATGTGCCGCATAGTTTCTCTTTCTTTTCCGCAGACCACGCATACCCCATCATTTTGTGAATACTTTCCCCCAAAGCTTTTAGCTTGCAAGCAACCTGCTCTAGCCTCAAAAAGCAAAGCACTGCCCTGGAAATTATCGTAGAAATTTTCCTTTTTGATGTCCAATTTCTCAGCCAGGCACTTCTCTAAGGACGTTTTAGCTTCCATTTTTCCCTCCATTTATTCGCGTCTATTTGCGTTGCCTTTTTTGGGGGGTTACTTTGGCTGTTCTGGAAACTGTACGCGACTTCACCACATTGCTCCAACGCTCTACCCGAAAACGTGTCAACCACGTAATACCCCACTAGGCACTTTACATCTTGTTATTGAATGCCTGCACTCTCCACCCCTACCTCCCCGACTGACCACCACCCCTTCCTGCGAGAAGTGGGAGAGTTTGCTGACCAGCTGCGACCGCGAAGATCAAGCTATGCTTGTCAACCGGGCGGTGACGGCGGCGCCATCGGGCCTCCTGGACGTAGGAGGCTGACCACACCCCATTCCCTTACCCCTTTGTCTATAATAAACGTTTGTTCATCATAATCGCGCGATGTGTTGTTTTTAAACACACAAAAGGATTGATCGGGTGAATTGGTGCAGAGGAGGCGCGGAAAAAAGCACCGCGAATGAGCCAGCCAGTGAGGAACGAACTCAGCAAGCAAGCAAAAAAGCCAGCGAATCTGGGCAAGTCGGTATGGATTCATAGTGTAAACACAAGTGCGTGGACGGGATGAAGGATTAAGTAAGGGATCGTCCGTGCGATGTTTACACTATGACCGACAGAGACCAATCTCTCGCGTGCAGGCATGCCACCTGTCTGGATATCTGCGTATGGACCCAGGCGCTGCTCTTTTGTTGACACTAGCCGACCGCCAAGCTCGCTGTCAGGCAGACCTCTCCAGCTCATTAAATGCTTTTCGCTCCCTCACCGCCGGGCGAGAAATTCACAAAACACGTGAATTATTCATCCGCCAGGCATGAACGCGTGTATACTGCATACCGAAGTTGTGCTCGTGCAGCAGACCTGGCCGAATGACAGTGAGTGCTGCTTGTAGAACTGTGAATCGTTGATGTTCGTTTCTGACAAATGCATTTTATTTTAAAGATCTGCGCTCAAAAGGTCGATGCACACACGTCGGGCTGAATAGGGGTTGCTTACAGCTATGGGGAATTAACGGCTAAAAACAGTAGTTTGCTAGAGCTCCACAGTAGGCTTACCTGGGGAAAAATAAACAAAATAGTCAGGTGAAGGACAAGTACAAAAGAACCGCATGCGGACTACAGAACTGCAATAAAACTAAGGTAGTGTCTATTATCACGGCAACCGTGAGAATTGCCGTCACAAATTTCTCACGCCAGTCGCCTATGATTGGCTCAGCACGCTGCCCGGAGATTCTATGGATAAATATTCCCTAAAAGCCGTGTTTTTCGCAGCTGCCCCTGTAGTGCTGTGGTATGGTACTTGCTTTTAAACGAGAAGGCTCAAGTTCGAGTCCGAGATTGCGAAGTTGCTTTTTTAGCTTTCTGAATTCTTCGGTCATTGTGATTTTGTTAACGCTTTTTTTACTCTGGTTTTACGATATCAAGATTAGACCACAGGCTTCTAGAATGGGTTGGATTACGTTTAATATAGGTTGTGTTCTGTGTCGTGAGCGGGTTAGATTACGTTTGGTGCAGTTAATGGGCTGGATTTGGTTAGTCTATGATGCGTTCGGTTAGGTTAGTTAGTTCAGAGAGGTTATGTTATGTTAGGTTACGTTGCGACGTAATATTATTCAACCAATTTTAGGCCAGCCAGCTTTTATGGAAACTGCCGTGAGAATTTCCCGGAGGTAATTCTCACGGCTGCCGGAAGATGAGTCGCAGCCGAAAACTAAACGGGTTGTTGTCGTTCTTCTTCAATTCAAATTGAATTCATATTTGTCGAATGTAGCAGAAAATTGAGTGACCTAATCTTTCTCCTACTGTTATTGATCTTGAGACCATCTTCGTCCCATCGTCGCCTATTTTACGTCTACACCATATTCATCACAATCTGTTGAGGACGCGAATTGATTCCCATGTGTTATCCCGGCCGCGGCGGCCGCTTTTCTGATGGAGGCGAAAAGCAAAAACGCCCGTGTGTGAGATTTCAGCGCACGTTAAAGATCCCCAGGTGGTCAAAATTAAGCCGGAACCCTGCACTGCGGCGCGCCTCATCACCTGCGAATTCTGTCGGCGCGTTAAACCCTGCAATCAATCAATCAATTACCATGTGTTAGTGTAAAGGCCGGCACCTTAACACTTGCTGGCCGAAATTTCGCTTTTTTCACCTTTCCTTCCTTCCTGCGTTTTCCCTTTGCAAATTCCAGCTTTTTTCTACTCTCGAAAATCCTGTGATCGCTACTGTTTCTCCTGTAAAGCACCTCGACACCCTTTACAATATCCGAACGGGAGCTAAGGATGAAGACGATAGAATTCCACGCTTCACAGTTAGAGCTTTCCATCTCAATTTAAGTTCTTTTTGTTTGCACTATCAGGTGTTTCTCATTCTCAGCTTATTTCTTAAAAGACAACAATGGGCTAAAATAAAGTGAAAGTGATACTCAAACCAAAGGGTATTTTCCTTGGATTATTCACACTTCTCGTCACCAGGTTTCCCGTGGCATAATCTCTAACATCTCCGAAAAGAGTCAAGGTCAGGAGAAGACACCCCACACGCTCAATGGCTACGCGGACATCCTCTCGCGCTTCAGACAAGCACAGTCATGGAATAATAAAATGGGAACACAAAAATATCATCCAGAGCACGTAAAATTGAAAAAATCTCGGGCCGTCTCCACTAATGTGAAACCTGGGGAGGGGCGAAGCATGCAGTGTATAAGCGTATTCTTGGCGCCTTGGCGTTTTTGCCGACGGAGAGAGAGAGAGAGAGAGAGAGAGAGAGAGAGAGAGAGAGAGAGAGAGAGAGAGAGAGAGAGAGAGAGAGAGAGAGAGAGAGAGAGAACGATCTTTAATGAAGTCTGGCGATGTTAGCCCGGCTAAAATGGCTAACTTGCTACGCCAGTTGATGACGTGATGAAGATGATGACGATGATGTTCAAGAACTTGATGCGCACAGAAACGGCGAGTTATTCACAGCGTCTGGTCTAGACCTGTGTGTTGCAGGTACTCATCAAAGCTTTTATGCCCGTAAAGCACTTTGGGACAAGCCATGGTCCTAAAACGTCCTTTAGCTGAAGTCCACGGAAAGCGGCAGTCCCAAAGACACTGCGAGGGCACTCTTTGAGCACTGAATCGAGCACATTCACAGAGCAGGTGCTGGTGGGTTTCTCGCACATCACAGTGTGGACAGAGTGGCCACGTAGCTCATTTCAGCCTGGGATGACGTAGCACGTCATTACGAGCGCTATCTGCCATCGATCCCAACTGCAAATTCAAAATGCCACCAGGACTCTCCAAGCGGGTAGAAACAATTCTACATCGCAGGCGGTTGAATGTCGCATACACGCGCAACTTCCACTTTAAGATGCCGACGGAGATGAAACCGTTAGGGGGGGGGGGGTAGAGGTGTACAGCTTTGTGTGAAAGTCTCGTGTTTTTAAGCATGAAACGTTCTAGCGCGAGGCGGAAGCGAGTGTCTGGTGTTTTCTTAGTACGTGTTACAAAGCGTTCCAGCGCGAGGCGTAAGCGAGTGCCCGCGTGTTTTTTTTTTTAGTGCGCGTTAAGTTCTAGCGCGAGGCGTAAACGAGTGTCCCGGTGTTTTAGACAGTGACTACATGAGACGACGGTTACGACGACGACATGAGACACCAACAGCCCGAGCACCTAAGTGGCTTCGCCCTTAAAAAATACTGTCCGTGGAAGACCGATAAAGGCGTGCTTGGTATATTTAGAAATGCACATTTCCCAACTTGTTACTGTACTTAATCTACGTGTCAATTAAACTTGTATAAACAGAAATCGGCTTTGTGTGTTCTGGTTCATATTTGTGTGATCGAGTTTCATTTGTCCTTGACTACGCCAATGGTTCCCTCAACCCCACTCCCACCTTTCCCGAGCCGGAGCGACTACACTTCGCCGGCTCCAGACCAACTCCTACCCGCACTGAACCCTCCTCCACCATATCTAGCCCACCCATTATTGGGTGGGCTAGATTTTTGGGTGGGCTAGAACTTTTGCCCCCAGCTTGGCACCCTGTCCCATCTGGTATGAGAATGCCAGCAATCCCCATCCCTCGCACCCAATCCTTGTCCCACGTGCGAGCAGTCGGTGGACCGGCTGTCCAGCTCGGACCTCTCGACAAAGCGCATGCTGATGGAGAGGGCACGAGCAGCCAGCAAGGACCATGGCATCCCGTACTAGCGGACCCCACAGGGCCGGTGCTCTCACCCTCCTGCACCAATGAACTTGCAATTAAAGATGTTTATTCTCTCTCTACAACTTAACCAATGACATCTTATGTACAGTCCTAGAGCTTCTTGGACAGCATAGATCAGCTCCATTCACTCGACAGTCTTCTATAGTAATAGGCTTTATGAGGTTCGAGTTCAGCGTAATCCTGTCCTGACCCAGAGGTTCTTAGCACGCTCTGCGGTGTTGTGCCCCTGGTGGTCAGATTCTAGAGGACTGCTGTGGACTGAACGCCTTGTGTTCTGTGCCGTTGAGCAGGGTTAGATTACGTTTGTTGCAGTTAATTGGGCTGTTGTTGTTTGTTCGTTTATTTAATAGCCTCAAGGCTTAGTTGACACTAAGCGGGTCCGCTCTATATCCAGGAAACTAGGTTGGCCTCCTGGATATAGTCCAGTAGGGAACGGTAGGCAGGACCATGGAGCCACCGATGGTAATGCGTGTCTTGCTGCAAATTTAGGCCTGCTGCCATCAAACATTTCCTTCGAATGTCCTTAGTTCCATGTCCATATAGGTGTGAAGTCTGCCGGATTTCACGCAGGTTGGACATCACTGTCCTCGGTAGTCCCCTTTCCATCCACTCGTGCGGGAAGGAGTAAGAGCCACACCCAGTCGGATCCTTCGTAGTACAGCCTCCTTCATCCTGGTAAGATTGAGGGGGAGGAGAACCGAACACGGAGGTATGAGAGCACGCGTTCGGTGTCCAAGATCCTCCTTTGCAGCCATTCGTTGGGCCCATGGGTCACTTGGGAGCTGGGCGGGGTATGATGGGGCTGGGCAGTTGTGTGACAGGAAGTCAGCCCGTTCATTTCCTGCAATACTGGTGTGACCAGGAACCCATGACACAACCACTTTGGATGGCATTTTGCTGTGGAGCTGGTGGATGCGTTGGCAGATGATGGGGGTCTGCGCAACCTGTTTCAAATAGTGGATCACTTGCGTAGAGTCGGTACGAAGATTGATGGTTTTCAAGTCTTCATTGGAAGCGGCTGCACATAGTACGGTGTCGTGTATAGCCTGCAATTCCTGCAGTATTGGGGAGCATGTGGCAGAGGCGTAGGGAATACGGCCTTCGATGCTGGGATGAGTGGGGCTGGTCCACGCAGCGACTCCATGCGTTCCTGTGCATGAAGCGTCGGTGTAGAGGAGGCATTGATCGTCTGTTCCCGGGTTATTTGGGAGGGGAGAGAGCCGTACTTTACCCTCCTTGGTCCGCCTTCTCTGCAGATGGCTTGTCTTGTTGGAGGTTATAATCGTATAACCCCAGGGTGGAAGCTCATCCTGACTTTCCGGAGGAGCCAAGTTGCCCGGGTTGAAGTGGTCGTACAGTGCATGGCCGTTCTGCAGACATGCATACTTTGACAGTCGCACAGCTCGACGTTGATTTATGAGCTCGTCAATTGTGTTGAGCTGGGCTTGTTCCTGAAGGACCGGTATCGGGGTGATGCGAGGAAGACCGGTGATGGCTCGCATTGGGCTGGATTTGGTTAGTCTATGATGCGTTCGGTTAGGTTACGTTAGGTTAGGTTGGTTACATTGCGACGTAATATTATTCAACCAATTTTAGGCCAGCCAGCTTTTAAGGAAACTGCCGTGAGAATTTCCCGGAGGTAATTCTCACGGCTGCCGGAAGATGAGTCGCAGCCGAAAACTAAACGGGTTGTTGTCGTTCTTCTTCAATTCAAATTGAATTCATATTTGTCGAAGGTAGCAGAAAATTGAGTGACCTCATCTTTCTCCTACTGTTATTGATCTTGAGACCATCTTCGTCCCATCGTCGCCTATTTTACGTCTACACCATATTCATCACAATCTGTTGAGGACGCGAATTGATTCCCATGTGTTATCCCGGCCGCGGCGGCCGCTTTTCTGATGGAGGCGAAAAGCAAAAACGCCCGTGTGTGAGATTTCGAGCGCACGTTAAAGATCCCAGGTGGTCAAAATTAAGCCGGAACCCTGCACTGCGGCGCGCCTCATCACCTGCGAATTCTGTCGGCGCGTTAAACCCTGCAATCAATCAATCAATTACCATGTGTTAGTGTAAAGGCCGGCACCTTAACACTTGCTGGCCGAAATTTCGCTTTTTTCACCTTTCCTTCCTTCCTGCGTTTTCCCTTTGCAAATTCCAGCTTTTTTCTACTCTCGAAAATCCTGTGATCGCTACTGTTTCTCCTGTAAAGCACCTCGACACCCTTTACAATATCCGAACGGGAGCTAAGGATGAAGACGATAGAATTCCACGCTTCACAGTTCCATCTCAATTTATGTTTTTTTTTTCGTTTGCACTATCAGGTGTTTCTCATTCTCAGCTTATTTCTTAAAAGACAACAATGGGCTAAAATAAAGTGAAAGTGATACTCAAACCAAAGGGTATTTTCCTTGGATTATTCACACTTCTCGTCACCAGGTTTCCCGTGGCATAATCTCTAACATCTCCGAAAAGAGTCAAGGTCAGGAGAAGACACCCCACACGCTCAATGGCTACGCGGACATCCTCTCGCGCTTCAGACAAGCACAGTCATGGAATAATAAAATGGGAACACAAAAATATCATCCAGAGCACGTAAAATTGAAAAAATCTCGGGCCGTCTCCACTAATGTGAAACCTGGGGAGGGGCGAAGCATGCAGTGTATAAGCGTATTCTTGGCGCCTTGGCGTTTTTGCCGACGGAGAGAGAGAGAGAGAGAGAGAGAGAGAGGAGAGAGAGAGAGAGAGAGAGAGAGAGAGAGAGAGAGAGAGAGAGAGAGGAGAGAGAGAGAGAGGAGAGAGAAGAGAAGACGATCTTTAATGAAGTCTGGCGATGTTAGCCGGCTAAAATGGCTAACTTGCTACGCCAGTTGATGACGTGATGAAGATGATGACGATGATGTTCAAGAACTTGATGCGCACAGAAACGGCGAGTTATTCACAGCGTCTGGTCTAGACCTGTGTGTTGCAGGTACTCAATCAAAGCTTTTATGGCCCGTAAAGCACTTTTGGGACAAGGCCATGGTCCTAAAACGTCCTTTAGCCTGAACGTCCACGGAAAGCGGCAGTCCCAAAGACACTGCGAAGGGCACTCTTTGAGCACTGAATCGAGCACATTCACAGAGCAGGTGCTGGTGGGTTTCTCGCACATCACAGTGTGGACAGAGTGGCCACGTAGCTCATTTCAGCCTGGGATGACGTAGCACGTCATTACGAGCGCTATCTGCCATCGATCCCAACTGCAAATTCAAAAATGCCACCAGGACTCTCCAAGCGGGTAGAAACAATTCTACATCGCATGCGGTTGAATGTCGCATGGCACGCGCAATTTCCTCTTTAAGATGCCGACGGAGATGAAACCGTTGGGGGGGGGGGGGGTAGAGGTGTACAGCTTTGCTGTGAAAGTCTCGTGTTTTTAAGCATGAAACGTTCTAGCGCGAGGCGGAAGCGAGTGTCTCGGTGTTTTCTTAGTACGTGTTACAAAGCGTTCCAGCGCGAGGCGTAAGCGAGTGCCCCGGTGTTTTTTTTTAGTGCGCGTTAAGTTCTAGCGCGAGGCGTAAACGAGTGTCCCGGTGTTTTAGACAGTGACTACATGAGACGACGGTTACGACGACGACATGAGACGCCAACAGCCCGAACCCCTAAGGGGCTTCGCCCTTAAAAAAGTACTGTTCGTGGAGGTCCGATAAAGGCGTGCTTGGTATATTTAGAAATGCACATTTCCCAACTTGTTACTGTACTTAATCTACGTGTCAATTAAACTTGTATAAACAGAAATCGCTTTGTGTGTTCTGGTTCATATTTGTGTGATCGAGTTTCATTTGTCCTTGACTACGCCAATGGTTCCCTCAACCCCACTCCCACCTTTCCCGAGCCGGAGCGACTACACTTCGCCGGCTCCAGACCAACTCCTACCCGCACTGAACCCTCCTCCACCATATCTAGCCCACCCATTATTGGGTGGGCTAGATTTTTGGGTGGGCTAGAACTTTTGCCCCCAGCTTGGCACCCTGTCCCAGCTGGTATGAGAATGCCAGCAATCCCCATCCCTCGCACCCAATCCTTGTCCCACGTGCGAGCAGTCGGTGGACCGGCTGTCCAGCTCGGACCTCTCGACAAAGCGCATGCTGATGGAGAGGGCACGAGCAGCCAGCAAGGACCATGGCATCCCGTACTAGCGGACCCCACAGGGCCGGTGCTCTCACCCTCCTGCACCAATGAACTTGCAATTAAAGATGGTTATTCTCTCTCTACAACTTAACCAATGACATCTTATGTATAGTCCTAGAGCTTCTTGGACAGCATAGATCAGCTCCATTCACTCGACAGTCTTCTATAGTAATAGGCTTTATGAGGTTCGAGCTTCAGCGTAATCCTGTCCTGACCCAGAGGTTCTTAGCACGCTCTGCGGTGTTGTGCCCCTGGTGGTCAGATTCTAGAGGACTGCTGTGGACTGAACGCCGTGAGCATCGTCGTCAACTTTTGGCGACATTAAAGCTTAAAAAATTAAAGCAGTTCCACTCCACGTGAAAGCTCTCGGAAGTGCAGAGCAGTGATTCGCCATACGGGCCGTAGCGCCGTTATCCACTCACTGCTACCACCCAATGCAATTCAAATTTCCTGCCTCCGATGTACTCGCGCGTCCCCCGCCTGAAACAGCGCCAGCGGGAGTTATGTTCTTTTAGATGCAGAGCATCTGATTCACTCGCCTTGTCCCTCCGGCGTCGTCGTCGTTGTCGTCGTCGTCGTCGTCGTCGGCGTTGTCCACCCCTCCCCCATTCTCCTCGCCGCGCCAGCTGCGCTCTCCGCCGCTCACCCCCTCTCCTCTCCGATAGCGAACACTCTCTCGCGAGGGGCATTGGATTGGATTGGATTGGATTGGATTGGCTTGGCTTGGATTGGATTGGATTGGATTGGATTGGATTAAAGTGGATTGTGGTGGATTGTGTTGCGTCATAGCCGCGGCACGTTGCGTCATAGCCGCGGCAGACGCGCTGGGGCCGGCGCATGTGCAGTACTCTCTCTTCCGCGGTTTCCTCTCCTTCGGGCGCGCTGCGCATATAACCGGTGTGCCGTTCTCCGGCGAAGCAACATCCACGCTTGGCTCAAACACCTAGAGTCCACGCCGCTTTACAAGTACGCCAACGTCGTCATCGACTGGGACCGGCTTACGCAGTCCCCTCAACGTTATGCGCGCTATAAAACGCGGTCCCTTCGCCGCTCCGCCTATGCGTCGCATCTACACAGGGGTTCCCGCGAGGGGAGGTGGGAGTTTTTGTGCTTGCTTTTCCTCCTGCACGTGCCGGCGTTGCACTGCCACTTTTTTTCGCTTACTATCGTAAAAATCAACCCAGCGAGCGCTCCTAACAAAATGAACCCGTGTGATGCGGGTTAATTACGCATAATTTGCATCAAATGTACCTGCAGTTTTCTTTGCGCTGTACAACGAGGAGATGTATGACAAGCGCCAGCGGTTAACGAGTTTCGAACAGTTCTAACTATTTAAACCGCTTGGTTTTTGAAGCGTCTGCGGGACGCCCTACGACGGTACGCCGGGCTCTACTAGGGTCCGTTATTTCACTGCGCCGCCTTATTCCGGCAGTCGCTTGTACCGTACAAGTTTACAAACATTTCGACTTGAGGCACGCCAAGCGGCTGTCTTTTACCTAAAAACGGTACCTGCTTGACTGTGTTTCTGCTTTACACGGGAGCCGAGAAGCAGCGGCGATGGAAACATTCCATTGTTGCCGCGGAATGGCACCCTCTCGCGATAATTCGCTTAGTGAAATCCTCGTTACGTCCTGCTTGCGGCAGCGAACGAGGCTGGAAACTCGTCTGGTACTCACACACTACTTTGTCGAAAACAAGACAACAGTTTTACCCTCCAGAGCCGTGGTCACATTGGTGTGGTCACATCACCTACGGCGAAATTCTCGCTGTCCAAGGCACTTGCTCGAGCAATCCGCCGCTATAGCTTGTTCTGACAAGAACGGCTAGAGCCGGTTTTACGACTTCCAAAAGCGACCGGCGAAAACAGCGGAGCGTGGCAATCTTGAACGCGCCTCTTGATCCACCACGAACTCCATGCGCGGCGTCCCGCCAACCCCACGCTCCCGAGAACGGGTTGGTCGGCGCATCTCCTTCCCTCCCTCCCCAACGCGGAAACGCGGGAGACAATCGGGAAGCGACGCCTCGCGACGTCACGTCCGGCCCGCGTCGGGTTTCCGGCGGCGGCCGCGGCGCGGCGCCCCGGCGATCGAGCGGCGGGTCGGTCCCCCCTCCCGCAGCCGGCGGAGTGCGGGCCCCCCGATGGCCGCAGTGGTGCGAGCAGCGGTCCGTGTCGTGTGGTCTAGCGTTCTTGCCGTCGTGCCGCCGCGCCCCGCGGTCGTGGCCGGGCCGCAGCGGGAGCCGTGCCCTGAGGAGTAGCCAGAGAGTGCTGGCAGAAGGCGGCCCCCTCGGCGGCGGACATGGGCGCCGGGCGCCGGCGTCGCCGCAGCCGCGTCGCAGCCGCCGCCGCCGCCGCCCCTGGGACGCCGACGGCTCGGGCCGCCGCCAGTGGCCGGCGCTGAGCCGACCACGACGACGCCGCCGGACCCATGTCGGACCCCGACGACACAGGTCAGGTGCAAGGGGCGTCGCTCCCTAGGGAGAAAAAGCAGCGAAAAACCCCAAAGAGGGAAAAGGGAACACGGGAGTGGGTAGGGAAAAAGGGAGAGGGGGATAGAAAATGTTTATAGGTGGTAGAAAGCTGCAGCTTTTGTCCTAAGAAACTGAAAGCCCAAAGAGAACCAGAGCCCTCAAACTCGACCCAACCCCCAAACGATCATTGCTATACGAAGAACAAGTGAAGGCGACTTCCCTAAGTGTCCTCGTTGAGAATGAGGGTAACGCAGTGGTTATGTCTTCTATTTGTGCTAAAGCAAACGCGTCAAAAGTTGCTCGCGGCGTGGGAGACGTACCGACGCCGGGGCCTTCGGGAGATGGGATTAATTACGCTTTAATGTTTAACTTTTAGATTTTTTAGCGCAACCTCAGGGTTCCTTGAACCCGCTTGCTCTCCCCTGAAAAGGCCGCGAGAGGAATGCATTCCCGCCCGGGTGGCGACAGGGATTCTGCCTCTCGTCTTCCCGTCTGGTTGGAAACCAGGAGGAAAGGGGTATCAAATGGCTGCTGCGAAGACCAGTGTTGGAGCCGTTTCCATATAAGAAGTTTATTATGAATGAGCAAGTTTAATATTATGAATGTGGTTTAAAATTTTTCAAAGATGTTTTCTCTTTACCCTTTACGGTGGAGGATGGTCCTAGCGAAGTATATTTACTCAAAATTTCTTTCTTCCAAAACTTGCCTGGCCGACGCATATTTGAGACTGGCCCAGACCGGCTGCTGCTATGGCCCGAAGCCAAGAGCACGGATGGGCGAGATTTCTTTCTTTTTTTTTGAGGGGGGCGGGGGGATGCAAGTCTCTCGACAAATTGGTACATCTCAGTGACTGTAACCAGGGGGAGATTATGTACTTGTTCTGCTTATAGTGGTACAGGTGTCTTGACTACTAAGTTTGTAAACAAGTGCTTCCCCAGGCATTCTCTTTCTTTCTAGGCATTTTTTTTTCATTGCGCTTGTATCTCCGAGTAAATCGTTGTTGACTGTTCTTGTTTTCGCGCGGAATATATATTTGTCCGTCATCCCGTCTTTGCCACTCTTCATCGACGAGACCAAGAATCCGAAGGCAAGCTTAACTGATTTACAGCATGGGGAGAGATGAGCCGAAGAAATACAGGAACAATAACCTTCAGGGCGAGGTTACGCTACAGGATAGAGCAAAGCGACAGACCTCTACTAGAGCGAACCTCTCGCTCGGTCAGCTCGGTCACCCCACTCAAACAAAACACTCCTTAGCGTCTTCGTTGCACGTTGATGAGTGAAAGATAGCGTCCAGTCAGGAGGTACACCAGGAGAACCTTGCGTAACTTTCGCTTAGGTACGAACCCGGGTATAAAATAAATACAATGTGCACCATAGCACCTCATGTTCGGCTAGCCGAATCGGGCTCTCTGCTGCATAGAAACCGCACCAAACTGATTTTTTTTCGGGTAGCCGAACTGGGCTTTGTGCTACATGGAAACCGGAGTAAACAAAAATTTTGGAATAGTCGGATTCGTCTTTGTGCATATGAAAACACCGGTAAACCATTTTTTCGGCTAGTCGAAAGCGGCCTCTGCGCCACATGGAAACCGCAGTGAATGAATTTTTTTCGGATAGTCAAACTGAGCTTTGTGCTACTCGTAAACTCCAGGGAACCTAATTTTTCGCTGCTGGTGAACTGGCCCCTGCGCCACACGACAACCGTGGTAAACAGAATTCTTTCTGCTAGTCAAAATGGCCTCTGTTCTTAATGGGCACCACAGTAAACCGATTTTTTTTCGCTAGTGCTAGTAAAACTGGGTTTTGGGCTACGTGCAAACTTTAGTGAACCTAATTTTTTTGCTTTCTAGCCAATCTGGCCTCTGCGCCGCATAAAAACCGCAGAGAACCGAATTTTTCCGCCTAGTTAAACTGGGCTTTGTGCTACATGGAAGCTTCAGCGAACCCAACTTTTTGCTGCTGGTCAAACTGATCTCTTTCCCACTTGAAAACTAGAGTAAACCGAATTTTTTCAGCTGGTTAAATTGGCTTTGAGCTACACGAAAACTTTAGTGAAGCTAATTTCTTGCTGCTGGTCAAACTAGCTTCAGCGCCTCATAGAAACCACAGTGAACGAATTGTTTTTCGGCTTGTCGAACTGGACTTTAGGCTACATGAAAATTTCATTGAACCTTGTTTTCTTGCTGCTGGTCAAACTGGCCTCTGTGCCCAATGAAAACCACAGTAAAACCAATTTTTTTAGGATAGTCAAGCTTGGCTTTGGGCTACACGGAAACTTCAGGGAACCTAATTTTTCGCTGCTGGTAAACTGGCCCCTGCGCCACAAGAAAACCGCGGTAAACGGAATTCTCTCTGCTAGTCAAAGTGGCCTCTGTGCTATATGGGCACCTCACTAAACCAATTTTTTCCGCTAGTCAAATAGGGCGTTGTTCCCATGGAAACAGCCGTAAACAGATTTTTCTCGGCTAGTTAACTGCGCGTTATGATACACAGAAACCGAGTAAATAAAACTTTGGGGGCTACTTCCTGGGCTTTGTGCTACATGGAAACTGCGCTAAACCAATTTTTTAGGATGGTCAAACTGGCCTTTGGCCACATCGAAACCGCATTAACCAAATTTTTTGGGCTACGAACCGAATTTTTTTTCGGCTAGTCAAAGTGGACTTTAAGCCACATAAAAAAGCTGTAAACAGAATTTTTTCGCCGAGTCAAACTGTGCTTTGTGCTACATGGTAACTGGACTAAAACAAAATTTTGCGGTTAGCCACTGGGCCTTGTGGTGCATGAAAACCACAATAAACATATTTTTTGCTGCTATTCAAACTGTCTTCTACATCACATGAAAACTGCAGTAAACCGATTTTTCTTGGGCTAGTCAAACTGGCCTCTGTGCCACATGGGCACCACACTAAGACGATTTTTTCAGCTCGTCAAACTGGCCTTTGGGCCATTTGAAAACCGCAGTAAACCGAATTTTTTCGCCCAGTCAGAAGTGGCCTCTGTGCTATATCGCACCCGAACCTAAGCGAAATTTCCTGCGGCTGTCACCATGGGCTTTCTGCAACATGGAAACCGCTGTAAACCGATTTTTTTCGGTTAGTCAAAAGTGCCCTCTGTGTCACATGGAAACAACAGTAAACTATTTTTTCCGCTAGTCAAAGTCAGCTTTATGCTGCGCAGAAACCGCAGTAAATCAAATATTTGAGGCTAGTCACCGGGCTTGGTGCTACAAGGAAACCGCATTGAACCTAATTTTTTGCTGCTAGACAAACTGGTATCTTCACCACACGGAAACAGCAGTAAGCAGAATTCTTCCAGATAGACAAACAGGCCTCTGTACTATAAAGGCACCCCACCAAACCGAATTTTTCGAGGGTAGTCGAAGTGGGCTTTGTGTCATGTAACAACCACTGTCAACCGATTTTTTTCGGCTAGTCAAAAGTGGCCTCTGAGCTACATAAAAAAAAGCTGTCAAAACATTTTTTTCAGCTAGTCAAAGTGGCCTTTGTGCTACGTGGAAACCGCACTGAACCTAATTTTTTGCTGCTTGTCAAACTATCCTCCGTGGCACATGGATACAGCATTAAAGTGAATTCTTTCGATTAGTCAAACTGGTCTCCGTGCTAATGGGCACCGCACAAATCCGAATTTGTTTCCTCTAGTCAAAGTATGTTTTGCGCTGCATAAAAACCCATGTAAACCGAATTTTTTTGCTAGTCAGTGTCCTCTGTGCCGCATGGAAACAACAGTAAACAAATTTTTTCGGGTAGTCAAAGTAGGATTTGTGCTACATGAAAAATGCCTTAAACCAAATTTTCGTGGGTAGTCTTTCTTTAGTCTTTTAGTCTTTCTGGGTAGTCTTCGTGGGTAGCTTTGTGCTGCATGAAAATTGCATTGAACCTAATTTTTCAGTGCTATAGTCAAACCGGTCTCTGCGCCACATAAAACAGCAGTAAACCGAATTATTTCTGGTAGTCAAACTGGCATCTTTGCCACAAGGACACTGCACTAAACCGAATTTTCTTGCGGCTAGACAAAAGGGGTTTCTTCCACATGAAAGCCACTGTAAACCGAAATTTTTGGGCTTGTTCGAAGTGGTCTTTGTGACCCATCGAAACACCAGTAAAGCAATTTTTTTCGGCTAGTCGCAATGACCTTTGCGCTACATTTAAACCTCAGTAAACATACTTTTTTGCTGGTATTCATACTTTCCTCTACACGTCATATGGAAGCTACAGTAAACCCATTATTTTGCGGCTAGTCAAGCTGGCCTTTGTGCCAGATGAAAACCGCAGTAAACTGAAATTTCCTAGTACTCATGGTTTATGCGAAGTAAACCGAACTCTTCTAGTCTTTTTATTTTACATTTAGCGCTGAATAACACAATTTCATCTTTTTTTCGAATATGAGACGGATTGGCCGAATAAAAACATTGCCATACCCAAGACGCGAATTTTTTTACAAAAGATATCTACTGGACATTTTGTGCACTGTACTAAAAAATGATGGCCTTCCGGCTGCCACTGGTTAGCACACAATTTCTGCTTTAGTGGTTGTAGGGGTTTATGCTTAGCCTGGGCAGAATATCATCTGACCAGTAATCCGTTATCAGCAGACAGCTTCAGTTCTTCAACGACCGCTGTTGTTTCTTAAGTAATATTGCGGTCATCAAATGAACATGCATTTTAAGCCCCAAGCGTTGAGGGAAGAAACATCGAGGTTGTCGTATTTGAGGTACGGAGTTTTTTGTACACCCGTCATAAGTTCTCTGTTCTTTAACCACGGATGATGTTTCTAAATAAAGCGTTACACTAGATATCTTCTTAGAACTTAACCACCAACCAAAATAGTCACGGGGAAAAATTGGGGCGTTGCTCGAAAACTCAACAAACTAGGATAGATTTCTGAATGCATAGAGCTTGGGCGAGATCTCTAATGTAAATAAAAAATGCCCGTAAAAAAACCACTTGAAAAGACCGAAATTCTTTTTATCTGGGTGGTGGCTGACGAACCTTGGCTTGCAAGTTAGTTGACCAGGTGGTTCATTGCCGGAAAAGAATTGCTAAATTAGCAGAAGAGTGTCCAGATTATGCTACTGTAGACGGCGTGAGGATGACTTATCAAATGGTGCCGTGCCGTAACCGTGACTTTTAAATTGAAGCTGCTCCAGTTAATGACCGACACGACGACGAGCCTCAAGCGTCGGCAGATATATATGGCCACAATTGGAATACATCGTATTTTGCGCTGTTGCCGCTTCTTTAGTAAACAAACATCAACGGCACAAAGCTTCGTGCCTCCTAGAAGATTCCAATAAACAAGACATGTTTGATTTCGGCGTAAATTCCCAAATCAACACATCAATAAAAGAAGCAATGTTTTATTGACTCAAATATCCAAAGCAGGCAATTAGACGTGATTGAGCCGGTATCGTGGTGCTGCTGAGCCCCATGAAGCGGACTCTAACCTAGATGCGGCGGTCATTTTTCTGATAGAGGCACAAACACGAAAAAGAACCGTGTGTCAAGATTTCCTTGCACGCTAAAAAAACCCCATACGTGGTGGAAATTAATACAGAGCCCTCCACTACGATTCTCCTCATTGACCAAAAGTAGCTTCAGCTCGTAAACCCCCGAAAACTGAGAATTCTTGCTATCCAAGCAGTGAATAAAATTTACGAATAATTCAGGGAACGGTGTACTGATGCCTGAACATTAAATGCCTTAAATGCCCTAAACATTAGATGCTTTAACTTCGTCGCGTACGTATCATTGTGCACATGGAAGGCGTGGAACAAGGTTGGTGGTTATTCCCGATTATTTATTCGCGTTTCCGTCCTTCTTTTATGGGCTTACTTATATTTAGCTTCGTTTTGTGGAGTATGTGGGCCGAACGCAATTTGTGATTTCGGATGTTCACTCTACCAATTCTTTGAAACCTTCTATTTCGTAATTACCTCTATTTACGCTATTTTAACAATGAAATGTGTCCACGTAACCAAGTTTGCTTTTTTGAGCAAATGAAGGGTATTAGGTATTACCGGGTTGGTTGGTTTTCTTTCTCGGGAAGTTCTTTTATTGCAGTCTCAGTTTTTCGATTGCAGTGCATAATATAAGTATTGTTCATTTCATTAAGTGTTTTCTCTCATGCGTATTTTTTCTATTTTTGTTCCTGAAACTGTCTTCGACCAGTTGCCTCTATTTAGTCTATCACAACAATTTAACTGCGTTTACTTCGCCAATTAAGCATGTTTGCTAATCCGGGGCCTCACAGGGCGGGGCTGAGGGGCTTCTCGTCAAGCAATGCTTACGCTTCACAAGGACTTCGCCGCGATGTCGCAAAATCCCCTTTTTACTGCAGACTCCTGATTTCTTCGTGTGCACAACATTATTCACGGCCTCAGACACGAGGGCGGAGTGGCACCGTGATAAAATTACCTTAGTTTCTCAGTTTCTCGTCCCGTCGTCCGTGTCGCTCTGTTACTTTAAATGGACCCTGCCACACTTTGTTCAACATTTTTAAAAATCTTAAATGCTTGCAGAACGTAGTCACCCAACACACCCAGTATTTAGATTAGGGGGTCGCAAAGTAGCTCAGCCAAAAATTACTGCTCTATGCCCATTAGATAACTTGTAAACACGCTCAAAAGATTTTACTCGCTTTCCCGGTCTTGACGTTCTTCAACGGCTCGAATTACGTCAATAAGGCCATGTAGCGGCTGTTGGCCGGTTTTCCTTAGCAATGAACGCTTTTCGATAGCAACTTAAAAAGAAAGCCACAAAAACAAATCAGGGGCGGTATTCTCGTAACTGTCCCTTTTGAAAACGTCCCTTGTGCGTCCCTTTCATCGTGACGTATTTCCGGTTAATCAGTGTGCGTTGGCAGTAGGTTTGTTGCGCTTGCGTTACGTCACTTCCGGTTGTTTGCTTTTAGCCAATCAGGGCTCGCCAAAAGGGACACTTTAGAAAGGGACGCAAAAGGGACAAAACTCGAGAACACCGCCCCAGAAGTGGAAGCGTATCTGGTGGGACGAGCAAATCACGCAGTGCCGCTCCGTGCTGGCGATAACTATAGCTTTCACAGTGGTTCCAGACGCGAAGGAAAGAGTGAAAGCGCTTATCGAAAGTGTTACAGGGTCCCTTTAAGGGGACCTGCCCATGCGGTTCACACAATGACCCACTTTACGGACTGTCACCTGTCTTGCTTACGCGAGCAGCCAACATAAACACTCCGGTTCACAGCAAGGGCTCAAAAAAAGAGGACGAACACCGTGTTATCTTCCGGCGGTTGGCTTAAAGCCCTGACGTGATCGTGGAAGAAAGCACATCGATTTCTTTCTTTTTCGGGCAACCTACCGGTCGGGTTCGAAGAAAAGTAAGCGAAAAGTGGACCGTAAATAATGACCCTTATGACAACGACGTGTCGGACGGTGAGATAAGACTCGGCCGGCTAATTTTTTCTTCTTGTCTCTGTTTGGCTCTCCACGCAGCTTCGTTATCTTTCGGGGGGCCGAGCTGGGCACTTGATAAAAAAGGGTGGGAGTCCAGCGCCTCTGCCCAGCGCGAATAAATGCAGTATGTATAGACATAGTGTGCGCGTTGGTTATCGTCGGCAGTCTCGTCGAGGCTGGGCTGGGCTGGAGGGGCGCGCCTCCGGTTTTCTGCTGCGGACGTGACGATGCATCACGTTGCGGCGTTACTTCCATTTTTTGTTTTGTTTTTTTTACGGTTATTTTCTTAGCGCGGTTGTTGGCTCTGAGTTTCACCGCCGAGACGGCGGGAAAGCTTTAAAAGTCATGGTCGGTCATATCACCCAGAAGGAGGCAGGGGGCAGACCCGTGTGTGTAGACGAAATTGAAACCGGCTTCTGTGTGCTGTAATGGGGAACAGCCGAACACTCGCATTGGGAAGTGCGTGGTAGATGAAGATAGGCGGCTCGTAGGTTGGAGGTGACGCTGTGATGCCCAGAACTCTTCGGTGTGAGGAGCTGCGGTACTCCGCCTCAAAAAACGGTCCGCACCTGTATCCCCCCCCCCCCCCCCCTCACACACACTTTGGATAGTGCGTACGGTGGCGCCACCCCGGCCAGCACACGCACTATCAAAAATTACACTAATTATTCAAACTGAGAATTTAGCGTTAAAGTTTGTTTTAAAGGTGCTTAATTCTTTATTTTTGTGCTTTCGTAAGTTATCCATTCCGATCTCAACTCCGGTTTTTAGGTTGCGATTGTTTCTGCGCCCGCGCAACTTCCTCGACCAATTAGCGCTTGTGCGGGCACTCCGGCACAACATAGGCCCGACCTGACGTACTAAATTTGCAGTTATCGTTAGGCCTACAGCACATTGTATGCCGAAACTAATCCAGTAGCCGATGAAGCGGCTCTAAATAATCCTTTTCGGCTTGCATAAAGCCGTCGAAGCGACTCCTTATTGATTTTTTTTTGCCGCCAGAAGATCTAAGATGGCGCGCAGCAGACGACAGTGCGCAAGCGGCGGTTGACCCCACGGTCGCATTTCTTTTTACTACTCTTGCTTCGTATGTATATAAAACACTTGCATAGTTGAACGCATTAGGCTCCTTTGGCATAACAAATTTACGTAAGCACTCAAATGCCGTTTTTCGCCCAGGTCGTCGAGCGGCAAAGCACGTTGTATAGTTTATTGTGTCACCAACAAATGACGCCACTGTAAAACAAGATCCAAAACAGCGGACCAATCGTAGGGCCCCTTTTTGATGTATGGGGCCTGTTTCGCAACTCATATATCAAGTAACTCCGGTGATGCCGGCTGGCGACGCCGCTCAACGGTAGCGCTGCGGTCGCCAAAAGCTGATCGCTCCTTGCGACACATCGTGAGGAAGAGCTTTTTGCGTGGAGTTCCTGGCGCTTTGTAAGCAAGTCGTCTGAGGGTCGGAGACAGAGTTGAAAACTTTCTCTAATCATTTGGCGTTGGGTATTTTTACTTCTATGTTTTGTATGTGTATGTTTCTTCATGCGTGCGATAATTTCTGAAGTTTACTCCTTACGCTCAATGCTGTTCATGCTACACTGCTTCGCAATCGACGGCGTTTCGGGATAAGATCAATCGTCCATTTTTTAATCACTTTTTTTCCCGGTTGAATAGAGAGCGAGACAAACTAGGCCTACATAGGATAAGAGAATTGGTACCGTGGACAGTACCCAATCGAAACCATGAGGCGTGCACATTCAGGACCGCGAACCGTTCGTGCGCATTCCCAGTGGTACCGATGAGAAACCGAGAACCGTACCGGGGCTCCGTTCTTCGGTCTTCGATGACCGTCCCAAGGGACATACGTAGGCATGCAGACCAGGAACTTTCAAAGCCGTTTGCCCTTGTTAACTTTTTGTGGCTGTTCGCAATATTTTTTTTCCAGAAGAACGTTTGCGAGTAAGCACGCTACGAACGTTTTCATGAGATATTTTATTAAATATACCAGCTTCCTTAGTGCTGGTACGTTACTGTGCTGCAAACACTGGGTTTCTAATTTTGTGCACATAGCCATAGTTTCTAAAAATAACATGTTATTGTTGTCATTTCTAGCAATAGAGGAAGTGCTAAAAGAAGTCGCATTAAGCGTTTGGTGAGAATGAGGAGTGTGAAACGTGCGGCACGCAGGAGACGATGCGCCACGTATTATGCAAGTGCTCACGTTACTCGTCTGACAGGAAGAAGCTGTCGTCAGCACTGAACAACCTGGACTCTCGGCGGCCATTTTCGGTAGAGAAGATTCTATGTCACTCACCTTCTCTGTCATCATCTTGGAGGGCGACCAGGGGACTCATGTGCTTCCTGCGGGCGACGAACTTAAACATGAAGCTATAACCTGAAAGCCTCCAGTGACAATAACTGAACTTGAACGTTTAGCGCCCTAGCGCTGGGCATACCTGTCTGCTACATCCTTTCTCCTTCCTCTGCT
Source organism: Haemaphysalis longicornis (assembly GCA_013339765.2). Taxonomy (NCBI): domain Eukaryota; kingdom Metazoa; phylum Arthropoda; class Arachnida; order Ixodida; family Ixodidae; genus Haemaphysalis; species Haemaphysalis longicornis. The sequence continues at coordinate 75,952,806 of CM023457.1, read as the reverse complement.
GTCTCTCTTTTGCCCCATTTTTTTTCCCGCATGCAGGATAGCAAACTAGGCTCTAGCCAGAAAAACTTTCTTGCCTACCTTCGACATTTTTCTTCCGTCCTTTTACTTAAAAGGGAACCCGAAAGACAAGCCAGATAATCTAATCTACAAGTTTCTGAAGCTGCTCAGGCCTAAACCTTTCTTTTTTTTCCGCAGTAGCGAGAATGGTCTTGCGCAATTCTTCAATTTGTACCGATAAAGAACCACAGAAAGCGTAATATGATCGTGTGAGACAGAGTTGAAGGCACTCCACAGCGAGATATGCAGGCGCAATACGGATTTATTATTAATAATTACGCCTTTATTTTTTATCCAAATATGATTGCGGAGACCGAAAAAAGAAAGAAAACCGCTCTTCTCAGTCTCTTATACTCACCGTTGAAAAAGATAAACAAACACCGAAAAGGTAGGCAGGCAGGGAAGAATCACCATTCCGTAACACTCTTCTCACGTAAAATAAAAGTTTTACTATGACAAACACCATAAACAACACGAGTGTTTCATAAATCTAGTCACATTCGCTAATTAGATCGGGTTCGGGCCGGCAAACTCGTGACTGTCGCTCGTATCCCCCAAAGTTTTATAAAGGTGTTGCGGCGCGCCCAGCTAGGACCGTGCACCGGCCGATCGACAGCTGCTTTAGCGGTTTCCGCTCAGTCGAGCTCGAAGATTGGAGCCGCGAACTGCAGCCCATTGCGGCCATATAATTTAGGGGGAAGGGTCGGGGCGGCCGAATTTCCATAAACACCCGCTCTCCGCGAACACCGACAGCTGCGTAATTCGAGGGCTGTCCGATCTCTATTGGGGCGCTCTGGGTAAGCGCGTTCTCGCCTGGCGTGCTGGCTAAGCGGAGCGGCAACGCATGACCAAGCATAACAACGCGTGCCCGGAGGCGTATTCGACAAATCTGACCGCACAGACGCATCCCGCGTTCGCCTCTTTTCTTTCGCGTCGTGCTAGAAGGATCGCCACTAATATGTTTGGGAGTAACAACCGAGGATCCAACATCGTTATTTTCGAAATGACTCATGCATAGAATTGGCCCGAGACGTGTTCAGACACACAACCAACAAAAACAACAATACTGCGGTTGATTCCTCTGCATAGGAATCGTAAACACGAAAGTGAAATGGGCAGCGAAATCTGCAGCTGAGCATGATTTGCGGGTCGGCGGCTGTCTTGTGGGTGTGCTTGAGCGAGCGACGTCCTGCGGCGGGTCGCTTCGGCAAGGTGTACTTGCGTCATTTCGCCGTGACGCGATTGACCGCGTACCTCGTCTAGAAACGAACACTAGATAATCTTGGTGTATTGGCCCGGCGTAAACACCACTAATATCGTGTTTTAAAATACTACTAAAACCCGAAAGACGGGAACAACCCTAAGATATAAGTTAAACGTAACTGGCTTTAGTATCCCCTTTCATAAAGGATATCGCTTCAACACCGCAAGAAGTGAACCCATGTGCAGCAACTGCAGCTGGAGCTGCAATTTCCCTTTCTATGTTCATTGGCACGACGTTGCTTCGTTCGTCAACTGCTTGCTCACTTCCGTGACGTTCTCGTATATCGTTAGCGTAACCACTGCGTGTATCTATAGGTACAAACCTAGTATAAACCCTTTATACTAAAGTGCTTCCCGCAAGAAGACCTGTGCAGGGTGCACCCTTTACAGGCGCTTGCTTCGTTGTACTGCGTCATTCGTGACGGATATGACGTAAGCGAAATCTTGGTGTATCCGGGAAAAGAACACTTTCGTGTTAAAACAGACTGGGCTTGGCGAAAAAATTTACAACCCTTCCTGCTGAAAGTTGAGAGAAGATCGAAAGCTTTCTAACATCAAAAGTGCGTCAAAACCTTCGCCAAAACTGCGTCCAATCGATCGTTAAACTCTCAAAGGCCCAAATCGCAAAACAAGAACGCAACCCATGCGACGATTTTTTGCGCACTAAGTGAACGCATCTATATGAACGATCTAAATGCATACCGATGCGTGGTTGGTGAGATAAAGGTATACTATGGTACTCCTCCTTCATGATCGATGCGTCTATTTTCTTATTTTCAAATAACCGTTTTGACGCAATGGCAGCCCGGTTTCCCACACGCTTCGTGTAGACAGAGATCTTGTCAGAGCTTTTCGGTTGACCAATCTTGTGCACGGCGCCTAATGTTACAGTTAGAATTTAGTGCGAAATTGGGCTTGCAAGATATGTGCCGAAATCAGCGCAGCTGAATACGTATTTATCGAAAATGCACCCAGTCGAAAATGACGACAAGAAAAATTTCTGTAGTTTGTCCTATTTTCGCGGGTCGTACTGTCGTCTTTTTGGTATTGTTGTCGTGTCGTAATTCTGATGTTCTGTCGTGTGTCGTATTCCTGTCCTGATTTCGATGTTCCATAGTGCCGAATTCCTGTCATGTCGTGGTCCTAATGTTCCATCAGTAGTTGCACATGGTTTTGAATGTTATTGCCCTTGTGAAGGTAGTAGTAAATGGCAGTTTGTTGTGACTGACGTGACGTTTCGTGAGAAAATTGACTTTGCGTTACGACGAAATCGTGATGTAACACATTGTTTAAAAAAAAAGCTTGGTTGGCAAAACAAAGTTTCTCTGTAGACGAAGAATCAAGCTTTTAATCGGTGTCAACCTTCGCCAAACTGCGTGAATCGATTTTAAACCTGCAAAGGCCCAATCGCAAAACAAGAAAAAGGGATGCCACAAGTAACGTTCTGGTATGAACGATAAATGCATCCGATGCGTGGTTGGGGTAAAGGTTATCCGGGATCCTATGAGATTTGCGCTGCATGTCTTGCAAAACGCGCTTGGCGAAAGATCCCGGTGCCCACACGCTTCCTCCTACAGAGACGAATTGAGAGCTTTTCGGTTACAGGAGGAGACGGCCGCCTGGACTCAGTTTCATTTCTCGGAATTTTGTAGGGCAAGATACAGCCGAAGTCAGCGCAGCTGAAAGTCTTCCCGGGGTAAACATGCCCTTGAGCCTAGAGGAAAACCATTCTTCCTTTTCGCGGTCGAGTCGTCCTTTAACGGGGCATAGGCAAGGTAGTAAATGGAGTGCACGTGACCCGTGCGGACGTGGCGTGGAAGCGAGGGCTGCCGTGCCAAATTCTGCTGCGTGGTCCTAATGTTCCCAGTAGTTCACGTGGCACGAGGCCACGTGGCGAAACGTGGACGAGAACATCCAGCTGTGGTCCCTAGTACAACGGCGGGGCTTAAACAACGCCGTGAGGCGAAAAAGAGGAAACACGCTACTGTTGCGTACAACTTCGCTACCTTCAAGTCTTACGCATTAGTGACATCATTCATTTTTTTTGGCGCTGGTTTTGCATGCAAACTAAGCGGTATACGAGCGAGCTGTAGTAATGAAACGCCCATGACGGGAAATAAAACGGTTCTGGATGTATCGAGCCCGCACTTGAAGCGCCATTTTCTCCTCCTTGCTTCTTCTCAAGAAAAAAAAAAAAATTGGAAACAAAATTTAGCAAGCCTTTTTGAGAAGGAACCTTTTTTTCTCGCACGTAATCATCCTCCCCCCCCCTCCCCCAACTCCCGAAGGGGCGATTCTGTTGGAAAAAAAGGTCAGTTTAGAACATTATAATGTATTCTTTATGGGCAGCTCGGTGCTCTTTGCAAATATTTCTTCGCCAACTCCCCTCTCTGGAGCACCGGGGCTAGTGTTTGAGCGAGCGGCCTGAGAAACTCCATAAAGTGCACTCGTTTCGCAAAAACTAAAAAAAAAAAAAAAAACACGAGGGGTGGTGGGGTGGTGGAGGGAGGTGAAAAAAGGAATGGCTCCTCAGCGGGCCTGAGTAGGCACACAGACACTTAAGCACCGTTCCTGCTGCTACCGAGTCCGTATTCATGAGCTCGGCCCCATCCCCGTTCATTGAACGTTAGGCCTTGCTCAAGAAACCGCTTCGGCCGTCTGTCGTGTGAGTATATATGCACAGATGCGTCAGCAGCGAGCAAGGACACCCTCAGTGTATATGCGCGCAGATATTAGGACGAGGGCTTGTTAGTTATATGATCACGAAGAAGAGAGGGCAGATTTTAGCATTGAGCAACCGGTTAGTTTGCTTAATTTTGTAGTTGCTGGTTGCTGTCGCAGAGCGATGGAAGCTTCATTAAAAGCGGTTCCGAGTTTTTCGAAATGATTCCAGTGCTCGAGGGGCGGGGGCGGGAACAACCTGTTAAGGGGCCACGAAGACAAAAGACGACTTTGTTCAATTTGAAAAAACTGACCTCTGGTAGCTCACGCAGATGCATCTCAAAGCGAAGGACGCTTTTTTGAACCGAGAGAATACGAGGATATCGAAAAGCTTTCACGTTTCCCGCTACGGGTGATGTGTTAAGGGCCGTAGTGACCTAATGTGGGCCACCGCTACCAACATGGTTGCCGGTGTCTTAACTCCACATTAGCACTACAGCAACACCATCAAAAGGGACCAGTGGCCACACTGCAATCTCGCAGTAACGTTTCTTACGTAGGCTTTGGTGGGCAGCCGACCTATCGCACAAACAGGATTCTGTGACGTCGTAAAGAAATAGCCAGAAAATGGAAGGGCAGTCGCCTCTGCTGCCTGTGTTTTCCCTAATATATTCGTTATTTTTTCGAAGTTTGCGGTAAAATTGGTCCCTTTGTTTTCAGGGCAGAGGATTGGCGTCTCCAGGGGAGATGCGCTATTGCGCTCTTTAAAGGAGCCATGAAGACGAAATACAGAAAGACTGGTTAGTCCCGATAACAATGATACCAATCTCATCGCAATCTTCAAACAAATAACGGAGATATTAAAGAAAGCGTGTGAAGCAGTCGCGACCCCCTAGCCAATTTCCCGCAACTTTTCTATGACGTCACGCAACCTTGTTTGTGCGATTGGCGGCCGCCTAACTCAGCTGTCGCGACGACACATGAGTGGAGGTCTGTAATGTGGCCTCTAGTTCCATTTGACCGCATCACTTGAATGCTAACGTGCAGTTAACGCACTGAAAATTGTGTTTTATTGTTGGCCCCTATGACGTCATTTTTGCTCATAACACGTCACTGTGGCGCAAAATTGGAAATTTTTTAAATACTTCTTGCTTTTTTTTTTCGTTAAAAAACATCTTTTGGGGCTGTAATGGAGCTGAGTGAGATACTGAATCCTAGTTGTTTCGAATTAAACGAAGTTGTATTTTCTCTTCATGGCTCCTTTAAAGGGACAGAGGCCAGATATGAGCCGCCTAGGTGGTCCAGCGGCTTATGTGTTGTGATGCTCAGCCAAAAGACGTGGGCTGGAACCCAACCAGGGGCGGTCGCTTTTTAAAGCGAAAGCTTTCTTAGTGCGACTGATGGCGTTGTCAAAAAAAAAAAAAAAAACTAACGCATTTCCCCATAGACCGGTTGATCGAGCGAAAAGCTCTGACAGCATTACTGGGTACACGGAGCGTGCGTGAAACCGGGCTTCTTTCTGTTGTGAAAACTGTCGCTCGAAAATCGAGAAGAACAAACGGTTTTTAATAAGACAATGCACGTATCGGTCGTGAAGAAGGAGTACTACAGTATACCATTATATCCTGAACCACGTATCGGTATAGACCTTTTTTTTATTTTCTTCATCCTGGGAGCGTCCATTTCATCAGTGGGCTGTGCTAGCGGAACAATTGGCCAGTCGACAGGAAGCTGTAACTGCGCATGCGCAATACAGCCCAGAACGTGCTCTGATCTCATTAAAGATTAATGGGTGAAAACGTTTATACATTTAGATCGTCCGTAGAGGCGTTTACTTAGTGGGCGAAAAAATTGTCGCACGGGTTCGTTCCTCGTTTTGCGATTTGGGCCTTCGAAGGTTGGACGCACTTCTAGCGAAAGCTTTTCGACGCACTTTTCGACGCAGTTTGATGTGGGAAAGCTTTCGCTTTCTCTCGACTTTCTTCAGGGAGGGATGGGAAAGTTTTCCAGATGGAGGCGAACAACGAAAATGCCCGTGTGCCTGAAAAGATCGTCACACGTTGAATTCCCAAGACGGTGAAAAATAATCACCAGCCCTCCATTTCGGCACACGTCATGTTCCAGGTGAAGCGTGTGTGCTTAAAATGACCAATTTTTCAGGTGGGGGAGTGAGGAAGACGTTAGACATCACTGGGCCTTGTGAGAAGCGGTGTATTGAGCCCTATCTATAGGAGGGGCACTCACGTGGGCTGGATGACCAGTAAGATTGTCTCGAAAAGGGCGTAATGCCTTGTCGCCCGCTTCCTATTGGTCTGATGACCAGCCGCATATGAGGTGGGGGAAGAGTGTGTGTGGTGGTGTTTACAAATGCGCCTTTCTTCACGTTCTGAGTTCTCGCCAATTTATTATAGCGAGGAACTAACGATGAAAATTATTCACTTGACTGCGGGAAGTATTGGGTATGGCTGGATGCATGCAAATTTCATCCCCGTTGAATAACTTCAAGAGAAGAAATTGTACGTCGTGTGAAAATAACGTTTTATTGCTTTGCTTGTTCAACAACAAAATCGGCCACTCCGAATCGCAGGCCACGGGGTACTATATCGGGCCGCGAGGTGCAAACGCGATTTAAATAAAATAGCGAACACTAGGAAGGCTACAGAAAAAGGTTAACAAATATACACGGGACACGCGCTACGCGTTTAACTGCCCCGTCTACGTGTTAACCCTTCTCTGTACCCCTACCCGCTCCTCCCTCACTCTTGAGGAGGAGCGCCTTTGGCCACAACTACGAGAAGAATCTCTCCCCTGCCGAGCCCACCTGCATAACATCCACCTCTCCCTCTACCCATCCGCTCTCTGCCCCCGCTTCGTCGAAATGGCCACGGTCCAACACCAAATTTGGGATTGTGCAGAGGACCCATTGCCTGTCAGTAATTCCCCTGACCAGTGGACGGAGGCGTTCTGCCGCGCGTAATCCCAGTTCCAAAAGGAGCTCGTTACTCGAGCGGCTGAAGTCGTCGCGACCCTCAGCGCAGCGGCCACCGCGCCCTAATCCTTTGTGACAATTAAATTTATTTCCATCTCTCTCTGTCTGACTGTCCCCGTTCTACTCCACTCGTTTATTTTAGGTGCGGACCAACTCGCCCAGCGAAGCATTCTAAACGTGATTCAGTTCGCTTAGTGTGCCTCGGTTCCCTAAAATAGTCTTTCCCGCATCGCATACCTGCATCGCTGGTTGCGGGAAAAACACGCTGCCAGGCGGACTGAACTGAGGCGGATTTTATACGCGTGTTTCGAATTGTACACAACTAAACGATTTTGCCGCTTTCGTTTTACCACAAGCAGAAGCAGTTAAACCACACGAGGGCTTGTAGAATTTTTTTCGGTTGCTCCTAAAATAGCTCTTGAACGGAAGAGGTAGCAGACGATGCCACCGAAAAGTGTACAGCCGAAAAAGTACGAAATCAAGTGGGCATAAGTGTAGTGAATGACTTCTTCGGTTGGGGAAAGCAGTACAGTTAAAGCAATTCTGCCCGGGCATGAAAGCAAGCGTGCCTCTTCATTCCACCTTCCGGAAGTTCACCAAAAGAAAAGAAAAAAGACGGAGAAAAAACGAGAATGGCGACTGAGTGCCCTTAACGGTCGCCGCGCACTCGCTGTCTGCGCCTTTCGTGTCCAGACTACCCGAGCGCGCATTGCTACTTGCTCGGCAATGCCGGTTGGATATCTCCTGCTCCAACGCTCTCCAATGCGTTGGTGGTAACGTAGACGTAGGGGAAGAAAGGACGAACGAAGAAAACCGGGGAAAAATAGGGACGCTTTTCCCCCCTTTCTTCCTTTCTATTCGTTCCTCCATAACTACTCTATGCTCCCTTGCTCTCCTACAAAGGTCGAGAAAGAAGCGATTTGTTCTTCTGGATTTCTCTTTTGAGTTTTCGAACTCCTTCACACGTAGCATACTTTTCAACTGTTTATACTAGCGGGGAAACGGTGGTCAATACTCTCTACATTACTCGCCAGAAGAACGTGGAACGCGAAAAGGAGCTAACGCGGGAGTGCAGGGAAGGAGAGAGTGAGGAAAAAACAAACAAACAAACCCGGACGCCAGCGTTTATTTTTAAAATTCCCGCCAAGCAAAGTGAGCATTTACCGCGCTGCAAGACGAACAACTGAACAAAGCAATCCTGGCGTGTGGACGATTACGTTCGAGATGCGCGCGCGTTGCTCACTTTTCGCCGTTTAGGAATCCGTGGAATGAGGGCCTGCAGGTTGCAATGCGGGCTACGCGGTGTCGAGTTCCTTTTAAATGCGAGTGCCTGGTTGGTTGAGGTCCCCACGGATGGTTTTTATTTACACGTCCAACAAGCGTGCGTGCATGCTTGCAGGAGTAGAATTGAAGAGAAAAAAAACTGCCGGATACTTTCAGCAATACTCGGAACGGTCTTTATTAGTTCCAGAACGTTTGGGCAATAATACTTTCGAAAATGGGCAAGCGCATAACCACAGCCAAAAGTTCTGTAAAGGCTCACGAATAGGCGATTTCAGAAGGTGAACTAACGCTAGTTTTCTAGAGTTAGTAAGAAATTACTGACTTATATGCTTCGCAGTTTATTTATTAGCCCTTTACTCAGGAAAGGTAAAGAAAAATGGCTGGTATGTCACACAACTGACGCACTAAACAAAGGTTGGCTTTGCTGGTGTAAAAGAAAAAAAGAAAAACGAGCAAGCTTGACCAGGCGGACAGGGACTGAGAAGAACAAAGTGTGGTGAAAGTCGAGGCTCGGACTTAAATCACTATAATAAGGTCTAATCCCTCTCTCTTCCTCAAGGTTAAATACGGCGGGTTGAAGGTGATATTCATGATGATAGTCGCACGAACAGGCATGCCCACTCGGGGGGATTGGCCAAGGAGCTGTGCACACGTGAAGACAGCTGAACATAGTGCGCATAGGCATTAACCTCTTCCACTGACACGGGCACTGTTTGCTTCTGTCATTCCGTAATAGTCACTGGGTTTCCCTGGGGAGAGACTCATTTACAATTTCTGATTCTCTTCAGGGGGGTATGCGTTCCGCTGGCGTGTTGTTTGGCACAAAACCATTGAGGTGTCACTATAAAACTCACACAGAGACCAAACTACTGTTCTCATTCACAGCACAGCACGGATCGACGTTACTCGCTGTCAGACAGGGAACTATCGGACTTAGCTTCGCAAGCGGGAAGCCCGTTGATCAAAATATCTGCTGTGGTTATTGTTGTTGGTGGTGGCGGTGCTTAAATGGGCTCTGCAACGCTTCCGATAAACGCTTTCACTCTTTCCTTCGCGCCTGGAAACACTGTCAAAGCTATAATTATCAACACCACGGAGCGGCACTTGCGATGATATGCTTGCCAGAGCAGAACTATCCACCTTCCGTTTCTGCTTTGCTTTGTGGATTTTTTCTGAAGTGGCTGTCGAATGAGCTTATTGCTGCAACAGAGAGGAAGTTGCCAATGGCCGCTACATTGCTGTAATGACGTAATTTGAGCTCTAAAAAAAAGAGAAGACTCGGGAAAGAGGCAGGAATCTTTTGAGTAAGTTTGGAAGTTATCCGATGGACATCGAGCTGTAATTTTTGGCTGAGGTACTTTGTGGCCCCTATATTCTAAGTACTGTTGTGTTTTTTAACTACGTCCTAAAAGCGTTTAAGATTTATCCCAAGGCTGGTCTTGAAAACCCGCAACGTGAAGAACTGCGCACCGATGTCATAATAATATTTGCAAAAGAAAAGGCCAGAACACTTTTCGAAAGCTCTAGTCGTGAGCTTTCAAACTCAACTGAAAAAAGTTTCGAAGGCCCATCTGCAAAACTTCTTGAGTTATGGCCCGTTTACACTGTCCAGTCGATGGTCGTGTACTTACAGAAAGACAGACATACAGACAAATTTGTAACAAACAAACAAATTTTGAGCAAATTACCAACAAACAAATCAACCTACAGGCAAAAAATAAGTGGATCCTTCAACTGAGTGAGCCCATATGTCGCGTTGGCGCACGTTTTCTCATTTCAGAAGTCATTGGTCAAAAATAGAGTTTGCGCAGGTACAACAGCGCAAATGCGTGCTTTGCGCTATTCAATTTCTTACTTGTATTTTTGCAGTGAAGATCTCAGTGGCTACGATCCAGCAGGTCGTCTCCGGCGACACACCGAACGTATAAAAATTTTTAGCGTTTGGAAAAAAAAATAAAAAATTAGCTAACGATTACGATACTCCCTAATGCGATATTTGGGCGCAGCAGCAGTGCGCTGAGGCAGCACTCACTCGTGGGTTCTCTCGACGGTAGCGATGATGAGCCTCTGCGTCGGCGGCGCGAAGTGCGTCTCAGGAAGGGACCGAGAACTGCGTCTTAAGTGAATGCACATCATAGTCACGCGCACGCCCCTCTCACGCTTTCGCCAAGCGTCGAGCAGTCTGATTTATTCTGATACTAACAACTGATTTATTCAACGGCTTACGCCCCCGAATATAAAAAAAAATTGGCGCATGCGCCGAACATACATATGCGAAACGTTTTGCATACGTGTTTTGCATATGCATGTTCGGCGCATGCGCCAATTTGTCTGGTATTTGGGGTCAGTTGTTAGTTGCGCTCGTCCTGTTGTCTCCTCTTTGTGTCGTCCTTCCGCGCAATCCTCATGGCCTCTTCTTTTTGTCCGTGTTTTTCTTGCGCTGTTTTTCACCATGAATCGGAAACTGCACCAACTAGCCCAACTTAACTTACTTACTTACTTCCGTATACTTTGGCCTTGTGAATTTCACACTGGTCTTCCTCACACTCGGCGCTCCTGCGGCTCCCGATTTCTGGTCTTCGCGCGACACGTGGCCAGTTTCAATACCGCGTTCCGCACACAAGTTCTTCGGAAGCTTCCATCGACCTTTCACTTGATCCCTCCTTTATCTCCGCTGATCCGCACTGGTCCCCAGGCGCTGCGGTCGTTCTCAACAGCTACCCTTCCCTCTCCGCGTTCGTTTGGTCCACCGCAGTCACTCTCGGCGTCTACACGCAGCAATCATCGTTACACCCAGGCTTTTCCGATTGAGTTTGCTTTTCAACGCTTCTGGTACTGGGCGGGAGGACAACGCTTCTGTGGCCGCACTCCCTCCGCATCATTTCACTGGCCGGGATTGTCAGACTCCGCCTTGACCTGTCCGTGCGTGCCCGTTTGGTCGATACCATCTGACGGGCGAAGCTAGACCGTTGATTCGGCCCCTTCATCTGCGCCGAGGAGAAGTTGTAAGCGTGCTCTGAAGAGGGAAAGGTATGGATACGTTGGATGTCCACGTACGCGTTGGTAGATATTACGTTTCAGTGAAACAAATGGATCACTAACAACGGGCGTGCAATGAACTGCGGTCTACAAAAATACCCCCCACAAAAATGCCCTCGTGGCGATGTAGGTACCTTATAAATAAATCTATAAATAAATAAATAAATAAATAAATAAATAAATAAATAAATAAATAAATAAATAAATAATAAATAAATAAATAAATAAATAAATAAATAAATAAATAAATAAATAAATAAATAAATAAATAAATAAATAAATAAATAAATAAATCACGACACGGAAAACGAATTTATATAGGCGGCGAAACGACCCATTGCGGAGGGAAGCGGGCGAGCGGCCATATAATGTCACGATGAAGACCAACGCGGGCTAGAAAGCTTTGTAGCTACGACAGCGAAGGAGATGAGTAGCGGCCCCTGATGGGCGAAATGATGGCGGCCATAATTTAATCCGGGACTGCGCAGTGAGATGCCGATCGCCGTGGCCGTGTAGTTTCTTCTGCGGCGACAGATGTCGCTCTCCTAACCTAGGCCAAGAGCTTGTGACGTTATCTGGCCGCTCTGAAAAGCATCGATTCCACTCCTGTCTTGTCTTACTCCGTGATCCACGGTAGAGCGCTCAGGTAGACGAAGGGATGGACGATGAACGTTTGAAGCCAGAGAACATACGACGCGGGGCAGTGGGCAGAGGCTGTTGTTGATCGTTGGGATCAGGGCGATGGTTTTCCAGCAGACAAGCCACGGATGATGGTGGTGGCGATGGCGAGCATGATGATAGGGGTTTATGGTGAAACACATCTACACGAGATAGAAACCCCAGTGAAATTGAGGAGAGAGACACAAGGCGAAGGGCATATAAATGGCAATACAAAGATGACAGACAGACAGACAGACATGCATGCACGCACGCACACACGCGCGCGCACACAAAATTTGACAACCTAATGGGACATGAGCGATTGGGAGAAGGAATAGGAGTGGATTTGCAAAAACAGAGACCGAAAAACAAAGCGACGAGATGTGAATGTGCTGGAGCAGCGCAGTGGTCGGGCGCTTGAGGGCTGTGTTGTTTAGATGTTCGGCAAAGGACACACAGAAAAAGGAAAAGCAAAGACCAATCAGCCTAACCGGGAGTCATAGCACGACGGGCCGGAGCAAGTTGTTTTGTATTGGAGTCGGGCAGATGCGAAAAAGAGAATGAATGCACAGGAGGCCGTTGGGAAAGCTGGAGGTCGGAGAAATTGGGTGCGGAACAAACAACTCCGCAGGTAGCCCTGATAGGGAGCCATAGAAAAACGGTAAGAGGGAAGAAGGGGGAGAAACGCGCTTCCTATTCGGCGAGCTCGTAAATAGGGGAGACTGCTTCCGGAACGTGCGCTGCGGCTGGAGCGAAAGAATAGGGAATTACGAGCGTGAAAGGCGCGCTCGGAAACACCGACGAACAGCGCAAACCGCACGTGGCGAGTTCTTCGGCAACGCCCTCCCTCGTCGTTGCGTACAGTTACCGGTGTTGTGCAGTGAGGAACACGCGTGGAATGAGAGTTGCGTACGTTTCCGTATTTTTCTTTTCGGGTAGGTTTGTTTATGACGGGAAACATAGCTTCACGAAACCTGGATGCCTTTTTATCTAGGCGCCGCTCCTCGGAGCCGCGTTTCGGAAGCGGGATTACGTCTGTTAATCTACCTATAGCTTTAACATGATTTAGTTTATTAATGCCCGGTGGTTGCTGTGGTTACTGTAATAGAGTTTTAGCATATGGTTACCGTGTTCGCGTTACCGTTACCGTGTTACCGGAAGCCGGAGTTTCCGTTTGCCGCTGAAAACGGTAGGACACGTTTTATCGCACTGTTTGCGGTTTGCGTATCCCGGCCGCCGCGTTGCACGTAGCGACATCAAATCACACATAATTTTGTTTGTCATATCTATTTGCTGTCGTTTGAAGTAGCTTGAATGTTTCACTTTTTGAATGAAGCGTTCACAATTGATTGTTTTGAGAATACTGTAGCCATCACCCGTAGAGCTTTAATGAAGACAACATTTCGGTGGCGCCACCTACTGTGGGGAGTTGGAATCAAGGTAACCTAGAATTTACGCCAGTGCTAAATAGTTCGGCAAGAAATGAGTAAATTATTTTGTTGTAATTACTCAATAATGTACAATAAGTAGCCCAGCACAATTGTGGAGGCGTAAAAACACTTTGCGAACTCAGAAACCTCTCTGTACTAGTTGAGGCGGGTGGGGCTTAGCACGAGTAGGGGCGGCCATTTTGCACGCCCATCTGAGAAAAATAGTCGTTTGTCGTGCTCCGGAGCATCATGTAACAGGAAAAACGGGATAAACAACATCAACTAAGAATAATTTTATCGGCTGTAGCTAGCATCAAGCACTCAGCGCACTGCATTTGCTGTAATCAAGACGCGAGGGTACACTTCGTCTGCTCAGGAAGCTCACTGGAGACGGTAAAACCTGTTCCGGTATGTCACCGTTTGCGGCAACTTATCGCGCATGCGCAGTCGACTCCCGCAAGCACGGTAGACGGTAACGTAAACACGGTAACGGTATGCTCAAGTTACCGTTACCTCTATTCTAGAACAACTTTACTGGCCACGATAATTGAATAAAATCTTTAGAGCTGCCCACTCTCAGGTTTACTTAGGCTTACGTATTTATTCATATTTTTGAAATCCGAAAAAAGTAATGTCTTTACAGGTCATTCACATGAGGATTTGTTGCCGTAATGTGAGGTAGTTTGAAAAAGAGGTTGTTCCGTGGTTTCCGCAGAAGTTGAGGTGATGAGAGAAGAACACCAATCACGCGTCGCGCACTTCGTACCTTTAGCATCATCGTCCGTAAGAACTCCAAATGGCTCAAGTCAAAAATATCTTCGAGGGGCTGCCGAATAGCATTGATGTGAACTCGCAGTCGAAAAAGGCACCACTTTCATGGTGTAATTGGCAGGAAAAGCTGCGTAGCCAACAATTTTTCGCGAAAATTGTCGCAGTCCACGCTAAAGATAAGCCTCAAAAAAGTCGTAATGGACTCATGTCCTTATACCAAACTAGCAGAGTAAGAGTGAACGCTCAGCGAAATAGAGCATTTCATTTATTTCTTCCCCAAAGGCCCAGACGTATTGTTGCGTAAAGGGGGACACATGAGGTATACAGCGCTATCATCTGACGAAGGTGGTAAGGGTAGTAAGTGTTAGTAAATGGTAGTAAAAGCAACATACGGCTGTTGTTGCCTAAAAATGACTTCCCTAAAAAGGACAGCCGTCGCTATTGGAGATCGAACCCACAACCTAGATATCAGCATATACAAACAAAGAGTAGCGTCAATCGCCCATAGCGTCAAGTGATAGTCGTTAACTTTAATACGATGGGATTGACCGACCCCTTTTAAAAGCCAGAAGGGAGAGAGCCCCCACTGGCGGGCCTGGGCTCGCGCTAAAAAAAACGAAACAAAAAACATCGGAACTAGTAGATCGTACCGCTTCGGCAGTAAGGGAATCACTTAATTACCCAGGCACTACCAGCGTTTCTTGTCGCGATTACCGCGGTGGTGTTACGCAGCGCATTCAAGGCTCGTTGGGCAGGGAAAGCACCTGATTTGAAAAAAAAGGCGCGAAAAAGAAAAAGAAAAACGGTGGCCAGGACAAGGGCTCGCCTTTATTGCGCAGAGCAGGCAATCTCGAGGTTCTCTCCAGCACACAAAAAATACGGAACGGATAAATAAAAACATGACAGAGTACGGGTGAAAAGAAACAAGCAGGGGGGAGCACTTTCTTCCTCGCACCACTTGACCATAGCAGCTTTACCGCTGGCAAAAAAAGAAAGAGATGAGAAAGGGAGGGGGAGAAAAAAGAAAAGGGTGTTGAGATTGGTGTGTTATCTGAAGGGTGCCCCTTTGGAGAATGCAGTTCTACGCAAGAGTGGCGCAGAAAAAAAAAGGAAGTAACACAAGTGGATTCCGGAAACTTAAACGAAATAATAATACAGGCGGGAAAGATGGGACCGGGGCGGCGAATTCAACTCTCCCCGAAGTCGTTGGCAGGAAGGCTATTGTAAATGTGTCAGGTAGCCGGGCCCCCACCTGCCGACCCGCTCAAGTGCAATTTCACGCCGAGAGGGCCGAAGAAAGTGGCTGGGAATGTACCTACAGACAGTTACTTCTGAAGCAACAGAAAAAAAAAAAAAAAGGAAGGGAAAGGAGAAAGCAGAAACCCCTTCGCGCGTGGATGCGCCCATACCGATGTCGCTTTATATGCTTGCATTGTAGGGAACTAGGAAACAACGAGATAGCAAGGCAAAAGAAAATTCCACAAAACAAGGAAGTAGGTACAAGAAAATCGCGGTCAAGAATAAAAAAAAAAAAGACTTGGAGAGCCAGTGCCACTGAGCACCACAGAGGTACGCTACTTCTCATAATACATAAGGCGTGCCAGCTTCGATGGCATTCCCGGTGGTTCCAGTCAGTCCATTTCGTTTACCCTGTTTTTGTCTTCCAACCTTCATCGATCAAACACGCTCTGAAGGGCATATTCGTGGAAACGATAACGTTGTTCGTTCGGACGCTGCCAGACTTCTTGTTGTATAGTGAGCACTGGGTGGAAACGAACGTTCTTTTATCGGTCCAGGTGCGTCCGAGCATAGGACTGTCGCGTGTGTGTTGGGGCGTTTGCTGTACGCTGGAGAGGCTGTTGAAGAGCGTGAATTTGGTGCTGGTTGGTGCCTTGCGGGGCTACATTTATCTCCCGGCCTGTTTACGCAGTACGCGCCACTCACTCACTCACTCACTCACTCACTCACTCACTCACTCACTCACTCACTCACTCACTCACTCACTCACTCACTTGATCACTCACTCACTCACTCACTCACTCACTCACTCACCCTCACTCACTCAATCACTCACTCACTCTCACTCCTCACTCACTCACTCACTCACTCACTCACTCACTCACTCACTCACTCACTCACTCACTCACTCACTCACTCACTCACTCACTCACTCACTCCGGGGCAAATGCAGCAAGAGCGTCCGCTTTGAATCAATTGCACATTCATATTCACTGCACTTTCATTAGGAACCTTTCAGGTGAGTGGGGGGCACTGAACCGAACTTCCTCTAGTTAGACGGCGCCACTCTTGACGAAGTTCTCTTCATCTTGCAAATAGTACCCCCCCCCCCCTTCCTCCAAAACATAATCAAAAAGCCTCCGTTGCTCCAAGTTTGGAAATGACCTTGCCATAAAAACTTTTCCTGCGGAGGAGCAAAAGGCCTCCGCAATCACCTGCATACTTCCACTCGTGCAGAGCCGAATGCGCGTGCAGTCGTTGGAGCCTTTCCGGCTTGGCAACCGCGGAATGCCATCTCCAGTTCCCGCTCCTCGCAATTTATTGAGCGTTCCGCACCGCGCTGCGGCGAATTCCTTTTGCGCTTGCCGCGCCACAGTTGGCAGTGGTTGTTTGTCAAGATATCTGGTTGCACACAAGTACAGCGCCATGTCGTCTCTCGTGTTTTTTTTTTCTTTCTTTTTTGTCGTCTGCAGTCGTCGCGGGCGAGCCGGCTCTAGTTTCGCGCGGTGCCCGACGACGGTGACAGGTGCCGGGTTTCGATTCTATCGATTAGCCTGATTAGGAAATTGTATTTTGTTGAGAAAAAAATTCGTTGCTTCGTAGGGCGAGCCCTCGGCAACAGCATGTGCAGCGCACCCTGTCAGGCAGTCGTAATAAATGGAAGTGCCACGACACCATCTGCGCTTCGCGCGCGCACATTTGCGTCCGTTAATAGCAGTGCAGTACCCTTGGCGGCACTACTTGACATCCGCCGCGGTGGCTTAGTGGCTAAGGCGATGCAGCGTGCGATTCTGGCCGCGGTAGCTGCTTTTAAGACGCAGGCGAAAAGCCAAACGCGCACGTGTTTAGGTTCCGGGCACACTTAAAAATACCAGGTGCACGATATTACCCGGATCCCTCCACTAGGGCGCGCCTTATAGCCCCAGTGTCCAAACCTAAAAATTTGGAATTTCTGACACTACTTGAAAGGCCACAGCACGGCATTTGCATATATTGTGTGCATCGCCCTAGCACGTCTATGTGATATTCAAATCACTGGCTGGCCTCTCTGGCTAATCACACCAAATTTACAATGTTCTACTCTCGCTCCCGACAAGTCCGCCTAAGACACAGAATGACGCTTACGAACCCTTCTTTTGCAAAACGACCAAATTTTTTTTTTATTCTTTACCTAACCAAGGCATCTGCATCACATGTGGAATTCCGGACACTTCCGGAACATATTAAAGCAAAGCTTTACTACTTTCGTCCAGCGCTTTCGCGGAGGATGCGCAAAGTAACCTTTTGACCGGAGACAGACCCCGGCGCCACACCCCTCATAGCGCATCCCGTGATTCGCCGGGCCCGCTGTCGGCGCTGCGCACAAGGCCCCATTTTAAGTCATTCTGCTCACATCGCGGCCGCTCAGCTGATCGGCAGCCGACCAAACCCGCAGCCTCCCACGCATGCACCGCTGGGTCGTCTCGGGTGTCTCGGGCTACGTGACTCGTCTCGCGCCCGCCGAAGGGGAACGGCGTGTTCGCCGTGAATGAACGCCGCGTTCGCCGGGCCTCCTTCTGTGAGCGTTGCACGGGACCGAACGGCTTTGAGACGTGGTCGGTAATACAGCTAAACCAAAGGTTAACCAAGCGAAACGGAGACTCAACCAGACTAAGCCAAGCTTTTGCTTTGCATATCCAAGGTTGCTGAGCTAAAGGCCGCAGCCATTTTTATTTGAACACGTCCTCAGTTTTAAAGCGAAAGACAGATACACGGTGACACCCTTCCCGGTAACGTACGACTAAATTCCGTAAATAATCTTTTGTATCCCACCTAACCCCATAAATTTGCAAAAGCTGTCTAGGACACTCTCCGGACATTTGTTATCCCAAACAACTATTCTTCCCCCTTTATGTTGTACCCCCAATACGCACCGCGAAACACAACTTCTCGCTACGTTGGCGGGTGCGATGCGCTAGCGAGATACCCCCTGAGATTTTAATTTTAATAAACGTATTAAGAAAGTATGTTCCTCACCAACTTCTTGGGCCTTGGTACGCTTAGAGGACGTGATATTCTGTTCCTAGGTAGGTACAAGCCCGGAACTTCCTGCGCGCACCCAGCGTCATCTACCGGTTCGCTTGAAACATTCCTATAGGTGACCGGTAAAAAGCGCAAAGGCTCATGGGTACATTGTTTTCTTCCGCGGAGTGCCGCCACTTCCGGTTCAGGCGCTCTCCTGGCCTCCCGTACGCTGTCGGATTTCACGCGCGTGTGTGCATGTTGTTTATTGTTTACACCGGGGAAAGAACGCTCATGCATCGGAAATTCCATAAATAAAGACGATTAACCCTACTAAGGTTTATCTGACAGGTAAGCACCCTGTGACAAATAAACAACGCGCACACACGCGCCTGGAAGCTGCCGGCTTACGGGAAGGCAGGAGAGATCTCGAACCGGAAGTGGCGGGAGCAGAGGACATACCCGTGAGCCTTTGCGCTTTTTACCGGTCACCTATTCTTTTGGGCAACGGCAGAAAATCACTCCCTCCGCTGTTTGGCCTCAGTAGCTTATAGGGTAGCATCGACGGGTTTTGGCGCCAACGCCTTGGGTTCGAAGCCCCAGCAACGCCTTTCCAAGAGCCGTGATGTTTTTACTGAAAAACCTTAGCTCAATTATACGCATTTATTCCCGTAAATAGGGGTCGTTTGGTATCCTTTAGGTCGGCTTTGAGGTGGGGCGCAGCATATCAACGCGTTTAATTAATGCTCTGCCTCGCACCCGTATTGTTATGGTTGTACCTATCTGCGAGCGGAATATCACGTTCGCTAAGTGCACTTTGGCCCAAGAAGTGGGTGGGGGGCATACTTTTTTTAATGCGTTTATTCAATTTTGAATACGCTTAAAGTAAATTTAAAATATAAATACGTTTAAAGTGCATTTAAAATTTATAATGTTTATTAAGGACTGCTTCGCGCGCGGATCATGGTCACCATCGCTTGGCTGCGCTTGCTCGGGCTGGTTACTACATACACATTTGTTTTCTAAACATAGTATAACTCGCAATTGGTAAACCACCGGTGCCGTACACGGAGACATTGAAGTAAAGGGGGACGAATAACTCGATGGAAGGATTACGTGGTGAAAGTTTGGTAAATAAACACGGGCCTTGCGCGAAAAAGACACTACACACAGGACGGACGGGATGAGCGCTCGTCCCGTCCGTCCTGTGTGTGGTGTCTTTTTCGCACAAGGCCCGTGTTTATTCACCAAGATGCAGCAACTCGCCAAACAACAAGTTATTCTGAAAGTTTGGTAGCAGAGGTTGAACTCGAACTGTGCAGCATAGGAGCAATTAGAAGTCTATTGCAGAGGCCTCAGTCCAGCAGTGGGTATAAATAGATGGACAACGACGATTATGATGGTGGTAAAGATATTGTTACGTAGAGAGCGATAAGGTAATGGTTTATTTTCAAGGTGTATTTACAGTGAGGGAGCAGCCATAGAGTTTTATACTAATATGTACTAGAGGGAAATTTGGCGCCACCGTCTAGGGGAGCCGCGCTTCGGCGAGCGTTCCGCTGTACATACCTGGCAGGCACGTTCCACTTGTCCTTGGCATGGCTCATGAACAGGCTGAAAAGTTGGCTCTGGCTGCAGAAAAGCAGCAATATAACTGTAGACGGTTCATCAAATTTGTTTTGTTATTGTAAAATTGAACCTCCACAAAGATTAATTTGTCAGTGATTATCTAGAAGCTTAAAACGAAAAAAAAATGTTACCCGTTTTTGTTAACTGTGACTTCCAGACAAAAAAGAAGCCACGTGGCTAACCAAGCCAAGCAGGTGAGGAACGTCGGTAGCTGCAAAGGCGGCGCCCACGACGGCCCGCCATTACAGCGCCAAATTTCCCTCTAGTATACATTAGTATGAAACTCTAAGGGAGCAGCCTCAATGATGATGATGATGATGATGACGACAACGATGATTATATTTTTTGGTGAATGACCAAGATAGAAGCACCGTTCACGTCCTCCTCTAACTCTTCCCAAATGTACGCACGGGCGTTCTTGCTTTTCGCCTCCGTCTGAAAAGCGGCCGCCGCGGAATCGAACCCGCGTCCTCGTGCTCAGCAGCGCAATGCCTTAGCCACTGAGCCACCACGGCGGGTAGGCGTGGGACTACTTGCCTGAGTTTTGAAGGGCGACAAATCGCAGTTGTACTTAAGCGCCTCTTGATCGACGCCTGTTAGCTTTGTCCCTTGTTCGTTACGTGTGACAGTGAGTGTGCCTAAATTTTTTGTGTATTAAAGAAAAAAAAGTTGTTAGAGCACTGGGTTGCTACTGTGCAAACTTAGGTTCAAATCCGACCGAACCACATGTGTTTTGTATTCATTTACTCTTTACTGCGGTCATTTTATTGACCGGAGAACACAACAACATCATGATGGTGAGAGCAAGGGCGATTGTGAGTAGAGAATTAATCGTTCTAGTGAAAGTTAACCCAGGGACAACGCTATAGACAATACGAAACGCACGCTGGACGGTTACTGTGCATGCATATACTTATTTACACAGTTTCGTCAGCAAATTGCTTCGTGGGTTCGTGAGCGCGCAGTTTGAAGCGCTCTCGACTCACATTTAAAACATGGCGACGGTGCTAACACATGCCTTCGTTGGGCTCTGTACACACTCAACTTTCTTATTGCTTGCCAAAGCCTACATTTTTCTCAGGAATTCTCATACACCGCACCTTTAATACCGGAAGTGTAAATTAATTTATTTATTATGTGTGCCCGCATGGTTCGCACTGTTGCTAACGTTATCTAATTAAAGATAAGGGTCAAGCCTTTTTTGGGCCCTCTAACGGCCCCAAAACGGGCGAACGCACGACGATAATGACGGCGCGCGAAGCGTAATTATCGGTACTCAAGAACAAAAGAGAAAAACGACGGAGAAATTCTCCGCAAGCTGCGAATGACTAATCGTTGAACGTTTGCGCACGGCACCATGTTTCTGGCTGATGGAGACCAGGCTAAGGCGCGCTGCAGCGCTTGCGGCAGTTCAAATCGTTAGAAGCGATCTTCTCTTTCGATCTTTTTTTTTCTCTAGCAAAACGTTAGTTCTCTCGTCTAGGCGATTTCACAGTGAAAAAAAAGAAAAAAAGAAAAAAGGCGCTAGGCCTAATGAGGCTCACTCGCTCTTTTGTCTCTCTCTCTTTTTTTTTTTTTTTGCGGAGCTTTGCGTAGGCCCGTGCGCTTTGTTGAGCAACAAGCGGAGATTAAAATCTGGGATGCATGCTTCCCGGGGATTACCTGAGCTGCCAAAGAGAAGCAGGCGAGACCGGTAAATTTTTATTAGTAAACATCATGTTTTGGGGATTACAATTTGTTGCTGGCTGCAAACCTTTCCGCGTAGGGAAAAAGCAGTGCGGGGGAATGAAGGGTTAGAATATAAAAAAGACATAAGCCATTGTACTCAATGTAGGTGGGTGGCATTGTGCGGAACAATGTTCCGAAAGCGGTTTCCCGAACATCTCTCTCTTTTGAAGTCCTGAACCTCCCCTGTTGTGCACAGTGTCGCGTGAGCAGTTTGTGTGGCTGGCGCTTAGGCTCCGATTTTCGTGATAAGTCTCAATTATCATGCAACGTGTGTCGTACGCTCGATTTGGCGATGAAAGTCGAGAGAACGGAATCAAGAAGAGAGACCTGTTGCGAACTAATAACAATGCTGTTCTTGTTCTTTTAGTTTAATGGAAGTTCGCTGAATTCGAAGTGTTTTGCGTGGAATTCTCCCCAGCGCACTCCGGAATGCCTGGCAATGAAGTCGTACATGAGGCTGCTCGAGATCTAGTCTACCGAGCCCCCCAACCCCCTGCGGATACAGTGCCAGATGAAACAGCGGATGACAGAGACCCACTCACGACATATAGAGAAGTCCTGTACCACTATGGATGCAGCAGGCAAAAGTACCCAGAGGCACACGGCAATCTGAATAGATCCCAGGCCATCGCTTGGCGACAAATTCAGACAGGAACTTTCCCTAACCCACTTCTGTATAGCTACTACTACCCCGGGACAGTCAGCGATCTTTGCAAGACATGCGGCCAATGGGCAGACCTCAAACACATAATATGGGCATGCAGACAAAAGAAAAAAAGATACACAAAGAATAAACATCTTTAACGAGGAGCAATGGGAGACGGCGCTGCTCAGCTCCGAAGAACTACGGCAGCAACTACTGATCCAAGAAGCTGAAGAAGCCGCCAGGGGTCAAGGACTTCTGGCCGACGACTGAAAAGAAGGGCAGGGAAATCCCACTCCTTCCCCTTCTGGCTTTCTGGGAAAAAATAAATGTTTCTCTCTCTCTCTCTCTCTCTCTCTCTCTCTCTCTCTCTCTCTCTCTCTCTCTCTCTCTCTCTCTCTCTCTCTCTCTCTCTCTCTCTCTCTCTCTCGAATTAACTCGATTCGACTGTATAACGATTACCTGTGTTACTTCAGCAAGTCATGCGTTTTTGTGCAAATGCAGATCGTTACATGGTCGGGGGGTGAGTTTCTCGGCAGGGAATGGTACGCATTAAAAATATCAAAGCCCCTTTCTTAAGAGAAAGATGGTTAAAACGCGAATCTTTCTACCGAGCAAGTAGAGTCAAAGTTCAAAATCCAGGCGGGTCCTATACCGTGTCGGAATGGCGCAATAGGATAGACGTCGGCTTCGTAACGCGAGCGACCCAGGTTCGATTCCGACCAGGGGAAGCGTTTTTAAATCTTTCTTGGGCTACTTAAATGCAAAAATTTTGGCTGTCTGT
This sequence comes from Haemaphysalis longicornis, assembly GCA_013339765.2. Lineage (NCBI taxonomy): Eukaryota > Metazoa > Arthropoda > Arachnida > Ixodida > Ixodidae > Haemaphysalis > Haemaphysalis longicornis. The sequence goes on along the minus strand of CM023457.1, from coordinate 75,929,629 downwards.
ATGTCTGTCTGTGACTCGATTCAGCCACCGGGCCGAAGTGAAGAAAAAGCTGCGCAATAGTCTTATATACCCACAGCCAAATCTAAACGTCTAAGTCCGGTGTCAATGTTAACTTGTCAAAATTGTTGAATAAGAACAAGACATTACGCAAACATAATGTAGAAAAAAAATCTATACATCAGTGATATTTACAGTGTTCCTTTATAAAAATTTACTGATGCTTGATTTTAGCGAAATGAAATACTACATCCACTGCAGAAAAAAAATTCACTCCGTCGCCTGCTGTCGCCCGCGCCACTACAGATTCTGGCAGCATTTTAAGAAATCAAGTGGCAACTGTTACGCAAGGTTCCACGTTCTGCTTGGAACGCACGTGGAGTAGGGCAACGTGGTTCTATGAACGTTGAAGTAGGGCGCCTCGATTCACGCGCGTCTCCGCCGTACGGCAGCGCTGGCATCGAGGAACCCGGTCTGAGGCAGTGGAACGCGGAAAATTTTAATTGACTTGGGCAAATCTCCACCGTGTTTACATTGAGAGGAGCGCGACGGAAAAGGAACAGCATGAGAGGTGAGCGGGAAAGCAAATTAATACATTTACTTGGCAAATGTCGACGAAAGACTATCGTCTTTTGTCAACATTTGCAACGGAAGGAGAAGATACGGAGCCATTTTTTTTCTTGAGGCGCTTGATGCGCCTTCGCTTATCCTCATCATCGTTTTGTAAAACCCATTGTGTAAAGCTGGCTTTCCTGCAGTGCGTTTCGGTGACGGGACGGTCGCCGTCCACGACGAATAGAAAGCTTCGCGTTTAAAACTTGACCTATTTTAGGTTCTTTGCACTTTACATCTCCAAAGCCACGCACAACCTTAAAAAAGAACGAATAATCACTGCGCACTGATGGTTTGGCACCATCGAAGCTTGTGCACCTCTGATAACGTGTTTCCGATATAAAAAAAGAATGGGGGAAGAGGGGAAGCTCTGAGGCTTAGGAGGGAAACACTATGCATGCTACGCTGTGCGTGATGTAGGCATGGTTTTATATATTTGGTATGGCGTACGGGAACGAACCAAGTCACTGCACAATTTCAGGTTCGTGAACACTATTTATCCCGACGAGATGGAATAGGCTAGCGCCTGTCGATGCACTATAACACTTGCAGATGTCCGCCGGAACTGATGATCTTGAAAGGTCTGCGCATATGCATGGAGATCGCTTCGCCCAAGATATTGAACGGCACTATTCTTGTTATTTATTAGTTGAACATTATCAATGGGATGTGGCTTCTGAATTGATACTTACACGTAACGGTTTTTAAAGATGACCGTCTTTCTTCGGCTACCCATAAGCGCGAATATTTTGGGCTGTCTGTATGTCAGGCATGGGCCTGTCAGGCATGGGCCTGACTGTCCCTTTATTCAGCTGGCCAATCAAAAGTTCAAATAATTTTTGAACAAGAAGTATATGCGTGTACGACCGTTTCGAACAACTAAAGATAGGAATACTGGTCGTACATGTCAAGGTTGTTCAGCCAAACGAATTAATAGGCATATTTGCGGCAAAGCATAACTAAATACCTGACAATAGCAGCGTTGTTGTGCTGAAAAATACTTGTCGGGTTTTTTAGGCAGTAATGTGAAAGTGGTTCTTGCAGTAGCAAATAAAGAGAAGGCACGTTGAAAAGGGTGTCTAAAAAAGGTGTAAATAAAAAACCACTTAAAAAAAAACGCCTACTCTAGATGTTTTAAAAGCACTGCAAACAAAAGTTCCCAGCAGATGGCGCGTCCGCGGACGCTGCGAGCGCGGGAAAATTGAATTGAGCAAGCCCGCATTGCCTTTTTTGTGGGAGCAGCTAGAGGTGAGGGAGAGAGCGTGAGAACTGGGAAGGGAAGAAAGAGGACAGGGCATTACGTTGCAGGGGTGGCAGAAGATTACCGTCGTTCGACGAAATTAGCAGCGAAGCGAGCACGTACGCGGGCAATGTTCCCTGTTTGCTTTCTGGCTCTCCTTATTTCGGCTAGCCTCCACCTTATTTCTGCCCACGGACGCCGCAAAAATCTCTACCACGCGGAGGCTGACAGCTTCGCTGTAAAAGAAAATCTTTACGCGGGATAACTTCACAACTCCATTTGGTAATGAGTTTTGTTTACAGGGGAAAAAAAATTGTCGCAAAAAAATAGTCCCAGAAAAAAATGGTGCCGGGAAAAACAAAAACTAATGAAAAAATGGTCCCACTGACAATCCGGGAAAAAATGGCCCCATGCTCCAGTCGACCTGTTTCCCTTCAAGTTAGCAATAAAGTTCAGATCTGACTAATTTGAGAGGGAACACGTCGACTGGAGCATGGGACCATTTTTTCCCGGATTGTCAGTGGGGCCATTTTTTCCGGGACCATTTTTTTCGGGGCCATTTTTACCTACACCCGTTTACAATGCTGTCATTGAATTGAACTCCCTCTTGAAAAGTTGTGTATTTTAATACTTTGTATATCTTTTTCCCGGTTTCGTTCGTTTGCTGAAAAAGTGTCGCATGCCTCAGCAGTGCAAAAGCGGTACTTTATTACCTTATTTTTACACTTAATTATAAGAGGTACCCCCGGCAGTTCCCCATCTTGGGACCTTGTTTGTAGTACCCTTGTACTAGCCTTTTTAGATGCAACGCATCTCTTTAACTCGCCTTGTCCCGCGTTGTCGCGGCGTAGTCCGCATCCCTCCCCCATTCTCCTCGACGCGGCAGCTGCGCGCTCTGCCGCTCTCACCGCAGCGCCATCTGTGCAGTCAGCGCGGTCAGCGCGCGGTCTGCATCTGCGGTCTGCATCTGCGGTCTGCATCTGACCATCTGCGCGGTCAGCGCGCAGCTTGCGCTCGGTTAAAAAATTTACACCATCTTCCCGCGAGGGGAACCATGGGGTAGATGCGACGCATCGGGGGTGAACATGCTGCGTAAATAGGATACACAACAACAGCAATCCACACGCTGACATCGCTAACATAACGGAAACGCAACGGCAACAACCCCCGATGCGTCGCATCTACCCCATGGTTCCCCTCGCGGGAAGATGGTGTAAATTTTTAAGTGCGAATGCACTTCTTAAGCCAGCCTGAAGCGTCCGCCGCCGTCCGCATTCCGCCGCCGTCCGCATAGCAATTAACAGCTGCGGGTGCGCGTGCTCCTCGTCTTCCTTGGCAACGGGGGGAGATGGGCGCGCGCTGCCTGGCCGCTGACATGGCACATACCCACGTGGGGGATTGGCCAAGAATCGGGCGTGAGAAGGGCTAATGCACCCGCTTAAAGGAGTACTGACACGAAATTTCAAAGCTGAGATCCGCTCTAGCAATCAAGTACAACGACAACACAAATAGGTGTCTGTGAATAAATGCATCTTTCTTTCTTTGTAGTTGTGGTGTGTGTGTGTGATCTCTCTTTCGCGAACATTACCGAACCGCGCAAATTCAACTCTTGCATTCGCACTTTCACATTCTTCCCCTCGGGGAAATGCGGGGAATTTTTTGTACTATGGTTGTACTTTATGAAATCAATAAAATACGATTTGATTTGATTTAAATGCGCGCTACTTTCTACGGGCTCTCATTCTTCTCAGTCCCTCCCCCATTATTCCTGGGTCGGAATGTTTAACGAGGCGATTTAAAAATGTAGCTCCTACAAAGACGTTTTTTCACAATTACCGAAAAACAGCGGCTGATCCTCCCGGCGGAGTTGATACGTTACCGTTAGCGAGGCGGCAGAGCGCGCACAACCCCGACGTCCAACACCGGCTTCTTCGCGTAAAGGTTCGAAAGAACAAGCGTAAAAAAAGAACGAGAGAAAATAACTCTATTCGGCGCATTTAAATTTTGCAAGCCACCGCCCCCGCGACGGAGTCGATACTCGCTATCGCGCCCTCTTTTATCGTTTGCTTCTTGTTTCTCGCAAACTACGGGCGAACTAAAAAGGAGGCTGCAAGCGTCGAAAATAGGATCAGCCGCATTCATAACGTGCCGTGCCGTCGTTCGATCGACTTCGCTATCCCCCTCTCGCCTGCTCCCCCTCCCGCCGGGATTTTCTTTATCCTTACGCGGAATCTCTTTCGTCGTTGTTGGCCATCCTCGTCAATGCAAACCCTCGTCTTACGTTTTGTCCTTTATTTCTGCTTGGCGGCGAAACAAGATAAGGATTGCGGAAACATGCCGCGCGTTTTTGTTTTTCGCGCTCTTTATTTTTTGTTCCTGGATTCTTTCCGTCAGCTAGGCGTCCGGCCTAATGTCGCCCGGCTCGTCTGCGACAGAAGGACTACGAAAAAAAAAAAAAAAAAGAGTGGGATGCACCTCCTCCGCGAATCTCTATTATTTTGATCTCGCTGGATATTCGCGTTCCTACTTCAGGGTCGTCTAAGCTCGTTTCGTCGACCGGATCGTCCTTGCACGGATTCGCGCCCACGCCCGCTGGGAGAGAGCACGTCACTTTTATGAGCTCACTCGGTTACGACTCGCTGTTTAACGGGCCGAGACTCGTCGCTCACTTTACGCTCCGAGTGCCACTTGCCTCGAGTTGCGGGAAAGTCGTGGAGCACTCGCGCGCCTCTATTTCGTTCGGCGTATGTTGAGGGCCGTCCGACGGCGATTTAGCTCAGCGCTGAAGGCGTGACTATGTCCGACGGCATTCGAAGTTTTAAGGATAGGCAGGGAGTCTTCACAGCGCCTATCCTAGCGGTGTAAAACATTAATGTATCCAGAGGAGGGTTCGGTGCCACAACACCCGCCGAAGTTTTGTAAACACAGCATCCAGCACTTCATTTTGTCCTTGTTTTTTCCCATGCTATTTACACACCGCATTGATAATTAAAAATTAAAAACGAAAATAAAAATGACAAAGCTAAAAATAAAAATGACGCAAAGTTCGTTTAGGCGCAGGGACTCTTTTTTTTTATGCTTTTACTGGTGGCATAACACCCCCGTAAAATATTTCTGCCTACGCCATTGGTGTAAAAGTACTGTCTTACCTCCGTGATACGAAGGGGGCTGTGTCGGAACCGGCTGCTGGCAGTTTTTTTGCAGCTTTAATTTCCATCATAACTTTATGGCTTAGGTTTTCGGGGTTTTAAGATTGCTTTGTGTTCGTTAGGTTAAGTTTCGTTACGTTACTTTACGTTACGTTAGATTAGGGAGAAGGAAGTAATGCCAGACGCGGAGTTTTCTTGCGAAACTCCACTGAACGTTATTGTACCGTTGAACGGCACTCAAGACACAGCATTCGACAAATTGTTCCTAACGCGGGCAGCGTTAGATTTCTCGCAGTAGAGTGAAACCTGGCGTAACCAAATGGAAGCTATTTGCTAAGAGGTCTTCGTTATTCCTAAATATTATCTACTTACTGTAGTCTACACTAATCATGCTAATTGTATACCTGTTTAGAGTTTGAAAAGTTTCTCAATACATTCAACTTTGCCGCCTAAGTTACTTAAAGCTTCCATGCCCGGCATGGTTGAAATAAATTTGATAAGTTGCGCGAATTAACTGGCACTACCGTCAAGGTTCTCGATTTAACATAAACACGCACCCTAATACTTCAGGAACATCTAAAAAATCACCGATAAAATGAAGCTGGAAATCTGAATTCGGAAAGAAATTGGGAGGTGATCGCATCCGGCTGCAGCGAATCGGCTTCAGCTGAAGTCATCATCCCGGGGTCTGGTCAACCGAATAGAGGTGAACCTTATCCTGTCGCCTGTTGCACAGAATAGGCACTGCGTAGCAAAATCCACCGCAATGCATGCTGCGGTCCGCGATGGAATCCGAGAGCTCATTCTTCGCTGCAGAACAAGTTGTTTGCAACATATCAGACACGATGCACTTCCTGAACTTACCGCCAAAAGAGGAAAAACAAAGAAAGACAATGTTGATGGACTGCCAAAAGAGAGAGAGAGAGAAAAACGACAATGGCGGTGGGCTTTTATATGCATCAAGTTTTGTCGGGAAAATAGATAGATGTAACTTTATTAGGAAAATGGCTGGCTGAGAGGCCTATAGGGACGGTAGGGCAAGAAAGGAGGGGGTAAAATTAAGTCCGGCTCAGAAGGGATAGGGATAGGGAGAAATATAAAGGGATAGGGAAAAGGGAGAATAGGAACAAAGTTTCGAGCGTGTCGCAGTGCTCGTCGGGACAGAACAGAAAACGCGGCCTCCTTCGGCGACGTCGTCGCGGCTGTCGTATATGGTCGCAGCTTGTGGCTGCACTCTGGGGGCCAAACATCGATTCGGGGACGCCTTGACCAACGACGAAGAGGAGGAGGTGGAGGAGCAGCGGACGAGAAGATCGGGGAGAGAGGGAGCGGATGATCCGGTGAGGAGGAGGAAGAGGATGGTAGAGTTGTGCGGCGACAGAAGCGGCGACATGGTCGGCGGGGCCTTGTGGCGCCCTGCGACAGCGTCGGTGGTTGAGATCACGCGAATGGGCTGTTCTGAGTGGAAGACGTAAAGTTGGCGGATCCCACGCAGAGGTGGGAACCGACGACGTGAAGCGTTCGTTCTAGCCTACCTGTGCTGAAATGAACTTGCCTGAGGCGTTTATATAACGGAGCTGTCTGTGGCTAGGATCAAACAGGATCGTCTACAGCGACAGACCGAGCGTAGACGAGCAATTTTCAGCGCGTGGAATAAAATCATAAGAAGACAGCAAAGGTTCTAGGGCCTAAATATTTTAATGAAAAATGGCTTCTATTGCCCCTGGAGAATTGACTTCCAAGCATTGCACGGCTGCAAGCGCTCAGGCCGACTTTAAAACGATCGGTGTAAACTTTGTTGTTGTAAGCTGCCTTTCCCACATAGTGTGTTTCCCATTTAAGCTTGACCATCTACGGAGGGAGTATGGTTGCGGCCCAACCTTATACTCCTCTTCACCCCCACCGTCTCTTCCTCGGGTCGTCTAAACTTTCTCTCTCCTCCTGTGCGAGGCACTAGCGACGTCATTGTCTCTGCCCACCAATCGCGTGTGTCCTTTGCCTGTGGCGTAGAGATCACGCCGCTGTCCTTATAATCCAACACAGCAAATTCCGTGTATAGCTGCAGCCCAACATAGTGAATCCCACCATAGCGCCCGCTTCGCTGGACTTCCCTTCTTACAGGGTGGAGAGCTCTGAATATTTTAATGTGTTATTGTGCTTGGCGTAGTTGCTGACGTTCCAGAACGGTAAACAGTGGCAAGTGCGTCCAGAAATGCGAGGCGTAAGGGGAAACGTTCAGCGTCACAACCTCCCTGGCGAAGGCGCCATCAGAGCCAAGCGCAGAGAACGTGATACATGCAGGAACCTGGCTTTCCCGAGCGCTGTGCAGCTAGCCGCTTTCCCGGCCCCGCGGGTGCGATGCGCGAAGGCTGGCGTTATCTGATGCAAGTTAAAAACCAGCGGCGCACACAGCAAGAATGCCAGCAGTCGTAGCATTGCCCTGTAAAACCGGGAGAAAAGGCAAAGGTAGCTTAGCTTTAAAGGAGCCATGAAGACACAACACACCTTTGTTTAATTTGAAAGAACTAGGCTTCAGCACCCCAGACAGCTTCATTCCAGTCATTAATGACGTTTTTTAACCGGAAAAACGCATGAAGTATTGAAAAAAACTTTCAAATTTCGCGCTACGGTGACGTGTTATGGGCAGAAGTGACGTCATATTTGTGTGCGTTAAAACATATTTTCATTGTTTAACTTCACGTAAGCATTCAAGTGATGCGACAAAAGGAGCAAGATGCCCCACTACAATCGTCCAGTGATGTGTCTTCACGATGAGTTAGTTAGGCAGCCGGAAAAAAGATTGTGTGACGTCATAGAAAAGTTTCCGGAAAGAGACTAGGGAGTCGCCACTGTCTCACGTGCTTTCTTTAATATCTCTATAATTTTTCAGATTTTGCGATAAGATTTGTATCATTGTTATTGAGACAAAGTTGTGTTTCTAATGAAGCAAACTTGTATTTTGCCTACATGGCTTCTCCAAAAAGTGGAGAGATTAGCGCTGAAGGCTAGTGGTAATGATAGGGTCGCCACGAGGCTGACAAGTTCGGGGACGAAACTGACCATAGGTGGTACTGATGTTGCGGCCGTTGCCAATGCTACCAGTCAGGGCTACGTTTTTTTAGAAGGCTGGAAAACTGTCGTTCTTTGTACACGTGTAACGATTGACGCGGTGCACGGACGTTCTTTTTTTCTTGAACACTTGATATGCTTCTTGGGAGCTGTTTCCTGAGTTGCACAGGTTGAGCTGAATCATCCACTCTTATAGCGTCACTTGCAAAGCAAAGCGATAAAATAGCTACTGCCAGAACGGTTAAGGTTAAAGGAAAAAAAGCCTATAGTTGCATCCAGTGAACTGATGTATGTCTCTTAACATCCTTCAAATCAACCGGCAAGCCTCCGAATAATAGCCCCTAAATTCCAGTTTTCTTATTTGGAACGAACCGTGAATGTTCGGCTGAAACAGACAAACGTGTCCATAGGGCCACGTGTCGTGTATTTCTTGACCCCAGCAAACTACGAACGTCCCGGTGAACATCTTGCTGGTGTCGTTTTAGGTACACAGGGCCTAACACACACACAAATAAAGATTCATGGCTTCATACGGGTGCTGGTAATTCAACGGAAAGATGATTGAAATTACCCCTCCCATTGGTCGTCTTATCGAGCATTTGCCCATTCCCCCTCCCGGGTACCATGTCCGAATGTCTGTATACTGTGCTATACAGTAAACAGAAATACGTCAGTTTACGTATCTGGATACGTATGTGGAACATACGTCAACTTTTCTGCGAATCCCCGACACCACAAATGCGGCCATCTCGGAACTGTCAATTAAAGCTCTCAAAACATCGCGTGGATAAAATGAAGAGTAGAAAAACAGCGCCGCACCCGCATCGACAAGTTTGCCCTTCGACGCGGAAAGGAGTCTCCCTATGACGTCAAGCGGGGTTCGGCGACGTCTTATTCCCTCTTCCGAAGGCAAAGAGAGCAGCAGGCATTGCGCTGCCCTCGGGCGAAACCAAACGTTAATTCCAGTGGCATTTCCCCGAGGGCGCGGGAAATGTAAACAATCAAGCGAGCTAACAGGGTGGAAGGAGGAACGAAGGACTTGAACACGAAGCGCCGAACTAACAATAGCGCTTCGGCGGTGCTTCTTCAACGTAGTGTCCTGGTTTGCCCGTTTACGTTTGTAGAAACAGCCTCTTTGAACACTCGAAAAGAAGCAAGGTTGGAAACCAAACCATACCCGCCGCGGTGGCCTCTTTCCAGATGGAGGCGAAGGGCAAAAACGTCCGCCCGTCGAGATTTTCGGCGCACGTCAAAGGTCGCCTGCAGGTTGTCCAAATTAGCCCGAAGCCCTCCACTAGAGCGCGCCTCACAGCCCAGGGGCGGTATTCTCGCATGTGTCGGTTTTGAAAACGTCCGTTTTGCGCCCGTTTTATTGTGACGCACTTCCAATTGTAGGCGGGCTTTGAGTTGATTTTTGCGGAATGGTTGTCATAAACACATTTTAAACAACTAAACATATTTTAAACTATCTTTAATTAGTGTTTATTGTTCCGCCAGCGAACCAACAAGGCAACGAGAAATCGTCTGCTCCAAATCGGCTGCTCCGAGAAGCCGCGCCTCATTACTCCGCCGTGCTTGCATGGCGTCACATCCGGGTGTTCGCCTTTAGCCAATCAGAGCTTGTTCAAAATGGACACCTTTGATACGGACACAAAACGGACAAAATATGAGAATACTGCCCCAGGTGTTGCTTCGGCGTCTTATAGCCCGCAATCAATCAACCTGACGAGCCTATGTCTAAGTACCTTTGTTTGTTGGTTATTTGTGTTCATTCAGGCACCAACAAGCCTAACTTTCACATTATTCTGTTTTCTTGCTGCTGGTCATCTTGGCAGTTCAGTTTCCATTGGTCGGCAGGCCCACTCACGGCGGCACTCCCCCCCCCCCCCCCCCCCCCCTCACCACTCATGAGTGAGTGGTGAGTGAGCCTCACCATCGTTTCGGACTGGCGAGTGTGAGTGCGAGTGAGTGCGAGTTCCAGGCGCAGTGAGCTCCGCTCACCACTCGCGAGCGCGAGAGCAACTCGCGAAGAGTGCCGCTCACCACTCGCGAGTGCACTCGCGCTACTCGCGCCATTTACGGGGCTTACCGCAGTGAGCGCGACCATTCAGCTTGTACTCGCTGTTGGCTATTCGTCGCCGGAGCCGCTCGCTCTGACGATTGTTAATGGCGGGATTGCTTTTAGCTTGGGGAATATGTCGTCACTGAGCTCCTGCTATGAAGCACGTAGAATTATCTGATGGCGTGTTGATTTGGGAATATGATTTCGACGGCCTTCTTGCGCAGTAATGCCCTAATACTGTCCGGTTTCATGATTTATGGAGGGTCCTATGCACACATTCGCGTGCGAGTGGAGACGACGAGTGGTGAGCGCGAGCGCGATTGAGTGCGAGTGGCGACAGCGAATGGTGAGCGTGAGTGAGTGCGAGTGGTCACGGCGAGTGGTGAGCGCGAGCGCGAGTGGGTGCGAGTGCTGGAGGGCGCATAGTGAGCGTGAGTGCGAGTGGTTAGGGAAACTGGTGAGCGCGAGTGTGAGTGAGTGCGTGAGGAAAAATATATTTTTCTGCGTGTGTGTGTGTGTGTGAGCGGCGCTCAGTTTTGATGAGGTGTGGGGCAACTTCGTAGCAAGGGTGCTTACAAGGGTTTCTTGTCGGGGAACGGACGTTGCTCTGGGTGGGCGCGATACGTCTCATGGGGGGACGTCAAAGCCGGCCGTTCCCATGAAGGATGCGCGCGGAAGGTACGGCCTTTACGTCGGGGCGCAGTGCTTAACCTATGAGCACTCATTTCAGAGCCTGTAACCAACGTCAGCTGATTCCTTCTAAAGGAGACAAAACCACAACTTTGTTCAATTTGAAAGAACTAGCCCTTGGTAACTTAGGCAGCTACACTCCAGCCACGGTTTGTTGATCGAAAGAAAGGCAATATTGAAAAACTCAAATCTCGCGCTGCAATGACGTGATATTTATATATTTATTTATTTATTTTATTTTATTTACGAACTTACTGCATGCCGTAGAGGCCCAAGCAAGGGGACGTGGGTGCATAAGGTGGTTACAATATCGATGATATAATAATACAAAAAGCAAAAGCAGAAACAACGAAAGGAAGGTTCAAACACAAGTATCCAGGCACAAATAAGCATTTGCTTGTAATAAACAAAAAGAGGTAAAAAAATGTTCGGGTGTATTGTTCGAATCATTAATTGTGCGAGGGAAAAAAAAAAGATAATTTAAACAGATTCGGAAAAGCGAACATTGGGGTTATAAGGACAGAGAATGGGAATGACGAGTACGGCGAGTAGCAATGGGTGCTAAGAAGGGACTCTTTTCCGAAGCAAGTTTCCGGTGATGAAATAAATACAACAATTTAAGGGGGGTGAACTGTCTTCTGGACTCCAGCGTTTGAATTCCGTTGTTGCGCATCAGATCGGAAACGGAATCCGTGTGACGAAATTTAGAATAAATGAACCGAGCAGCTTTTCCTTGAATCTTTTTTAACAAGTCAATATCCTTTGTTGTGTGAGGGTCCTAAACCGCGAAAACTGACGCATTATGGTGAAACACTAAAAACTAGGGACGTAGCCAGAGGGGGTGTATGGGGGTCCAACCTCCTCAAAACGTTTTTCAAGGTAGCGCGTAAGCGAGGCTTAATATTCCTTTCGGCTAAACTCCACCCTTGCAACAAACCATAAACCACCTGCGGAAAACATTTCTAGCTCGTATAAATTGAATTCTAGGACCCGCTACGATCGCCCAGTCCTGTTTCTACCCGGTGGCGGAGGGAAGCGGCTGCCAATAGCATAAAAAAGATGCTCTGACGCCATAGAAAAAAATGACGGAAACTGGTTGGGGAGTCGCCATAGCTTCATACGCTTCACTGCGAAGCAGTATGCCTCTACCAGCCAAGGGTTCTGTCGCTACCGTCGGCGTCAACAGAAAACTCCCGCGAACAAATAAAAGAAACTACTGGCACCTCCAGGAACCGAACCTCGAACCGAATAAAGAAAGGAGTGACAGCGCGTCGCCTTACCGAATTAGCTACGCATACTCGAGGGCACGAATAAACAGGCGGTGTACTCAACGAGCACAGCGGCGGGTCTACCACCTGCGCTCATTCAAAGCCTCCGTATGTAGTGCAAACTGTATAATGTATGATAACGGCGTTCACGTGGTTCGGATTAGTGGGGCATTGAACAGTATTGGGGAAAGGGTCAGAGTCTTGGTGGCGACGCATGAAACAGGAGTGAGGGAGAGGCAGTGAGAGAGATTATACCAGAAACTATGCGGCACATAGTGTTGGAATGCGAGGGTATCCAGCCAAATCTACGTGAGGAAAATATTCGGCTTCCAGAAGCCCTAGTATTTAAGGGTAGCACTGAGGAATTTAACTTCAAGGCTGTCGAGGAGACAAAAATTGCCCCCATCTCCCCGCGAAGGAACCCTGGTGTGATGCGGCGCATCTGGGGGTTCAGTTGGCGTTTCCATTGGGTTGATTCTCTACATCGCGTGAAACGTATTGTGAACGCGTAGGATGCCTTTCATCACATACGGATGTTCTCATACGCGGACGATGGGGGCAATTTTACATTTTCATGCACATGCATACGCGAAATGAGAGAGTACACGTGTTTTAGCGACCACAAAGTGACGCGAAGTCGAACGAGAGCGAGCGCTGACTGAACCGCCGCGGAGCGATATCCGCTTTATATTCACAGCGCTTGAAGGAGAGGAGACCGCGGGAGAGAGTAGCGCATGCGCGCACATGCGCACCGGAGCAGCTCTTAACGCAGCGTTAACGCACCGAAGCGCGCGCCAACCAAGCGCGCCAGCTGTCGTTATGCTAATGCGCCGGAGTGAGAGCGTTGCGCACAGCTGTGGGAGAGACGAACGGAGGAGAGTCGCGCATGCGCAGGTGGCGTGCGGACGGACGCCGACGACGCAGGAAGGACATGCCACAGAGCAAGACATGCGCCGCATCTGAAAGAAGATTAGAAAGCTGGTGGACGAAAAGCAGAGAGGGGAATACTGCCCAGGACAGTTACCGCCTGGAACAGAAAAAAAAGTATTTTGTGTCTAATACGCTTTTTGTGCCTGTCCTAAGCAGCGCTATATTAAACCAAGAGTATAAAACACAGATATATTAATTCTTTTTGGTAAGATGACATGTCATCACCCCGCTACAAAGGGGAAACCAATATCAATCATCAATCATGATCATACCATAACCGCCCGTGCCTCCCTCCTCCTCACGCTTCGCCAGACGCTCCTCTCCGTATTCTTTCCTCCGTCGATGCTGCGTTCTGTCGTCCCTGGTTTCACTCTTTGTAGAGCCACCTGTGTGAATTCAAGTGGGTGTCGTTTTCAATCGTTGTGGGTGTCGTTTACAGCGTCGCAGTCCAACCACATTCACAACGTGGATTGGAGCCGCTTTTTTACTACCTTGATGATCGGTTTGAAGTTCGCGTTAAGATTGCTATCGTTGTTATCCCGACAAAACAGCCATTTTAATGCGCGAAACTTGTATTTTGTCCTAATGGGCCCTTTAAGGTGCAATGAGGGTGCTGGTGTAATTTTAACCCCTCCACACTACTCACCCGATTAGGGTTCGAAGCGCTCGCAAACAACGTCATGCCGAAACTGTGCGACAGTGTGCACATTACAATATTCTCTACCGCACAAGTCTACCCATCCCAGGACTGCGTTCTTTTTATTGCCGAACGCAGGTACGAGTACGCCAAATTCTGATCTACATGTCTGGCTGAAGGCCCTATTGTAACATTGTCTTTCCGCGAGCTTTTTGAAGGCGCTGTCCGTCTATGCATGTCCTCCTGCCCAAAAACAAGATGAGAGAAGCAGTTAGCTTTGCTAGGTGTAGACGTAAATCGTGCGCTATAGCGAGTCCTCCTCAGAAGTCACAAAACGTAAGTAACTTGTTTCCTCCAGCTGCGATAGCGCAGACGGTAGGGTCATAGCACAGCGTGTATGTATACTCACTTGTCCTGAACGCCTGGTGGGCAAGAACAGGACGCGTTTCGTAAAAGCGAGCTTGGGCTTTGTGTTCAATCGCCAGTAAAAGGCCGCGCCGGTATCGCAGTGTGCGTTGCAACGAGGAGAGGACAGGGACCCCGCGGGGTTGCGAAATGAATGCCCCCTACCCCCCCTTGGAATCATAATGCAGCGATTTCGCAGGCGTCGGTGTTACGACAAGTCGCTTTCGCTTCGAGCAGCGACGCAGGGACGCGAGCACTGCGGCGCGAAGGCACCGGACTGTGTTTATGCGATCGGCGTCTTTGATGGCCCTCGGCAAACAACTTCGGTGTCTTGCGCGTTCGTTTGTCTAGACGTTACGTTGAACCCCCGGTAAATAATTGCTGCAGCGCGAACAAGTGACACATCCGTGGCTTAGGTAACGTGAGGTATTTCTGCTTTTTGGGGGATTAATAAGTCGGAGATTGTTCGCGAAGAAGAAATTTGGGTTCGTATAGCTATTGTTTCTTCACAATTTACGGTGAGAGAATCAATGAGAGAATCAATGAGTGTATCTCCGTACCATAGATTATTCTACTCAGTAAGTATTAAATAGCTGACGAACAAACAACGACGTTATTAGAAATGACATTTTGTTGGATGGTCATGCTTCAACTTATGCACATTTCGGGCGGAGCGGAAACTGTATTCCCACGGCAGGCGATAACCGGATCACACCACCTTTCTCTCTGTAAAGCAACGCTCGTTTGACCTTTATTATCTTGAAAGCCAGTTCGGTTGAGGTTTGCGTCTCTTAAAAGTTGCCTTAACCAGTTGTGCATCGAAGAATACGACGAAAAAATGTACTGCAGCTAATTGGAGTTTGGAAATAATTGATCAGCGTGCAGAGCCTGAAGATTATGCAGAAACCTCTTCTGAAGAACTTATGCACATGCAGTTCACAGATACATTCACACACCCGGCGTCAAAAGTCTTCGGGAAACGATTTTGGAAACGGAAGGCAATTTCTCTGCTGCTTGGTCTCTCAGCCCCTGCTATGCGTATGTGGACGGAGCTTCTACGTTCGACGCTTCGTTTAGAAAGACAGATCAATTGCTGAACCATCACACAACAGAGAAATTGACTTCGATTTTCGAAATCGCCTCCCAGAAACCTTTGACGCCGGGTGTACATACATACATACATACATCATACATACATACATACAGTCGTAGAGACATACATACATACATACATACATACATACATACATACATGCGTGCATGCGTGCATGCATGCATGCATACATACATACATACATACATACATACATACATACATACATACATACATACATACATACATACATACATACATACATACATACAGAAATGTGTGAGTGTGTGTGTTTTGCTTTGTCGGGCTCATTCCTTGCATAAGAATGAACTATCCAACACTTGTTTCTCTTCATGTACATATCGCGGGAAGTAATCTCCTCAGAGTTGAACTTGGAGTAGTCTGCGTAGAAGTACTGCGCGGTAGCGAATGAATTTTTAAAGCTACTAACTTACCTCTGCCTTGCGCATTTGACGTCATTGCTCTTTTTCCCGCTCTTTGCAGGTAAGAACCCGGAATACTGCCTCAGGCGGACCTCTGCTCGCTCCGAGGGCGTACCGGTGGGCTTCGCTAGTTGGGTATGTCACGACAGCATAGATTGCTCTCCTGTGCATAGACCGCCCTTCAGACTTCGAACTTAGGTGCGCGAAAAATAAAACGTAAACTTGATTAAAAAAAGCACGATGCGTAAATTGATGAAAGGGGGCAAGGGCAAATGCACGGAGTGCTGCCTGTTTGAAACAAAAGAACACACATACAGAAAAGCGAGAACACAGCAGGGATATGCTTTAAACGCGGAATGAGATAAAAAAAAAAAAACGCAGCGGAGACCACCGTCTTGTCAAGATTTTCGATTTCCCTGGGGTTAAGAAGGGAGTGGAATGAAGTAGGCAGGAAAGAACACGAAAGAAAAGGTGCATAGAAAAATAATCGAAACACGGTCGAGGGTATTGAACCCGCTGCCGTAGGGCCTTATACTGTATTGGTAAAAAAAGCCTTGAGCCTGAGGCAAACGCTTTCGTAGACCCGTCGTTCCTTTTAACGTCAACTAAGCAATTCGGCTGCATAATTGGCTGTTGCGGCCGTTCGTCAGCACTGGAGTTTATGCTGAGTATTTTTTTATATGAAGCTAAACAAAGCAGCGAAAACAAATTTGCGCCAGTACGATTCTCTCTTAAGGTTATTATTTTATATTAAACAAAACAAAGCAGCCAAAACACAGTTGCGCCAGTACTATTCCCTCTTAAGCTTGGCTCGGTGACTCTTGGTAGAAGCGAGAACCATCCAGGCAATTTGCCTAATAGGCTGAGAATTTCTTGCTTAGCTCTGAGAAAGTTTGCGTTTAAAGTAACTCACTCGAATGAGTAAAATTAATTTGTAGATTCTTTGAACTTGAGTTACGACGGTAATTAAACGGCTAAAAGTGTTTTAGTAAATCTCTTAGTATAGCTTGTGCCCTTTGAGTAATGTGATTGAAGTTTGCAATGAAAGATTGTTGATACAAATGCCTGAACAGAAAGTGTGGAACGTTTAAAGTTTAAAAAGGTCCCCAGACGATACTCCGGGAATAAAATGCACCTGGCTTAAAGGTGCTTTGCCAAATCCTCAATATCTCAAAAGTCCGAAATGTTACCAAATTAATTTTGGCGCGTTTAACATTGTCCACGCCAATACGTTTGAAAATGGATTTTCACAACTGTTATTCTCAACGAAGAAAAGGTTTCAACGTGTGTTCGCACATCAATTAACAAGTTTTAGACCCCGAAATTCACAAAATCGTGTTTCCAATCTGTGGATTTTTTGCACAGGTGCGGAAACCAAAATTTCAGGATTTATACAAATTTGACCCCAATAACACTGAATGGGTATAGAAGAAGGTATAGAAGGGTGATGAAGCGTGTCGTCATAAATAATAGAATAGGCAGAATCTGAGCTAGTTGGTTCATAATTGATTAAGTACAGGTCACCCTAAATTTAACTGGGGACACAGACAAAGACGAGAGACGAAGCACAAGCGCAATTGAGGTATTTAATCAATTCATAAATAAATTGCTTATCATCTCACAGGCCCGTGAAGTGACATAAAATGCTTTGCTGAGCGAAATATATCACTCGTACAAGTGCCTGAAAAGAATAACTCACTAATTAATATTCCCTGAACGACCCAACATGGCAGGACTTCGAAGGGCGGAACAACGCTGCTTGTGACACCATTTCCACGTTTTCTGTTTCCGCGTGACGTCACTAATGAGTCTGGTTATTTGCACACCACAGCAAATGTTTACACGGAGCTCCTATGCCCACTAAGGTCACTAGCGCACTGCACAGTTCCCACATTCGTTTTTGACATGTTGCCACCTGTTCGTTTACTTTTTTTGTCACACCGAACCATTTCGAACCATAGAATTGCCGCCAAACTGAAATAATGGAACCAAGTGGACCCAATCAGAACCGCGTACACGCGCTTTTAATCGTTTTTCCCCCTAAAAATCGGCAGTGAAACCGGGCAAGAAGCGCTAATGAAGGTATTTTTGGGCCGGAGGTATGTTCACTGAGCTGATTTATTAACCCGACTGTGAAGTGCAAGCTTGTCGCCGGCACTGGAGCGGAAGCTTTCACAGGCACACTGGAGGAATGGGCAATCTTTAGAATTCAGGAAAAAAAAAAACATAGTAAGGGTTTTTCAACCTAGGGGTTACTAAAATCGTTTGAATATATTTGCCCGTGCATAGTTTGCCGTCACGAAAAGGGCAAAATGCATGAGCGGGAAAGGACGCGTCTCCACACGCGTCTCCCGCTTCTAGAACTGGGGCGGTATTCTCGTAACTGTCCCTTTTGAAAACGTCCCTTTTGCGCCCCTTCCTGGTGACGTACTTCCGTTTAAGCTGTGAGCGTTGACAGCATGTTTGGCAGTAGGTTTGCCGCGCTTGCGTTACGTCACTTCCGGTTGTTTGCTTTTAGCCAATCAGGGGTTGCCAAAAGGGACACTTTTGAAAGGGACGCAAAAGGGACAAAACTCGAGAATACCTCCCCTGGTTTGAATCCCGCAAGATCCCTGCATCGGCTGCTGCCGCGCGCGTCCAACCGGCTGGATATTTTGCCGCACCGCATTGGTTACCGAATCACTCGGGCGCACATGTGCCTCACGCTATTCCGTATTCCTAATTTTGTGCGAAATCGAAGGCACCGCCGTCTGGTCGCGCAAACACCGCACTCCGCGTTGTCCTCGGCGACAGGCGTGTACCTCTCTTCTGTTTTTGTTTCTTTCTTCCAAACGTAAATCCGGTGTTCCATCCGTCGCGTGCCGTGTCGTGGAGGTTACGCTTTCTGGAGCAACGTCGTATACTTCAGAAGGAATCAGCTGTGTGACGTCTCTCGCGACGCAGCAGGCCAAAATAAATCTCTTACGGGATGAAGAAGGCGTCCGTGTCTACACCGGAATTAGTTCCTCCCTGCCGGAAGCAAAGTGGATATGAAGGTTCTCAGTGCATCCCGTCTTTCCCGCCGATTGGGCACTGTCGGATGACGTCATCGCGACGACCAATCGCGGGGCCATCGCGTATCTGTGGCTTTGTTCTTCAAAGCAAAACGCGGTCCAGGGACACACCCTCAGTAGCGAAAATATTTCTATAGTTTATCAAAGGATGTGCAGCAGGTCGATTATTAAATTAGGTTGCGGGCCTATTTCACCTATCTCGAGCGAATAAGTGGAGGAACGGGGTATACCCAAAACGACGCTTGGTGAAATTTGTAACGTTTCTCGCTAAGCCTCACTGATGTTGCAACGGGTGTTATCTCTACAGACAGCTCAACTTCAAAGCCACTGCGTGCTTGAAAGAGTTTAAACTATTGCAAAAAGAAAAGCACTGCTGAGGTCAGTAATATGACCGTCCTGCGACTGCCGGGTCTGTTGCTGTCCTTTAAGTCATCGTAAGTTTTGTAACGTATAGCCACCTACCTACCGGGCTTCGAAAGTAAACAAGGACTGCGAAACAGGACAGGGACGAAAGGAAGACGGACAGGACAGGCGCAGTCCTTTGTTTAGGCTATGTTGATCGCAGCTTGGCTGCACCCCATGACAGAATTGCCCTGAACTGCCGCTGGTGGTACGAAGCAACAACAGGCTTGCGGGTGTTCGTAACAGCAGAAAGGATTGTTATTTCTTTGCGGAAGGTATACGGAAGCCAGCCGAAGGATCCGGCGCGTTATACTAGGGAGGGCCGCGAAAGCTGTGACAGGGGCGATACAGTTCTTTGACGCTGCCTCTTCAAGGACATTTATCTGACAAGGCCCCAGAGGAATGGGCTTACAAGTGTCACTGGGACCATTTCTCTTTTGGCCTATGGGGAATGCGATGCTGCTCAACCTAGAGATGAGAATGCCTGGTGGATTTTTTTCGATGCGATGAGGTTTGTAGGCCGCTGATTAGGCTGGGGCGCCAAAGCTGATAGAATTTTCAGTCTGTGAAATCTAACACCATGGTGGCGAGTAGTGCGAAGGAAAGGAAGGTGGTGACGCTGTTTTTTTGGCTTTCCGCAGCCTTGGAGGTGATGGCCTGACAAATATGTCGGGCTGAACATAAACAGTGGAAGGAAGCCAAGAACATGTTGGAGTAGGATGACAGATATACAGAGGAAATTACGGTTTGATATTTGGAAATCCCCAAGCGTACGGGTAATGGAACAAACGGGATCAGAGCAACGAGAATGTTCGGAATGCTGAGCTCTTTTTGTTCAGCTGTCGAGCAGTGCTACTCCATCATGCCGCTGTGTCTTCTTGATGATAAGACATCCGCGCAGCCACGAGAGTGTATTTTGGCGCCCTTCGAAACGTGCTGCGTGCATCAAAATGTGGATGCTGTACGCCATGAGCGCTATCGGAAATTTTTGAAATGTAATGATTTTCAGCCCTGTTTTATCTTCGGCCTTTGTCGTTCTTCAGGAGAACTGGGAAATAATTGCGAATGCGACAGGATTTCGAAATACTCGATTGTGCGCGGGAAAAAAAAAAGGTTTTGTACTTGTACATACGTGATATTTAAGGTATGCCGCCACAATTTAAATACATTTAAGTAAATAAATACTTGTTAATGTTGCAAAAGCCTGTAAAAATTGTGGGGCTGCAAAAATTACTTATCCATCTGGTTTTCTTCAAAACCTAAAGTGTACCACAAGCATTGAGTTCCAAGACTAGAAGGCTAAACATAATTAATGTTAAGCTGCAACACTGGTAATCGGCAGTATGGCGCCCGTGGGACTGGAGGTTGCTTTTAGTGGTCCCAGTAGACGCACAATTTGGAGTACGTTGATTTTTATGGAGACAGCTACTCGAAACTTCATACCGCTGGCAGCGTGCGCAAGCTGGAAGGCGCCATGAAGTCAAAACACGAGTTTAGTTCATTGAAAAAGATTCCTTTGTCCCAACAGCCATTATACCAAGTTTATCGCAAACTTAAAACAAGTAGTGGAGTTATACAAAAAAAAAAAAACATATGAAGGAGTGGCGTACTCGCCAGCACTTTTCAGCGATTTCACTATGACGTCACAGCACTTCGCCATGACGTCACAGAATTTTGTTAGTGCAATTGGCGGTCGCCGACCTTAGTCACTGCCAAGAAACGTGATTGGGCGATTTTAGCGAGACTTCTAGTGCCACTTTAATGCCTAACATGTAGCTTAACACACTGATAACTGCGTTATTAATGGTGGCCCATATTACGTCACTGTAGCGCGAAATTTGAACGCTTTTTTCAACATTTCTTGCCTTTTCGCGCAAAAACAAACAGAAAAAAAAGTCTTTCGTGGCTGGAACGGAGCCGGATGAGTCACTAAAAGCTAAGTGTTTCAAATTGAAAGAAGTTGTATTTTGTGTTCTTGGCCCCTTTAAATGCAGCGAGCTCGTATAAGCGCTTGTCAGATGCCGTTACAGGAAATTGAAAAAAAGGCAGCCGTGGACTCGGAGGGAACTGGAAAGTTGACGGCCGTCTTGATGGATCGAGTGCAGAACTACTACGATATTCGCGCTACGAAAATAAGAAAAAAATGGGGAAGAGAGGTAGCTGACTGATATAAGTGAATTTCCGTCGAAGCCACGCCTCGTAAATATGGTCGGTGCCAGAGAAAGCCTGCATTCTTCAGTTGGCTGCTTGAGTTACTCGGACGTACGGCGTGGCAGGTGTACGGTCGGTGATGGATGTCTTCGACTGCGCTGTTGTGGAACAGGCGGGAAGGCAGCGTAGTTTCCTGAACAATGCGTTCGTCTGTTCCACGCCAAATCTGACACTCAAAATATGACACGCAACGATGCTAGGGAAGGCGCTTTCCCCGTTTCTTAACTCCAGTTACTTTATGTAGTGACAGTGATTTGACAGGGTTTTGGAGTTTGAAGCCACAGCATTCCCGGGGACGTATTTTACAAACCTGTCGCGTAGACGCACCCCACGAACGTCCTTGCACGCGTCGCTACTAGAAGAATCGCAGAAGTAAATGTGTTATTAGACTAAACCGACGTAAAAGATACTAAACCTCCCATACTTCTAAAAGAATGCCTAAGATTAAGTTAAGTAAACTTGTTGCAGTAAATATATATAGCGGGTGTTTTAAAGAAGCAGTCGGCGCTGCTACTCGATCCCATGCCGTTTAGCGCGATAACCGCCAACTCTACCCCTACGTCACGGAGGCCGAACGTCCGAACTGTCACTTGTGTAACAGAATAGAACGGGTGTTTCACGCGAACCAGTCGATGGCGCTCGGAAGTAGGAAAGGGGGGGGGGGGGAGGTCTAGGTGGCCAGGTTTGTCAAACCTGCTTTCCAGGAATCCTATATCTACTTCAGAAAGCCCACCGTCCTCCGCTAACTGCATTTACACAAATTCCAGAAAGCCTGAAATTAGTGCTGAGACATTGCAGATGTAGTCGTAGCCGGCCTACTGTGGCAGATGTTAAAATCGGGCCAAAAGCAGATATTGTCCTGAGATGAGCAGTGGAATCACGTGCAGCGCCACAGGTCACGATTTCGAAATTAGTGAAGCCTGGAGGTTCGATTTCCAGTAGCGTACTGTTTCCGAATTGAATATTTCGTAACGCTGGTCGTCCGCAGTAAACTTGTGCGTAGCACCTCGCGGAAAGCAATGGGGTCCTAGATTTGGTATCTAGTGGTTTACAAGTTGCTAATCGTAGTTTCTGCAGTACTAATGTTTTCGGTTTGAACACCGTCGGGACGAAGTCCTGGGAAGTTTCCCGCAATTAGGAAGCGCAGAGGAAAGGCGTTTGGCGGAGAGCATCATTAAGCCTCCATTCCTCACCTCCCTCTCCCCTTCGCAATGACATAGATGGCTATCGAATGAGAAAATGCGTTGGGAAAGCTAAGACGTACTGCGCTCTCGTTTCACAATTTTATTCCCTCAACCACCGAGATCGCGATTTTAGGCACAGCGGAAGCACGAATCCCTGGCACGACGTATTTTCCCTAAATCGAAATGTAGCGCGGCTCGCGGCATCGCCAGTGGCGTCGTAGTCCTCAGATCGCCCCCTCCTTTCCCTGGCGTCTAGCACCGCCAACATCGACCCGATAAGGAAGACCATACAAGTAACACCGCCCACCGCTATGCGATTAGCTAAATATACACCTTATTAAGGAATTTCCACGGGGACATTTTCTCCTTTCCCTGCCACGAAAACTTGAGCGCTGCAAAGAGGGGGAGCCGTCGCCTGCGTATGATGATTGTACGGAGGCTTTCGCCTTGCTTAGTCATGTTGCTACAACTCCATCTCCCTCTCTCCTTTTTCCCTCTTTCCCTCTCCCTCGAGCACGCCTTTGTCCCCGCCTGGGAGCGCGTGCGTTCTTCGAGGCGTCGCACACAAGAGCGCGCGTTCGCGGCGGCCGAGGGGCTTGATCGATTTCGGCCGGCCGGCGACTATCATGATGGTCCCCCTTCCCCTCCCTCTCTTTTCACCCTCTCCGCCCTCTTCCTATTCGCCCGATCCAACACCGCTTACATAACAGGGCTCGCGCTGTGCCGAGCTACATCAGACGCCGCGGACCGAAATTTGCCCTTTACGAAAAACAAGAGGCTTAGCGCTGCCCCAGCGGTACTGCTGCGATCTTGCCAATCGCCGTCCGCGCGAGGCGAGAAGTAGGTTGTCAGGCTTCCGTCCGGGGTCGTCTTAGTAACCATCGCCGCGCATCTCTGACTCCGATTGATCTTGGTGCATTCGGAGGACGCCGTCGCGTGACCCCGTTTCCGTCAGTGGCGCAGTATGATGCGGATGGCGCAACCCTTCGGAGAGGCTGCGTTGGCTGAGCCCTTTTGTTTCCCCCGTTGTCCCTGTCTGCGTGTTTCGTCTTTCCGTGTTTGTTGTTCGTGTTTGCTTGTTCGCTTCTTTTCCTCGCCGTTTGTCTTCCTAGTCTGCTTTGTCCCCCTGAAGAAAAAAGAGGGGTGAACGTTAGTTTCCAGTGGGTCGTTCATTCTGAATGCTAGTGCCGTGTTGCTACCACCCCGAAATCCTTCGGTTGAGTCACATTTCGGCATTGTTCTAGCATTTTTCATTGCTCGGGCAATGCCGTGCGCTCTGGATACAGAAAGAACCACGAAAGCACACGGAGCCGAAAGAGTAAATACAACAATGGTGAAGAATTATTTCTTTCATTTTATTCTTATTTCCTCGCGCTTCTTCTGGACTGGTCCATCTGTCATTTGACAAGGTTAAGTCCTAGAAGGGCCATTCTCGTTACCACACTCATCTTTTTCTTTCCGTCGGTAAGTCGAGTCGAATAGCCTTGTGTCAGGCGTTCACGGTCTACGCACGAAGTGTCCGTAATAACTCTCTTTATTTAAGCTAACGACACTATATTGCTGGCAACTATAGTATGTCGGAATCGCCACTAAATGTTTATTACTTTTAAATTTACGTTCTAATGGATTGCTAACTTCAAACTATATATTTGTACATGCTCGCTGTTGATGGTGTAGAAGCATAGGAGGTACCGCCTGCGGTTTCTTGCCTCAGGACCTCCTCTTGTATACCTACATTATGTAACCACACATCATTGTAATCTTGAAATAAACTTTGAAATTTTGAAACTTTGAAACTCTTCTTAAATATCTTTCGTATCTTCTTTAAGTTTTCACGCGGATGGTCCGAGCGATAACCTCGGCCATCAGCTTCTAAAGGAAATCAATAAGTTTATAAGCAATTTCTGTTATGCGAATCAGGGTCATATTCATCTCTAAAACTTGAAGACAATGGTGTGTCGTTTCCGTTTAATGTTGCGATATTCTCGCGACCACATTGCGTTAGGAGCTATCCGTCCAAACATTTGCGTCCCAGTACGACTTACCGCGCATTCACTGACAGCAAATGCTCAGCGTGAAAGCCTTGTCGCGAGGTTTCTGCCACACGACATTCCACTTAGAAGTGGAGTGGAAGTGGTCTCGCTATTGGCTGGCAAAAGTGTTTGCTTGGAGGCTTTCGCGCCGACTTCATGACAAGCTTCGAGGGCTGAGTCCGAGGACGCGGGTTCGATTTTAGGCCGTGGCGGCCGCTTTTCTGATGGAAGCGAGAAGAAAAAATGCCCCCGTGTATTCGAGATTTCGGTGCGCGTTATTGATCCCCAGGTGGTCAAAATTAATCCGGAGCCCTCCACTACGGCGCGCCTCATCACCCACGTAGCGTCGGTGCTTGAAACCGCATAATCAAATCAAATCAATCAAATCAAGAAGCTTCGAGTAATTTCGTGGCTGTAACGTCTACAGCGTTCACACTAATATACAGTTTACGGAAATACTGTCGTTCAGCTTCACCACAATGCTTTTGGTTGACGAATACATGCAGCTAACAATGGAATTTCCGAGAATGACGTCGTCGAGCGTACGATGCTCGGTCTGCGGCGCGTTTCCGCAATGCAAGCTTGACGTTCTGCGTTGCACATTTTACAGCGCAGATTTCATTTTTGAGTCGAACGGTATGCACGTTGCTGCCTATGGTAGAATTTTCTTTGTTAGTCGGCATGGATTGGTCGCTCGAGTGCAATGTGGGAACCGAGGGCAAGATGCAGCTGTTGAGCGCGCCTGTAAAGCGTGCACCACGGCAAATACAGCCACACTAAGGAGAAGGTAGCAGCGCAGGGTTAACGTCGAGGAAACCTTTTGTGACATTGTCCCAGAATTATAATTAAGACAGAGAGAGCGAGCGGGAGGGAGAGGAGGAGAGAGAGAAGACTTATGGGAGAGCGAGAGAGTGAAAGAGCGAAAAAGTGAGAGAGGGAGAGAGAAAGAAACAGAGAGGAGGAGAATAGAGAGAAAGAAGGAAAATGAGCGAGAGAGAGAAAGATGAAAAAAGAATTAGAAAGAAAGAAAAACAGGGAGTGAGAGAAAGAAAGATAAAAAGAAAGCGACAGTGACGAAGAGGGAGCGAGAGATAGAAAGAAAGCTGGCACTCTCACGCACTTTTTAAGTATTGAGCACAAATATTCGGTTTTTAATAGGCGAGCTCATTTCTTGGCGTGACGAATTTATATATTATGTTCTGGACGGATTGGAACACCCAGAATGCGGTGGTAAGTCGTGAGGCAAGCCCGCGTTGGGTACTGCTTTCTGTAGCTGACCACCAGTTTCATTTTTGGTATTAGCCGGACCCACTTGTGCAAGTACGTGACTACGTGATTGATGAAGAAGGCTACGTGACTCGTACTGACAGTTACTTATTCGAATAGCTCTGTCTCATGTTTTTAAATAAGGTGGAGCAATCTGTAGGCGGTGGGCCCCGGCATGCAATACATTTTTGGGTGCGTCGCAGTTGACAGTGTTGTCGGCTGTAGAGCGGCGCCCAGTGCCAGTTTTATTAAGTTAACTCCATTTTCGTGTTCGTTAGTTTTTTACGTAGTTCCTTGAGCGCTTTTTTGTATTTTTACTACAGTACCTACTAATACATGCGCTACCGCCTTTTCTCTTTGTGTGACGTCATGGTGTCAGGTACACGTAGCGGCTCTTTTTTATCCTTATTGAATGTGCTTCAGACTTTACCTTTCTTATTAACTG
The DNA here is from genome assembly GCA_013339765.2 of Haemaphysalis longicornis. NCBI lineage: Eukaryota > Metazoa > Arthropoda > Arachnida > Ixodida > Ixodidae > Haemaphysalis > Haemaphysalis longicornis. The sequence continues at coordinate 75,903,440 of CM023457.1, read as the reverse complement.
AATAGATTGTAGTGTGAAGAGACTGATGACTGAGGATATTAAGAGTTCTTCCAAGCGGTGTCGTTTGACAGTTTCACTGGAAAATGAGGCCTTTCGTTGCTGAACGCCCCCATTCTACCCTTGAGTGTACCGGTATCAGCAAACGGAGGTCAGCTTTTCGCATCATCGAAGCACTTTTGCGACATGGGGTGATCAATTTCCGAGTAATAACCATTTCATAAGAAACCTGACTAGTGATTGAGATATTTTTAAAGCGAAGCTTTCTATGCCTTACTGATGGCGCTTAATGTCGCTCCAAAAAGCACTGCAGGAAAGCCAACTTTACTCAAAATGCCAAAAGAATGATGACGATGGTAAGCGAAGGCACACCAAGCGCCCCGAGAAAAAAAAAAAGCTTCCCGTGGTGGGAATCGAACCTGGGTTCATCCGCTCTATGAAGCCGACGTCTCTCAGGCTGCGCCATTCTGACTTCTTTTTTCCTTAATGCATGAAATATGTAGGAACACTCACGATCACCCATAACGACTAAAAGACAATACAAAAGCTAGCAGGCACCGGTGGAGAAGTACAAAGTCTAACGGCGTTTTGCTTCCTTAAAAAGTTAGGCAAGATGATACGCGCATCCAAAAGATTCAACCAGACCGGTGGATCATTTTGCGCTCATAAACACTCCTCACCAACGCAGCCAGCTACGAAAAATAGACTTAGTTGGCCTGGGGGTTTCGGCATGCCGGTCAGTCATGCGGCACTGCCACAAGCTGTGCAAATCCAGCAATACAAAAACGTCATAAGGTACCCGATTAACATCATGAAAAGGCAGGGGCCGAGTGGTGTAAGGGGTAATTTAAATGTTTTTAATAAGAGTACGCTCTAAAACGTCCCAGAAGAACACAGCGTCACCGCACAACACACACAAAAAAAATCAATCGTCTCCGTTGATTGCATAGGCGACAATTGGTCGACAGGAAGCAGTTCGGATTTCGGACGTTGACTTTCACTACAGATTGCAAGGGAGAAAGTTTCGCGTTATAACTGTCGTTCTCTTAAGAAAGGGACTTTGAGTTTCTTTCGCTTAATTCTTTGCTTTTGGTTGCTGATGAGAACTGAATAAGCAGCATAGACGATATTACGTGAAATTGAATGTGACTGAAATCTTTCAAAGGTCCCACTTGGTGCCCTGTGGTGAGCACCTATAGGCACCACTAGTGTCACTAGATAAGGTTACAGTGTATCGGAACTTTTTTTCTCGTATTGTTCCGTGCCGCCGCCGTGATCATTGGTCAGTTCGTATCACGTGACATTTGTTTACACTGCGACGGTTCATAAGCACCGCAATTTTGTTGTGTATGCATTTCTATTGGTAAACTGTGGTAGTCTCAGCTTGTCCTTCGTGCTCTGCGGCTGCGCCGCCCCGACCGCGAATCAAAGATAACGCGTGTCCACAGCATTTCAGCAGCAGAAGTGTGTCCGAAGATGCCGTGTTGCCGCGTCTTCGGCAGTGTTGTTTACAAATGGCCTCGTCAAAGTTAGCGGTGAGGTCGCAGGAGCGGCAATCTGGCAACACTGATAAACACCACAATGGCAGCCATTGCGCACTTGCGCACCTCAGTGACAGTACTCTGTATCTATCTAGTGACACTAGGCACCACCGTGCATGACGTTCGGAGTGACCGGGCAAGAAAAATTGAAGCAAAACCATGGCATTCGTTTTCGAGAGCTTTGTCTTTTTTCTCTTTTTCGTGGACTTTGTGAGCGCTTAGTAATGACCCTGTTGTCCTGGGGCACTGAAGAGCAACGTATTAGCATGAGCTGCGCGTGCGGCGACCCGTCCGATACAGTGCTACTCGAGCGGAACTGCCTGCCCAGTAGCATCCACGCATCTATCCATCCATCATATTCGCGACAGCGCCTCAATTACGCGCGAACGAACACCGGGTCTTCCTGCTCCATCGCTGAAAATGCAGCCAAGGGTGACTGAGTACGAGCCCCACTGCTTCCCTATGCATCTTATATGCGTATGACTCTTCTTTATTGATAGGCATGCTCGGCTGGCATCCATTAACGTATTCTTAAATACGGGTTCATATTTATTTCCCTGACCCAGATCCATTAACGAGCCCTACCATTTTGAAAAATCTGGGAACGAGTACAGAACGCACTGACACGACGGAAAAAGCTCCTGCTGAGCGTTTTGGAAGGGGAATGTGACGTTGAAGTGACGTCATGCCATTCTGCGACGGTTGGTAACATTTGTCGCCCGCGACAGGGAAGGAAGCGGCTTCGGGCAGTCCTAAACCACCTTTGGTGACGTCACACGGTGTTTTCCTCTCGGGATTCTTTGGTGTGAACGATGCCTGAGGTGCAGTTGTAAACTTCTTCTGGGACGAGGGTAGAAGTGCTTTCTAAGACGAGTGGCGTCATTCATTATAATGAAAACATGACTAGTTAGAAAGGACAAAGCAGAAAAAAGTTACAAATCCCGAGGGGCGTCCGGTTTAAAACCGCAGTGCGTCCATGTTATAGAACTTGAGACGGTAGAAAACTTGTACTGAAAGCAGAACTGTGCTGCACTTGAACGGAAGAGAGCGCAACAACGAAACAATTGAAGCGAGAATATTTATAAGCAGACTGACTTCCATACACCTTGTTTAGAACAGAGAAAAAAAAAACAGATCATCCTCAGCATTCTCGCTCAAAATTCCGACCTCGGGAACCTAGTGAAACCATTATAAGAAAATGACTAATTTGCGGCGAGCAGAGAGTTGACGTGGACGTGCAAGACTGGAAAGGTAATGGGCAGAACTCTAAATATATCTCGTGTAATTTGTTGTCAAATGCTTCGGCCTGTACTATTCAATGGGATGGTTTCCATAGCTTTGGAGCTCGGCAGAGGAATGTGCAGAACTTGAAACTCCGCAGAATGCAAGCGTTCGCCCTCAGTTTCAGCTGTGCAAAAAATTATTGGATTACACCAAATAATTATAGCAAACTGTGGTTGATTGCCTGCTGTCATAGGAATCGGTAGAACATTAAAGTGTAATGTGTAGCGAAATCTGCAGCTGAGCATGATTTGCGGGTCGGCAGCTGTCTTGAGGGTGTGCTTGGCGAGCGTCGTCCTGCTGTTGGGTCGCTTCGGCAAAGGTGTACTGGCGTCACTTGCAGTGACGGATTGATGACGTCAGTGAAATCTTGGTGTACGCCCGGCATAATAAACTTCCGTGTTAAAATATAAAGCCCTAAAACGAAGCAACCCTAAGTATAACGTTCTCTTAGTAAAGTTTGCTTCCCCGCAAGAAGACCCTACTGTGCAGGGGTGCACCCTTTACAGGCCGTTTGCTTCAGTTGTACTGGTGTCATTTCCGTGACGGATATGACGTCCTGAAATCTTCGTAAATCCCGGAATAAAACACTTTAGTGTTAAAAAACCACTTCTGAAAGGATTGCAAGTGAGCCGGAAAGCTACAAGTAAATATAACTACAACAAGAAACCATTATTAGTAGAAGTTTCGTCAAAACATACATTGAATGCCATCAGTAAGGCACAGAAAGCTTCCACTGCTTCTGTCGTGCAGGAGTGGCTCAATCGAATAGACGTCGGCGTCATAACTCGAGAAGCCCAGGTTAGACCCCGACTATCGAAAATGCCTTTTAAAGCGAAGCTTTAATGTTCTCGCTGATGGCGTCTGTAAAGCGAAACGGGTGAAGTGAAAGAATAAAAACAAACGCTTCAGTGTCCGGAATCGAACCTGGGTTTCTCAAGTTATGACGCCGACGTCTATCCTGTATTGCTCCATTTCGACAGGTCGAAGAGGTTTGGATCTTGAGAGGGGTGCACGGACATGCAAAATGTCACAGCGAAATCCTGCACCCGCCAAGTAAAGACTACGTTGATCCGTCAAAGAGAAGCTTCGCGTTAAACCATCGTCGTCGTTAGGCGGAGGAGGTGCGTGATTTTTATTCTTGAAGCGCTTGATGTGCCCTCGCTTATCACCACTGTGTAAAGTTGGTTTTCCTGCAGTGCGTTTTGGCACGACATTGAACGCCTTCAGCGAGGCATAGAAAACTTCGTTCGTCAGGGTTGCAGTCACGGTAGTGTCTTTTAGGATTAATGCACTGATGTGGTGGCGTGTGCTGCACAGGCCTTCTTTCAGACATTGCAGTAGTGCGCCAACCTTGACTGCTTCAGCTGGCGCCGTCGTGGGACCGTTTCCCCAGCCAGGGTTCTCTCGCGGCCACCGAAGCGTTTCACACGTTTCTGTAACTCGCCGCCCCACATTGGTATGCGGGGGGCGACGGTCTCCTGTCGCGAGTGTCACGCGTCGGAAAGCGTATCGAGCCGTCGCGTAGGGAAACGGGCTGTGTGTACAGTTGCGTACGCGCATGGTCACCCATGAAGAGCCAAGGCCGAGTAGCCGGGTAGCTGACCGCCGTTGGTCTGTACCGAGAGGACAGCATTCAGGTGTCATATGGGCGGCGACAGTATGATTGGGTCTGTCGTCACACTGGTTAATGTTGACGAATAAAATTGAGGTTTGTTGGTTGGTTGAAGTCAAGATAACATAGATGCGCACCCACTTCTGGGGGATCAGCCAAGTCGGACTAGGATCTCGTTGTGGAAGAAATGATGAAGGAAATTGAGGTGGGAAAAGTTCGGGGAAAGTAATGTTACAATTTGGGAAAACAAGAAAAACCTACACTGATCTTCCACTGGTGAACGAGCACATTTAAACAAAAATGTGGTTGATCCTTCGTTCATAGGAATCAGTAAAACGCGAAAGTGAACTGTGCCTTCACAGGAGCATTTGAATGTTTATTGTGCATTGATACGAGCTTGCACATCGCTATTTATATTTCGTCGGTATAGCACCATTACATGCATCAACATTAGACACTGGATTACACGCGCCGGAGAATTGCGTAAATCCTATTGAAACCCCAGGCGCTCGCAAACCGTGAGAACGAAACCGAACGGGTTGTCAGCGAATCGTTTGGTGAAGGCACGGTCCGCTACAGCGAAAGGAGCATGATTTGCGGGTCGGTAGCAGTCTTGTGGGTGTGCTTGGCGAGCGACGTCCTGCTGGCGGGTCGCTTAGGCAAAGGTGTGACCATATTGGTCCTGCTCCGTGGCGTGTACGCCAGACGCTTGCGTTGCGACGAGCTCAGCTTATGGAACGCGGCGGCACATAGGCGGTGGACGGGTAAACACAGAAGCTTCCAGGGCTACCGCTGCCCTGTCGAGACGCAAACTATCGGCGCTCATTAGCGTCATGACGCACTACTTCGCTTCCCCTCTCCTAGAGGGCAGCACCATTGGAATGGACAAGTTAGAGGTAAGGACATAAGGCGCGTTCGTGCAGCTACGCGGGAATGAATTCATGGCTCACTGGTTAGAGCGCTTCACACCTCTCGTGTCGGCCAGAGTGATCGTGGGCTCGAAACCTAGCGCCGCCGCGCCAATTGAACTTTTTCCGGTGATGTCATTTCCGTGACGGATATGATGTCGGTGAGGTTTGTGTACCGCGGCATAAAACACTTTCGTGTTAAAACAACGTTCCCGTAGAAAAATTGAAGTTGTTAAAAATTCAACCCCCGCCACCATCGTCATGTGGTGACGCTATAACAATAGAATAATAATAAAAAAAGATAGCAAGAGCACACCGAAACTGCAGTTCATCAATGCAATGCTTAATATTTATTTACTATGAGACCACATGTATGATACCATGGCCGGGCGGAGCTTTTTGACAAAGGATGTACCAGGTATATGTGAAGTACAGCATGCGCCTTTGGTAATGCACAATGGATGGTGAATGAAATACACTTTTAAGAACTTGGCACCATTTGGCAAGCGTTAAGTGAAATAAACATCCACTTTCAAGCTAACTTATGAGTGAAGAGGTCGTAGCATACGGCACACTGTAAGCATGGCAAGCCGAATCCGGTATTTGCCATTGGATGCCACTGGTGGCAGGCAGTGTCCTCCGCCCCACCGCAAACCCCGCCCCTGGCGCCACTTGTTCTACTTGTAGACGGCTCATAGTAGATAGCTCATTGGCGCCATCTTGGTGGCATAAATAGAGAGTTTTAGCATTCCGTCTGTTCCGTCATTTTCGTTCGCACCGTGTTTACCGGGACTCGAACTGGGCACTTAGCATTCGTTCTGGTAGAGCCGGCCCTCGCCATTCCCGAGCGTTCGTAACGGGGGTTGGGGTCCTCCTCACTGTGGCAGCGCGTGCAGGCTCAGTCGGGTCCTGATCAACACGGTACGAACGGAACGGACGAACAGACGGAACGCTTAAAACTCTCTAATAGAGCCAACCGCGCGCTGCACCGGTTAACATGTCGTACCAGACCGACACATCTAGGAAGCGGAGACCTGGTCAACCCGGTACAAACGGAACGGATGGAACAGATTGAATGCTAAAACTCTATAATAGAGCTAACCGCGCGCTGCACTATCTAACATCTAGCAAGCGGCGAAGTAAGCGTGGAAACGCTTATACTTTAATTCCCGCTCGGCTCATGTAAACTGCGGGATGAATGCTCTCCCATAGAATTTCAACCGCTCTTACCTTGTGTTATACATAACCATTTCTTGCCACAGAACTTTCATATCTTATCTTTCCAACGATTTTCCCGGTGCTTCCTTACGTCACACCCCGTCCCTCGGTAGCCTTTCTGTAATACGAATTGTCATTATATATTCAGGCCTCGGCATCACATACGCTAGCATAAAAGCACTCAGCATAATCATTCAAAGCAAACAATCGCGCACGCAATTCCTACGGAGAACAATGTGAAAACTGAAGGAAATGTTGCAGCAGAAATACAACCAACACCGCGAAGTGCTAGAGATAAGTATGCAGAATCTAAACTTGAGCAAGGAGAGGCAAACTAAAATGCAATGTACATGCGCATTCGAAGTCGTTGACTACAGAGGTTACGGGTAATTTGCGGTTCGGATTCCCCGAACGCCGTTTTAAAATTTAGAACAAACTCTAAAAGCACAACAGGAATACCGCAAAAACCTAACAAGAATTCTTGTCGCACGACAAAAAACTTTGCTGTGACAACAGAAGTCCTGTTGTTACAACAAAGCCGTCTGTTGTTACGACACACATTTCTGTCGTTACGACAAAGTCATTTTTCTTAACGACAAACATTTCTGTAGTCAGAACAGAACTGCCATTTACGCTACTCTTCACAATAGTAAAGTGGTTGAGAGTTGAGCGAGTTGGTAATGATGCACCTCAAAAAACATGCCTTCATGTGTTCTTGTCCCCGCTAATTTGCGCGCAGTTTGTTTCTTCACAATAAGCAGTAACATTCAAGTTACTTATGCAACATCAGGATCACGACAAGACAGAATTTCAGCACGACGGAACATAAAAGCCAGTAAGGCTTGACTTTGGGCTAGTTGGATATGCATGACACCTTGAAAAACAGCGCAAAAACACGGACGTAGAGAGGTTACACAGACACGAGCGCTGACGAACAACCGGTGAAATTTTATTAAAGTTGGCAATAAATAGAGGAAAGAAAGCAATCATACGCCAGTACAAACGAGATAAATATACAGCTTAAAAGCGGAGTCGGGAGTAAAAGTTGATAAAACACACAAATTTCCTTTTATCCGTCCAGATAAGCAATCTCGCGCTCAAACAGTGCCACGGATGGCGAACTCACGCAATCCTTCCCCTTAGTGGCTATGACTGAAGCCTCAAAGATTTCGCGGGATCGGACATCACGATACCGTTTTAAGATGCGGGTTTCGTTGAGCTTGGGGTAGCAATCTTTGCAATTCTTGCAGTGTAAGGCCAGATTGCTACCAGTTCCTGTGCGCATGTTATTTGCATGCTCACGAAGACGGTCGTTTACGCACCTTCCACTCTGGCCCACGTATACTCGCCCGCACTTCAGTGGACACGTCCACGCCGTGTCGCACCCCCTGAAGAAGATAGGAGACAAGGCAGGAGTGCGGACAGTCTTTTCAGCGCCCAACAAACTAGCCACATTGTGTGCCATGGTGAATGACAAAAATGCTCCCAGGGCTGCTTGTGGGAAGAAACATGATAAACAGTATGTCAAATGCGTGGAATGCATAGTATACGAGATCCCACTGAAGTGCGGGCGAGTATACGTGGGCCAGAGTGGAAGGTGCGTAAACGACCGTCTTCGTGAGCATGCAAATAACATGCGCACAGGAACAGTAGCAATCTTGCCTTACACTGCAAGAATTGCAAAGATTGCTACCCCAAGCTCAACGAAACCCGCATCTTAAAACGGTATCGTGATGCCCGATCCCGCGAAATCTTTGAGGCTTCAGTCATAGCCACTAAGGGGAAGGATTGCGTGAGTTCGCCATCCGTGGCACTGTTTGAGCGCGAGATTGCTTATCTGGCCGGATAAAAGGAAATTTGTGTGTGTTTTATCAACTTTTACTCCCGACTCCGCTTTTAAGCTGTATATTTATCTCGTTTGTACTGGCGTATGATTGCTTTCTTTCCTGTATTTATTGCCAACTTTAATAAAATTTCACCAGTTGTTCGTCAGCGCTCGTGTCTGTGTAACCTCTCTACGTCCGTGATTTTGCGCTGTTTTTCAAGGTGTCATAAAAGCCAGGACAGGAATACCACACACGACTGAACATCAGAATCACGACACGAGAAGAATACGACAAAACGACAGCACGACACGCGAAAATACGACAAACTACAGAAATATTTTCTTTCGTCATTTTTCGACTGGGAAGTAGCTGTGAAATTGATGGCTGATCGTGAATGACATATCGGGTGCAGAAAAAACAGTACCATATTTGTTCAAATATAAGGCGAGGTTTTTTCTCAAAATCCGTAGTCTCGAAGTCATACTTCTTATATTCGATGATCAGAAATTTACTTCTTTTTTTCTTCTTTGACTGTCCAAACGGCACCCTCGCATTATCATAGTGACCACCTTTAACCGAATCAATACGGTAACGTGCGTGATTGTTGAGATGTGAGGGTGGTATTTCGTGTGGGCTAGTTGGTTTGAGTGCATTTTTTAAGAACTGGCAAAAACGGGTTCTGATGAAAAGATGAAAGCAGGGAACTTAACGATTTTTGGGGCCGCTGAGGTAAACTTGCCACAATTAAAAAAAGACCCGAAGATTAGATAAACGTAATTCAATTATTCAACGTTAGTTAGGATGATCATGATAGTGGTATTGCTGATAGTACCGCCGACTTTAAGCGGTAATCTCAATACCTGCCAACGTTGGTAAAAATCAAATCCCCTTTCTAAAGAGAAATGTGGTTAAAACGCGAAGCTTGCTTCCATTCGGCCTGAGTCGGAGCCAAAGTCCAGAATCCAAACTCTTCGGCAGTATCGGAGTGGCGCAATCGAATAAGTGTCGGTTTCATAACGCCAGGGACCCAAGTTCGATACCGATCACGGGAAGCGTTTTTTTAAGTGCAGAACACTTTAGGGGCTCGCCTTGTCGACGTAGCTCGCTCGCTGGACTGAAGTTGAGCCACACGGCGTTCTATCGTCGCAGCGTAACCCAGAGCCTTCGAAAACCACGCGGTTTATATAGTCATAAGCGTTCGAAACTCGGAAACCGCTGGCGATTGTCATACATGTCCCTGTTGGTTAGCGCAAAGAAAACTGCAGATACATTTGAGGCAAAATATGCGTAATTAATCGGCATCGCCCGCGTTCATTTAGTTAAGGACACCCGTTGGGTTGGTTTTTACGATAGAAAGCGAAAAAAAAAAAAAAAAGTGGCAGTGCAACACCGGCACGTGCGGGAGGGAAAGCAAGCACAAAAAGAACAGGACTCCCGCAGGCACAGTTTCAGGCAGTGGGGCCGCGAGCACTGCGAAGGCGGGAAATTTGAATTGCATTGGGTGGTAGCAGTGTGCGGATAACGGCGCCACAGCCCATTAGGGCGAATCTATGCTCTGCACTTCCGACAGCTTTCACGTAGAGTGGAATGGCTTTACTTTTTTTTTTCTTGGGGCGTTTGATGTGCCTTTGGTAAACCCCACTGTGTTTGTTGACTTTCCTGTATGCTTCTGGATGTGACGATTTGAATTTTGGCTCTAAAGACTGTTGCGCTTTGACAGGAGAAGTCTTCGCGTTTTAACCATCTTATCATTTCACCCACTATAGCCATCATCGCCAGAAAAAGTTCGCTTTCCTGCAGTGCGATACGGTGTGCACGGGCGTCATCAGTGAGGCAAAGAAAGCTTCGCTTTAGAAGACAACAACAACAACAACAACACAACAACTGCAGGCACCGATTTTCTGCACTTGATGTATATTCATTTGATATCGCAAAAAAAAGCATCCATGAATTTTTTTATAAAAGGATACTGGAAATATGGTATTGATTTTTAGCCTTATGTTTGTGTAATGTCTTGTTCTTGTTCGAACAAGTTTGACAAGTATGAACACTGGCAAGGACTTGGACGTTTTGACTTAGGCAGGCGAGTATATAAGACTATTGCGCAGCATCTCTTTCACTTTGGCCGGCTGGCTGACTCAAGTGACAGACAGACAGACAGACAGACAGAACGACCAAAATTTTCCCGTTCAAATAGCCCAAGAAAGGCTATCGTCTTTAAGAGAAAAGACGAAGCTCAGGGACGTGCACTTTTTCTTCGTGCCCTACCCGTCCCCTTTTTTTGCTCCCGTCCCAGACGACAGCCCTGATTGAGGCGTCACCTTGCGGCTTATCTTGTGGCGCGATTTTCCCGAGTCAACAGCCGCCCAAGGGCAATTTATTCCTCTCCTTTTCCTTCTCTCCCTGGGTTACTCTCCCACGTATCCGCCTTCTGTTAACAACGCCACGCCTCACACGGGGGCCCTGTAACGAGAGAGGCGGCTCTGAAAGAGAGAGCACTCAAAAAGGGGGCTCATTTGCGCGTCGGAATCCCCAGGTACCGGCGGCTCTGTGCCGCCGGAGGATGCGGAGCAGAAGGACAAACGCGAGAGGCGGGGGAGCAAATATTTACGCCGGGCGCTCGAGGGCGCTGGGAAAGTGTGACCAGTGTAGCTGCGGGCCGGAGTTTGGAAGACAGCTTCGTCACAAGGCGTCCTATCTGTCTGCGGCGCGGCTGTTCAGGGTGAAATGAGCCCGCAGGGAAGATAGAACAGTCAGGATTACGCTCGTTTTAGTCCTGTTTGATTCAAAATACGAATTCAGCTCAACAAGCCACCGCGACGAAATGCGACGGTGGCTTGCAGACCCTCCAATGCCTTTTTTTTTTTGCACGTGAAAAGTGTTTGCAAACTTGAAGAATAAACTCGCACGCTAGTGGAATCTCGAAGCCAAGGAGCCTTTAGCGCTCTAAGCCCTGCAGTAAGCTTACAAAAATTCCCTCGCACTTCCCCGAGGGGGAGAGTGTGTAAGTGCGAATGCACGGTTGTTGATTGCGCGATTACGGTGGATATCGTGATCTTGGAGTGGAGAGGAGGCGCCCAACACCCGCAGTCACTGAGCGGAGAGAGGAGGAGGAGAGTAGCGCCCGCCGTTACGGCGAGGGCTACACGAGCGCCCTCACGCGTCGGAATGCGGAGCGCCCGCTACGCGAGCGAGAGCTCTCCCGCCCGAAGTGGAGAGGAGGCGCCCAACACCCGCAGTCACTGAGCGGAGAGGAGGAGGAGAGTAGCGCGCGCCCATCTCCCCCCGTTGCTAGGGAAGACGAGGAGCGCGCGCACGCGCAGCTGTTGCTATGCGGACGACGGCGGCGGACGATTCAGGCTCGCTTAAGAAGTGCATTCGCACTTAAAAAGCGTCACAAAACGTCGCTGTCCCTTTGCACCTCCTGAATGCTCGTCTACTGATAGTATGCGGCGTCTTTTGTGGCTTCATGTTCTTCATTATAAATACTTTTACACTGCCAGCGTAGGAATACAGTTGTGTCATTAAGAGTCCAGCACACTTTCCGGAGTGGCTCAGTGCCTACGAAGCTGTGCTAGTGCGCCCAAGGACGCTAGTTCTATCCCGGCCGCGGTGCTATTTTTCGGGTGAAAGCGAAAGGCGAAAACGCCAGTGTCTCAAGATCTCGGCGCACGTTAAAGATCGACAGGTGTTCAGGTGGCCTAAATTAATTCCTAGCCCTCCACTAACGGGCGCGTCACGGCCAGCAGTTGCTTCAGCGTGTTAACCCTTTGATGCCCAGTGTTGCTCAGGAGCAACAACTCAAACAATATTTTTTTTTCTCTCTCGCAATTTGTATTTTTTTCGACATTTAACACCTTCTATCGACAAGCAAAGGATCCCGGACCTTCTAAAATTAAAGAAGAGAGGGCAGCACGTATTTCTGTGTGCTAAAAAGATATTGTTTACGCGTGTCAACTTGCATCGAGCCCGAGTGGCTCAATGGGCTAGTGACAGGTAACCGAAATTGTGCGATTTCATTGTTATCACAAATGGGAGCAATACAAACTTTACGCCATTGTCTTTGCTAGAACCATAAATCATGGCGGTCAAAGCAGCTCTCTTGTTCAAGGGATGTATGAACAGCCAGTGTCCAGTGTTTCCCAGTGCCCAGCGTGCCTAATGAACCAACTTTTTTTTCTGACTTCATATTTGTGATGTGGGAAGTCCTTTTTGGACATAAAAACTTCGCACACGTTTAACCAAATTTTTTACGGGTCTTAACCTTCAGCGTATCAAGGACGAGATATGCACGATGCACGTACTGTCGGCGTCAAATGAAATGCGAACACGAAAATATGAACCTGAACACACAAATAGCGCGATTTCTTTCCATGCAAGCCAAATGACGCGTGGATTAGTTACAAAACAAGTTGGTAAAAGTGGACGTCTTAAACATACCAATAGCAAGCCATTATATGAACCCTACGAACAATATTTTTCAATTTTGCACGTTCTGGTTCATATATTCGTGTTCGCGTTGCATTTGACGCCGATACGTTAAATGCATTACTGGCTTTACAATATATCCGAAATAAAAATAGACGTTTCGCGGATAAAAATGTCGTGACGTGATTTTTTTTTTGTAATTGGTTTTTTGTTCTCTGGAATTCAAAAGCGCTCTACTTTTAAGTGCGAATGCACTTCTTAAGCGAGCCTGAATCGTCCGCCGCCGTAGTCCGCATAGCAACAGCTGCGGGTGCGCGCGCTCCTCGTCTTCCTTAGCAACGGGGGGAGATGGGCGCGCGCTGCCTGGCCGCTGACATGGCACATACCCACGTGGGGGATTGGCCAGGAATCGGGCGTGAGAAGGGCTAATGCACCCGCTTAAAGGAGTACTGACACGAAATTTCAAAGCTGAGATCCGCTCTAGCAATCAAGTACAACGACAACACAAATAGGTGTCTGTGAATAAATGCATCTTTCTTTCTTTGCATTTGTGTGTGTGTGTGTGATCTCTCTTTCGCGAACATTACCGAACCGCGCAAATTCAACTCGTGCATTCGCACTTTCACATTCTTCCCCTCGGGGAAATGCGGGGAATTTTTTTCGCCCCATAGCCACGTGTGCGAGAGCGGTAAAGCAGACGAGTGATCGCAGGAATTCAGAAACGAACTTCGCGCATCGTGGAGACAGCACATGCACGTAGGGTGCTCATCTGCTCATTTCCTATACCAAGTCATCAAACGATGCTTAAAGGGGCCAGTGTAGACAAAAAAAAAGTTTGATTTATTCGAAATATTTTGTGTATTATAGTGCCCCCAGCGCTTGTCCGGCAGCAAACGATGCCGTGTTCACTGAGAAATTAATCGATTTAGGTTAAAATTTCCATTTCCCGCCAAATCGTGTGTTTGCGCGACGTCTGCCCTGATTGATCATGAGGGCGGGCATTCAAACAAACTTCCAGTGCGTCGTTCCGCCCTGCAGCCTTGCTTGCAGTCAGTCCCCCCAGACGGCGCTACCATACTCCACCACGGACCGTTTTCCGAAGTTGCTTCCTTTTTGACCGTGTTTGCTCCTGGCTTGTTTTTGTTACTGTAGAAAGTAATCGTTTCGTGAAACATGAAGTATGCTCGACAAACAGGCTCACGTAAGACAACGTCGCTTACGCCAATCGGCCAGTGTCGTGTAAAACAACTCCAGAGCGGCGGCCTGCTGTGCAGCTAAAAAAGGCATAGTGTGCCTAGTATACCAACAGCAGCACGCATTGGTACTTGTATGTTTACGTCTATTTTCATTACTTTCATTGTTTCCCGCACCATTCTTACTGCTGTGAGATGAATATGTATTACTTTAAGTGCAAATAGCTCATTCGGAAGCTTATAAGCCCTGCCTAATTTGCGTTTGCATTTGCCGGCCTTAACCAATCGCACAGCCGGGCATATGACATCAGAGGTTCTGTTGCTGGAAATGAGCTAGTCGGTCACATGGACATTCCTTTTTTTTTCTAAATATATAGCGTATTTGAGCGAAGTGTGCGTTAAAAGTGCTGCCAGTATTATTCTAACGAGGCAGTCTTTCGAATGAACCGAACTTGTGTTTTAGCTGCATGGCCCCTTTAAGTAGCAGACTACAGTACCACCGCAGCACAGGCGCCAGGCGACCGCGAGAAGGCTATCGCCTTGACGTGTTTATGTCAACCCCGAAAATGTGGCGGTATTTTTTTATGACGCGATGACCGCTGCGGGGTACGCCAACGCCTAGTGGAATGAGATTATCGCTGGGATGACCATGAATTGTAGGCCGTTCTGCCGGTCGTGAGAAATTTCCCTCGAGGCCTGTTTTGTGGGCACACGTCGATCGAAGGAGTCGTCTGATCCGGGTTGCATCGATCCGTCCAGCAGAAAATCAAGGAAATCATAAAAGAAGCTAGGTCAGGGTTTTCTCCAGCGCGTCGTGTTGGATGTCCAGCGTCGCCACAGCCGTCGGCGTCGCTGGCTGGCAATCAATCGGGCCACAATAGGCCGGCGCCCTCGCCTTGGCAAATTTGCCCAGAACTTCGGCCGTCCTGCGAGAATCGCGAAGGGGTGCTATCACCGCGTTCTCTACAGGCGGTTCTCGTTTTCTCATTTCCGGGAGGCCTTCGTCGCCATGCCTGCTCACATACACAGGGGACGAGACACCGAATCGGCTTTTCATGAAGATACTATTGCTTTTGCGGACGCGTCTTAAACTCAATGACGTCGTCGGGTCACGGAATCCGGCTGCCGCAGCTACGTAGGATACAAAAGCTTTGTCGTCTCTTCTTCGGGCATGCGGCTTAGTTCAGAATCCGTGAACATTTTACAGTAAGCATCTCACCGTGCGTCTGTTAAGCCGCAGTTTTTGGGTCTGTTAGTGTTTGTGTGCGTTTTGTGCGTGTTTTTTTACAGCAAAGCTGTATACCTCTACCCCCCAACGGTTTCGTCGCCGTGGGCAAAAATGATCTCCGCCGGCAAAAAACGCCAACACGCCAAGGCCTAAGACGCCGAGCGCCTGCGTTAGGATAATCAGGCATACAGCATACAGCTCAGAATTCGTTTAAGGAAACCAGAAAACAACATCAAGACCGCATTATGGATAATAAGCCGCCTGGAACACTGGGACCCCCCACCCCCCCTCCCCCCAGCATGTATTCCTGGTAAAGATTACGTTTGCAGATTATCTTCGAAGGCTAGGCAGGAACTCCTTGTGCAAAACATCGAGCGCACGCGTCAGGGTAGGCAAGACCCAGCATTTCACGCATCTTCGGACACGCTTCTACTGCTGAAATGCTGTTACGCGCGTTATCTTGATTCGAATTCGGAATGACTTTAGTCCCCGCAGCTGCAGAGCAGGGAGGGTAAGCTAAGCCTACCGGAGTTGACCGACTAAAAAACGCATACAGACAACAAAATGGTGGCGCCTATGAACCGTCCGGCAGTGCAAACAAATGTCACGCAATGCGAACTGACCAATGATCATGGCGGCAGCACTGAACAATCATGGGAAAAGCAGTGCCGAACTCTGTACCCTTATCTAGTGACACTAACTAAGTGCAACCGACAAGCCTGCCGAGACGACGAGAAACATTTCATAGCCTCCTCCATCACAATTTGTAATGGTTTACGACAGCCTTGCTGGAAATCATCTCCGCAGGGCGGGATAGCGACCAATTTTTTTCTGTGTACTCGCGTGTTTCGCATATTTTTTCTCTCCTTGTTTATGTGGACTAGCAAGTGAAGCTCGGTGCTAGATTGACTGCTCTGTACCATTTAAATTACATTTTTCTCTCTCGCTCTCGCTCTCGCTTTCTTTCTCTGTTCGCCCGAACTGTGCTCGTTGACCTAGGCTGCCAACGTCAGTCGCTACTTATTCACCGGTGTACGCGTTAGTGTTTCTGGTACTTGGTACTCTGCCGTCGTTGCACATCTCTGGCACCGGCCAGGCACGTGAGAGAAGTATCGTAGGGCTCCGATTCTTGTACGCACCCCTACCAACTCCAGTTCCATAGGAGCTTCAAATTATAGTACATTACCCAAAAAGCAGCCACAACCCCCACCCACCTCCCTCTAATATTCGCACCAGTTTCTTTAGATATCGGTTTTAGGAAACATAGTACCAGTCTGGTAGGCTGAAACTCAATAAATTATATCGCAGTCTGCGCAATGGCTTTAGAAAAAGTGTGTCAGCCTTTAAACATATCTAACACCGCCCCTATTAAGTCGTTGAGCCTGCTTACCTGTACGGCTGCGAGAGCCTTATTCCCTTGTGGGCGAAATATTTTCTATTGTTTCTACATGCATTACGTGCACAATGAGATATCAGAGACAGCCACTGCAGTGTCGCGGGTATTCCCCGGGCATTAGGGCGAGGACTTCGCAATTGCCGCATCTAGTACCAGTGACCGTTATATTTTCGAAGGCAACCTAACCGTATCGAACCGGCTTAACCACAAGTATTGGGCATTCCTCGATTTACTAGTCCTGGATGGTCCGCGGGCAGTCCGAGGACGGCGTTCGGACCGGAGCCCCATAAGAACACATGGGAAAATCGAGCGTCGGATCGCGTCTCGGGCAGTCCACGGACGGTCCGGGACTGATAATCGAGGATGCCCATTGTCGAGGAGAACCTCAGCCGAACAGTGTTCTAAGTCAGCCAGCCGACAGCTGCTGCCGCCGCCTTCTCCGCTCTTCCACGTGACTCTGCGGATGCCCAAGCGACGCCTAGCAACAGAGGCGCATGCTGTTTTCGAAGGAGCCGCGAAGACAAAATAGAAGCCTGGTTTCTTCGAAAGACTGCTTTGTCCTAATAACAGTGATGCCATTTCTATCATAAACTTAAAAAAAAATAATAGAGATGATAAGGAAAGCCCATGAAGCAGTGACGACTCCCCAGCCAATTGATTGATTGATTGTGGGGTTTTAGAGAGAGAGAGAGAGAGAGAGAGAGAGAGAGAGAGAGAGAGAGAGAATAGTCTTTAATGATACAGGTTAGGTTAGCCTGGCCAAGGCGCCTAGCTTGCTACACCAGATGTATGAAAAAATGAAATCGATGAAGAGATGATGATAATGACTGTGATGACGATGATGCACTCATTAATAGAGTCCTGTTTAAAGAGTCTGATCAAGTCCGGTGCTTCGCAGGAAAGACAATGGAGCTTTTGTCGCTCGAGATGCTCGTTTAGAGTTCGACCAAGGGCCTAGCACGTCACTTAGAGTTAGTCCTCTAGAAAGCGGAAGACCCAAGGACACTAAAAGGGACGTTCTAGCTGTGTGGTTTTAATGCGCCGACGCAATGCAGGCGATGAGGCGCGCCGTAGTGGAGGGCTCGGGCTTAATTTTGACCACCTGGGGATGTTTAACGTGCGCCCAAATCTCGTACACACGGGTGTCTTTGCTTTTCGCCCCCATCAGGAAAGTGGCCACCGCGGCCGGGGATTGAACCCACGTCCTCGTGCTTAGCAGTACACTTCTTAACTTTACGTCGATTTCCACCTGCGCGTGGGACCCACCGATATTTTGTGCGTCGTATTCTTGGTGACAAATTTTGATGACGAATTTTTATGACCATTATTCGGCGACAACAACGCCGACACAGATTCTTCTCGTAACGAAGATATAAAACTCTCGCCTTAAAAAAAAGGGCGCAATAATACATCATTGTGAACTGGAAAAAGGGGGTCAATCGTACAATCAAGAGGTGACTTAATTATTAGTACTGCATAGTCGAGGTTAAACTTCGCTGCATCGATATTTCGTGGTGAATGCACAGAATTTACAAGACGTTTTGACCTTTCTTTGGGTTAATCCCCCCCCGCTTCGCCTCCCCCATATCCCCGTTTTTATAACTGAAGCAATTGCCCTGTTTTTTTGACAATGAGTACATCTGGCGTTGTCATTCTACTCGAGCCGCCATTTTTATTTTTAGTCGAAACCCAAGCAAGCGCCCTCCGCCCTGTCACCTCTTAACTGAATTTCGAGTCAGCTATATTTGAGAGTAGTGGGAGGGGTGGAGGCCGTTTTATCAGGAATTTCAGAAAGTAATTTGTGTAGTTGTTTAAAACAGGCAATCTGGTACACGAACAGCTGAAAACCTCTGCGGTCAGTCTGACTTTGCATCTTTCAACTATAGGACGGAATAGCAAACGTGATTTATTCCTGCACAATCAGGTAGGCCAACCTTCAAGAAACGGAAGCGAAATAAAATACTTTAAGCATAAGTATATAAACAAAGAGAGAGAGAGAAAGAGAGAGAGAGAGAACGATCTTTAATGAGGTCTGGCGATGTTATCTGGGCTAAAAGGCCTAACTTGCTACGCCAGTTGATGACGTGATGAAGATGATGGCGATGATGTTCAAGAACTTGATGCTCACAGAAACGTTGAGTTATTCACAGAGACTGGTTTAGACCTGCGTGTTGCAGGTACTCTATCAGAGCTTTTATAGCCCGTAAAGCACGTTTGGGACATGTCCACGGCCCTAAAACGTCATTTAGCTGAATGTCCACGGAAAGCGGCAGTCCCAAAGACACTGCGAGGGACACTCTTTGAGCACTGAATCGAGCACATTCACAGAGCAGGTGCTGGAGGGTTTCTCGCAAATCACAGTGAGGGAAGAGTGGCGACGTAGCTCGTTTCATCTTAAAGAGGAAGTTGCGCGTGTATGCGACATTAAATGGAGCAAGAAATACATGACAACGTGCGGATTAAACGCGCCCAGATTAACGAAATCAAAGCGGCATCCCAATGTCGTCTCTTCTCGACGACGAAGTGATGGAAAATGTTTGCTCGTGTCATGAGTGAGCACCACGTCTGCCATTCTCCGGCCCTGGCAGCCTTTGCCAATGGCAGAGCCATAGCGTGAGCGTTAGGATACACAGTGGCAGTGGCAGAGCGACGCTGAGCCTTGATGCGGCCTTGGCACGGATCTGGGATTACCAGACGTGGCCGTTTGAGGCCGCTGGAGATTACGCCCACTAATCTGTCGGACCACTCAGCCACACGGCCGTGCTTGCAGAGGCCTTGCTTGAGCTGCCTGACGGGCGGCTTGTTTGACATGTGTATATACGCTGTACTACTTTGGAGGCACAGAACGAGTCTTGAGTGATGGACGGGGTTAGCTTGCTTCTAGCTCGACTCTTACAGCCTGAACACGAGTTACAACGACTGTTTTTACTATTACTAACTACTACTCTAATGGAGTAGCTCTGCTACCGTGGCCTGCCCTCTAGCCATCGCGGTGGCTCAGCGGCTAAGGCGTTGTGGTGATGAGCCCAAAGATACGGGTTCGCTTCTACGAAGGAGGCCAGAAGCGAAAACGCCGTGTGTCGAGATTTCCGCGCATGTTCGAGACCCCCGAGGTTGTCAAAATTAATCCGGAGCCATCCACTAAGGCGTGCCTCATAGTCCAGATGTACAATCAGAGTGTAGAACCACGAAAAAAGAAAGAAAAAAACAAAACATGCCATCTCCTGTACTACTGCTACTGCATCTGCTGCTGGGACCTAAATTTTATTGTTGTGTGTAAAATGACATCTGCTGTCCGCGCCCTTACCAGCACATCTTTAACGAACTGGACTCCCGACCACTCTGTTAGCAGCCACAGATGCGGACATATTTGGCTAGGAAATAAGAAGGCAGTTGAGAACCATTGCTTATAGTTTGAACCTGTTAGCACTTCAACGCATTAGATCACAATCATTCGCATCGTCATCATCGTTTCATTGCCGGCGTCGTCGTCAACGTGCTCACGTTCATTGCAGGGTCAAGGCCTCTTTATGGCAATTGTAACCAGTTTAGTTTGTGTCATCAAAAATCGATTCTTTTCCCAAATTTTTGTACGTCATTTTTTTCACCTAGTTTCCCATTTTCCCCAATACATCTTCCAGGCTAAAGAACATGAGTTTTTTAACACGAAAGTGTCTTATTCCCAGATACACCAAGATTTGTTTGACGTCATAATCGTCACGGAAATGACGCCAGTACAACGAAGCAAGCGGCTGTAAAGGGTGCACCTAGCACACAGGGTCTTCTTGCGGGGAAGCAACCTTTACCACTAAATATGATGAAAACATCCACAAGGAAAATTTCTTTACGATTAATTCCCCAGGGCAGTGCTTGCTTTTGAGGCTAGAGCAGGTTGCTTGCGAAATAGAGCTTTGTGGGGAAGTATTCACAAAATGATGGGTATGGTGGTCTGCGGAAAGAAACAGAAACTATGCGGCACATAGTGTTGGAATGTGAGGGTATCCATCCAAATCTACATGAAGGGAATATTGGGCTTTCAGAAGCCCTAGGATTTAAGGGTATCAGAGAGAGTTAACTTCAAGGCTGTCGAGGGGACGAAAGAAGATTAGAATGCTGGTGGACGAAAAGCAGAGAGGGGAATATTGCCTAGGACAGTTACCACCTGTAACAGGGAAAAGAAAGTATTTCGGGCCTAATAAGCTTTGTGCCTGCCCTAAGCAGCGCTAGTATTAAACCAAGAGTGTAAAACATGGTTATATTAGTCCTTTTTGGTAAGATGACATGTCATCACCCCGCTTCAAAGGGGAAACCAATAGGAATCATCATCATCATCTACGTTATACTTGGGGTTGTTCGCTTTCGGGCTTTATATTTTGACACGAACGTATTTTATGCCGGTATACACCAAGATTTCACTGACGTCATATCCGTCACGGAAATGACGCCAGTACACGTTTGCAGAAGCGACCCGCCAGCAGGATCTCGCTAGCCAAGCACACCCACAAGACAGGCCGCCCAACTGTCAAATCATGCTCAGCTGCAGATTTCGCTGCCCATTTCACTTTCTGCTTTTACCGATTCCTATGACAGAGAAGTCAACCACAATTTTTATATCACTGGTCACGAATTTTATTATTTTGAGGAAATTTTGTCGCTAAACATTCACTCATTTTCCACCGGTCCGATAGGTGCACGACTTTTGTCCTCTGGCAACAGCACTTTGGTACTTTCCATGTCTCGAATGTGGACAATCGGTTTTACTCTTCCCGTATTTCTTTGAAATCCTGGCTGTGAATGTGTTCTCATTTCCGCCAGATACTTCCGGCACGACAGGGCGAATGCAGTCGGCTCTTTGACGTGACTGATGCGCACGTTTTCGCAAGACACAATCGAGCCACACCCTTGTTCTTCACGGTCACTTCCCGTTTCAGTACTTGCTTGATATTTCCCTTCGCTAACTTCACCCTCCGTCACGCAGTTTACAGATTTTGGAGAGCACCCGCGCTTGTCACATTAATCTAGCCTTCCTCAGCGAAAAGTGTCCCGTCTTTCTTTGCCTTTCTGGCTGTAAGAAATTGAAATCCCCGCGCGTCGACGTCTGTCTTCTATCACGGTAATTATTATTTGTTGATTTATTAAGACCCGCTATGGCGTACACAAACTTCGGGTAGGTGTTCTACATGTGGTATGCCGACTAAGTTTGGCCTGACATTAACAACCGTTTGGTTTTAAATGGTAAGATATACGTGGCTTGTCTGAGCAGCAAGCTTAACGAAATCGAGGAATTAAGCGTTCTTGAAGAGCTACACCTTCATGTCTGAGGAGACATTCTGGAGATGCTGTCTGTGATGTGGTTGTCGTCATGCTTTTTCTTTTCTCTTGCGTTTGTTGTTTCAAAAACCCTTACACTTGTTTGCGCATGTGCGGCCGAGCGTACCGAAAGTGTGACGTATGAGGGGCGTGTTGTTTAAGCTTTTAGGTTACATGTATTCATGAAGTGTTTATTAAAAACGTTGGCGAGCAAACAAAAACGGGGAATATCAAAGACAGACGGGACACTTTTCGCTGAGGAAGGCTAGATTAATGTGACAAGCGCGGGTGCTCTCCAAAATCTGTAAACTGCGTGACGGAGGGTGAAGCTAGCGAAGGGAAATATCAAGCAAGTACTGAAACGGGACGTGACGTGTAGAACAAGGGTGTGGCTCGATTGTGTCTTGCGAAAACGTGCGCATCAGTCACGTCAAAGAACCGACTGCATTCGCCCTGTCGTGCCGCAAGTATCTGGCAGAAATGAGAACACATTCACAGCCAGTTTGTGCGCTGTTCTTTTCGTGATTAAATAGTATCCAACTACATCAACTTTCCACCATTTTTTAATACTGATATCATCAAAATAAGGCCTGATGTTTGTTTACGGAGGTATAATTTGCCACACCCCATACCACGAACTTCGAGGAGCCCTAGGAAAGCTGCACCAGGAATGAGCGAATATGGATAGGGGACGCAGTATATGCATTGACAGCTGTGATCATGCTCGGGGAACGTGTTTAACATCATGAAGAGGTACGCTTGGGTAGCACAGACATTCCCTGTTTAGTTTTGAAAAGCTTTTCGATGGTGGGGCTTTGCCATGTAGCCTAGATCGGCCAAATCTTGACCCCTCGTTCCAAAACCTTGACGTTGACACCTGCCATAAGAAGCTCATAGCCGATTCATGGGGATGCACTCATAGCCTAAAACGAGCGTATAAAGCGGTCGCCTAGCTGTAACACACGTAAGAAGTCTTCGAAATGACAGATTTTTTTTTGTCCGTCCTGTTCCACGTACCAGGCGTCGATGTACAGGCACCTCTGACGCGGTATAGCCTCATCGTAGCCAGAGCAAAGCATTCCGCTCAAACGGACTGACGAGCTGTGACGCTGGTGACTTCAATTCAGCTCTAAAGGACAATAAAGGGCAGCAGACCGGAGCGCGGGCTTTGGGAAGCATCAACGCGCGAAGCTTGCGCCAACAGAAGTGCGCGACCTCCGCCGGCGCATTTCGTTTTACGCCGACTGCGGCGGTGCGTTCGAGTGCGAACGAGATAAGGCCGGCTTCGTTCCAGTTTCTTCCCCTCTACTCTGAGGGACAGAATGAGCGTTTTTTCCCTGTCTTTGTTTTCTCCCGTTTCCATAGCTGCCGTCCACTCTCGTTGCAGGGCAGTGTGCTTTGGGTACGTACAGGGCAAATAGAACGCAGAAATGGGCATTTGCTTGGTGGTGTATACGCTAAGCTCGAAACTGGGCTCTCCTTGACGACCGGGGTTGGAAAAAAAGCCGGAAAATTCTGCGCGGGAAGTAAGAATGAGGTCGTGGCGTGGCGCAAATCCGACTATCAGGGAACGCCGGCCAAAAGACTGCGATAAAACAGCGAAGTACAAGAGCGGTAAATTTTATTGAAACGAAAAACACACGAAGGTCCGCCTGATGATAGCAGCTCTGGCCAGCTATTCTGTGTGTGGGAAGAGAAAGTGGAAGAAATGGCGTGGACAGAGGATGATAGCGATGGCAATAGGAGATAAATGAAAGAATGGCTATATACAAAACATGCCTATACTTATACAGTTCGTGTGCAGCAGTTCAAAGCTAAATTGAACGAAAGCTTGTTGAAAAAAAAGTCTCCCGAATCGCCTTCTGGCACGTGGAACTGGCACTGGGGGTGAGGGGGGGGTAGACAAAGCGGAGAGAAAATGAGGGATGGAGGGAAACTAGAGCACGTTCCCGATGCCCGCCGCCTTGATATAGAGCATCAGTGATTCTTATACGGTGCGCTCGCAGTTCGTAGCGTCGCCGATGTGATGAGTCCATTGTCGGAGGCTTTGTACAGGAGCCGGGATTTTGTGCGACTGAAATGCGCGGCAGAGCTTGGGAATCTCTTCTAAAAACACACAAACACACCTTTGCGGATGCTGGTGAGTAAATGGGAGGAGAGGGAGGAATTCCATTTGCTGTGGAAGAGGGGATGATGTGGCGAGAAAGATGGGCGTTATGTAAGCACGGTTCTTTCTACGCCACTGCTACATCCTTCCTTTACCGCTTTCTTTAGGACTGATGTGGCTTTAGACACACATAGATATACACGCCCGTTCAAACAAATGCCCGCCTATACATTTCCTGCATAAGAAACCGATCTTTGGGCTAATACCGATCGGAGCTGTTCGGACAAATTTACTTACTTACATTGACTTCGCTTATTGTGCTCGGTTCATAAGAACGAATAAACGCCCGGTGATCAGCGAAACAGGATGGGACCGAACCAAACTATGACAATGGCAACATTAAGGGGCATCTGGATGACTTTTGTGAAACTGCGAAGCGCTTTTTGGGAACGTGGATGGACGCGTCTGGCATTTAGGCGAGCACGCAATATCCTGGCCAGTTAATAACTTTATGCGTACATCAAGGAAGTTTTAAAACACATTTGAAAGACATTAGTTTCTTCTCGAGTTCCTCGGGATGCGGGCAGTGTTCATGGGCTTACGAGATGCCACAGCGGCCGTATCATCGCGGTCGCTATTGGCCAGATTCCTTTTTCCCCTCATGTCAGCACCGGTAAACGCGACGCTGTATAGGTAGCCTCTCCAAGTAGAAGCCCAATCCTCTGGCATCCTATGCCCACTGCGGTGGCTGAGTGACTCAAACGTTGCGCTGCTAGCACGATGTCTCGAGTTAGATTCCCAGTCATGTGGCTGTTTTCTGGCAAAAACTAGAATGCCCGTGTTTCGAAATTAAAAATCTCCGCGTGGTCCTCAGTGAGGCGTCATATAATATACAGGCGCACAACAAATATCCCCGGGTACTAAAGAAAAAGCGGAGCTGATCACTACGCCCCGCCATACTTTAGGCGCATAAACGAAATTGGATTGGACTTCGAAACCACCCTCTTGTCCGTAAAATACCATTGTGGCTTTGTTCTTTTTTAATGTGTCAGATCGTAAGGAGAAGTTAACGGCTACCTCGTCGCCGAGAAGTTTTCGCGATTGCGGCGTAAAATCGATTGCGGCTGGACCGGCGACAAATGGATTCGATTGGACCGCCAGGCCCCGAAAGTCCGCGCTGTCGAGGCGTGGCGGCAGCTTTTAAAGTCAATTAGCTCACAGAATTTTAATTTCTGACGCGGAGGTTTGCATTACAGCGAGCACCTTTTAGGATTCCGCAACACTGGCGGGCAATGCTTTGTTTTAGGCTAGAGCATGAAGCCGCTTGATACAAACTACTTATCTTCGCACTGCAGAGGTTCAGATAAAGCCTTGTCGGGATCTCGACACAATAACGTTTTGTGCATTTCACCAGCAACGAAGCCGGTAGCACCTCAGAATTATTTTTGCTATTCTAAACGCGGATTATTGTCCTTTTCTGTATTACAAGCGATACACCCGCTTAGGTCGAATGCCATTTTTTTTTTATTTCCCGGGAAAGCTAATTGCAAAAGAAGCTCGTGCACAATGCGCTGCAGGTGTGTTAAATCGAAGCGCAGTAGGATAACACTCGGTGCGCCAGTGGGCTTTAAAAGAACCCTTAACTTCGTGATAATCCAACCACAGGGTTAAACGTGCGCAGAACTTCCCGAAAAACCTCTAACCGTGGTACCGCAGGCCGGAAATAAAACGACGCGACAACACTATAAAGCGTTCTGACGCTTCACGCTCCGCTTTAAGGGGACTCTGGAAATGCAAAAGAAAAAGAAAAAGGAGGGGATAATCAACATCGCGTGCACGTGGAAGATCGTCGGGCCTCCTCTTCCATCCGCATCCTTTTCCGCCAGCTTCTTCCCGAGAGAGAGGGGGAAACGGGGTTCGCACTGCCGCCTTTGTCAGCCGTATTGATCCGACCGCGCGAAAGAGGGGGAGGTGGGGGGCTCCTTCGGATGCTCCCCTCTTCCCTCCTCCCCTCATTCTCCCTTCGCAGGCCTCTCCTCTTCCAACGTTATCTCGCTCCTCCGCATCCTTTTCTCCATCCCCATCGCTCCCGCTTTGTTGTCCCCCTTTGTGCTCCCCTCCCTCCTCCCGCCCGTCTTATCTCCGTACCCCTTCCCCCCATTCTTTGCCCATTCCCTCTCCCTCTCGTCATACATTATTTAACTATTCACTCCCGCGGAGTATCTCCCCCTTTGTTCCATTGTTGTTTCCGGCTTTCCGCGGGGCGCAATTCATTCACGCAGTCAGAATTTGTCGCCCGTTTCATTTAGCTGCCTCGTTCCGTTTTTATTTCGTCTCGTTTTTTTTCCATTTTTCTGGGTTGCGGGTTCGCCCGCTAACTTACTCATTAATTCCCGCATTAGAGGCGCAGCTCACTAGACCGTTTCTTTCATCTTCAGCGTCTTTTTTCTCGCTCTTCTTTCGTTTTGTTCGTTCGTTAATTTTCACATTAGATCGCTATTACCGCCCCGGGTCGCTTATTATCTTTCTTTTTGCGAACTACCTTTTTTTGTTGAATACATATTTTGTTAATGCGTACGCAATAGCACGCAGTGGTACATAAAGCGTTCTTTAAAGCCTAACCAAGTAATAACAACTGACATTTTAGGATAATGAATTGCCGTTCACTACCCGACACCTTTGTGGGATTTATGCACCTCGTTCTTACAAAAGCCTACTGCCCTATACTTCAGCTCACTCGAAAATTGTGAAGGCATTACGAGAGGTTGCCCAGGGTGGCCCGCAGGCGCTCGTGTGAGCATACCATTTCGACAATTCATCTTCACTAGGCGAGAGAAAAATTACACCATCTTCCCGTAGGGGAACCCTGAGTAGTATGCGAAGCACCCATGGGGTCGACTGAAGTTGCCATTAGTTTTCAGTTCGTCGTTTCCGTTGGCGTTCAGCTTCGCGTGCCTTCGTGTATCAGTAGCTTCTTGACGTAGTTTGAATGAGTGAAGGACATAAGGCGCGTTCGTAGCACATGCTCCCGTCTCGGTTTGTAGCGCAGTGGGAAGAGCGCCACGTACCTCCCGTTGCGGCCAGAGAGTCGTGGGATCGAAACCGGGCGCCGCCTTACTATTTCTTTTTATAGTTGACTACGCTGACGTCATCCCAAACGCTGACGGGGCTGAAGAGACGCGCATGCGCAGTAGAGTGCGGACGGCGGACAACGACAACGAGGGAGGGAGGGACGCAGCCCCGAGAATGAGATGCTTCACATCTAAAAGACACGGACGATGGGCTTAGGTAAACACAAACAGGGCGCCAAGTGTTTACCAGGTGATTGCCTCAATCCTTCGTCCGTGTCTTTTTGCGCTTAATTAAGATGAATCTAAACCAACTCGCCCAGTTATCTGTTTTGATTGCGTTGAGACAAGTTTCACGCCGGAGGGGTCAAGGCTGGCTGAGGCGGGTCAGATCCAAACGATGTCGAGTGCGGCTGAATCGCTTCTCCGTGATATCAATCATGATTACGAAAAAAGCCATTCGCGAGCCCCCAAGTGTTCCCTAGCCCCGTACGGCAGCCATCCAATCGCAAACAAGGTGTCGCATAACATTGCGATAGCACAGGGGATGTCCGGCGTATGTGCGGGTGATTTTCCCCGCCCCACGTATAAGCACGGACGCCTGTGTGGAAAAGTGAATTCAGTTCAGAACGCAGAAAACTCCTGCGGAAAGGAGCACGCTTGGGAGTTTGCAGAATGCGCGTCCTGAATAGTGTGCAAAGTACCCCTGGCTTGCCAGGAGTACTGTATGGTCGGAAGAACGTTGCATAAACGACCGCCATCAGTTGAGCACGCCCATTGCTGCACGGTTCGGTTGGTGGTCACATTGCTTTCAACCGCCATAGTGGCTGCTGCTCCCCGCTATTTGAAAGGAAAAACCAAACGGCCACCTTCGCAATTGATACGCAAAGGAAAGTTTGACATCCACCTGAATGCAGCCATACGGCCACAGGAAAGCTCTACAGCTTCCTCAGAGACTTCGCAGTTGAAGAAAAATTCGTCATGGCGCCAGGATTTTTTTTTTCTTCAACTGCGAAGTTTCTGAGGAAGCTGTATAGCTTTCCTTTTTGGCCGTTATGGCTGCATTCAGGTGGATGTCAAACTTTCCTTTGCAGACAAACTTACTCCACCTTGGGGATTTCCTCTAAATCTGCGTCGATCAATTGATAACTCGAAGAGAGCTAGAGAGAGAGAGAGATGAGATGAGAGAGGAGGAGGAGAGAGAGAGATGAAGAGGAGAGGAATGAGAGAGAGAGAGAGATGAGAGAGAGCGAGAGAGAGAGAGAGGAGAGATGAGAGAGAGAGAGAGAGAGAGAGAGATTTTTTTTCTATTATCGCCGTGGTGGGGGTGGCATCTGCGAAGACTGAGGAAGCAACGGTGCTGGTGGTCTTTACTAGCTTTAACTAGGCTTATCGGTAGGTAGGACGCTGAAGCCGCCGAGCGCACGCCGTCTCTCTCAACTAGGAAAAAAAAAACTGCACGTCGAGGTTTACGTCATCACTAGGCGCAGCCAATATCCTACGCGGGCCTCGCCACCCGAACATCTGCACCGCAACGCGTACTCACCACACCTGCTCGTCGGCTCCTTGCCTCCTCGCCACTTGCCCTCTCACTTCTTGGCCTAGCGTTTTCTTCATCTACACTTTGCTGCGCGGAGTTTTGAGCGACGCCCGGCACGGCTGCAACTCAAGCTTAAACAGCTCCGCTGTTAAAAGACATGTAGTACCTTGCTGTCGGGATCAAAGGCAGTGTCTGATGCACGAGGCTTCTTGCGATGGACGGTGCGGTTATGACCTGCTAGTGTGCTCGGTTGCATGAATAAGGGATTCTACATATTTGAAACTCACAGGTGCCTGTTATCCCCCGGTTCTGTGTTTCAAAGCTGAATTCATGCCCCTCTCCTCCCTTCGACCCCCTTTGCCCTCTTACGCTCCTGCTGGTCTTTCTTATTGCATAGGGTTCTTATTTGCGTACAACCGGCGCCCCAAACCAATACGAGCATTCGGCTGCTACTCAGCGCAAATATTTGTCTTTTAAATGCAGAGTATTTCTCAGCCTCGCCTGTTCCTGCGTCGGACGGTGTCAACAGTTTCGCGTCCGCAGCAGGCGCGCCTCTCCTTCCCTCCTCTCTCTCAACAGCAGCTGGCGCGCGCATGCGTCGTAGTCAGCCCGTTCGCTCCGTCGCGGTCTCGGCCTAACAGGTGCGTGATAGCAGCGCGGTGGGTCGTGGAAGGGCGCGCGCTGCTTGCGCATGCGCGCTCTCCCCCCCGTACTGCTCTCCCTCTACTGCGCGCGCCGCAAATATAGCGGCTAGCGGTCGCTCGTGTTTCAGTCACTGCGTTGCTCCTTCCTTCCTTGGTTGACACTCGTGCCCACGTTTACTCGTGTCTGCTACTCCAGCATCACGGAAGAAGCGATGGAAGCAACACTGCCTTCAATCAGTACTGAGGCCCCAATGCTCTGCATTTACTCGTGTTCCCCTCGCGGGAAGGCGCGGGAATTTTTTCTTCGGCGGTCCCGTCCCGCGCGCAGCTTGTTTTCATTCCGAAGATTACGTACAAGCCAGCCCAAGTTTCACACTTCAAAACACCGGTTCCAAGCGTACTGTTAGCTTGCAGCCATTCAGTGCTGTTGGTAGCGGTTCTTTAAAGGGTCCATGAAGAGAAAATACAACTTTGTTTATCTTTAAATAGCTCGGCTTCAGTACCTCACTCAGTTCCGTTTCGGCCACGAAAGACATTTTTTAACCAATAAAAACCCAAGAAATACTTAAGAAACTTTCAAATTTCGCGCCACAGTGACGTGTTATCGGCGCGAGTGACGTCATATGGGCCAGCACTAAAAAACATAATTTTGCAGGGGTTTGTGCACGTTACATTCAAGTGATTCGATCAACGAAACTAGCGGCCCCCACTACATCGTCCAGTCTGTGTCCTGGCGATTCATTAGTTCGGCCGCCGTCAACGCCCAAACAAAATTCTGTGACTCATAGAAAGTTGCGGGAAGCCTGCTAGCGAGTCTCCACAGCTCCACATGTTTTCCTTAATATCTCCGTTATTTTTTCGAAGTTTGCGATGAAATTGGTATCATTTTTATCAGGACAAAGCAGCCTTTCTAATGAACCAAACTTGCATTTTCTCTTCATGGCTCCTTTAAACGCGAAGGTGACTACTTTTAATAAACTTACTCCAACGAGTGAAATGCTAACGTAGAAGTGGCACCACTATGGTTGATCGAGGGCGGAACAGAACGACGAATTTTTAACAGCGAAGCTGTTTAGCAAATCGTAATTTTTCGTGTCCGCAGTTAAAAATACCAAGAAATTGCCGAGCTCGCGCACGTGAGCGCGGGCCTGGCGGTGACCGCCCGGCAGTTAACAAAACTAATAAAATGCCTACTGCTCGTCTGCGCGTGCCTCGCCACGACCGCCCAGCGTCCCCGGCGCACGTTTGTCAAGCCAAGCATACCCACTCAGGGAGATCGGCTAAGATTGGCCAAAAAAAATATACTCCAGCGTTCTCCCTAATCGTGGCTGCAATTGCTCGGAACGAGAAAGACACGTCATAGCGTACGCCCCTCCAAGGTGATGTCCAATTATTGTAACTTCAAAAAAAAAAAAAAAAAGAAGAGCGCACACTTATAGCAACAATGATGGAGCAAAGGTCGTTGTGGCAGCGAAAAGAAGCAAATCGGCTGCAATCGTGGACTTAAACTGTCGGGATGGTGGTGAAGGTAGCGTACAGCTTCGCCACATTCAATTCTTACGCGTTTACCCGCCGCGGTGGCTCAGTGGCTAAGGCGTTGTGCTGCTGAGCACGAGGTCGCGGGTTCGACTCCCGGCCGCGGCGGCCGCTTTTCTGATGGAGGCGAAAAGCAAAAACGCCCGTGTGTACGAGATTTCTGCGCACGTTAAAGATCCCCATGTGGTCAAAATTAAACCGGAGCCCTCCACTACGGCGCGCCTCATCACCTGCGTTGCGTCGGCGCGTTAAGCCCTACAATCAATCAATATCAATTAATCAATTCTTACGCGTTCGTGGGAGCTTCCTTTATTTATTGTATTCAGTGTAAACACTTAACAACCGGGCTTCCCTGCACGCTCGCCCAAAAAACTAGCCTCTGTGGCCAAACAGCCGCATGACTCTTTGTACACTCCCCCCGTCTGAAGCGTCACCAATTTCGGCAGCTCCAGTTAAATATAAAATGCCATCGTAAGAGCGCGAAGACAGGTAGGACAGGCGTTTGGGAGCGGCGCCCCTGAGTGGGGTGTGTGCGGTCCACAGAACAGCTGCCGCATATTTTGCCGCCGCCATCTTGGTTCGATTTCGTCTTCCCTTATACGCCTCCCGGTCCCAGAAAGCTTCCATGAATTTTGCATGACCCGCCGGCGTACAGGTACAGCGGTCAGCGCGGCGCGGCCGTTTTTCGCGACCGTCGCGACGCTTAAAGCGATTGCCCGGCCACATCCTTCTCCGGCTTCGGTTTCCGGGATTTGAACGCCGGTCAAACAGCGGCTGCGGCGTTTCAAATGTGCTTGCGGTTGAGGTTTCCCAATGGGAACAGAAAATAGTGGACCGGCTAATTTTAGGAACGTAAGACAATTCTTCAGCGTTCGACGTTTCGTCATTATTTTAAGTTATCATTATAATTATCATACATTAATTTTTCTAATTATCACAATTTATAAATAGCTACAATTAAAACAGGAATTATGATTATCGCCTGTCCACAGGTAACTTAACCTATGATGATGACGATGGTGAGAATGACATTAGGAAACTACCCGAAACCATACGCATAGCAGTCCACTGCTGTGACGTTGTGCGCCTAAGCACGATCAAGAAGCATTGATTGAACAATACATAACTGAATTTGGCCGAATGCAGACTCGTTGCGCTGCATGTTTCTATGAAAGAACTTTTTTTTTTCACAACGATAAGTGTTTTTGGAAGATCTTTGATGCATTCCGTCGTAGTTTTCAGCAGATACCTAAGAAAACTCCGGTTTGGTGTTGGAAGAGCGATGTAGTCATAGTAGCGACGTCACTAAATCTAGGTGATGATGAAGACTTTGATGGTGATGGGGGAAAGCGATACGGGGCGTTGCACCAATGGAGACGTGCCAAGGACTGGAGGCCAGCTAAGTTACTGGAAATGGCTTAGTATGCATGCACTTGAGAAATAAGAAGGTCTGGGTGTAGTCGGCCCCCTTATACACGGTGTCTTTCAATGAAATCTGAGCAGCCGCTGTCAGCTTTGTGCGATCCTCACACAATTGTTCGGCTCGGCATTCGTCGCTGGCCGAGTTTACGGCATTTGTGCTTGGCGGCTCCTTCGAATGACTTTCACAAGTTCGCTAACCTGAGCTTTCTCCGTCTCACCCTGCAGAAGCAAACATAAATTGTCAAAAAAAAAAAAAAACGCACCTAGATAAAAGTCTGAAAACGATACACAAAAAGTAGACCGCGCCAGGTAAAATGATTCTCGGCTCTGTGTTTGCCTTGCAAGATTTTCTATGGCAAAGACGCTCTCAAGCACGCAACCGTCGTCAAAGAAAAACACGCGCGCGAGAGGGTTCTTCGATAAAGCCGCCGTCTGCGTGGCTTGCTTGCTTTTACCTAGCGACGTTGTTGAGATAAAAACAACACCGACTGTGCCGTTCAACAACTGCCTGCCTTGTTGCTTTTCTCTGGCCGGGGTGCTTTGTGGAAGGTGTATACATATCTGGCACGCTGTCTCAAGAGCGCCCGCTTATCTCTTTGTTTTTGAGACAAGAAGCTTCTTTGCTTAGCAGAAATGTTTGCAATAACGTTGATGGCGTGCTGGCTGACTTTGAATTTCTTATTGAATAAACTGTGCACAAGGAAAGCGTTGCATTCTGTTTGCGCGGCACAGCTTGAGAGGTGCTATCTGAGGTTTGGGGGATATATATCGGCCATATAAAGTAAGCGGTACATCAGTCCTATGACCGCAGGTTTTATAGCATTTCATGTGTACCTTAAGAGCCTTTCTTCAAAGCCGATAGTCTTTTTTGGGCTAACTAAAGGCGAAAAATTTCGTCTGTTTGTCTGTCTGGATGTATATCACTCGATTCGGCCGACCGGCCAAATTTGAACGAACACTTCATCGAGAAGTACATATAGAGAAGACCTTTCCAAACGAGAACTGGTGGAATGCGTGGCAAACGTCGAGATTGTTCAGCCGAAATAAAGAAACACATACTTGCTTGTGGCAAAACATCGGTGCATAATCTAGCAGCATTCTGTTATTCAAGAACAAATGCCAGATATTTTTAGGTAGCAAATAAAAAAAAATTGAGCAGTGGCTTAGCTCGGCTATGCCAAGATTTACGTATCGTGAGCAATCCAATCCATCCGATCCAGTCCAATCCAATCCAATCCAATCCAATCCAATCCAATCCAATCCAATCCAATTCATTTCAGTCCAGTCCAGTCACTGCTCCTCGCGCATGCGCAGCATGGCTCTCCAGGAGCCACGAGGAACGGCTATCAAGCGGCTCCGGCGCTGCGTCAGACTTGGCTACTGCGCAACGGAGGAGCACAGCTGGACACATGCCGGCGCCAGTGCGTCTGCTCCGGCTATGAGGTTACTCCTCTGGAATGCGCAGACCGGCAAATGTGCAGACCCAATTCTCTACACACCCGTACTCCAATTGGATTGGATTTCCAATCCAATCCAGTCCAGTCCAACCCAATGCTCCTCGCGCTCGCGCAGCACGGCCCTTTAGGGTCCACGCGAAACTGCTCAACCTCTACCAGTGTAGCTTACGCTGCAAAAGGCACTCGCTAGAAACAGCATAGAAGCGAAATGAAATAAATATAAGCATTAAAAAAGGACGCCTCGTCGAGCTGTACCAGAAACACTGAAAACAAAAGGTTTCAACAGGTGGCGCGGGACCAGTGTGAATGAAGGAAAACAGTCCAATTGAGTAAACTTTCATTTGAAGTCACCATAGAAAGAGGGAGAGGGGAAGCAAAACACCCCTAAGGGGTGGGAGGAGACAAAGTCGAGGGTGTTACGTGTAGTGGGCGCCGAGGCTAGTGACCTTCCGGGACATTTATATGTGGGCAAGGAGATACGCGGCCAATTTCGTTCGCCTAGTTTTGTCCCAAACTTGCTATCATGCGGCGGAGAGAATGCGGCCTATGATTTTAAAGGTAGCTCAGGAAATGGCCTGTTTAGTGGTCAATGAAGTAATCGACACCGTTCGCGAGGATCAGTCGTCGACTATTGCCTACCTGAACCTTTCATTGGATTCTGAGATTACGGTGTTCGAGTAGACGATTTTGTAGAAAATTCAGTACTACGTGCTTTCATTAGAATCAATCAATCAATCAATCAATCAATCAATCAATCAATCAATCAATCAATCAATCAATCAATCAATCAATCAATCAATCAATCAATCAATCAATCAATCAATCAATCAATCAATCAATCAATCGTGTTAAATAAAGGATACTAAAGTTCCAGGCCGATGCCTTGGACACCGATTTGGCGGAATACAGCGGAAGGTTGGGCTCTTGGAGAGCGAAGCACGATCATTTACAGCTCTATGAACTGATGCTAACCAATTCCCACCCACTCTCGCTTAATCCCCGCACTGTTTAATTGCGCCCTACTTCCGTACTATCGCATCTCGTGGTGCCTTTGCGCTGCGATCAAGAGGGAGGTAATTGAGCAGTGGAAGTGAGGTTAGTCCTGATCTGTAAGTAGTGCGTGTGGCTCCAGAGCCAATGCATTGAGTGGGAACGCTCCACACTGCAAGGGGCGAGACAAACAATTCTCGCTGGAATAATGTCTCGTAATCGTCCTTAAATGTAAACCATTCTTTGGGGTTGGAAAATTACGCCCAGCTAAATCAGGGCAACCACAGTTAAGGATTCACGAATCCTAAGCGGAAAGAAATCCTTCAGTGCAAGAAAGTAGTGTGTGGCATCGTTATTAGGGTGGGCTTCACCGCTATAATACCTTTATGCTGCTGTGCACCCTTTACAGGCAGATGTGGGAAAGGAGGCGATGAAATTGCCCAGCTAGTGATTGAAACTGGGATTAGGGCAGGCTTCTGTAGAACGCTCCGTTTTAGAATAGCACATGTGCAGAGACAGCACCAACCTGTTCTCCATGTCGGCTGGTACACCGATAAAGCGCGCCTAGCAGTCATTACGGCTATGTGAATTTTACACAAGCTTAGTAAGTAGGTTGTATTTTCTCTACTTTATTATTTAGTTTTATCGGACCTGCAGTTTCCACGATAAATTTCGATCGACCACCTTTCAACCTTCTTCACGATAAAATTTTTTCGCCATTTCCTTTGGAAAAATTGCCTTTCCCGGTGGGCTTTGCGGGAGGGAATTAAGGGTAGAAAGGGAACGAAGGCAGGTTAGCCAGGGGTAGGAGCCCTGGATTCTTATCCTGAGACCGGGGAAAGGGGTTGAAGAAAGAAATAGGACTGTAGTCTTTGTGGTCGTTGTGGAAGACGCTTTAAGTGTCCATACTGACCCGCAGCTTCTGCAAGAGACGGGAAAGGGCTTTAGCGCTCTCTTCCACGACAGTGATTCGTCGGGATCAATATTCCAAAATGGTCTTAATCGACAACGATTTAGGGGAAATCCGCCAAGGTAGAGTAAGCGGTGGTCCCAGGTTCGAATCCTGGACCAGGACGAATTTTTCTTCAACAGCGAAGTTTCTGAGAAAGCCGTAAAACTTTTCTTTGTAGCCGTACGGCTGCACTGAGGTGACGGCGAACTTTCCTTCCAAAATGGTTTGCGTCGTAAAACAGCCGCTCAGCCAACCGGCCGAGGGCGGTGCAAAGCTCACGTCACTGTAGAACTGAAAACAGTCCCAAATGAGCTGCGTCGTGTTTGATTGTTTATTGAGCATCACTCGAGCCGCTCTCTCGGCCACGTGCTAGTTAGAAGCATGTAGGCGTGTATAAGACCAGTCTAGGCCACAAATGACAAAAACATTCCAGACGATCCCCACTAACGTGAAACCTTGGGAGGGGCGAAGCATGCAGTGTACAAGTGTATTCCTGGCGCCTCGGCGTTTTTGTCCACGAAGATGATACCGTTGGGGGGTAGAGGTGTACGCTTTGCTGTAAGTCTCGTGTCTCTGAAGCACGAAGCGTTCTAGCGCGGGGCGTTGGAAAGCGAGTGTCCCGGTGTTTTAGTAACCGTGACTACATGATGCTACGACGACATGAGACGACGACGACATGAGATGCCGACAGCCCGAGCCCGTAAGCTGCTTCGCCCCTAAAAGTCGCCTGAGGGCAGAAGAGACAAGTGGGCAGATGGGCCCAGTCGCGAAAGGTTCCGGACTTATTGACGGCAATTTATTTTTGAGGGATGAGTTTCTTTCTACCGTCTGCGGTATCTGACCGTTACCTTCCCGTGCCTAACATTGATTGGCTAGTAGAGTGGGGTTCTGGGAGGTAAGGATCGAATTTTCAGCCGGACATTTTGAGCCTCGCAACCTTTCGTAGAATGAGTAACCATTAGCGCAATTTATGTGCCTTCCATCAAAACAAGCCTGAGGACAAAGTATGTAGTGCCACACTAAAACACCAGTTACCCGCAGAAGTATGCACCATCAGTTAGAAAGCCGGCTAGTTTAGCCGAGCGGCGTGGCTGTGCTTAGAAGAGGAGGTGTGTTGCCCCCTGGTTGGTTTCGGTGTTCTGTGAGCAGCTCGCCAGTAAACCGGGCTTTGTGCTTAGGAAGCGCTTCCCTCTACTGTGACAATATAGGTACCACCTACAAATGCATATGTGCGCGTGTAGACCACAGTTGTTAGAACCGGTAGTTTAGCCAGAGGAAGAACGGCTGTGCTTAGAAGAGGAGGTGTGTTGCCCCCTGGTTGGTTTCGGTGTTCTGTGAGCAGCTCGCCAGTAAACCGGGCTTTGTTCTTAGAAAGCGCTTCCCTCTACTGTGACAATATAGGAAAACACCTTTCCGAAGTGCAATCATTGGTGTAGCGGTTGATGCATCCAAGAAAACGTTTGTTAGAGCCCTGGTAGCGTTGGACGATTGAAGGGAGAACCGAAATGTGTAAACAAAAATTACACAATTCTTACGAATAAAAAGGTCCTTCGGATTGACTGTTACGAAAATAAATAAGAAACCTGTGTTGGTTGACGGCGTTCAAGAGAGGTGTATGAGAAAAGCAGAACGAGAACAAAAGATGAACAGAATACAGCCTCGAGCCGGCGCGAGCGGCTTCAGGAACAACCAAGATAAAACACAAAAAGACTGCCAAAATTTCGCCTTTGCGCGTTTTACGCTTTGCAACATCTCCTCCTTGTCATGCGAATCGCTCATGCTAGTGTTTTATGACACTTCATTTGTGTTTAAACAACAAAAAATTAAGTAAGCCGCACTCATGCGACGTTCATTGTTACGAAATGGTTGAGGTAACCAAAAGTAAGTGAGCAAACAAAGAAATATAGCGAACATCGCGTTATTTTTCTGTCCGTTTAACGCAAAGCCTTGTTACAGACACGCGGAATGGTTGGGTACGCGCACACGCGCAGAGAAGAAAAAAAAATCAAGATGTACACTCAATGTGAAAGCTGTCGGGAGTGCAGAAAACTCGACTCGCCTTAACGGCTGTAGCGCCGTTATCCGCGCACTGCTTACTACAAATGCAATTCAAATTTCCCGCCTTCGCAGTGCTGGCGCGCCCCTGCCTGAAACTGCGCCAGCGGTAGTTCTGTTCTTTTCGTGCTTGGCGTTTCCTCCCGCACTTGCCGGCGTTGCACTGCCACTTTTCTCGCTTACTATCGTAAAACACAACCCAACGAGCGTTCCTAACTAAATGAACGCGGGCTGCTGCCGGTTAATTACATATATTTTGCCTCACATGTACCTGCAGTTTTCTTTGCGCTAAACAACGGGGAGATGTATGACAAGCGCCTGCAGTTCACGAGTTTTTAACGCTTATGACTATATAAACCGCTTGGTATTCGAAGCCTCTGGGTTACGCTGCGATGACAGCCGCTACGACGGAACGCCGTGTGGCTCTACTTGGGTCCAGCGAGCGAGCTACGACGGCAAGGCGAGCCCCTAAAGTGCTCTCCACTTAAAAAAAGAACATGCATCGAGTCGTCATTTCTGGCTCTCTGTGAGTCTGAAGAAGACACCCGTCCGCGCACTTTAGATTTAAATATGCAAAGCTTGATAATGTCTCACCTCGAGAGCACCGCATATCGGCGCGCGCCAAATGGAGTCATACTCTGCGGGCGTTCTCATTTTTTGCTTTATCTCCGCGCCGGTCTCGAAGAAGGCCGTCTTTTAGGCTCATTTCAATAATTTGACACCGACTAAAGCACTCGAATTGTCTTTTTATGTCGGAAGCTCAGCTTTTGCTTTCGTTTGGTACTTTGATACTACTGTCGTGAAACGCGTATACCGATATTAAATGCACACAAGGGAGACGTTTTCACTTTTAATCATGCTTACATATGAAATATGCATAAATAACTGTAAATCAACCTCTGGGATATTTTTCAAGCCCGGTGTCTTCGTTAACAAAATGAGGTTTAGTAAAACAAATACACCCTCGCAGGCAGAACGTTTCCGGAACGCACGGTAACTAGAGCGAAGTTGACAGCCGGCCTTTAGTCAGACCCGGGAAGTCTTTTGCGTTATAAGCCGTATGAATAATTGTAGATCATTGCGCACGTTGAAAGCTGTTAAAAAACGGTCAGATTAATTTTTTTTTTTCACTGCTCTCGGCACGCATAGACGATTTTCCTCTAGACTCGCCCGTCAATATGCCTGGCGTTGAAATGTTATTGCCTAACGATTTGTGCATATAAGCAGCCTTCTGCGGTTATGGCTTACAGGGGACTTATACTGACGCTTCGGTTCACATTTTTAAACGCCCTCATGTGCATTTGTTACTTAACTTTTCTTCCTCGTTTCTGTTTATTTGCATTCAATTCTTGCTCGCATTTACTGTCGCATTTGTTGCATTTTGTTGCTCTGGTTGGAACAATAATGCCAGGAATAACACTCAGGGAAAGGAAATGAGCTACCTAGATCAGACAACAAGCTAGAGTAGACGATATCATAGTTCAGATAAAGAAAAAGAAATAAACTTGGGCTGGCCATGTAGTGAGACGAACCGACAACCGGTGGACAATTAGGGTAACAGAGTGGATACCAAGAATGGGTCTAGAAGAAGGGAAAGGCCATTAACCCGATGGATGGATGAAATAGAGGAATTCAGGGGTAAACTGTGGACTCGAGCAGCGCAGGACAGGAGCGTTGGAGGTCAATGGGAGAAGCCATCGTCCTGCAGTGGACCTGAGTAGGCTGCTGCTGCTGCTAACGATGATGATGATGATGATTTGTTGCATTTACTGGCGGCGTAAAAAAATAACTTGCGGTGGCAGTGTCCTAGTGGACTGCGTAAATAATCAAAGAGGTGCACTGAGGTACAGAGATGGATCTTCGGGAATTTGGAAAGTGATACTGGTAATAGACAAATGAAACAAAGCGAAAATTCACTGCTACTTCACTTTCGCTGCGGATATGCAAAACTGGCAGTTTCATTGTACGTGTATTCATAAACGCGCCCGCACTAATAAGAAACGTGATGACAGTCCCACTCTCTTACGAGCATAATGTAATGCCGCTAACACCTTGCACCTTCACATTAGTCGGTAGGGGGCCATCCCTCCGTTAGAGAGGAGGAGGAGGAAGGAGGTCGGGCCGTCGCCAAGGTAACCAAAAAAGAGGCAAGGCAGATAGAAATGAATAAATGGAGAGAAAAAAATGGAGGCTAAAACTTCGTTACAGATGTACAGGGCGGAGAAATGAGACATCGAGAAAGAAAATTTCTACGATAATTACAAAGGCAGTGCTTTGCTGTTTGAGGCTAGAGCAGGTTGCTTTCGAACTAAGAGCTTTGTGGGGAAGTATACACAAAATGATGGGGTATGTGTGGTCTGCGGAAAAGAAACAGGAACTATGCGGCACATAGTGTTGGAATGTGAGGGTATCCATCCAAATCTAAATGAGGGAAATATTTGACTTCCAGAAGCCGTAGGATTTAAGGGTTAATTTCACAGAGGCAGTTAATTTCAAGACTGTCGAGGCGACGAAAAGAAGATCGGAATGCTGGTGGGTGAAAAGCAGAGGGGGAATAAAATATTTTGTGCCTAATAAGTTTTTTTGTGCCTGCCCTAAGAGCAGCGCTGGTATTAAACGAAGAGTGTGAAACATAGGTATATTAGTTTCTTTTTAGTTTTTTGGTAAGATGACGCGTCATCACCCGCTACAAAGGCGATACCACTATCAATCATCATCACAATCATGGAATATTACGATGCGTCATGATGGTTGCACTCCAAGGAGATTTTTTTCGCTTTTCCGTCAGGCATACATTTTGGCCAAAGATAAAGTTCTCCACAAGAACGTATAAGCTGTATTCACAGAAAGCCTGCTCAGCAGCCTAACTGATTCGCGGACTTCAATGCTTCTTGGGTAGTACGGATGGACGGACATTGTTTTTTTTTTTCTCGTTGGAACCAAGCGTGCGTCCCGTTCTGTGGTAAAATAAATGTGCCAGCATTTGGTAGCTCACATCCACGTGGAGACGAAGACTGCCGCGGAGAGAGAAGGGCTCCTCCCTTCGACATCAACACAGCCAAAGAAATCGATTACACCTCGAACTGTTTCCCTTCGATTTTGTGCTATTTTTTCTCTCTTCATTTCGCCCCAAAAAGGAGCCGTCCCGCGCGCAGTGAGTTAATCGCAGTGGAAATATAGATGCCTCGCGGGGGGAGCGAGCAGGGGTCCCGATTCTCCCCACGCGCTAATTTTGCAACGCAACAACGAAACGCGCACCGGCCGAGGGCGCTTCTTTTATCGCGCACGTCCGGCCGACACGCGGTCGCCGCTAATTGCCCCCGAGGAGTCACGTGACCTCGCCCGGAAAAGGATGCCCGCGAATGACATATAGCTACGCGCCGCTGCTCGTGTGTGTGTGGCGCCCGACGTTTCCCGGCGGCCGAGCCGGATATTGAATAACGCTACTCCCTTGCATGCAGCGGCCGTGAGCGATTCGCGTTTTCAGTTACCGGGGGCTAATTGAAAGCCGCCGTTGCGAGTCTATTTAATCAAACGTGCGGGTCACCGGTCCCTTTGTGGCAGCGCTGTAATGTGGAATGCGGCGACGATTCGTATCTCCTTTTCTCCCTAACCTCACGCTATATATTCCCCAATTTAATATCGTGAACTAATTTCTTTGCGGTATTTCGGTATTGCAACTTGAGCATCGACATAGATTAAAGGGACCCTGCAACACTTTCGATAAGCGCTTTCACCCTTTCTTTCGCGTCTCGAACCATTGCGAAAGCACCGCCAGCAAGGAGCGGCACTGCGGGATTTGCTCGACGCACCAGATACACCTTCCATTCCTGCTTTGTTTTTGTGTCTTTTTTTATTATTATCGAAAAGCGTTCATTGCTGCAACTGAAGAAAAAACCGGCCAACAGCCGCTACAAGGCCTTAGTGACGTAATTCGAGCCGTCGAAGAACTTCAAGACCGGGAAAGAGGAGAAAAATCTTTTGAGCGAGTTTACAAGTTATCTGATGGGCATAGAGCAGTAATTTTTGGCTGAGGTACTTTACGACCACCTAATATAAGTTCTGGGTGTGTTGGGTGACTACGCTCTGCAAGGATTTAAGATTTCAAAAGAAGTTGAAAAAAGTGTTGCAGGGTCCCTTTAAGCGCGAAATGTTCTGTGGCACCCGCCTGGTCCGCGCTAGTCAGTTTTCCTTCTCTACTGTTAACCAGAAATTCAGTAGAGCATCAGTATAGCGAAGTCCTCGGGACGTAGAACTGATTTCGTTGTAAATGGTACTTCGTTAGAATCTGTGCTTTGCTTCCCCTGCGATACACTTAGAACTGTTAAAAACTTCGAATTTACGATAATGAGGTTAGGGTGATTTGGTTATCACGACGTTTCCCGTATCTTGTTTCAAACTGCTGGGCACCATTCATCTTTATAATTTCGAGAGATTTTATCTATCACAATGTCTAGGGAAGCTCTTTTTTGTTCGGCCACTTTCTCAGTAAGAAACATGTTCGTAGTTACGTGATAACCACCTTTTCACGCTGTGTTACTTAAAGCCCGTCTTAGTTAGCGGGTTTTTTTTAAATTCCTGGTAAAGCGGCATTGGAGATGAGGGCCCTTTTCAGAACACTTTGCAGACGCATCTGGACATCATCAATGTCGTGCAGAATTTTTTTTTAGTTCCACTTTCAAATAGAATTTTCAGTTACTTTAACATTTATTTATGAAGCATAACTGGGCGAAGCTCTGTTTATATTGTTACGTGGCGGCAACGTAAAGATGAAACGAACCACGATTTAAAAAATTGGCCGCGTATCTGCTCCTTTAATTTCAAATTTCGACAAAAGACGGCTGTCTTTATCGACTTTTGCCAAGTAATTGCCTACCTTCGCCTTCCCGCTAACCTCTCATTTTGTTCCCCTTGCGTCGCGCTCCTCCCAAGGTAAAGACCCCAAAGGTTTGCTTAAATCATGTTAAATTTATCGCGTTCCACTGCTCCAGGACGGGTGCCTCGATGCCAGCGCTGCCGTACGGCGGAGAAGCGCGTGAATCGGGGCGCCCTACTTCAACATTTATAGAACCACGTTGCCCTAATCCACGTGTGTTCCAAGCAGAACCTGGAACCTATATAGTGGAAGCTTTGGTAACTGTTGCCGCTTGATTTCTTAAAATGGCGCCAGAAGCTATAGTGGCGCGAGTCACAGCAGGCGGCGGAGTGAATTTTTTTCTGCAGTTTATAGAGTAATTCATTGAGCAAAAATGAAGCATCTATGAACATTTTTATAAAGGAACACTCTAAATATCGCTTCTGTATTAATTTGCTGTCTTATATTTCCGTAATGGCTTGTACTTGTTCAATAATGTTGACAACTATAAACACTGACACCGGACTAAGACGTTTAGATTTCGCTGTGGGTACATAAGACTATTGCGCAGACTACTTTCAATTTTGCCGTTGTGGCTGAATCGAGTCACAGACAGACAGACAACAGAAGACCAAATTTCTGGTTTTAAGTAGCCAAGAAAGACTATCGTCTTAAAAATGATGAGCGATCTATTTACACTACCTACATAGCGGCCATAACAGAGCCCGTGCCATCTGTGCGCACCCACATATTCGTCCTCAATGGTTGGGAGCACAGCGGTATATGTTCTACTGCCCTATTTGTCTTCTCGTGACAATATGATTGTGAAAACCAACTATGGAAATTGGATTAGAGGAATGAACTAGCAACCAATAGTGTCGGCGCTTACAACAGTATTACTGCAAACTGACAATAAATTCACGATGTGCGTACGATATTACGTTTTGAGTTTGCGACACAACCGCTTTGAGTGATAAAATTCTCTCTGTGCAATCACTGCGTTGTTGTTACCGTCCATATTGTTTATGTACGAGTGCGACACATACACGCGAGGGACAGATCACGATCCGCGGCCGTGTAGGCTGTTATTCCAGTTTCAATGAAGGCAACATAGAAACGAGAACAACAGCGATGACGTCAACAACATAAAAAGCAAGAACAAGATACAATAACAACGACAGTGCCGATGACCATGATGACAACAGTCACGACAACAGCATGAACAACAACAACATGAACAACAAAAACATGAGCAACAACAACAACAACAACAACGACAACGACAACAACAACAACAACAACAACAACAACAACAACAAGAACCGACGACGACGACGACGACAACAGCAACAACAACAAGGATAACAACAGTAAGGGCAACAATGACGACTACTA
The DNA here is from genome assembly GCA_013339765.2 of Haemaphysalis longicornis. NCBI lineage: Eukaryota > Metazoa > Arthropoda > Arachnida > Ixodida > Ixodidae > Haemaphysalis > Haemaphysalis longicornis. The sequence goes on along the minus strand of CM023457.1, from coordinate 75,859,478 downwards.
CAACAACAGCAATGACGACGAAGACAACAAAAAAGTGAAAACTGCCGGGTGTACAAGATCTCGCAGCAGTTGGAAAAAATGGTTGCTGGCATTCAATATTCAGATGTGCTTCACGGCAGGGTGCTTCAAGGCTCAACGTTGAACCGGAAATAACATATATTTTATTACAGAGTTCGATGCGGCATGCTACGCAAGCTATGTGTTATTCGCTTTTGCTCGCCCTCCTCCAAACGTTAACCGTTACCGCGCATGTTACCGCAATTAGAGCAACTCCGAGATCACCAAGGTACGTGAAGCAAATCATTTCTGTGCAGATATATATCGGATTGTGAACTAGGCTGCCATGTTTTCTAGTTGAATGGCAAAAAGCGGTCCTGTCAAATGTACTACCAACTTTATCAAGGGCGCAATCAGTGAACCTGAATGAATCAGTGTTTCTGTCAGTCAGGAAATCAAGGACATTACTGCTCGCGATACTCCAACGGTCGCTGCCGAGAAACTAGAAAAATCGGTTACCTAGGTGCTGGAACTCATCTGGAATTCGTTGCAAGTCCGCAGTTCATTGCAACTGACAAACTTTTACTGCCCAATTCTCGAAGTTTCGACTCCTATAGAATGCGCGTCGGCGATGAGGTGATATCCAGCGCTTGTAGTTTACCTCCAACGTCGTTTTATTCTCGACGCTTCCACGGTCACCTCTCATTCACTGAGGCGAAGAGTCTCGCGCGATGCTTTACGACACTTGCGCGGCACCCGACAGCAGGAAAATGAAGTCACTCCCCACCAACGCACATACGCCTCACCAGTTGCAAACTCTGCTCATGGGTGTGCACCTCTTCGTTCTAAATCGGGCATTCACTCCCGCGGGAGCTCGCAAAAAGCTCAATAAAAGCTCGATGCTCAGCACCAGGTAATTCTTGCTCTCCAGCCTCCATTCTTCGTCCTGGGAAGTAGGCGATCCCCGGCGTTCTAGCGTAATCTCTATTCTCCGCTATCTATATGCAGCGCAGTGAAAGTTGAGCGGAAATGATGGACGATGGCAACGGGGCCGGTCGTTAAAGGAAGCGGCCGGTATAGGCCCGGTGGGGTGGTTCTTTTTGCTTCTTCTCTTACTCGGCGTCGTTTATGCTGGCGCGGTGCACGATATCGCGTGGAGAAGTGTTCACTGCAATGCAAGTCGGTACTAAGGAAAGCTCCTCTTTTGGGGGAAATAGCGAGATTTGAAGAGCACTCGAATGTGGGTGGTATTTTAAAGTGAGACTGATGAAGGCGTGATTTGAGCGACGCTGTGGCGTTAGGATCGCGAGCAAAGCTTGCGAGAACTGAATTTCTTTTTCGATTCCAAGCATCTCTTGCCCGGGGGGATGTCCCGCGTCCGCGCCCCGTCCGCAGCGCCTCTGACGATGATTGCGGCAGGATGCCCCGAGGGGTTGGCCGACCAAAGAATCATCACGAGATAGCTTCGCGGTTCAACCACCGTCGTCATCTTCCCGTAGGGAACCGCTGAAGAAGAAGAAGGAGAAGAAGACAAAGCTGCGAAGAGGAGGGTGTGTACGTTGTTCTCAGCCGGTGAACCAACGTCAACAACCTTTACCTCACCAACGGTGACGGAGACTACCGATTCTACCACAGAGACAAGAACATCGACAAGAACATGATGGACGAGTTCGGCGCCTCGAAAACCACCGCCTACTCACCGTAACACACAGTAACTTGCGTGCCTTTGCTACCGGTGTGGACCCGGACGGGGAATTCCCTCTGGCGCCACTAAACACCGAGATCACTCAACATAACGGCAACACAATGGAAACCACACGGACCCCCATGATGCTTCGCATCCTCATCAGGGTTTCCCACGGGAAGATGGTGTAATTTTTTGTTTCTAACCTGTGGCCGATTATCCAGGCACTGCGTGCGTTGAGCATGTGATGGGAAGATGTCTTTAGGATTGGTGATAGACATAATTCATTTCATCTGGGTTCAGCGTGCCCACTACTTCTGCAAGGTGTACCGCGGCCTTTCTTTGCAAACATCGGATGAGTTTTAAGGTGTTCTTTTATTGTCCTTTCCGGCCAACAAGCCTATACCTAGCCGCGTGACGTCTATTTAAAAAAAAAAAATTAACGAACCCCTTCCCTACGGAAACAGAGCGGCACGCGAACCTTGACCTCAGGAAAAGAAGACCAAAATCGAAACGGAATAACCGCAAAGGGAAAACAAGAACACTTCTGTAAAAATCAAAACACAATGATCGAACCGAAATAAAAACGAAAAACCACCGATCGACCAAAGCGAGACCGTTTCATTGTGCTGAGCTTTACCCGAACGCAGATAATTGGTTACACGTTATTGTAGATCATTCCTTCGCAAATAATCGGAACGTTTACGTTCTTCAGTGGACTGGCTTCCCGCTCTTCCGCAGAGCGAGCCACGCGCGGCCTACCCATGCGCTCTAGAAGGTAAAATGACCCGACGGAGACGAGCGGCCGCGCCTGCAATGTGGCGTGATGCGAGATTTTGGCGGGATATAGGGCGACACTTGTGCACGCGCGCCCGTGCCAGCTGCAAACGGCGAGCGAGAGTTATAGTTGGAAGCTCCCAAAGCGCACGTGGATAAAGTTGGCTCAGTCAACACTTTATTCATTGCCAATCTCCCCGAGTGGGTACGTGACAAACACTTCAAAGACATCATCATCATCATCGTCGTCACCCATCGTTCGTCATCGTCCTCATCATCATCATCATTATTATATTATATGCATTGTCATTAACTTCGGAACGCCAACGTTGGCTTGTCGCAAGGGCATGTCGCCCGTACGCCATTACCGACGGCGCAAGTCAGCCAGTAGAAGCTTTGTTTGAAAAAAAAAAAAACGTAAATTATCTGCAATAAATTTGCAGCCAAATATCACCGATTGTTGCTATGGCGATTTCCCGCTTGTTGAGTCAATTTTGTGCCCGAGAAACACGAAAGCGAGTGGCAAGCATTATAAAATGGTACGTCAAGTGAAATTTTTCTGATGATAGCTGTTTTTTTTTTTCCGTTTGTTTAGGCGAATTTTAACCATTTTACAAAAAAGGAGGAGGAGGAGATAGCCTTTATTACATCAGGAAGACGCTAGGCCATTCGTTTGCGGATGGTAGGCAGTGCTCGTTCGATGGATGACGCTGCATGCCTTAAGAAGCTCCGCGACGACGTCAGACAGAAAGACGCGGCCCCTGTCGCTGAGCAGCTCCTTAGGCGCACCTTGACGGAGTATAAAACGCCGCGGGAGAAACGAGGCGACGTCCCGTGCGGTAGCAGCTGGTAGAGCGGCGGTCTCAGCATAGCGCGTCAAGTGGTCGATGGCAACTATAGCCCAGCGGTTGCCGGCGGTTGTGCATGGTAACGGTCCGTACAAATCAATGCCCACACGGTCAAATGGTTTCACTGGGCAAGGCAGCGGCTGTAACGGACCACAGAGGTGAGGTCGTTGGCAATCTTGGCAGGATCGAACGTATTTTCGCACGAAGTTGTACATCCCGCGCCAGAAGTAACGAAGACGCAAACGTTCATAGGTTTTGAGTAGGCCGACATGACCACACGTGGGGTCAGAGTGAAACAAGGCACAAACATCGGACCGCTAATGTCGAGGAATCACGAGCAACCATTTGCGGCCATCCAAGTAGTAGTTGCGTCGATAAAGCAGCTGATCGCGTACTGCAAAGTGAGATGCTTGCCTACGGAGAGCGCGTGTCGTTACGGCTTGGGAAAGATTGGTGAGCGAGGTGAGAAGGGCAACAATCCGTGTGTCCTTCCGTTGCTCAGCTGCCATGTCAGTCACAGCAAGGGAAGCCACGTCACCCGGAGAGTCCGATAGATTAGCAGGTACGGGTGAACGGGAGAGAGCGTTGGCGTCCGAATGCTTCTTACCAGACCTGTATTTCACTCGTATATCATATTCTTGGAAGTCGAAGCGCCCATTGCCCCAGACGACCTGCCGGAGATTAGAGAGGAGAAAGGGGGTGATAAAGAGATAGGTAGGCGAGTAACAAGAGCGAGGAGCCTCGACATGGATCTTGGTGAAGCAGCAGCAATGGCGCGTCCAGCAGACCATCGTCTACAGGCGCTGGGCAAGTCCGGTGGCCTCCAAGTAGACCAGCAGGAGGCGGAAGTCGTCACGGCGGGTGCCGTCGGGGCCTGCTGGGTATAGCAGGCTCTCCAGGCGCTGGTAGGGCAGCCCAAGACGCTGGAGCGAAGTCTGCAGCACTCCCCGGTGTGCCGCAAACTCCGGGCACGAGCATAGCAGGTGCTCCAGCGTCTCAGGCTCGGGACAGTGGGCAAAAGTTTTTTTGAGGGCACTATGGCATAATTTTTTCATGCCTGATATAGCGTACATCACATTGCAGTACGTAACTGGCGCAGTTCTTGAGGCGCCCACGAAGGGCGCGAGATGCCCTGTCTTCGTGAAAGCTTCAAATAAACTACCTTTTATGTTTTCATAAATATTTGGGCGTGTATATTACTTGTAGAACCATGCAATATAGTCACAAATAATAGGAACATCGCAAATTCATTTTATAGCCTCTTTAAAAATTTAGCTTTCACGTCAACCTCGCTTTTCATTCAGTGCTGCTTAATTTCAATGATTAAAAATGATTGTAATTTACGACACCATGACCCGGGCGAGAACAGTCGAAGTTTTCTGCGGAAAGTCATTCATTATTTTCGGGAATTAGCGAAGTGGATTATTACCTACAGGTCTCGGGGGCCAATAGGAGGGCCTGCCAGCCAGCTCAATTCGTGAGGACCAGCATTGACTGGTGGCCACGGAAGGCAGAAGAAAGGGACGTGGCTTCATGTACTGAGAAGGCCTCCCATCAAGGGGCGACTACACCATCCTTCCGTCAGCTCAAGTAACCGCTCATCACGCACAGTGTTCTCGGGCTGCCTAGATACGACGTCACGGAGCAACTGCAAAGTAATGATGAATTAAAGGAGTACTGACACCAAATTTCTTGTTCCTTATTTCTTGACTTTACCGATACCTAACGGCCTGGTAAACCGGAACGAGCACTTGAAACACTTGACCGCGCGACAATTAAATAGAACGACTGGAAAATCGCCAGTTTCGGTTGCCATCGCTTCCATCCCGGTGCTGCACGTGATGACAGAACCATGGCTATGACTCACCGGTTTGTGCGGACGTAACAACACTGCGGAGGTCGGTATAGGTGTTGTTTCGACCACGCCCCGACGCCAGAGCTGAGCGGCTGAGCTGTCTGAAGGTGTTTAGGCCTTACCATTTCGGCAGATATTTGACGACCGCTTTCGATAAAAGTCCTTATGGCGACCTCTATTGCTATTTTGAAACTTATCATGAATCTTTTTTTTGTCAAGAGTGCCTTTCTGAGGACTCGTCATGCCTGTAGCTCTGGCCACGCGCATTCAGTTAGTGAGCGCACCAGCGCCTAGTCGCCACTCGCCGGGTCGCACGTGTGGAGTGACGTCATGAGTTTCTGCTGTACGTCAGGGGCGCGCGGCTACGTCATCTCCTTTTCCATACAAAGTAGTGATGTGTCACACTGATATCAATTTGCTGCGCGCCGCTCCGCGTGGTGTTCGGTGATGTCAAATGATATCAAATTAACGTAGTTCCACGCGTCGCAGGTCATTCATTAAACACAGCTGTTGGGCAAGTTGGTGGAATATGATTGAAAAATAGAGTCGCGGCTTGGACAACGGCTCACTCCACAGTGCCCTTTCCGCCTCATTAACGATTTTCCTATCTCCATCTCATTTCGTTATACTCGCTCTCACTCGGTGCAGCAAGCCACGACGCTAGCTTTGCTGACGCGTCTAGATGCCGTCATAATGCTCTCTCTCTTCCTCTCTCCCTCGAGCACACTTTCACGTCTTTTCGCATAGATATCGCTCTACTCTGACGTCAGAGCTCCGGCAGGACCCTCAAATCGTTTCGCAAAGCCGGACTCACACAGACGCACCCAACACGATCTATAACCTTTTTTTCTTCACCAGTTCGCATGTCACCGATATGAGCGCGTACAGTCGAGCCTCCGTTTCGAGGTCCCGGGCAGAATTTCATTCAACTGGTAAAGCGAACTCGGAGGGCGCCGCGCGTCAATTAATCCTCCAGGAAAGATGACGCCCTTTTCCAAATCCCCAATTTCTGCCTTGTGCCATCGATTGCGCCTAGCGGTGTTTTGTCAGAGGGAATATGCCGGCTTCCAATGAAAAAAAAATTAGAACGACGAAAGGATAATGGAGGGCTTCTTCACACACGAGCTAATTGGTTCTTAGACAGGGAGTGCTCTATTGCGGGCTTATATAAGGTACGCCATGGGTTGGGTACAGTTACGTGCTAAGTGAAAGATGATTGCCCTGGCCAGCATCGTTATTCCCGACGCGTCCATCTTTGTGTAGCGGCGGTCTTTCACCTCCTACTGTCCCATTAACACTGACGTCACCGGTTCCTGATTGGCCGAGAAAGAGTGCTGGGGTTTGCGGCGCTATGTGCGCTCAGCTGTCGCAGTCTGAAAAGTTCGGTTCTTGATTGTGATTTTAGCGTCGAGAGATTTCAAAAAGGTGCCTTCTAACAATGTTGTTCAGGTGCCAATTGAGATCAGACTTGACGTGGTGAGTTCACTTAATCTAATTTAGCGCTGCTGGCAGTTGTACTTGATTTGTACTTGATTTCTGGAGGTTTAAAAAGGGCTAAGTTTAGGATACGTTTTAGTTAAAAACACTCTGCAATGATGACGTTTGTCGCTACTTCCCCACCACCCACCCGTGCTGTTTCCATACAGAAAAAAATTGGCCGCGTATCTGCTCATTTCGTTGCAAATGTCGACGAAAGACGATAGTCTTTGTCGACATTTGCCAAGTAAATGCCTCTCTTCGCTTTCCCGTTCACCTCTCATGTTGTTCCTCTTCCGTCGCGCTCCTCCCAAGGTAAACACACTAAAGGTTTGCTCAAGCCGATTTAAATTTACCGCGCTCCTCTGCTCCAGGCCGGCTGCCTCGATGCCAGTACTTCCGTACGGCGGAGACGCGCGTGAATCGAGGCGCCATATTTCAACGTTTATAGAACCGCGTTGCCCTAGTCCATAGTGCGTTCCAAGCGGAACGTGGGACCTATCTAGTGGAACTTTCGTCAACTGTTGCCGCTTGATTTGTTAAAATGCCGCCAGAAGCTATAGTGGCGCGGACGAACCAGGCGACAGTGTGAATTTTTTTCTGCAGTTTATGTAGGATTTCATATTGCGAAAATCAAGCAATCATGAATTTTATTACAATAAAACACTGTAAATATCCTTCGTGTATTAATTTTGCGTCTTATATTTTGCGTAATACCTTGTTCTTCAATGTTGATAAGCATGAACATATAAACCGGACTTCGACGTTTACATTTGGCTGTGAGTATATAAGACTATTGCGCAGACTTCGTTTCACTTTGGCCCGATGGCTGAATCGAGTCACAGACAGACGACAGACAGACAGACGAAAATTCTCGTTTTTAAGTAGCCCAAGAAGGACTATCGTTTTTAAAAAGGAAGGTAAAATAAAATTTTGCGTGCCGCTGAGAGATGTGAAACGAGACAGGCACATATAACATGGTCGCTAGTCTCACAGCCTCTTCAACCTTACGCGCTGCCCACATGTCGCTGCCCGCCATCCCGATTAAAAATGAGTAGGCGTTGGTAAACGCTATTCCTAATTACAAGCTTCCCGACAAGAGAATCTCTTTATACCAGGGTAGCCTGGGTAAGGGTTCGTCAGCGAAGAATCGAGGAGATTGAGTCGCACATTCGACATGTCGGCTCCACATGGCCCACGGAATAAATGCACGAAGTGGTTTTGAAGCGTTCGACTTTCAGTCAAAGCCAATTTATTTTCAAACATCACATTACACGTGGCATAGCCACGCTTTTGGCTCCATGAAGAGCAGCACGGTCGGTGTCGTCGTTCCCAATGCGTCCGCAATTACTTCGGGGCATGCTGGTGCGTAATGCGTTAGAAGTAATGGGTTACTAATCGATTACATTTTGCTGTAACTTTGTACCGCTTCCTTTACTTCCTTTCAGGAGAAACGATCCTTGTAACTGGATTACTTCTTCCCTGTAATCTATCGCAAAATTATCCATTACAGTATTTCTCGACTCAGAAACGTTGCTCTTACCCAAAGGGGGCACGCTTCGAAATTTGACTCGGTACCGTGCACCACTAAAATAGCGTTTGACTAAAATTTGAGATACGTACGCGGAGGTACCCACTTTTCCGACTCCATTTACTTCCAGTCTCGCTACGTATGCCTCGCTGAATGTGCATATATGCAATGCCATAATAAAGTTATGTGAAAAGTAGCGGGCAAGTAATCGATCATTACTCTGGAATAATGAATCATTCGATTGCGCTTTGCGGGTGCAATTGTAATTGTAATCAGTTGCGTTTTTACAGTGAAGTAATTGTAATTGAAATAGGTTGGTTTCCTCAGTAACGCGCACATGTCTGTTTTGGAACCGTTGAAAGACGACATCGAGGCCGTTGTCGACAACAAGCTGGTAGAGTTCACGAATCTCCACCGCAAGTTGCTCTTTAGGTTCACGGGGGCGAGAGTCGATCGTACACATTGCAGGGCAGCCCGTTAATCTCAGAAAATTGCTTATTTTTGCGATGAGATTACGCCAATGTCTTGAAGTTTCAGCCCACACGCACACACAAGAAAGAACACGTACAAAGAAGACAAGGACAAGCGCGTGTCTTTGTCTTTTCTTTCCGTGTTCTTTTTCCGTGGGCTGAAGCTGCAAGTTATGGAATACCAACTAGGCCGCACCAAAGCAAATGTATTTGAGAGTGCATGTATTTGAGAGCGGATTTGAGAGCAAGTATTTGTGAGCGAATGTACGCAAATGTATTTGAGAGCGCAGCGTAAGACTGCCTGCGGGTATGATGATGGTGGTGTCCCGTTGGAAACATTCTATCGTCTTTTGGATGATTTACGCCTAATTATTGGTATAAATGCGTTCAAGTTCGTGGTACTGCTATGTAATAAAGCTATTTTAGATGGAGGAGATATTCATAATTGCCTTTAATGTGTTTTGCGTAGCATTAAAGGATGTATCTTCACACTTTTTGAGCTTTGCACAAGTTGGGTGCAAGAAATGATTGGTATTTCGTGGCTGTGGAATTTCGGTGGCTGCAATCACGCCCGATCGTCTCTTGAATGCCACGCATACATACAAAACATAATTACGCATTTTAGTTTCGACTAAGTGGAGCATAATTATGAAATGACAATTCGCTGACCGTGAGAGGTTTTGGGATTTCTTTAGCGTACGTTGCAGTGAGATGAAAGAAAGATGAAATCCAGAACAACTGCTAATAAAATGTCCCGCCAACTTCATTCGTCTTGCTATAGGTATCTAGCAATTTTATGTGCTGCGAAACCGACAGAAAACAAGTCTATATCGAACAAAATTTGGAGCCGAATTCATTTGCTTCTCACTGTGCCAGAAAGAAGTTTTCGCGGTAGCACAGAAACATTACTTTCGTTGTTTTGGCATTCTTTTTGACTATTTATTGCTATCGTTCAATTGCAACTGCGGAGGAGAGTCCGTTTTCTTCTTTCCTAATAAAAAATAAACGAGAAGAAAGAAAGAATCCGACGGCAAGGAAACTGCGAGTGCTCGGTAGGATAGCCGGCCTGTCTTAACCGATTTTATTCATAAAAATGTGCTGATCCTTGGTTACATCTTTGCAGAATCTGTTCTGTGCGCCTATAGACCGGAAAACAAGAGGTATAAATGGAATAAATGAGCCCTCGGTTGTACAAAACACGCCACGAACCAACCCAAAACAAATCTAAAAGCAAACAACAAGGCGTCCAAGCAAGGAAGCGAGCACAGCAACCCACGAACGGCGAAACAAAACAACGCAGCGCAAGAACGAACGAAGGAAGAAGCCAAAGGGGCCCTGAAACAAATAACCTACCCCTTCCCACCCCACCCCTCGCTTACAGAGACCCGTCGCCGAACGTTGATCGTTCGGTGGTGCGCGACAAGTTGCGACAGCGTCGATCGAGTCACCTCCACGTCAGCCCCCTGTCGGCAGAAGGAGCGCTCCCGATAAACCGGAAATCAAGGGCTACTTCCGGTAGCCGCATCTCCCTTTCTCCTCTTTTTCCCGCTAGCTTCGTCCGTAGCTCCGGCGCAGCTACGCACGCCGGGAACGGGTTAGAACATCCGGAAGTCGGGCGCGCACTTAGCGGGCAAATAGATTAGGAAGTGAAGAAAAGAAAAGCAACCTCAGATTCATTTACTGCCGCGAGGATGTTCCCCGCAGAGGATGGAGGCTCCTCCGTGCCTGGTCCCGCTTACCAATATCGCTAAAGGCGCTTTTCCGATGACAGCACTGTGACAGCAATGCGGCCGCCGATTGCTCGACGCCAGTGGCGGTGCTTCGTTCCCGCGAGAAACGGCGACGATCTGGACAACTTTCTCTCCCTCGCCGTGCTCGTATATCACGCACGACGCGACATCTTCTGTTCCGTAGTTGCTTCGTGCTTGTTATAAATTATCCGTCGGTAACGAAGACCTGTCCAGTGTTTTTATGCTCGTCGTCTATGTAGTTAATGCTCTACAACGAGATTTTCGGTTCATCTCATTGCGTGTGGTAGAAACACGCACACAGACAGACTGATTGGTGGGTGGACGGACAGACAGACAGACGGACAGACAGACGGTCGGACGGACGGATGGTCGGACGGACGGATATGGTCGGTCGACGGGTCAATCCTTCAGTCGTTCGGTCTGTCGGTTTGTCTGTCGGACAGACCGACAGAAAACCCTTCATACAGACAGACAGGTAGACGTAGTGAGGCTGCTTAAATTAACCTACAGGCAAACGAAAGCCCGTAAGCCCACAAAAAACGCAAACAATTCTGTACGCCGGCAAGCTGTCAGTGTGATGCACGCTGACAGCTTAAAAATTGTCCCCAGCTTAAAAATTGCCCCCAGCTAAAACCATAATAAAGTGCAGTCTATTCATTAATGCGGTTTTTGAATCGCGCGTTGCAACCAGAACGGAGCTGTTCGCTTACGGACGGTAGTGTCACGTTCAGGTACTCTGTGGCGCCACCTTTGAGATTTGAAAGCGTTCAGCGCAAAGTTTTATTTTCACCAATTTATTTAGAAGCTCCTTACGGTTACCCCACTATGTAATGCGGTGGCTTTAATAGGATCTACAAAACATGCACTTTACAAAAACCGGTTGTCTGTCCCCCTAACACTCGCCGAGCGAAATTAGCCGGCTTGTGAATAAGCCTGACCAAGCAGTCGCCTCGTAACCCTATCGCGACGGGGTCATTACACATCTCGTCACGTGATCGTCGCACGATATGTTCTTCTCAGCATAGTTCCTAAACAGTTCCGCTGTAGTAAGTAAGATTTCGGAATCTTCTACTTCCGGTATGCACATTTTCATCGTCTTACACCTGAGATGCTCCTAGATCATCTGCTGAGGAAGAAGGCGTGGAACAAGTTCGGATTGACACTAATTATCGTGGAAAGTTACGTTTACTGCATTTCCAACGGCCTCAAAAGACGGGGCCGAATACAATCATTTAACACAACCTGGCAGCACCAGTTAAAGGGGATGTAAAGGCAAAATACACCTTTGCTACATTTGGGAGAACTAACCTTTGGTAACTCATGTCTATTCTAGCCATGACAGGTGTATTTAACAAAAAAAATGCAAGAAATATAAAAAAAAACATTCAAATTTCCCGCTAGAGTGACGTAATATGGGCAGGAGGGATGTCATGCGGATGAGTACTGAAAACGTTTTAGGGGCGAAGCCCCTGAGGGGCTGGGACTTCTGGTGTCTCCTGTCGTCGTCGTAATCGTCGTCTCATGTAGTCACGGTACTAAAACACAGGAAAACTTGTTTACGCCTCGCGCTAGAACGTAACGCGTACTAAAAACGCACCGGGACACTCATTTACGCCTCACGCTGGAGAGCTTCGTGCTTCAAAGACAAGGGACCTTTACAGCAAACGCTTAGGTGCCAAGAATACACTTATACACAGCATTCCACCCGCTGTCTTCCTTTGACTGAATTCCTGTCCGCGCTTTCCTCGTCCTAATACGTATTAAAGTGTTCATGCCAGTGCTCGTGTTCCATTACAATACATATATGGGGTATTTGCTTTTTTTTCTTTTTTTTCTGTGATTTCTGTGTACTTTTTCCTTTTGTACTTTCCTTTGGTCATCTCCCCTCCCTCTTTTTGTTGTCATGTGCCTCGGTCTGTTGGTAGTTAGCTCTGGATGTATGCTTTCTGTACCCCCCCACTCCTGCTATAGCCCCATGGGGCTGCAGTATGTACAAATAAATAAATAAAATAAATAAATAAATAAAAATAAATAATAAATAAATAAATAAATAAATAAATAAATAAATAAATAAAATGCTTCGCCCCTTTCTAGGTTCACGTCAGTGGAGATGGCCCGGAATTTGTTTACCAGTGTTTTAAGTGCAGGTCGGCATTCCAGTGATACCAACGAGCGAAACTAGAGGCGCCGCTACAATAATTCCCATTCCCATTTCTTGGTGGTGGCTTGGGTCGGCATCGCACAAACAAGTATCCGTCACTTCGTAGAGATATCGCCCTTAGGTGGCTGGCGGAGTCGACACTGCTTCATACGTTTTCTTTAACATCTCGATAATTTGAACCTCGCAGCGGATATCCACCTCTGCATGGCACTGCCCCTCTCTGCAAATGCCGTGTTCCACCCGACCTAACCAAAGCGTCTGAAGGTGTACTGCATCGTTTTGCGTCTCAACGGGGCTTACACTCGAAGCTTCAAGTTCAAAATAGGGTGGGAGGATTCACCACTGTGCCCCATGTGCGCTGTGCGCGAGACTACCGAGCACTTGTTGTATATCTGCCCGCGATTTGCCGCTGCGCGAGCAACAGCGGCTAGCTGCTTGTCTCGCGTACGACGGGGAGCAAGGCTTCACTTGTGTCACTTTCTTGGACCCTGGGCCAACAACAATGACTCATCTCTAGGGGCGAAAATTGTACTGCGCTTTTTGCGGGATTATCGACTAGACAAAACTTTGCAATTCTTGCATCGTGTGCATGGATACATGTGCACGCGTTTGCGTCATGTACGCTTTTTCTCCTTTTTGTTCTTGGGCACCACTCACTCCACTTTTTCGCTTAACTTTATTTAGAGTTTTTTCTTGCATTTCATTGCGTGCCTTTTTTATTTAACTTTGTTTTCTCTCTAATTGTTGCCTTCCAAATCTCTCCCATTCACTTCACTGCATTGTAATCATCCCCATCTGGCGTAGCAAGCTCTGCCGCTAGCAGAGCTGACCTCTCCAGCCAAATTAAGAGTCTCTCTCTCCTCCCCCCTCCTCTCCTCTCTCTCCCTCTCTCTCTCCTCCTCTCTCTCTTCTCTCTCCCTCTTCCTCGATAATTTGAAGTCTGCGATAACATTTAACATTATTGTTATCAGGGCAAAGCAGGAAGCGTATTTATGAACCCAAGCTGCTTTTGTCTTCCACCGGTATCTTTGAAACAAGCCTGGCAGTACCAGCTAAGCGTGAAAGTTACAGCGTAGTCACGTCTGTCTGCGAAATCGATCCAGCTCACCCAAAGCGGTGGGGCCCTCACTCGTTGATGGCACGCAGTGAGGCAGCAGGGAACGCCGTCGGTGCGTACAGCGGCGTGGAATAATCGCTCCTCGCTTGCTCCGTGGGACCTTTGCACGAGCCGCCGTCGTCGCTGACGGCGCCATCATCATCACCATCATCATCACTGGGAGCACCGGTGGCCACTCCATCAACTCAAGCGCCGACGGCCGCCTCCCATCCCTCCTGCTTTCGAGTTCTCAGTCACGACGCAGTTTCTTGTCCTCTTCTTTTTTCTTTCAGGCGTTTCCCGTAGAAGACTTGTCCGGCCATAAGCGCGGCGGTGGGCTGGAGTCCAGAGCGTTTTTGTTATTGCGGAATTAGGCCGTCATTTTTGTGAGCCCGCGTCGCAGAGAAGAAAAAAAACCGGGGAAAATAATTTGGCGCGCATTCCCTTCACGGAGCAGATTTTTGCGTAGAGGGTAAGTGCGGTCGCGACAGGATGAAAAATGACGTCCTGGCAAAATGTATCGTCGTGTGCTTGCAACAGTGGGGAATTTAGTGAGCAGAAAGTAGGGAAACGTCCTTTTTCACGCGATAGTTTTGCGGGCTCCAGACGAAAGAACGGCACTGCGCTGTTTGTTGTTAAGTGCGCGTAACTTGTACGTTAGTGGAGAGCTGTGCTCTTGTTTTATCCGGCTGCGTCAAATTTGGGCGTTGTGCCTGATGAAATGTCCATCTCTGGGATCCGTTGCTCCGCTTCAATGACGTGGCGTGCTCCGTGGATAAATAAATAAATAAATAAATAAATAAATAAATAAATAAATAAATAAATAAATAAATAAATAATAATAAATAAATAAATAAATAAATAAATAAATAAATAAATAAATAAATAAATAAATAATATGGCTAGCGAATTGCATAGTAATTGGTCAACGGGCTCTTGTCCGAAAAGTGGACTCGGTACGGATCGCGGTTCACCGCCGGGAATAGACGAGGACGACGAGAACGTGCCACCGTCGTACGGGTAAGCCGAGCGCACGCCGAAATAGCAGCTCGTTAAAGCTTCTACACGGCTGACCTTTCCGCCTTCGCGTCACGGGCGGGACTTTCCCTCAGAGGCCCCCTCGCATGCCGGAGCCGTTGTCGGTCGGCAGCCTTTCAAGTGACCGACGACGGGGCCGAGCTGCCGTTAATTATTCAATTCCGCGGCGCAAACTGTCACATCACGCACGCCGGAGGGCTTCACTAGATATGGATGCAGAGGGCATCACTAGCGACGCGTTGCTCTCAAGCGTTCGGAATAGGATATGCTACACGAACAGCGGGCGCGTTTATGCATGAACGCTTTCATCTTCCCGTGTGGAGTCGTCACCCCATAGGTCTTCCCATTTTCAAGGGATAGAGGCAGGTGCATTGAGGCGGGAATGTTTTTTCACAACGAAGCTGTTTATGGCTGGGGTTTTGTGCAATTTATTCTGTGCGAACAAAAACTACTGACCCTCGAACTACCCGGGCTCTGCGTGTCTTTAAAGCGCAAGGCTTTCCATAGCGCGCGGTGTTCCATAGCTTTAACTCAGGAATAAGAAAAGTGACAAGCGCTGACGCAAGGCGTTAGAGACAGATTTTTAAATTGAATCAAATCAACCTTTATTTTATTTTGTGATAAAGGATGGAGCAACGAAAAAAAGGATGCTATCTCAAGCAGTTTCACGAGGTGGCTAGCCCGGTACTGGCAGCAGTGATCGACGCACATATGAACACAAAAAGTAAACCCATATTACTTGTACGCGCAGTATACGCTCTTTCATTCGTGTCACAAATTAAAGCATGCAGACATCAAACACCAGGCACAAAATTTGACAGAAGAACTGTGGTTGATTCCTCTGTCACAGGAATCGGTAAAACGCGAAAGTCAAATGTGCAGCGAATCGCAGCTGAGCGTGATTTTACCGGGTCGGCGGGTGTCTTGTGGATGTGCTTGGCAAGCGACGTCCTGCTGGCGGGTCGCTTCGCAAAGGTGTACTGGCGTCATTCTGTGACGGATATGACGTCAGCGAAATCTTGGTGTATACCGGCATAAAACACTTTCCTGTTAAAATATAAAACCCGAAAATGAACAACTTTTACGTGTAACGTACCCTTAAGTACTAAAGGTTGCTTCCCCGCAAGAAGACCCTGTATGCAGGGGTGCACCCTTTACAGGCCACTTGCTTCGTTGTACTGGCGTCATTTCCG
Organism: Haemaphysalis longicornis; assembly: GCA_013339765.2. Classification (NCBI taxonomy): domain Eukaryota; kingdom Metazoa; phylum Arthropoda; class Arachnida; order Ixodida; family Ixodidae; genus Haemaphysalis; species Haemaphysalis longicornis. Next base: position 75,843,601 of record CM023457.1, on the reverse strand, counting down.
TGATGGATATGACGTCGCGGTTTTATTCCGGGATACACAACACTAGTATTCTTCACGAGACATCAGTGAAATCTTGGTGCATCCCGAAATAAAACTGTTTTGTGTTAAAAAGTTTTACCAGCATAGGTTTCTTCAAAATGGCAAAAAGATTCCCTACTTTCCACTTCGTCGGGTGCATGGTTTGACGCAAAATGGTTTGATTCTGTGCAAAGGCTTATACGCCTCATTACTTAGATACGCATTTTGAGTGGAGTAGTTATCACCAGGCGCCAGTTTCAAGAACAGTACACTCGCAAGTTTATAATAAATATTTGTGTACACATTTCTGGAGAGCACCTAAAAGCCAGATATAGAGGCTCGTGTCAACGCACTTTGAATGGTTCAAGAATGACAACCCACAGCAGCGTTGCTTATCACCCACCTTGACAAGCGGAATGGCTAATAAATTCATTTTACCCCTCTCTGCCCCATTTCTTTTAATTTCTTTCATGCTTTAGGTTTGAAACTGGAGGTTATTCGGCAGAAATAGGTCCATTGGTGCCCAACTTGCATTTTCCGGTTCTCTCACTGTGAGGAGAGCGTCTCTTTTTGTTCCCGTTCTTGCTATGTCGTGGCGATGATGACGGTAACAAATATTTCGGGTAAAGCTTCTCGTGCTAAGCTTTGTTTTCAGAGCCAAATTGTCTTGTTTGTTTTGGTAATTTACTGCTTGGGTACGCCTAAAAAAGCCTTTAAAATCTTTGCGATGTGTGCGTTCGTCCTCTCTGACGTTCGTCCTCGTTTTTTGTTCCGCAGTCGTTCTCCAGGAATCTTTTGTTCAGCCCTTTTAGCGATGACGGCGCACTTCTGGCAGCACTTCAGCGAACCATACAATAGTCTGTATTACCCGAAACGATTGATAAGTACTGGTTCAGATAAATCACTTGGCTTGCTGAGTATCAAAAAGGCTGCGCCCCACGGCTGCGTTTTATTACTTGGGCGTACGCCCAACAAAACTTGGCCGTACGCTTGCTTGTCCTGTGAGTTCACGAACGCGCCTCTCGTACAGTTCCCGCACAAATGAGATGTAAGCAGAAGCTAGTTCGTGATGGCTAGAAGTTGTGGCTTTCTTAGTAGGTGGCATGCTTTCGAGTCCATGAACAAGATTCACGAGCGGGTTGAGTGCAAGTTGGTAACAGTCCTTGTTACTCGGAACACGCTTTTCGCGTCCTTCGTAGCTTCTTCCATTTAAGTACTTTTGTGAGATTTTCTGCCATGCTTGCCGCACGGAAACGGGATAGCATTTACTGGGTCAGTCACCGTGATGTGGAGCACGTCTATCGGTTCGAAACATCTTCACAGACGCTGCGGAGACATAAAAAGGACGTATTTCACACTCCTCTTCTTCCACCTTAATTTGTGGAAATCCCCCAGCTATGCGACAGCCACAAAAAAGGTACAACTATAAGGTTTGTCCAATTTTTAGATCGCCATAAAGTTTATCCGTATCTTATAGGAATCCTGAAGGGCTCGTAGTACGACCAAAGATGACGCCTACAGACAGAATGCGCAGACCAATTGGCAAGCTACACTGGGATCCTCTAGAAACACTGATATTGTAACGGTGGTTGCGAATGAGGGCTGATTAAGGTTTATTTACAAGGCGAACTTGTACCCAGAGATGATGCGTTGCTCGTAGACTCAGAGCTGGACCGTCGTCTTCTTCCTTTTTCCCCCGTAGCGCGTCCGACCTTCTTCTTCTTTGCCTACCAGTTGTTTGCCGATGACTGACGTCAGTGCCAACCCAAGGCGCAAGTTCAAACAGGAATACGAGGGTTGTTGCAATACGGCGAAGGAAGGAACACGGTTGGCACCATCCGTACGCTCACCGGATATGAATGTTCCAACAAACCTCAGTCCTGGAAAAGGTCGCGTCCCTTTAAGTTTGTTTGTTTCCAAAGGTACCTGGTGTAGGCCTATACCCTGGAACAAACGGGCAAGGGCAGGCAGGAACTACCAAGTCCACTCACGATTCAGGGTTTTCACGAACATACGTATTGAATTCCACCTAACTAGGCCAGTCAGGCCAGTCGTCCCACTTAACTTCAGGCCCCAGTTAGGCCTTAGCGTTGTTTGCCTTTGAGGTACGCATTTAGAATGTGTCATCCGATTTCTAAAAATCAAGGTTGTTCCTTTGTTTTGCTCGTTACAAATTGGCGGTGCGGCTCCTGTACGGCTACAGACATGAAGTTTTAGCCGCATCTACCGTTGCGGCGTGTCCTCTTCATTGTGGCTTCAATTCACATGACCAAAGAAAGGCATGTGTACCCACGTTTCAGGCTCGTCTTCAAAAACGTGGAGTACTTTGGAAAGGTTGGTTGGTGGACAACTGCTATAGTTAAGACAAACCATGCTTCTTTGAGCAATCTATTACACTAGTCAGGGCAATTCTTTCAGGAGTTTGTCAGAACTGAAGAGCTAGACATGGAAGCACTCTGTCTTTATAGACATGCTAGACAGCGCCTCATATCAACCCTCGCACCCGCCGCGGTGGCTCAGTGGCTAAGGCGTTGTGTTGCTGAGCACGAGGTTGCGGGTTCGATTCCCGGCCGCGGCGGCCGCTTTTCTGATGGAGGCGAAAAGCAAAAATGCCCGTGTGTATCAGATTTCGGCGCACGTTAAAGATCCCCAGGTGGTCTAAATTAGTCGGGAGCCCTCCACTACGGCGTGCCTCATCGCCTGCGTTGCGTCGGCAGCGTTAAACCGTACAATCAATCAATATCAACCCTTGCAACGTGGAAGAGAGCATTGAGAAAATCCTGAATTACTGTCCTGGGTTTATATGCCAACGCATTCACCTGCCGGAATCTTGTGTATCATACTTAATCACCCGTTCACCGAAGCGCGAATACTCAAAAGCGACGTTCGGTCACAGCACTGCCAGTTGTTGAAGTTTTGACTGCCCTCGGAAGCGACGGGCTTGTGGACAAACAGCGTGAGAAGGTTTTGATGTTGCTTTTCCCTCCTTCCTTCCAGTTTTGCTTTCATTCCATTCTTCTGCTTCCACAAAATCCAAAATATTCAATGAGACCCCGTTGTCCGATTGAACTTCCGGCCTTCCCACTCGTATGAAGCATTGATTCCTTGTGTCCGCATGGCTGTGATCTAGCAGACACATCCGCCATTTATGTCTGTCCTCTGTGTTTGTGTGTGTGACGTTGGATGTCGCCAGAGATTGGCCGAAGAAAGTTACGAAGTATCTTCTCATCTTCCTCGTCTTCCACATACACACATATTCTTGAAGCTCTCCACGATGCCGAAAATGCGTCGCCTCAATCATCTGACCCCCCCGGTTCCTTCTATAAAAAACCCGTGGGTGCTACCCGACTATGTTCATCGATGATACTGCGCTTAGAGCTCTTATTGGTGTGTCGAAAATGGTTGCCAGTTGAGACGGCTCCAACAGCGTCAAGATTGTGGCCTCTTGGAGCCTCTATAAGGTCATAGAATTAACGTGAGCACGTAAAAATTCACTGAATTGTTTTTCTAGGGCTCTTTTGAACGCCAGCCTAGGTGATCTGCGGTTTAAAGCGTTTGTGGTAATGGCTACCATTGCGGGAAGCGCTTAGCGGACGCAAAGGCGTAGGAAACCAGCGTCAACAAACATTACCGGCGAACGTTAGCAACGTGGCAGTAAATTTTGCGGCTGCCCCATTCAACCCCGGGCACCGCCGTGGCACCCATCTTTTTTATGACCCGGTTGTTGCTGTCTACACCATTAAGGGTGAAGTGCGTATTTCGTCTTTCTCAAGCGTAGTAACCCTCGGGCCAGACTTCCGGTATCCCAGGGCATGTATTTGACGGAGACGTTGCGCAAGCGGCATTCAGATGCAGAATAATGTTATGAACCTCAAATGCACCATCACGAAAGCAATACAAGTTTAGTTGATTAAAGACTACTTTGTACCAATAAAAACGATCCCGATTTTATTGAAAGCTCTAAACAGACAATTTAACTGTTAGGGAAAACATACGAAGCACTGGCGACTCCCCAGATGCTTGTCGGCGACTTCTCTATGACTTTACGGAATCTTGTTTTAAATGCAGAGCATTTCAGTAACTCACAATGTCACCCGCGTTGACGTCCGTAGTCCGCACCGCACCCCTCCCTACTACATAAAAAAAAATACCATCCAGCGCCCGGTTTCGATCCCTCGACCCTGCGGGCGGAACGCAATGTACATGGTGCTCTACCCACTGCGCCACAAAGCCGACACAGAATGGGACGCTACGAACGCGCCTTATATCGTTGGCTCATTCAAATTACTGCTGACGAGCGGTCTGGCACGGGTTGTTTGAGCGGGTCCTCCCCCGAACGAACTGGTGTATGTGCACAAACCCTGTTGCGATCACCACGAACTGGCCCATGAATTGCAGGTTACAAGAACTGGCCCAGTTATTGAGTCTACTGAGAACGACCAGCATTTATTTGTTTATTTTCTCTTGCCCTCCCTCCCCATTCCTTTCCCCCATCGTGACCAGTGGTCATCCTTTTCTATTAAAGGTTGTCTCTCTCTCTCTCGTCAGCAGTTGCCACAAGTGCAACAACATTAACGTAACGCAAACTACTTAACGTCGTGCGCCCCCGGAAATGCTCTGCATTTGATCGTGCCCCTCGCGAGGGGGATGTTTCACTGCGTCTTCTCTCGGTCGCGGGACCCGTGGCGCCATCTGGCGGAGGCGCGGCACAACTCGTAGCACTTTCTTTTTTTGTGATTGGCGGCGGCCGCCCTAAGCCTACGACAACAAACATGACTGGGTGATAGTAGTGGGGCCTGTAGTTCCATTAGATCGTATCCCTTGCATGCTAATGTGCAGATTAACATGCTGGTAACTATGCTTTCAGCCCTGGCCCATATTACGTCACTCCTGCCGATATTACGTCACTGCAGCGCGAAATTTAAAAGTTCTTCAATACTTGCGTTTCTTTCGGTTAAAAGCGCCTTTCGTGGCTGAAATGAAGCTGAACGAGCTACAAAACGCTAGTTGGCTGAAATCAAAGAAAGTTGTATTTTGTCCTCAGGACCCTTAAAAAAAAATGCTGGACAAGACCTAAATACGACTGGAGAGCAAAATTACAGCGGACTCTGGAGTATTTACGCGCTGATACTGTACGGAATATAACGAACTTAGCCCTTTGGCTTTATATACGTCAACCGCCTACACGTTATCTAATTGCGTTATCTAATTGCATAGTAACACAGGCTATAAGTGTTACTATGTTTCTTTCAGTAAAAATACAAAAAAAATGTCGATTCTTCCTAACAAGAATGGTACTGAAACTCTAAAAAAAGTATCTGAAGTTAAATATCTTGGCGTCACACTCAGTGCGGATCTGACTTTCAATCATCACATTGATAACACCGTAAAGAAAGCAGTTAGTGTACTAAACTACTCCATCGGAGCCCTTCGCAATGCTCCTTCATCTGTGAAAAAAGCCGCTTATTTTTCGCTGGTCAGACCCATCCTAGAATATGCGAGTGTCGCATGGGACCCTCACCAAGAGTATTTAATACAAAACTTGAAGCAATACAGATCGCGGAGCCAGGTTTATTCTCAGTAATTACACTTGGGGGCAAGCATCACAGAAATGAAAACATCATAGGCCTAGAACCTCTCAGGGAGCGACGTAGAAAGCATAGATTAAAATTCCTCTATTGTATATATAACAATTTAACAGGAATAATGAAGGAGAAATATTTGCAAACCCCCCACTATGTATCCCAAAGACGTGACCACATTAACAAAATACGAGAGATAAAATGCAGGACCAATTATAAAAAGTTTTCTTTTTTCCCTTTCACTATATCTCAGTGGAATGAATTGGCAGCCGACATCGTTTCGAATAGTGTTGAGACGTTCACTCGCGTGCTTAGTGAATTGTGATTCTTCAGTTGTATAAATATTATGCTGTTGTGTGCTCTCTGTTAGGTATTACACTGTTTACTCGCGTGCTTAGTGAAGTGCGATGCTGTCGTTGTATAAATGTTATTTCATTGTGTGCTCCCTTTTAGTTATTATATATTGACAAACAGTGACTGTGCTAGTGACTTTATTTCCATTTGTACTATGAGACCCACTCCCCTGCTGTAATGCCTCGGCGCTGCAGGGTCATGTGTAAATAAAATGTGTAAATAAAAGGTGAGCCGACCAAAGTACCCGACTGTGGCTTCAGGGAAATGAAGTGATTTGATGATAATATGGGTGGGTTAAACGATGCACGATAAGAAAAAAAGAATTTATCGCTTTTTTTTCAGGGTGGGAGCTATCTAAACGTATCTGGGTATTTTAGCGTAGTGCTCTGCTGTTACCTACACGTTAATACATGCGAATTTTCAGGCGATCAAGGCACCTGCTTGCTTCCGAACGGCGCCAATTTATCTACGAGTCGTTTTAGTGACAGGTTCTGAGGTTGGTACGTTTTGTGCTGACTGTTACTTCAAGGACGTTATTGCGTTAAGTCTGCTTCACTCATTTCAATGATTCATTTAATTTGGCTAGTATGTCTAGTATATATATATAGATATATAGCCAATCAGAAATGGGAAAATGAGGGGACAGAATAAGGGTTGGCAGTCGAGAAAACATCGGAAAGCAAAGGGGGAATGCGGTAGGTCATAGAAACAGATGAAGAATTTTTTGAGTCAGAAAGAAAGTGGTGAAAAAATGCCTCGCCAGGTGGGATCCGAACCCACGACCTCCAGATAATGGGTTAATTAAGAAACTATAGTTGCGGCGTGTTGCTTTTCTTAGCCAAAGGAATAGATAGGCACATCGTACGCACTCTTGTTGCAAAGTTCGGGTTCCTGCACTTCTCTCATCTCGAACATGAGAAGAGTAACTGCTTCGTTAGAGGCTATCTTGGTACCGCTGGCAGGCCGTGCGAACAGCTTATGGCAGATTATATATATATTATATATATATATTTTATATATATTATATATATATATATAATATATTTTATATTATAGCGAATCAGAAATGGAAATGAGGGCTCCGTGAACTAAAACAGAAAATAAGGGTTGGCAGTCACGAAAACCTCGGAAAGCAAAGGGGAGGTTGTGGTGGGTCATTGAAACGCATGAAGAATTTTTTGAGTTAGAAAGACAGTGGTGAAAAAATCTGAGTAAAAAAATTCTTCATCTGGTTCTGTGACCCACCACAACCTCCCCTTTGCTTTCCGGGTTTTTTGACTGACTGCAACCTCTTATTTCCTGTGTTTTATATATATATATTATATATATATTTTATATATATAAAATAAGAGATACAGGACGAGGGACTCGGTAAAGATACATATCAAGGTTGCAGTCGTCATTGCCAGTGCTATTCGGCTTTTTCGAAATATTTAATAGGGCCGAATGACGTGTGCTTGTCACGTTTCTTTGATTCATTGATAAATAAGCGAAAATATAAGTCGAGAAAAAATCCGCCGTTTTTCCGGGAGCGGGACATATATATATATATATATATATATATATATATATATATATTATATATATATATATATATATATATATATATATATATATATATAGAGAGAGAGAGAGAGAGAGAGAGAGAGAGAGAGAGAGAGAGAGAGAGAGAGAGAGAGAGAGTGGAGGCGACATTCAATGCCTTCGATGCGTAGCTTGTTCAAGGAGCTACAAGTCCTGCCATAAGCTGTTCTTACGGCCTGCCAGCGGTACCGAGATAGCCTCGAACGAAGCAGTTACTCTTCTCATGTTCGAGATGAGAGAAGTACAGGAACCCGAACTTTGCAACAACAGTGCGTACGATGTGAGCACCTGTTTCTTTGGCTAAGAAAAGCAACACGCCGCAACAATAGTTTCTTAATTAAACCCGTTATCAAGTGTCGAACACATGTGCGAATAGGACGCGTTTCCTCGCGCGTTTTTTTCCCTCTCCAACACCGGTCTGGCCGCCTTCACGTCGTTTCCTAACGGCTGCAAGACCCGTTCCCTGACAGGAGAAACGCTCGCGGAAACGCGTCCATCTTCGCACATGTGTTTGTCCCTTCACTGTACTGCCCGTGCCTTAACTTCACTGAGGAAATAACACATACCCGTCAAACAATACAGCCGTCACCATTCGCACGACCCGCGCGGAACAAAGAGGACAAAAGTGGGATCGAGAGGGAGCGACAACGTCCTCGCCGCCGCGCAAGGCACGGCCACCAGTCGTTACGACGGGCGCTCGCCCGCTCCACTTCCGCTTCCGAGACCACACGCGGCGGCGGCTGCCTCGAGGGACCAACCCGGTGGTACGGCCTTGCCGTGGGGCGCCGCAGCCCGCTACTCGCGGCATCGATTCGCATCGCCATGGAGACGCTCTGCGACAACAGTGTTGCCGCCGCCGTTGGCCCCCTTCCCCGTGGCGCCCTCTCCCGTCGACTGTTGACGCCAGCGGCCCTCTTCCCGGCTTCCCTGATTTCTCGCTCCCCTTCGCGTATAAGCCGGCTAATCTGGAACCTCTCCCTGCGTGCTGCACCTACTCCGGCCTACTATGGCCTGGCCAGGTCCCCCTCTCTTCCCGTATCGTGCCCGCTAGCCGACGCGCGCCGAAGCGGCCTTTTAGCACGCCTGCGCTGAGCGATCGCTGAGAGGACGACATCGGAGATCGCTTTGCTTCGCACGCCTCGTCCTTCCCCTCACCGTCGTTCGTTGTCGCCACTGCGTGTTGCCGTCGAGGAGGTCGCTTGGCTCTCTTTTGATGCTCCTTCCCCCATCGACGTTCGACGCGCGATGCGGGAACGCCGGACGTCATCGCATCGGGCGCGCCACAAATCATACGACGCCGGCGCATGTTCATTAGCCGACGCCGAGCCGCTCTCCTCTCTCTCTCACCCCTCTCTCTTCCCATTCCTATCCTGCCCGTCGTCCCTTTTCCGGGAGACACCATTGAGGCGAAAAGACGCTTTGCACTCTGGCCCCGATCGCCGTGTGCCCTGCCTGCGGTAGAGTCAGACGAAAAAAGAAAAACGCGTACGCGGTTAGTAGAAGAGAAAATCTGCCAGGAGGAAAAGGCTTGCCAGCTTTCTTTTCCGACAAACTTCCACCGTTTCTGGATTAGCTGCAAACCTTTGAAACGTCTTATGTTGGCATCTTATTATTTATTATACCCTACTTCTTATACTTGTATTTTCCTTTCCTCTGTGTTCTGTACTTTCTTGCGCTGTAAAAGTGAACCTTTACCAACTACCCCGGTTTTCCCCTTATACCCTACGATTCCAATCTCGAAATCGAGCTTCTGACACTGACGCTGCCCGTAGGCCTTCGACTTGTGGTTGGGCTTTATGCTTAGGAGGGGTTAATCGCGTGTGTTTCAATATTTATGCGCAACAAAAGAGGCATTTATAGGTTTCTCTGTGGAGTTGTGTAGGACAGAGAAAACAAAGTACACGTATATAAACGGCATGCATCGTATCACACGGCTGTTGCTGGCGGATCCCTTTTATTATACCTTAGCCATAAATATGGGTGGGAGGGGGAGGAGTGGAGGTTGCCGTTACCCAAAACACTCTCGCAGGCATCGTGCTATTTTCGTCAAACATTTTTCCGACGCCCGGTTAAACTAGGGGATCAACGTCAAACGTCGACACAACACCCCCTCCATCTCGCCGAATCGCAAACAAAGCGTCCGCGGGAAAACGCGAACGGGGGCTGGTCTTACGGAGAGAGCGAGATGGGAAGAAAGGCCGCCTACGACGTATAACGGCGCCTTGCACGGGCTTGCATAGCGGGAGGCTCGGGAAGCGGCGCCATCGCCTCTCCTCCCGTCCGCCACCGACGTCCGTCAGTCAGGCCTTTCCCGATATTGGCCTTATCCCCCTTTCGGGAGGCGAGACCCCGCCACAGCCAGCGGTAGTTGTGTCCCCTGGGCTTTTCCCTCGCCTCCGCCTTCCCGCATCATCCAATCTCCCTTGCTTCCCGTCAAAGTCCCTTCGTCCCCATCTGCGCTATCAGCTAGGGTTGATCGGGCATAAATAGGGATAAGGCTGGATGCGAGCTCGCTTGTCAAACGCAGCGGCATCCTCCTCCTCTTCTTCCTACCAGTCTAGGGAAAAACCCGGGTTCCCTTTTCGGGGCGCTCCTTCGGGAGCAGCGTATACAGGCCACGGCTTTCGGAGCGTTAGGCTATGTTCAGACTACCGACGCAAAAGCCATATCGGGATCTATGGACCTCAAAAAAAAAAAAAAAAAAGGCGTGTCACGCAGTGCGGTAGGCTGAGACGTGAACTGACGTCATTCTTTAAAGTCATTACGACAGTTGCGGCAACAGTCTGAGCCCGGCCTTAGTCGTCTGCGTGTGTACCAACAGCGCTTAATTTGTGTTGCGAGTGCTGACACGCATGAGCTCTCCGTAACCACCCTCTCGTGAATCAGCTGCGGTGATTCAGACTAGCGTCATGCGCACTACCGCACCTGGCAGCACCCTACTCTGATTACCTTGGGTCATGGGTTCCTACTAGTGTCACTAGATAAGATACAGAGTACCGTCACTGAGGCACGCAAGTGAGCAACGGTGGCCATTTTGGTGTTTATCAGTGTTGCCTGATTGCCGCCTCTACGGCCTCACCGCTAGCTTTGACGAGGTCATTCGTAAACAACACTGGCGAAGACGCAGCAACACGGCATCTTCGTACACACTTCTGCTGATGAAATGCTGCGGAACGCGTTATCTTTGCTTCGCGTTCAGAACGACGCCAGTCGCGCGCAGTCGCAGACCAGGGAGGACAAGCTGAGACTACCGCAGTTGACCGACAGAAAACGCATTAACAACAAAATGGCGGTGCCCATGAACCGCCTCAGTGCAAACAAATGTCACGCGATGCGAACTGACCAATGATCACGACGGCGGCATAGAAAAATAGGAGAAAAGAGTACCGATACTCTGTAACCTTATCTAGTGACACTAATTAATACCATCGACTTCGCAGAAAGCAACAAGAGCCCTTTTACGTTTTTTGAACGATGCGAGTTTGCACGAACGGCTGGAGTGCCTAAAACTGGAGTAGAGTGCGCGCGCGTTCCCGCTCCTATCCCTTCCTTTCCGCATACCATCCCTTTTGTCCCCTGAAGCACACTCCCCCAGTGCAGGGTAGCAAACCCAGCACTACACCTGGTTACCCTCCCGGCGTTTCCGTTCGTTGTTCTCCTCTCCGCCTCCTGCTGTGAACTTTGGGACTGGTTCCGCAAACTGACGGAAGGAAAAGCGAAAACACCCCTGTGTTGAGATTTTGGCGCATCTTAAGGACCGCCAGGTGGTCAAAATTAATCCAGAGCCCTTTAGTACGGCGTGCTTCATAGTCCAGGTGTAGCTCCGGTGCGTTAGACGACATAATAAATCAATCAATCAATCAATTGGTCCGCAGATTTATCTGGACTTCTCCGCGAGGTTTGAGACGAATATGAATGCAAGAGCTTATGCACTTTCATTGCTTGTGTTTCAAGCATTGTGGAACGCTAATACTCTGTCGCTGTTTTGTGTCTGGAGAGTAGGCAAACTAATGTCTGCTTTCGCAACATCAGGGAGAGCCACAGATACAAAAAGAAACAGTGTTTGTCAAAAATGACTTTCTATTTACTAAACCAGGTAGGTCAAAGCGCAGCTTATGCTATTGTCAGACTACCGACGTAACAGCCATATCGTGCACTATGTATGTAAAAAAACGGCGCTTCACGCAGTTCGGTTGGCTGAGACGTGAAGTGACGTCATTATTGAAAGATATTACGACATTTACGACAACAGTCTGAACCCAGCCAAAGGCTATGCTCAGTATATCTGCCGACGCAAAAGCCGTATCGTGATCTATGGACGTAAAAAATGACGTGTCGCGCAAGTTCGGTTGGCTGAGACGTGAAATGACGTCATTCTTTAAAGTTATTACGACAGTTGCGGCAACAGTCCGAACCCGGCCGTAGGCTTTGCTATAGTCTTGCACGAGATAATATTTCACACGTCCGCAAAGACAGATCGATTTATTCCACGCGCGATGTTTGGTGAGAGAGTGATCACATGGTCATCGTGAACTTCATATTAGCAACACTGTTCGATAAATTTCCCCAGTTACGCGACAGTGCAATCCCTTTGCGCTGTTTTTAAGCTTATTTCCCACAGTTGTGAATCTCAAGTTGATTTTGATTCTCCGGGCATCTGCGATTACGTCGTACAAGCTAGCTACCGAAAAGGCGTCACAAGCTTTGCGGGTGAGTAGTTGGGGCAGGGAGGTAACAGAAAAAATTGGCAGCATATCTGCTGCTTGCGTTGCAAATGTCGACGAAAGACGATAGTCGTGTGGGGTCCCTGGCAAGTAAATGCATTCCTTCTCTTTCCCGCTCACCTGTCATGCCGTTCCTCTCCCGTCTCGTTCCTCCCAAAACGAACGCGCTAGAGGTTTGATCAAGTCAATTTAAATTTACCGCGTTCCATTTCTCCAAGTCGGGTGCCTCGATGCCATCGCTGCCGTGCGACGGAGACGCACGTGAATCGAGGCAACCTACAACACCGCTTATAGAACCACGTTGCCCTACTCCATGAGCGTTTCAAGCGGAACGTGGAACCTATCTAGTGGAACCTTTCGTTGCTGCCGTGTGATTTCTCAAATGCCGCCAGGAGCGCGGGCAACAGCAGGCGACGGTTTTCTGCAGCAGATGTAGTGCATCATTACTATCGCAAAAGCCAAGCATCCACGAATTCCTTTAATAAAGGAACACTGCAAACATCGCTTATGTATTGCTTTTCTGCCTTATGTTTGCGTAGTGTCTTGTTCTTGTTCAACAATGTTGACAAGTATGAACACTGACACTGGTCTTAGACGTTTAAATTTGACTGTAGGTATATAATACTATTGCGCAGATTTTGTTTCACTTTGGCCGGGTGGCTGACTCGAGTCCCAGACAGACAGACCAGAATTTGTGGGTTTAAGTAGCCCACAAAAAACTATCGTTTTTAATAGCGCAAACTCGCTGCCGTTCACGATGCTTAGCCAATACCAGCTTCCCCCAATGTGGACCATTTTGCAGTGTGGGTGTGCGGGAAGTTTTCGTGCGTGGATAGGAGCGCTGGTGTGTGTGTATATATGTATGTATGTGAACGGACTCCGCGATCAGCAATGGCGAAAGAAAAGAACAAGCGCGGCGCCAGTAGGGTTCCCGGGAGATCGAAAGGCGCATAAAGAAAACAACAGGACGCCGGGTGCGCACACGTTAAAGACAGTGACACGATTCGTATAAGGCCCACTTAGTACCGGAAATGAACCACATGAAAAATGCGCACACATGAATTTGCATTAGCCCGTCCTTGAATCTTTAATTGTTTTCTTGAAGCGTTTGTTGTGCTCACAGCAGCAATTCTGCGACAATTGGCATGTCGCTCTCCAAGTCAAGCGACGATTCGGAAACTATTGGCAGCAGAAAGAAAATGGCAAAGTATTAACGGACGTGGTGTTGAACGCGTGAAATGGGGCGTGAAAGCTGTGGTGGCAGCACCACGTGTCAGCTGATTGTTCGGCCGTATCCCTAGGCCGGCCCCTTTCGCCAAGCTGAATGTGGAATGCGGCGAGCCTTTTACAAACCCTACACATCGTCTGGGTGAGCGAGAGCTTAAGGCGACGTGACGTCATAGGGTCACGTGAACTGTGATCCTCGTTCGGCCTTCCGCACGCCCCTCCCTAGCTGGTTTTATTTTGAGAGCAAGGGGGAAAGAAGGACGGCCGCTTGATAATTATCTAAAGCGGTAAACATTGCGGGCTTTGCTATAAAGTTGGTCATTAAGGGTTTTCTGGCAGGACAAGTCTCCCCACCGACAACGCCATGACGTCGCAGCTACTCACATTTCGGGGGAATTTAACGAGCCGGGGCTACACCAGGGCTATTAGGCGTGCCGTAGTGGAGGGCTGCGTATTAACTATGACCACCTGGGATCCCCAGCATCCGCCCAAATCTCGACACGGTCGTTTTCGTTTCTCGCCTCCATATGAAAAGTAGCCACCGCAGCCGGGAGGTATCGAAACCCCGTCCTTGGGCCCAGCAGTACAGAACCTTAGCCACTGAGCACACCGCGGCGGGTCATCGCTACTGGTGCAGCTGCGTAGTGATCGCTGAGGATTTTCGCCTGTAGCAAAATTACTCGTGAGCGTTTGAGCATGAAAGACAGGCTGCTTGCGGACCGACGGGACGTGTACGAACTCCTGAGCGCCATGAATGGTAAACAACAGCGTCTGTTTGCTCTCTGCCTTAGATCGATGTATATTACCCTGCACGCTTACAGCTCCACCACCAAACCAATTGAATCACGGCCTTTTCGGGCACCCCTTCCAAAAAACTCATATCTAACGCCCGGGCAATAAGGGGAACTGAATGCAGGGCAGTTGAGAGGAACGCTGTATTGCAGCGTCAAGGGTAATTGCTGAGTCCCAGACCATCCCGGCAATTAAACCCTCGACAACCGCCTGCAGTGCAGTCTTTTATTCTTGACTACGACAACCCGAATTGTGCCCTTTTTTGCCGTTCAGAATGGAATACTCCACCGTGCTGGCGTGTACACTAGTGGCTCCTTACGGAATTGGCCCTCCCTGTTTCAGAGAGCGACATTATCCTGTCTGGGCGACTGTGTTCTCTGCCACTGTCAAGCGCAAGATAGAGTTATAATAACATAAAATACCCGAGAAAGTGGCGAAATTACAGCCGCCCAGACAGCCTAGCCTAATCGGTTGGATGTCGGGGTTGTAATCCGAGGGCGTGGATTCGGCTCCGACTCTGGCAGCATGTTTTTTGTCCACATTAGGGAGGCTAAACTGCAGAAAGAAAAAAAGAGGCAGTCAGACTACTCCGCTATATTTCCTGGGTGGTCCTAGACTCCAGGATTTCCTTTCCGTATTCATTCAACGAGCTCTTTTTACTCAACCATATCAAGGTAAATAAATATATACGCACAGAAGAAGATACATCCATACATCTATACATACATACGTACGTACATGCATACATACATACACATGCATATATACATACATACACATACATACATACATACATACATACATACATAGCATACATACATACTACATACATACGTATCATACATACATACATACATACATACATACATACATACATACATACATACATACATACATACACATACATGCATACATACATACATACACATCCCTCGTTATAACGAAATCGGTTTATTCGAAATATCGCTTTATTCGAAATTTCTTCTGGTCCCAACCCAAACGCATGCATTTTAGGCCGCATTACTCGAAGCGCAAGAAAAGCTGGGCCCGCTTAGAGCGAAGTGGCGAGCGGAGGCGTCGCCGAGCGGCGACGACCCAGCAGAGAGTCAGTCAGGCGGTGAATATGGCGAGTTGACAAGCTGGTGTTTCCCCGGCGATTTTCTCGAGCCGGTCATACTCGGTTTGAGCCATCCTATTTAAGACAAACGGTCGAAATGCGTGTTAGGGTGATTGAGCTTTGTTCCTATACATTGGTCAATGGCGTGGAAGCGACGGTGCGCGAACACTGACACTCGGGGCGTATAATTAGAAGTGTTGTCGAGAGCGGGACGCCCAAAAACTCGTTTTCGGAAACTTCACGGCTACGCACCTCGGGAAAAAATAGCCCAGTAATCCTGCAAAGCCCGTAGCGCAAAACAGGGCAGTTTTCATGATAGTGCTGTGTACCCACAATGCGCGGGTAATCGTTTTTTGAGCTCAACAAACACAACCTCAGATTCCATCTGTGGCATTTGCGGCGCTTTCCGGCGCGAAACTCTCGTAGCGTTCCGTGACGCCCCCACCCCTTATAAAAGTGGCCACTGCCTTCTTCTCCTCATTCGCTCTGCAGTCTGCGAGGCGTTCGGACGTCAGTCACAGCTTGGTCAAATTGGAGCGGGGTCGCTCGCGCCCGGCAAGAACATGAAACAGCCAAAGCTCACTGCTTTTTTGCCCCTGAATAAAGTTGTGTTCACTGAATACATTGTGCTTTGATCCCTCGCAGTTGTGGCGCAAATAAAGCTCAACTACTTTAGTTTTCTCGAGTGTTCGCTTATATCAAAATACCGCTTATAACGAAATTTTCGCTGTCCCGCTGACTTCGTTATAACGAGGGATTACCGTATATACATACATACATACATACGCACATACATACATACATGTATACATGCACATACATACATACATACATACATACATACATACATACATACATACATACATACATACATACATACATACATACATACATACATACATACATACATACATACATGTATATGCGTGTTCAGTACTCCTACGTGGACTTCAAACGGAAGTGTGGAAATAGTAAAAGAGGCCACGTCAAGTAACTCTCACTTCAGAGAGAAAGTATAGAATGTTGTAGAATATTTAAATGCGCCATATAGCAACGAACGAATAAATTCGGAAAGTAATTGACGTTCTCTGTCACGCCAACTGTAGCCGCTTTTCCGGAGGAAACGAAAACTGCAGCTCTTTTTGTTACGGCCGAAGTTCCTCGGTGAAGCCTTTATGGAAGAATAACCACACTACGCTATACTTGGAAGCGGAACGTGCGAGCGATTGAAGATGAAATAAAGTGCGTTTTATCAAGGCGGAAAGTGCTAATAGGCTGGGCCTCGTCGCCCAAAGAGCGACATCCTGTAGCGTAGATAACTCCGCGAGTTTAAGGTGAAACAGGTGGTGGATCGACAAAAATAGTTCCCCACGGACACTGGCTAGCACCGAGTTAAACACCCCCTTCCAAAATGATAATAAAAAAACAAATACGAAACGAGACGCGAAGTAAAAGGAACGGCGACCCTCATAAGATTTCATTTTTGGCGGCTCGGTAATGAAAGCGAAATTGAATCGCGCCCGGCCCGTGAACGTGTCGCGAGTGTATAAATATGCTCCGTGCGGGCCATCGACTTTCCCTCAGACGCTACATTTGGCAGCCGCACGGCAGAAATGTCATCGCATCGCCCCGCCGCAGGCACGGGAGGGAGAGAAAAAAAGAAAGAAGTAGGGACAGAAAGAAAGAAGAAGAGAAGAAGGAAGAGGGATAGAATAACAAGCAGGACAGGACCTTTTCCCTCCATATTCGTTTACTGCGGCGTGGTTGAAAAGGTTGTCCCTGCTTAGAATAGCGTTGGCTGGAGCTAAAAGGGAAACCAGAACTAGTACAACCCAGCCGTGGCGCGCTGACTTAAACTGGCGCGTGGTGCTTCGATTTGTTCGCGACGTAGTTCGTCCGGTGCAGACGGGTTGTTCGATGAAGTCCCGGTCGTATCTCGCTTATTGGCATCGTGTGCCGCGTATGTGCAAACCAGTAATGAGCGGGAAGAAATAACAAAAATGTAATTCCTCCTGTGAGAAATAAAAAAAACTGCAAATGCCGTCGAAAGACGATAGTCGTCTGCTACCCCTGCAACGCAACTTCTTTTTCGTTCTCCGCTCCCACACCTCACTCTCTTCCCCTAGCGTGTCGCTCCTCTCCTGAGGAATAGAATGATGGTTTGTGCAATGCAATTCAAATCTTCCCGCCTTCGCATTTCTCGCGTGCCAGCTGATGGGAAAGCGCTCGTCTTTTCTCTATTTTTTTGTTCTGCCAGGAACAGCATGAGCGCGCGAGCTTGGTTCTCTTTCCTCTTGCTCTCTCGCACGGGCTGGAGTCTATACGCGCCATTTTAAGGCGTTTTTTTTTTTTTTTCACTTGCTATCGTAAAAACCAACCCAACGTGTACCCTTAACTAATAGAAAGCGGGAACTCGGGGTCATACTGTTTCGACCCCGAAATAAACAAATCACTGTTCCGCAGTATGTTAGATTTGGTTCTGACTCAATAGAAATCGTGGAATGCCTGAAGGTATTAGGAGTGCACTTCAGTAGTCACCTTACTTGGGATGACCACGTTAATTCTGTAATTATAAAATTGTCTCGCATTGCAGGAATTCTTAGCAAACACCGTGACTTCATTCCACTTAAAGTTAGGTTACTTCTTCATAAATCTTTGTTCGAATCTTATTTAAATTACGCTCACCTAGTTTGGGGAACTACTACAATTGGTAATAAAAATAGACTTCATGTACTGCAAAAAAATCCTTACGTTCCGTTTGGAATCTCAGCTTCTCGGCCCACACTGGTCATTTATTCCAGAAATACTGCATTACAAAAATTTTCGATCTTTATAATGTAAGATTAGCTCTTAGCTTTAAGAAAGAACTAGCGAAAAATTGCAAAACTTTATCTGAGCTGCCCTGCCTTTGCCCGAATTCGCCTGTGTACACTTGCAGAAACACAGAACGATGACACGTGCCCACCTTTCGTACATCATACGGTCTGCAAACTTTATCTAATACTTTACCGCGCTTGCTGAACAATCTGGAAGCAAGAAATATAGAAATGACGCGTACTTCCAAAAAGGAAGTGATACCGTCATTCTGGTAGTGTTTCTTCTTTTTTTCTTTACGTCACCCATCTTGTTATCGCCAGGCTAGCGCCTATCAATGCGCCTTGCAAAACACTTCCTTGCGGGCCTTCCTTTTATTCTTTCTCTTCTTTGCTACTCTTAAATTTTTCGGGCCTTAAATAACTAGCATTACTTCTTTCCTATGTGTACCGTTTCAATGCATTGGGCATCCAATTTTTCGGGCCTTCAATAACTAGCATTACTGTTTTTCCTATGTGTAGCTTTTTAATGCATTATGCATCTCACTGTGGGTAATACACTGATTGGTGTAACCATTTTTCTTGAAGGGCTTATTCTTTATTGAAAATTTAAAGCGCAACAAATTTAGACAAAAGACAAATGACACAAGGACAAGCGCTTTAAATTTTCACTATGGAGTACCAACTAGCTCGAACCCTCACGTTGTTAAGGCTTATTCTTGTTCTGTTGTATGCAGTAGCTCATATGTATACATTTTTATTACCACCTTTGTTTACCGGTGCATTTTTCTAAACTGACACTATTTGCATTTTGTATGTTTCAGTATGTG
This sequence comes from Haemaphysalis longicornis, assembly GCA_013339765.2. Classification (NCBI taxonomy): domain Eukaryota; kingdom Metazoa; phylum Arthropoda; class Arachnida; order Ixodida; family Ixodidae; genus Haemaphysalis; species Haemaphysalis longicornis. Next base: position 75,824,560 of record CM023457.1, on the reverse strand, counting down.
TCTCGCCATTTGTTTCTTTTTTTCTTGTTTGTCTTTTTTTTCTCAGCAAAAATATGATTTTCACGTAGCGTTCTCATGTTTTTCGAATACAATATCGTTTCCGTGTTTAGTTGTTAGCGTGCATATATTTTTTTACTTTGCATATTTTTGTTACCTCAATAGAATTGCGATACTTTGGTGTGTTTTGTGTTTATTACTGTAGAAGCTGTACAGCACGCATATTTGCCGTCTGCTGCTTGACGTTTGAATTGGGCTGACGGGCTTGTCAAGCTGCTTCTATGCAGCTTTTATCGTCAGCCTTGCGATGTAATAACGATAAATTGAAATAAAAAATACCTCACCTAAAAAAAATGTAATTGTACGTGGGTTTTTCTTCGCACTAAGAAATGGGCACATGTATAACTTAGTCCAGCAGTTTATGTAGTTTGGAAAGCTTCTGCCTATACATAATTCTCTTTCATGATTTGGTTCAAGGCAGACAGAGAGACCGTCCGAAATCTTCGCGTTTAAGTAGCCCAATAACAACTGTCGTCTTTAAAATTGGCGAGAGGGCAGGCGGTGATGACCAAGACGAAAGTTTCTTCGCGAAGAACGCGCATACCAGCGGCAAAGGCGTGTTAACTCTGCGATAGCTGGCCGTGCTTTTGGCTGTGGCCATAGAGTTTCATACTAATATATACTACAGGTAATATATACTACGTAATATATACTACGTAGGCCAAGTAGTGGCCCCGGATCCCAACCATGAGGCAGAGATAATTAGAAGGATAAGAATGGGGCGGAGTGCATACGGCTGACATTCTCAGATAATGAATCGCAGCCTACCATTGTCCCTGAAGAAGAAAGTGTATGACTGCTGCATCTTACCGGTACTCACCTACGGGGCAGAAACTTGGAGGCTCACTAAGAGGGTTCAACTTAAATTGAGAACGACTCAGCGGGCAATGGAGCGGAAAATGATAGGTGTAACATTAAGGGACAAGAAGAGAGCGGAGTGGGTCAGGGAGAGCAAACTGGTGTTAAAGACATATTAGTAGAGATTAAGAAGAAGAAATGGACGTGGGCAGGGCATGTAATGCGAAGGCGAGATAACCGTTGGTCATTAGGGGTAACAGAGTGGATTCCTAGAGAAGGCAAGCGTTGCAGGGGGCAGCAGAAAATTAGATGGGCAGATGATATCAGGAAGTTTCCGGAGATAAATTGGTCGCAGTTTGGACACGACCGGGATGATTGGAGGCCCATGGGAGACGCCTTCGCCCTGCAGTGGACGTAGATAGGCAGATGATGAAGATGATGATGATGAAGAAGAAGAAGATGATGATGATGATGATATACTAGAGAGAAATCTGGCGCTGCAATCGCAAGCCGCCGTGGGTGGCGCCATTGCAGCTAGCGACGTTCCTCGCCTACTTGGCTTAGCTAGCCATGTGGCTTCTTTTTCGTCTTGAAGCCAGAAAGGTAACATTTTGTTCTTCTGCAGCGTTCATAATGGTTCTAAATAGTTACTGACAAGTAATTTTTTCTGGAAGTTAAATTTTGTAATAACGAAACAAATTTAAGTAATCTTTTAGAGTAATATTGTCGCTTTATTGCAGCCAGAGGCAATTTTTCAGCCTGTTCAGAAGCCATGCCAAGGACAAGTGGAACGTGCCTGGCCGGTACATGACGGAACGCTCTCTGAAGCGCGGCTCCCGTAGACAGTGGCGCCAGATTTCCCTCCAGTGTATAGTAGTATGAAACTCTATGGCTGTGGCCACTTGGCCTCCCACGTTGAGTATATTGGGCGCAGGGCCAAACAATAGAGTTGGCACTTTTCTGCTCCTTAGCTTTGTGCCTATATGCGGGAACAAAAAACGGCAGTAGGAATGCTCACTGCAACATGCTCATGACCAGCTCCCTGTAACGGTGAGCTGGTCGTTGGTACAATTGCGTCCGGTTTGGCGGAAATTTCGAATCAACTTACTTCAGACCAGGTTTATTAAACCAAGAAAATTTCCATCATTCGTGTAATCAAAACTATCTTATTAAACGCTTCGCCTAGCTCATTTATGTTGAAGAATAGTATACATGCCTCCAATTTTTTGTCCTATATCTTGTAAATTGCTGCTTTTTATGTTCATGCCATTTCATGACTTTGCAAACGGATTTTCTGTATGGTTTAGACCTTTATTGCGTAATTTTGCATTACTCGATGCTATGTACTACTTGCCAAATTATTTTTACTTTTTGTGAATGACTGACCGTCATCTTGCTGTTTGCCAACTTGTAACCGGGTCGGGACCTCGACAAGCTTTTCAACCTTTTTTCCCCGTACTCATCCTATCTAAATAACATAAAATAGATTGATTGGATGATCGATTGATATGGGTTCTGGTTACGAGATAAGAAAACGGTACAACGACGTTTGTTTCAGTTGTTTGTGGGAATATGACGCGGCATCGAGTACAACTTTCATGAAACGTACGGAAACTTAGAAGACGGTGGGGAATCCTGCCTGACCGCTGAGATGTTTCGCATTCCCCTGCCACTCGGAATTGACTTACTCATCCACATTTCTAATTTACGTAGCTCTACATGGAAGCTATCCTGCGGCGACGAGTTGTTTTCGTCAGAGCTTCTGAGCTGCTTCAATTGTGACATGTGATATTGCGACCGGGACAACACCACCACAGCGGACCATGCAGATGTCCTTCACTTGGTACTATTCCCCCGAAAACTCACTTCAGGCTGTCTATATCTCAGTAGGTGACATTCGGAAGCAGGTAATGACTATGAAAAGGGGGGGGGGGGGGGTGCATTGCGGGGGCTTCGCACGTGTATACAACGGCTTGGAAAACACCTGGAGGTTAACAAGACCCGCAAAAAGAAATCATCATTATGCTATCACCTACCACATCATTTATTTACACTGGTTCACACACAAAAACTAAGATTGGCTCACAGGGAGGGTGTACAATAGCAAATCGCTCACTGGGAAAGGAGGACGCACTTGGGCTTTCTTATCTTATCAAGGACCGGCGCACAGTTCGCATCGCGCTGCAAACAGCACGAATGTACCACCTGGCACACGACACAATGTTACTTCTCAACGAGTGTTATAGCTCCAGCCATCAGCGTGAAAACCAATAGCACTCCCTCGGCCTTCTCTTCCGAGCCCTGTACTCGGGCAAATTGTTGATTTCGGACGCCTTACGGTGACGTACTTCGCGCTCTGACGACTCGCATCACAGCAATCAGTTCGCTACGTCGCGACTCGTGACGTATCCAGCGGCCTTACCTCCTTTTGGCGGTGACGCTCGTGTATACGGAAGCGCCACGCGTGCATGCGAAATCGAGTAGCGCACGCTATGAGGGGGCTCGATAGGTTTCCCGCATTGCACCAGTGGGAACCAACACTCCATTGACTGTAAGTCCGTACAACTCACACTTACCCACTTTTCACCCCAAGAGACTGGTTGACGGTGTCCGAGTACACTGTCCGCACCCTAAACAGCGTATAATACAGTTCATGACGCCAGTATACAACCGCGTTCCAGCCATTACGCTGCCCTAAGGCTTCCTCCGTAAGGTAACACCCCCCTTCTAGCTTCCCACCTCTAGACAGCCTGGGGAGGTTGTACAGGAGTTCCCGTCCAAGCGCGATAAAAATTAACTGCCACGTGGCGTCCAAGCAGTGGCACGCTTCGCATATGTGGCCGCTGTAGCCAAGCAACTCTCGCTGGTCGTGCTCTTCGAACGGTCTAGCGGAAATCGATGCCAGCTGTGAAAGCAGCGACCACTCGAATTCGAGCCTGCTTTGTGCTCTGGGCGAAAAACTTCCTTGTTTGGTTCTTGGAAGTGACGGCTGACGTCCGCCGGCGGTGTGCGTCTAACAAAAGCCACGACGTCAGGCTGCCATCATGTGGCTGCTGTATGAAAAGTAAGACGTGGGGTGAGATTCTGGTTTCCAGTGGAAGTTGAAAGGACCAGTAGAACCGCCGTGCTTCTCGAGTTTTTTCTTTGTCTTATTTTCAATGATGGGGGTTATGCTTCAGAATAAAAAGAAACAACTTAAGTATCTGTTTCCCCCCAGCCGTGCCTCTTCACATGGCGCTTTTCGTTTACAAAGAGAAGTGTGATATAGTTCGGGAAATAAAGGCATACACGTTGATTAGGTCACGCGCAAGTGCAGTGGGTGGCAAGGGTATTATCGATGGGAACGTGACACGAGTATTTCATTACCTAGGATGTAGAGGACATTTGATGCAACCCTGCGTAGCATTATATTCTTTTCTTTGATATTCATTCTTGTAATGATGGAAGGATTCGTATCTATTGTTGAAAATCTAAATCCACAGGACGATTCCTTTTAAAGTGTCCCTCTCTCCCCCTTGAATCACCAATCAGGAGTATGAAAAAACATGTAAATTTATCGGAACAGCAAGACTTGATGGGGCTCACTCTTCCTCCCGCGAAGTGTTTTTTTGAGATAGGGCGTTTCTTACTAAACTGTAACCCCTCTTTTCCCCAACCTTCCCATCCACAGAAGGTACACAGACAACCTCCAGCAACCACCAGAGCTGCCTCGTCTACCTTTCTGCCCATCACACCCTCAATAACAGCGACGCGCTCTAATGGCGGCTACTTCAAAGCGAGACCTACTTCAACTCGATCGTTCATCATTACATATATCCCCGATGTACACATACGACTGCCCGAAATGCCACACACCCATTTCGACCCACCACTTTGTACAGGAACAGTACCCGATCATCAAAATCCTCTCCCTTCCCCTACCCAGAGTAGCGGGGGTGCGCGTTGCCCAGCGCTCGGCTCGGAGAACAAGCCAGCCTGAGTATCCTGGGGGCTTCCTGGAAGAAGTCAATCAGATCGTGTTGCTCCTGTCCTCTTCTAGGAGAGGTCAGCCAAACTGTAGTGTATTGTTTTCTAATTTGAATGCATTGAGGGCACTCCCAAAGGACGTGTTTTTTTTTTTTTTTGCAATTTTGCACTGTGAATATGATGGTAAGGGTGTTGCTGAGTGGAGAGGGAGTTAGACGACACAGGCGGCACACTTATCCTCTGTCAGCGTCATTTGCAACGAAGCGGGCAGATGCGGGGCCAGTTTTAACACCGCAGCTGCTTAAAATTGAGTTCCAGCCGTGCTGGGCGTCGCTCAAAACTCGGCGCAGCAAAGTTAAGAGGAGAAAAATGCTAGGCGTAGTAGTGTGAGGGGAAGTGGCGAGGAGGCAAGGAGCCCACGAGAAGGTGAGGGGAGTGCGCGTCGTGCCGCAAATGTTCGGGTGGGGAGGTGCGGTGTGGGGGATTGGCTGCCCCTAGTGATGACGCAATATCTGACGCACAGGTGTTTTTCTAGTTGAGAGAGACGGTGTGTGCTAGGCGGAAGTAGTGTCCCATCTACCGATAAGATGGGGAAAACCTAACAAGAGCCAAGTTAAAGTAAGTGAAGACCACCAGCGCCTCTTGTTTCTGCAGTCTTCGCGTCACAGTTGCGTAGGCGGCGGAATTCTTTGTTTTGTATGATCATTCTGCTAACTTAAGTTGTAAACAAGCGCGGTTTTGGGGCATTCCGCGTCCTTTACCGTCATCAGCCTGATTTTTTTTTGCCTCAGTCACACCCAGCAAATGGCCCAAGAGCATCGTCCATCGAGCTGCAACGCATGCCTTTCGACGACCCCGTTCCTTTATAGCCCGTCAAACTCTTTCGGTGGCAATGTTTCGCCATCCGGGCCTATTTCATCGATCATTTTATTGACCCGAATATCCGGTTGCTTGCTTTAGTCATTTATTTTCGACGGACTCGCGAATCGAACGACCGACCGAGGGAAAGCTATTGATTTGTAATCCTAGCTTATTAAGAAGGTTGCTGCTAGATTAGACGACCGGATTCTTTAATTTGGGGACTTTCGCCTGGAAAAAAATATCACGAAGGGAGGGTGAAGTCAGATAGCATAATCATTAACAACAGAGACGTGGAATTAAAATTTGTCTAGATCTCGTTTCATTTTAACAGTGGAACTCTTTTACAAGCCGTAAGTTTGCTGTTGCAGGGAAAAAATACGAAGAAATGCCGAGCGCTCGTGAGCGCGTGCCTCGCGGCGACTGCCGAGTCCCCGGCACGCGCAGCGACTTCAGGAAAAAAAAAGTTAGCCCCATCTTCCCGAAGGGAACGCTGAGTAGATGCGGAGCATCTCGGGGTTCCGTTGTGTTTCCCAGTTTGTGGGGTGGTGTTGACGGTTGCTTGCGCCAACCCACTAACTGACGGGAATGTTGCTTCCATCACACTTCATCGGAAGAACGGAGTGAAGTGGAGTCAACCGCAGCAAGCGCTGATCTGAACGCGCGCAGCGCGCTACCCGATTTACATTCAAGGTTGAAGGAGAGGAGACGAGAGGAGGAAGAGATGCGCAAGCGCCGAGCATGCGCCGCGAAAGCAGAAGCGAGAACGCGGGAGAAGCGAAAGCGAAGTGCACGCAGCTGGTACGAGAGAAGATGGCGGGAGTATACGCGCAGCTGTGGTAGAGAGGGAAGGAGGAGAGTTGCGCATGCACACTGTGAGTGCGGACGCCGACGCGGGACAATGCCCAGCTATAAGATGCTCCGCATCTAAAAAAAAGAAAACTCACAAATCCTGGAGGAGCAAGAAAAATGCCGAGCGCTCATGAGCGCGTGCCTAGCCGCGACCGTCAAGTCCCCGGCTAGCCCTGTGGCGTTAGAAAAAAAAAAACAAAAAACTCTAGCGTTCATCGTAATCGAGGCAATACTTGCTCCGAACGAGAAACACACGGTCATAGCGTACAGCTCTCGTTCGTTCGTCCTTCTGTCATCGTGCGCATGCGCTTACACACTTCTTGGGAAAGGTCACCGCGCCCACCGCATTTTCTAAAACCATTAAGGATTAAGGGGCCATTACAATGAAGCCGTAGTCGTCTTCTTCGTATATGACAACGAGTACTAGCACTGCAACTATGTAATGTAACAATGATACTGAAACTAACTACGCGTCCGTGAATGCCCACGTACAACAGCTTCGCCATTAATGTATTGCGCGTTTGTGCAAGCTTCCGTGGATTTTTGCACGTCTCTCAGGTTCAGCGATATCCAACCAACCTGCGTTTGACGCTTCCTGGAAAACAAAAATAAAAGAAAATAAAACTAGGAATGGTTAAACTAAATTAAAATTAAAAATAAAGTAAAACGTGACGTTTAACACAACCGAAAGTTGGGCGAATTGGTGATACATTCTGGGAATAAGCGCGAAAAAGACGACGCGTAGAAACGCGTGTCCTGTGATTTCTTTTCTACGTGTCGTCTTTTTCGCGCTTATTACCAGAAAACACTACGGTTAACCATCGAAGCTGGGTCGTTCGGCTGGCGTTCGCCATTACCACGTCGACGCTGCTACGCCCGCACCGCTGCCTCCCCTGTCCGCCGTTGTCGCTTCATCTATTCTTCACGCAGTGTCTCGCTCTTTTGCTCCCTTTTTCGCTCCCTTCGAGAGCCTCTCTTTTTCTCCCTTCGATGCGCCGTTCTAACTTACCAATGTCGGTACATGGGAGACAGTAGCTACGTCATTTATACACCCAGCCGATCCCTCTTCCCTTACGGCTAACTCTTCAACCAGGCTTTTTTTCCCGCGCATGCGGGTGGGGCTGCGACGGAGGAGTTTTCAGCGTACACGGGACCGCCGGATTTACCCCCCTAGCTATATAAAGCCTTATTTTAAGAGGAAATGAAAGAAGGGAGCAACATAAACGTGAAGGTAGCAGCCGAACCCCGCCTTTGATCTCGCGTGTTCCCATTTCGCATTCACTTATACGCCGCCACCCAATCATGCTCTTTTCCGAGCGGATTCCCATACAACCCACACGCGCCTTTATACAGCGTCGCGCGCAGATCCGTCGGCGTCTACACATCGTCGCGAAGGTATACCACGGGCGGTTGCCCTTTTCAACGGTTGTTTCTTTTTGCTCGCTCGAATTTTGATGCACTCACGTGCAGGGCATTGCGTAACCCGCGGGCCCCCCGGGAATCGAGAAATCGGCGCGTAGCTTCGGTATCAAATGCGACGACAAAGGCAAAGGCCCGTGGTGTTCAGAGGGACCGAATCCCTTGATGCGCATCGTATTGAATACATATTTGCGCCGATGGCGACAGTCTGGCGAACATAAATCGGTGCGCGCTCCTTGTTTATTCGAATTCAAAGAGATGCCGCCTGTTTGGGTGAAGTTGCGGGGAGAGGACGGCTGCTTTGCATGGCGGCAAGAAGCGGCTGCGAATAGGAGCCCCTATAATGTTGTCCATATTCGCTCGCGTAAGCCCTTCCTTAAAGGTGGCTACTACGCAATAAGAACGTTGTTATGTATAAAAAACATACATTAATGTAAAAAAAAAAACATGCCGTCAAGAAGGCTGCTATTTCTGAGTAAAGTACCAAGTCGCCCCGTTAAAATGGCGCTGTTTAACGAAGCAGAAGTTCTAACCAATTAATGCACAATTGTAAATGTGTTTGTATCAGTCGTATCCTGAATTAGTCTAGTTGCTGCGAAATTTAATTTCATTACCTCTGCAGAAAATGGCCAAACGTAACCCCGTGTTAGCTGTGCATAATATGAAAGTTAGACTGTTCTGCTTCCCGCAACAACAGGGCCTCTTGCAATATCATTGTCACGTTTTATCTACAGCGATATACGCCTGGGTACCACGTGTGGTTCAACGTCACGAATCGTAACAGGTTTCCGAATAAGCAAGTAGTAATAGAATAAACTACCCCTCTGTCGAAACGACAAAGATGGGGGAACGCAAAGCTTTCCGTGACGATCTCCTATTGGTCGAGAGTATGACGTAAGACTGTTCGCTCTTTGCGCGAACACCTGTTTCTTTCGGGATTGTTTACTGCACTGCTATTGTTCTCTCTAGTGCTTTTCGCTTCCTTTCGTTTTCGCACCTCTCATGTTTATGTGGAGTAGCAAGCCAAGCTCGCTGCCAGGCTGACTTATCTTCATCATTAAAGGCATTCCTCCTCCTGCTGATACGGGCATTCCGTGGCTTTCCCTAGTGTTCAACCATCGTCCTCGTTAGACAGAGGGGCACATGCTTTTTCTGTCTAATTTTGCGCTTCCGTGCAACCTTTTCCAAATCCAAACTGCTTGGGTCGTGTCGGGATGGCGTCATTATGCGCCATCCGAACACGGCCTAAGCCTTGCCTAAGTAGTATGTTGATGTGAGGCCTAGCAGGGAGTTGTTCTGCCCAAGTGTTCGGGACGTACTAGAAGTGAATGAAGCACAACAAGCCTGCCCGCCTGATTGGTTGAACGAGTTGGAAAGTGTGGCAAGGCTTCGGCCTTTTTAACAATGACACTATAGCAAATGATGGTCTGGTGTACTCTTCGCACTTTCTAATTGTTCTTTTTTTTTTGTTTTGCGACATGTGTGCTTAAGACAGGCAATAAAAAAATGTTTCCGGAGGGCGCAGTCAGGTAGACGTCGGCGTCATAACGCGAGAGACCCAGGTTCGATTCCGACCAAGGGAAGCGTTTTAATTTTTCTTCACTCGTTAGAGAAAACTGGCTTTCACGCAGTGCGTTGTGGGTGAACTGCAGACGACATCAGTGAGAGGATGAAAGCTTCGCTTTAATAATTTATTGAATGAGATGGCGCGATTCATAGTTGGAAAGGGAATGTTAGGAAGGGTTAGGTGTGGCTCACTGTGGAAGCCTCGCAGGCGAAACTCCATTGGCGTCAGTTCGTCAGTTTTTGGCCGTATCCAGTGTTCGTAGGATACCACCCTCACGGGCCGGGGCTCGTCGCGGGTCAACCTGGGGCTCTCGCCCTCCCAAACAAGGCGACACACATGAGGAGTCACTGCACAAAACACGTGTTAGACACTGGCAAGAAATGTCGATGGTAGACGCACGTCGAAAGAGACACATGTATAGCACGAGTAGACAGAGAGAGAGAGAGAAAAAACGTAAAGGAAAGGCAGGAATGTTAACCAGGCTACGACCTAGTATGCTATCCTACACGTGGGAAAGGGAAACAATGAGGAAAAAGAGGAAAACAGAAAAAGAAGGGGAAAGGTACAGACAGCGTAAAGTGGTGTTCCCAGCGGTAGGACCCTCTAGACAAAAGGTTCAGTGAGTTCATAGAGGGTAGCCTTTTGCGCTACAGTCTTTTGTGCAATTCCGTCGTTTTGAGGAAACACAGGAGCGCTTTTGTCGCCTTGTGCGTAGATGACGGAGTAGGCCAGTGGCCCAGGATTTTCTCCTTAGAGAACGGGCGCCGAGAGTGCAGCTTCCGTAAAGTTGAAGAGAGTTGGCTTCTTTCCGATGAAAAACATGGGCACTCGCATAGGACTTGTCGTATGGTCTCTGGTGTGTCACAGATTTCGACGCCTCACTGGTTGTCATTCCGATCAAAAAAATAGTAAGCATTTCTGAATGCGACTCCAAGCCAGGGACGTCAAAGAATGGTTGCATCAGGCCGTGGGAGGCCTATTGGAAGAGAACGCTGAAGATGCGGGTGCACGGACATTATTACAAGCGGCTCGTGAACTCTTGGGTATTCCGTTTGGATAGCGTGGTCTCCTTCCCGGGAAAGTTTGCGGAGCAGTCCTAGCTGCGTCCGTCCTGGATAGCGGAATGGATATGGTCTCCGTTTTTTGGTGGGCCAAGCGGGCGGCAGCGTCCGCACTTTCGTTTCCGACAATGCTGCAATGACTGGGAAGCCACTGGAAGGCAATGTCATGACCCGCTTGGGCGGCAGGGTCGTACAATAGTCTTATCTCGACCAGCACCTGTTCATGAGGTCCACGGCACAGGGCTGACTGAAGCGATTGAAGCGCAGGCTTTGAGCCGCAGAAGTCCGCCCATCTCGAGTAATGGCGCAACACTAGAGGAGAGGCCTGAGCGGATACATGTTAAGTTTCAGCAGGGCCGAATATAAATTCGAGATTTCGGGCCATACAGCACCTTCCCCTTGGCCTTGCGTTTCCCGTAACCAGATCCGTTCCCAACCGCACCTGTATCACGCTGCTCGCTTCGTGCCGCGAAAGACCGCATGGCCCGATCTGCAGCCCAAGGGGATCACGAGGGAACCGACAGGTCCCCCTCTTTCCTACAGCGCAGGAACTGAAGAATGAAAGAAGCAAAGAAAGAAACGAAGAAAGGATAAAACGAAATGGAGAAAGAAGGAAGGGAAAAAGAAAGAAAGAAGGTGGAGTTAGAAAAAAAACGGGCAAAAGAAAAATGGTAATGGCTCCGAAGCGTGCCGGTTAAGCTCAGGAAAACAGAGGAATCATCCGCCCCTTATACACGAGCCGTGTTCAAACTCCTATAAGAGAGAGAGGGAGAGAAGAGAAGGAGAAGGAGGGGGATGAATGCTCGGTGGCTTGCCGGGCTTCTCCTTCCCTCACGTCCTTCGCGTGCACCGGTCGAAGTTAACCTGATTACGGCTCACTCCCACCGCCTCGAAGAAGAAGACACCGCTTCCAGTGCTTCAGCTAACGGTGATGGCCGCCGCGGTTCGCGGAATGCCCGCGGTACGGCCCACCGCGCGAGCCCATCTCTCTTGCCTCTTAGCGGCCTCTACCACTGCGCGCTTCTTTTGCATCTCTCCGCTACGTGAAGGAGAAGCGGCGATTCCCGCTTATCTCGGAACTTGAAAAAACAAAGCCACCGTCTGAGCCGGCTGCGGGCAAGCCGGCGGCGAGGTGTTCTTTTCGTTTTTGGGCGCCTGTCAACTAGCACCGTGGTTTTAGGAACTGCCATTATGCTCGCTTGGGGTGCTCTGAAAAGCTCGCAGAGCGCTGCAGTTTTCGTGGCAGGTTTTAGCGAGAAGGTTAGCACGTTTTTACTCTAACGGTGGGTGTGAAATATGTGCGCGTGTGCGACAGAAGCCGAGAAAGAAGGCTTTAGGCAAACTTGAAGAAGCCTCTCTTGAAACTGGTGGTTGTGGGCTGGGGAAGAGAGGGAACAGCATGAGGTGGAAAGCGAGGTGAAGCAAGAGTAAATACCACGAAAAATTAAGAGGAAAAATATGGATAGAGGCGTACTTGTGTATAAAAGCCCGCGGCTATTCCGATGCAGCAGCGATAGAAGTTGTGGCCAAGCGGCTGCGATTTTTGGTCCAGTACTGCTAAGTACTAAGAAGAAATTGGTGTGGGCAGTGCATTTAATGCGAAGGCAAGATAACCGTTGGTGATTAAGGGTAACAGAGTGGATCCCTAGAGAAGGCAAGTGTGGCAGGGGTCGGCAGAAAGTTAGGTGGGCAGATGAGATCAAGAATTTTGCGGCGATAAATCGGTCGCAGTTAGCACAGGACAGGGATTATTGTAGATCCATGGGAGAGGCCTTAGCCCTGCAGTGGGCGTAGATATATGCTGCTGATGATGATTATGATGATTATTTATGATGATGACCACTGAGGCTTGTGTTCGACGTCGAGTACCGAGTAGTGCGTCGCAGCTCTAAAGGTGTCCACGCCAGCGCGCGCAGAAATGGGAATATATGCCCGGTACTGCTAAAGAATGTGGTTCGCACCGTGTGCAAAGTGATTTTCCAGACAAGCTTTTCGTCTGATTGGGATATGCTATCGGAGACGCCTTTGATAAGGTTGAAAAATTTCTATTGAAAAGAGGCTGTCCTGTTATCTGTACAGCAAGTAGCGATGTTTTCGGGCGTGTCTGTGTTTGACGAAGACTCTGCCGTTTTTTTTAACAAAAAGCGTTCATTGCGATAGTACGACAGGCGGACAAGCGAGGGGACCTCAGGAGAGAATGTGAGAGCTCATAATCTCTTGCCGTCGTCAAGTGATTGGGGCCTGTGTGGCAGTGACGAAACCCGTGCGAGATAAAAAGTTAGTCTCTCGCTGGTCTCTATTTAATTGATTGTAGGGTTTAACGCGCCGACGCAACAAAGGCGATGAGGCGCGCCGTAGTGGAGGGATCCGGATTAATTTGGACCACCTGGGGATCTTTAACCTGCGCCGAAATCTCGAACACAAAAGGCGTTTTTGTTTTTCGCCTCCATCTGAAAAGCGGCCGCCGCGGCCGGGAATCGAACCCGAGTCCTACTGGTCTCGATTTCTCATGCTGTCCGTGTGCAGAAACGAGGTGGGAGCGAGCCACAAACTGGAGAGCAGGAAAACAAAAATGAAAATACGGGCCATAAGAATTAATGCCTTACAGCCACTCACGTTTCGCTCAAGGTCAAAGAGGACCGCTTCCAATTAACCTGTAAGGGGAAGACCACGTGAACACCTGAAACATGAAAGCTTGAAGGTCACGCCCTGCTTCAAGGTCATGCACACGTGCACAGGCAGCCGCCAGTCACGTGGACACCGCCGGCCGAATATGTGCAGCAGGTGTAGCACAAAGAAGGAACGGGAGACAGAAGATGTAGAACGAGCGTCTCGGCATCTTATAAGTAATCGCGTCTCGACGGCAATCACCTTCCAGATAGTTTTCAAGAATGTTTGCGATTTAGGTGACTAGGGTTACTTGCAAAGATTATTGAGCGGTTTATCGTTGTTAACCTGTTCAAAGTGAATAGTTACGGAATGACGTTATTCCTAACCTCTTCACTGGCCACGCATATCTGTAGGATAGAATGACTCCTCGCATATTCAGAATGCCCTTGTTATTTCCAACAAAGTTCCACACACAATGTAAATTTTGTATTCAAACGGGCACTTTCCGGCACATAATAAGGTAGTGCGTCAAAAATCTTGAGCTACCAGCCCCTTTCTCTCCCCCTACCTTTTAGCAGAGGGAGCTGCTGGTGTGAAGCCCCTTACCTCAAGATCAACTCCGGCTTGTCGAGAGGGCCGGTCGAGCCGTAACAGCATATGGTTATCTGTGACGAGGGACCAACCTAGCTCAAAAAAGAAATGTTATCTCTGGTCTCTCCAAGACTAAAATCACAACAGGACTACCGCAAAAACCTAAGAAGAATCCCTGTCGTTCGACAAAAAGCTTTGTTGTGACAACAGAAGTCCTATTGTTACAACAAATCCACCTGTTGTTGCGACACACATTTCTGTCCTAAAGACAAAGTCAATTTTGTCAACGGCGAATATTCCTGCAGTCACAACAGAACTGCCATTTACGCTACTCTTCACAATAGGCAATAACATTCAAACCACGTGCAACTACTGATGGAACATCAAGATCACGACAAGACAGGAATTCGGCCCGAGTGAGCATCAAAATCAGGACAGTAATACGACACACGACAGAAAACCAGAATCACGACGCGACAAGAATACGACAAGACGACAGTAAACCAGAATCACGACGCGACAAGAATACGACAAGACGACAGTAGGATATTCGAAAATACGACAAACTACAGAAATTGTTCTTGTCTTTTTCGACTGCACTCTCAATTCCTGTTATCCTATAGGTGACAAACAGGCTACAACTTGTATAAAAAAATTCACGTTGCAACTCCTTTCACAGCAGATTAGGTTACCCGAATCCTGTGTTGTCACAGTAGCGGCCGTGGAATTTCCTTTGTGACGTCATTCGTTAAAAAAAAACTAGTATTCCTACCTATCTATAGAAATAAGTGATAGGAAACTCTGCGTGGTTTAGTTTAAGGTTTAAAATTAACTGAAGCTGGTGTTAAATCTGTTTTCCAGGGCCATGCTCCGTTTGCAGGAGCATGCTCAGCTTAGCGGATTCATCTTACCACGTTCATCTGTTAGAAAACCTCGCAGAAATTCTATGCGCTCTGCAACTGGCCGAGAACGACTTTTACGCATAAAGTCGGTGTTAATTGAGCGCATGCAGTCACACATCCCAACGTTTGGAATGAGTTCGATTCCGATGGTGTTATTCCCTACGTTTTTTAGTGCTTTTTTCCTAGGCCTAAGAATTCTAAAAATCACACGTAAGTAGCGTTCGCCGTCTCTACAGCTCTCTTGTGCCGAATAAAGCCGTGTGGCACGAATCCATGTCTTATCGCTGCCCCTTCGCTGAAACTCGCCTTATCTGCGCAAAACCGTGTGGAATGCTTTAAAGCGAAGCTTCATTATGGCTGGGCGCGAAGAAAATCCGGCGTCCGTGTACTTATAAAACTCTCCGGTGGAGCCCCGTGCGCATGCGCGAAAAAGACAGGTTGGAGAGAAGTTAGCAGAAAGGGGAGAGTGATTTGGTGGTTGTATAGATGACGTAGCTACACTCTCGCACCCACCGACACTGGCAAGTGAGAACGGCGCATGGGAAGGAGCAAAACACGCGGGTAAGCACCGTCTTCAAGTACAGATTCTCTTGATAGCCACGTGTACGAAGTGCGTGGACGATTTCTTTTTTTTTTTTTTGGTAGCCTCTTTTATCTATCGTTCTGTCATAGAAGACACGCTGCAAACGACCGCAATCAATGTATCAAGTCTATGGGGCATAGAAGCCGGCCATCGCAGTTTATCTTCGAGCCTTGGCTGACGCATGCCGCCGATGATGCGTTGCTCTCTTGGCTTCAGCGAGCCGTTCAAGCCACGTCGCCTTCGGCCGAGCTCGAGCTAATTAATTCGCTGTCTTTCCTCGCATATATTACCGCTGGCTCGCTGCCTCGATTTTTTTTCCTAGGCGATATTTCGGCAGCCGTCACTGGCGATATATAGAGTGGCTAGCGCCTAGAAACAAAAACGAATGGTAAGGCTGCAAGTAGAACTTTTCGCTGTTCGTCTTCCCAGAAAAGACGTATCGGCGAACGCTCGTTCCATTTGCTAGCCACGTCTGTCAAATATTACATGCACACGTATTTTCTTTCCCAAAGCTTCTTCGCCCAGCATCTGCGCCCCTCCTCGAAGAAAAAAAAATCGAACGCCGGTTCCACGGTGCAATGATCATTGCGATGGAATGACAACTTATTGCAGATGGATTATCAGTGTGGTGAAGTTGGCGCAGCGATAACTCGCGCTCTCGGCGCGAGTGGAGAGCCTCCTTTTGTTTGTTTCGGTTTCGATTGATTTGATTGATTGTGGGGTTTAACGCGCCGACGCAACGCAGGCGATGAGGCGCGCCGTAGTGGAGGGCTCCGGATTAATTTTGACCACCTGGGGATCTTTATCGTGCGCCGAAATCTCGTACACACGGGCGTTTTTTGCTTTTCGCCTCCATCAGAAAAGCGGCCGCCGCGGCCGGGAATCGAACCCGCGACCTCATGCTCAGCAGCGCAACGCCTTAGCCACTGAGCCACCGCGGCGGGTTGTTTCGGTTTCGGAGGCAGATAGTGGTGATAAGGACAATAAGCTGTGGGCTTTTATGCGTTGTATTCGTGATTTACTACTATCTGTACAAGCCATGTTTCTGCCTCTCTTCAATATTTCCCGCTTATTACGGAAGTTTCTTGCGGTGGCCTGCTGTTATACGGCACTTTTAATGGCGTCGATCGCGGTCGGTATTTTCACGCGTCCTGTTTTGCGAAGAAGTAGGAGCTAAACCCTTGCTTGCGCTGCCACAGGAGCTCACGACCCTTCAAATTTGTGCCAGTCTATGGAGCAATTGGTAAAAAAAAAAAAAGAAACGTAGAGACACTTTCTGTTATGTTCGGCCCCGGGGAGCCCGGGCATCGAGGAGTACTCGACACGGGTGCCGAGAAGATAGTGTTTGATTCACTAAATACGCGCGAGAGGAAAGATGACAAGATGGCCGTGATCGCCAGAGGAGGTGTGGGGAAAGGCGCTCGCTGGAACGGCACTAAGCCGGGCAGCTGACGCGCTCGCCGGATATACAAAACGTCTTGATTGATTGATTGATTGATTGATTGATTGATTGATTGATTGATTGATTGATTGATTGATGATGTTGGTTTTTAACGCGCCGACGCAACGCAGGTGATGAGGAGCGCTGTAGTAGAGGGCTCCGGATTAATTTTGACCACCTGGGGATTTTAACCTGCGCCGAAATCTGGAACACATCGGTCGTTTTTGCCTTTCGCCTCAATCAGAAAAGCGGCCGCCATAGCCGGGGGTCGAGCCCGTGTCCTTGGGCACAGCAGCGCAACGCCTTAGCCATTGAGCCACCGCGGCGGTTATTCGAAACGTCTTGCCCGCAATCTCAGGGGAGGCAGGGCTGCTGGAGCGGCTGTGTGTTACGTCGTGCGTCGGCGTACACAATGCTTCCGACTTCCGACGTGTGCTTACATGTTTGTTGACGGTTCCGACGTTTGGCTTCCGACTGGCTTTGTATTTAGAGAGTTAGAGCACTGCTGAGAATGGTCGCCGTACGGTACCCGGTATATTTGCGCATGCGCTCAACCTGTTGTTCCGTCTATTCGCGCGCGCAGGAGCACCGGTCACCTACCACGCACCGTACCGTGACCGCTCTCCGCTCTGCTACCTCTATTACGTCTTCATCCGGGTGTCGTCTGGCGCTTTGTAAACTTGCCTGGTTTCTTGGGTGTCTCGGCACTGGCGGTGGTGTGGGTTCTCTCACTTCCTCCAAGTGATATTTTCGTGGGCGTACAGTTTTCCAGGTGCCACAAGGTATACGCTGCGAGGTACATCACACACAAATTCAGAAAGAGACGTAGAACACAATGCGTTCATTTATTTGGTGGTTATGGATATACGTTGACATTACAGCCGAGTGGGAACGGGTGAAGCGGCCATGCGCTTCTGACGGTGGGTGTAGCCATTACTTATTAATCTTTTTGAGGGATACGTAAATATTCGGTGGACATGTTTACGCTTTATCCAATCAATTTTCGGCGCCATTATAGGCACGCCAGGCGCCTAATTTTCGCAAGACGGGCCTGATGAGGCTTCCGAATTTACAATCAATTTCTAACAGGCGCTGTGCAAAGCGTGAGCTTAATGATTACGGCGTAAAGTGTTTATAAAACTGGTTCTAAGCCACTCGTCGCTAAGATGAGTTGAGACCTCACAAGTGACAACCACAGCGAGAAAAAAACGGCATCATACAGCCACAGAGAGGAATTTTAGAGCGAAGCTCTACTACGGTAGATGTTTCAAAGTCATTCATCTCGTCGCAAGTGACCTTAAACCGCTGGCGCATAAGGTGCCTTTTTCTTTGTCATCGCTTCGCTTTCTCGCAGCGTCACTGCTGCCGTACCACGTAGGTAGGCTAGGGATCAACGACAGCTTCGCCTGCGCTTTGTCGCTCAGCGCCGCCTGGGCCATCCGAGCGCCACCTTGGCGGTCTATGCGAGGCCTTCAGCGCAAGCTAAATGCTCTGAATCCGATCATCCAGAAGATTTATCTAAACGGTAGGCTGCAAAATCTCAAGCAAAATAATGCTTTCACGAATTTTGTGTGCATTATTTTTGCTTTTACTCGTGATGATCTTGTTTAGAAGTGTTAGAACTAAGCCTTTTTCTGCAAAATAAACCCATTTCAGAGCGCGCCCACTAAACAGCGCGCCTGTATCCGACTGTACAAGCTTTGCGGTTCCTTGCTACTGCTCTGAAGTACGTTGCAGAGGTCGACATGGGCTCGAAAGAAATTATAACGGTACGCTGTAGGGCAGCGTGACGCCCTTCGAAAGACCTCTAGACGTGAGACAGAGTACTCAAAAGCAGTTCCCTTGCGTGCTTCTTACGCCAACGCAACGGTAAACGTAAAAGGCCACACATACAAAGCAAAAGAACGGGGAACGCTTCGGGCACCCCAAAAAGAAGCGAAAACCTTCGAATGGATTGTTAACGGTGCTTGGAATGCTGCGAGGCATTGTAAACTTGCGCAGATTTTATAAGAAATCAATCCAACCGGCCCAGAAGATGAAGCTAGCAGTTCATAGGTATAGCCAAAAAATTACATCTAGCCCTGCTGCTTGAATCCATCTAGGAATAGTAGCTTTTTTGAACACGGTGGTGTCTGGCGAAAAATGTCGCCCAGTTTTTTGCTTGTCGTCTGCCTCGTCATTTACAACGCTGCTTGTATAATTGAAGATTCGCACGCTCTCTGAAAAAAAAGCCTGTTTCATTAAATTCTGCAATCCCGCTTTTATCTGGCTATTTAATTACGTATAAAGAACGATCGTCATCGATGTAGGCTGGCGCGTGCATATAATTAAGGGTGAGTTTTTAACTTGAGTAATCGTGCAATTTTCTCGCATCGTAGGATTTCTGTCACGTTTTCCGCATTCGTTTTCTCCATTTGCCCGCTCTTCATTGTTTCGATCAGACCCGTAACAGCGGCTAAGCGCTCTTCGGCTTAGTTCATGTCAGAAAAAAATTAAGTTTAATATCATGAAAGGAATGAGACGCAAAAAACACTAACGCGCAAAACTTTAACTGGAGAAGGCCCCGAGACAATAGGCCCGATATTAATGATCTGGAAGAGCTTCACACGGACATCGACCGGGGAACGGGGCTGTACTAATTTCGAAATAATGAGTCGATACGAGCTCATATCATTTTCCTCTTTCGTGCGCCGCCATCTGTCAGACCGAGAGCTGTACTTCTGTTTTTACTGGTATTCCTAGCTCATTTGCGAGGATTAAATGAAAGTGCGAGGTAATTGAATTCCTTTCTTTTTTCGCCTTTGCGTTTCCTATACACAACTGCAGTGTGACAGGACATACGAAGACCTTAATTGCGCCTACGTACCTAAGCACTCAAAGGTCTCATTTTTTTCTCAGCTCGATGTCTTACAGGTGATACATACTCCTGGGCAACGACATCATATTATACTCTCTCTCTCTCTCTCTCTCCTCTCTCTCTCTCTCCTCTCTCTCTCTCTCTCTCTCTCTCTCTCTCTCTCTCTCTCTCTCTCTCTCTCTCTCTCTCTCTCTCCATGCTGGTTACTCTAAACTGCAATTTTTTCGGCTTCAACACGATTTTTTTGTACGCGCTTGCTTCGGTCTGGCTACTTTGAGTACAGTCGCGAGCATTCCAGACTTTTGTGTGCGCCGGGCTGAATAAAAGCGCGGTGCAAAAGCGCCGCTGGAGTTGTGGCATGTCGAACGCAATACGTGCGACGACAAACGTGCTGTCGCCTTTTTTTAAGCGCAGAGCACTTTAGGGGCTCCCCTTGTCGTCGTAGCTCGCTCGCTGGACCCAAATAGAGCCACACGTGTTCCGTCGTCGCGGCGGAACCCAGAGGCTTTGAAAGCCAAGCAGTTCATATAGCCATAAGCATTCGAGACTCGCGAACCGCTAACGCTTGTCATACATCTCCCCCTTGTTTAGTGCAAAGAAAAAATGTAGGTACATTTGAGGCAAAATATACGTAATTAACCGGCAGCGCCCGCGTTCATTTAGTTAGGAACGCTCATTGGGTTGTTTTTTTTTTAAAAAAGTGCCAGTGCAATGCCGGCACGTGCGAGAGGAAAAGCAAGCACAAAGAAAGCAGAACTGCCGCTGGCGCAGTTTCAGGCAGGGGGTGCGCGAGCACTGCGAAAGCGGGAAATTTGAACTGCATTGTGTGGGAGCAGTGAGCGGGTAACGGCGCCACAGCCCATTATGGCGAATCACTGCTCTGCACTTCCGACAGCTTTCACACTGAGTGGAACGGCTTTAATTTTTTCTTTCAAAGCGAGGCTTTATATATGCCTCACTGATAGCGCCGTCCGTCGCGCGAAACGCACTCCAGGTAAGCCAACTCTACACAATGGCTTTCACAAAATGATGATGATGATAAGCGAAGTCACGTCAGTTGCCTTAAAACAAAAAAAAATTTGCAGTACCTTAGCTCGGCCATGCCAGGATATACGTAGCGTGAGCTAAAGTTCAGCTATCCAATCCAATCCAATCTAATCCAGTCCAGTCCAATTCAATTCAATTCAATTCAATTCAATTCAATTCAATTCAATCAATCCAATTCAGTCCAGTCCGGTCCGGTCCGGTCCGGTCCAGTCCAGTCACTGCTCCTCGATCATGCGCAGCCCGGCTCTCCAGGAGCCACGCGAAAGGGTGACCAAGCGGCTCCGGCGCAGCGTCAGACTTGGCGACTGCGCAACGGAGGCGCACACTTGGGCACGCGCCGGCGCCAGTGCGTCTACCGCGGCTGACGTCACTCCCTGGAATGCGCAGGCCGACGAATGTGCAGACCCAATTCTCTAGACACCCGTACTTTAATTGGATTGGATTGAATTTCCAATCTAATACAATCTAATTTAATCCAATCCAATACAATCCAATGCTTCTCGCTCTTGCGCAGCACGGCCCTTCAAGTTCCACGCGAAACTGCTCAACCTCGGCCAGTTTAGCTTACGCTACAAAAAAACAAAAAAAAAAACCGCCTCCCGCGGTTGGAATCGAACCTGGGTCCCTCGCGTTAAGCCAACTTCCACCCCACTCCGCCATTCCGACACGTTCGACGCAATTTGGATTTTCGACTTTGACTTCGACTTCGGCTGAAGAGAAAGCAGCTTCGCGTTTTAACTATCATTCTCTTAATAAAGGGGCTCTGATTGTTTCTCAAACTGCACGTGTGCTGCAGGCGTTCGAGCAAATGCCGCCCTCAGTCTGGGTGAAGAAGATCGTGGTTTTCTTTTAAGTGCGAATGCACTTTATAAGCGACCCCAAACCATCCACCGCCGGCGGCGGCGGCGGCGTCCGCAGTGCTCCTCTATATTTAAAAAAGAAACAGCATCCGGCGCCAGGTTTCGATCCGAGGACTTTGCGGCCGCAGCGCGACGCTCTACCGACCAAGCCACGGACGCGACGGTGATATCAGTGTTAGTGACGCGCCTTATATCTTTAACGCATTCAAACTACGTCGTCAGCGGCGTGCGTTGGCGACTCAGCGGCGTTATAGCGGCTTGATAACTGCGTGGTGTACACGTGATACTACAAACCCGATGGAAGAGATGGAAGAGAAGGCGGCGAGGCGGTGGGCTGCGGGGGCCGAGCGCAAGCGCCGCAAGCGGGCCGACAACCGTGCATTCGCACTTTCACATTCTCCCCCTCGGGGAAATGCGGGGGAATTTTTGTTTTTGTTTTTTAATACGAATCGTAATGTCTGGTTGTGCTGGTCGGGTGCGTAGGCAAGTGGGGGTATGGGGGTCGGAAGAACCCCTAGAATTTTTTTAGGTGTCCTAGGACATTTTTTGCCATTTCCGTTTTCTGCTTTTTCTATTTTTGTAATTTGGCGCGGGAAACTTTTAAGCACCTGTTTCCCTCCCATCCTGCAGGATTCGGGTGTAACGAGGCACTATCCTGTGATACCATGACGTCATAACATTTTACAAAGCGTGCATAGAGAGGAGAACAAGGGAGTGACACCTCGGAACAGGACAAGTGGTAGTCGCATGTTCTGTTGCAACCGCCTCCCTTTTCGAGATAATACTCACGCAATGAACTCCACGAATTGATAAATGTCGCGAGCTTGCAAACAAATGTCAATACGAGGTGATCGGGCTCTGAAAATTTAGTAAACAGCCGGTGGAAAGGAAAAACCAGTGGTTGTTTATCGGCTCAGCATTCCTGAGGGAACGAAGCTTTTATCTAATGGGCTCGCAGTAGTCGCTCTGACAGGCGAACCATTCCCGTCAATGAAATACGCGGCCACGGCCTTTTCCTTTGCTTCTTTTTCCCAGGGAAACGAACACATGCATTTTGTACGCGCGCGGTGCAATCGCACTCATCGAAATGGGTTCGACGGTGGCGCCATCTCCCCAACTGAAAGATGCAGCGCGTTCGCGTAATCTGTCATCCGCACAGCTGCCAGTTTCGCTGTTGTACCACAGCGCGCTTATAACCGGGATTTCATACACAGTCGGCTCTCGTTAAAGGAGCCACGAACCCAAAATTGGAGTTTCGTTCAATTAAGAGGCTGCTCTGTCCCGATAACAATGATACCAATTTTATCCCAAAATAATGAAGATTATAATAAAATCAGATGAAGCAGTTGTGACTCACCCGAAACTTTGTGGTGAGTTCTCTATGACGTCACAGAAACTTGCTTGAACAATCTATGACGTCACAAAAACTTGCTTGGGCAATTAATGACGTCACAGAAACTTGCTTGGGCAATCGGCGGTCGCCGACCTACGCCACCCGCAAGAAACATGACTGGGGTATTGTAGTGGTTATCACCGTGTCAGTTGAATGCAGTCCACACACTGATAACTGCGTTCTTACTGCTCATACGTCACCGCAGCGCGAAATTTCAAAGTTGTTAAATATTTTTGGCAATTTTTCTTGTTTAATAAGCGTATTTCGTGGCTCGAATGGAGCTGTGTGAGTCGCCAAAGGCTAGTTCTTTCACAACGAACGAAGTGCTATTTTTTCTTCGTGAGCTTTTTGAAACGTGCGCAGTTATGACGAATTTTATGGTCATGATGAACAACACTTTCGCTCTCTTGTGATACGCACAGGGTAAAAAAACGTTCGCTTAAGAATAATTTCTGATAATCAGGAGAAATTTTCACGGTTCCTTCGAGTTAACCTTAAGGGAAGTTCACCGCAAATGACACACTTACAGCGCGTGAGAAACCTTGTGGCCCGTGTTTGTCGGTTATATTCGCCGCCCTGGGTATTGATCGGCTTTGTCCCGCCACTGGCCGGTCTTTGAGTGCTGCAAACTGACTTTCGCAGGAACAACGCCACTGTTCCCGATCTGTATCCAGTGGTAACAGTCCTAACCAAGAAATGAGTTGAAGGTACCCCGAATTGCACCCTTTTTCAAAAATTTATAGGCCAATGCTAAGCCTCCTCGACCACAAAGAATTCAAACAACATGCTTTACCTTTAAATGTATCGAAAATACTTTATGACAGGAAGATAGGAGGTGTTGTCTGTAGATCCCCAGCATAAAACATTTCAGCCTCGCTCGGGACGTAGGCTTGTACATTGATTTTTCTGCGGACTGCGCGTTTCCGGCTTGGCCTAGAAAATTTTTACAGTGACTGTACGTACGTTGCTCACCCCCCTCCGCCCTGGTAGTTTTTTTTTTTTTTCTGAAGCAGCAGTTCGCTGTAAATGTTTGAAGATGTGTCCCTGCACTCGTGAGTAGTCCACACAACTTCGCAAAACAGCCGCTAGGAAGTTTTTTGTTGTTGACATGGTTTTGTTTGCCGATGGATGTTGCTCTTAGGCGAGCCTCCGCCGTAGGCTGCATAGAGGAGCAGCAGAACTCATGTGCCCCCCCAAAAAAACAGAACCCTTCCACACTGTGACGAGGGAAGTTCAGGGAACCTGGCGCTCGGGTGGGATTGTATATGTTTGGGCTTGGCTTGGCTATATCAGGATTGGCTATGTTGGATTATAAGTACAGTAGCACGCCGTCTACCTCGCAGACTAAAAGCACACACGATTGGTGTGTAGAGACAATAACTTCTCTAGGGGGCCACGCGGGTGAACGCAGAACAGCGCGCGGCATTGAGCAATGTCAGGGGGAAGAGAGACGCCGCGCGTGGCGAGGGTTACAGACGATTCTGGGAAGAAGGCAGCGGAGTATAACGTGGGGCTGTAAACATACTTACTCTATAGATGGCTATGCCTCGCTATGAAAACACGCCATGTGGGAAAGCCAGCTGACAAAAACCAAGCTTGCACCAACCATTTTAAAGTTGGCATCACGTTTAAACGCAACTGCATCGCTGGAAAGACATTTCTGCAGGGCAATATAAGCCGCGCTATATTAATATAAGGGGGACCCCGGAACCTTCTTTTATTTTAACACATAATTGTTTTATACCGGGATTCGCGAAGATTTTCCCTACATCATATCCGTCACGGAAATTTCCCTTACACGGATCAAATCAGCCCGATGCCCAACGTGCCGCACCACAAACTTGTAACAGCTTCTTTAGAGCGGCATATGTTCGAACACAACCTGGACACAAACATGCATTTTTTTAGAGGGGGAGGTGGAGAGAATTATACAGGAATGTATATAGAGAGCTACTACTTGCTTCATACGGGAGGCAACGCGTTCTGCAGTTGAGTTATATAGGCGCGGTCGGCTGTCTGAATCCTGCAGTAGAACTTCACAAATTACGGGGAAAAATGCAAATAAAAGCCAGGAATCGACGGCTCCTGAAGGGCGAAAATTTCCACCGAAAGTTCCATAACCTTTCCCTTGCAACCCTTATAAACTTTCCTACGATAACCACGAGTCATCCTGGTTTTTAATAAAGGCTTTAAGGTTAACAAGTATTTAATAAATGGCTAATTTTAATGGTTTCTGTTCTAACAGCGATATCTTCTTTTTTAAAATTTTTACCGGCGAAATAACCAGGGACCAGTCCATCGTGGTATAATCAGGCAAATGTGGGAAACTTCATTTTAGGGGTGAAACCCCTTAGGGGATGGGGCTGTCTGCGGCTCGTGTTGTCGTTGTGATCGTCGTCGCATGTAGTCACGGTACTAAAATACCGGGAAACTCATTTACGCTCGCGCTAGATCGTAACACGTGCTAAAAAAAAGAAAACACTGGGGCACTCATTTACGCCTCGCGCTGGACAGCTTCGTGCTTCAAAGACAAGAGACTTTTACAGCAAAGGTGTATACCTCTACCTCACAACGGTTTCATCTTCGTGGGCGAAAACGCCAAGGCGCCAAGAATACACTTATGCACTGCGTGCTTCACAAGGTTTCACCTTAGTGGAGATGGCCCGGAATTTTTTCGTTACGCTGGCATTTGATCGTACTAACTAGCTCGTGAAACTTGGTAGGATTGGGGTTTTGTCTTTGAAGACTAACATGACTCTGTTACAAGCCGTTTCAAGGCTGTTGCAACGAACCTCGTGATGTATTCGGAACAGCTCCGAGAGTGGCGGCGTCAAGTCATTTGTATTAAAACTGCAGCTTGTCATTATCTACGTAACTGCTGAGAAAAACGTCGCTGGTTACGGAATCGTCTTAGCGGTCAGACGCCGTAGAACGTTGTTTTATGGGGCTGTCGTTGGACGGGAGGCGCAGTCGTTACCTAGAGCCATATGCCTCCCGTGGGGGCCCATGCGCTGACAGTGGGCGGGAGCTCCGGAACGTTCACTACTACTCAGTGGAATAAGTTATACCATAGCTTGCACTGACGCCACGAACGATGCCATGTTGGTGAAGCGCGTGGACGTCCAAACAGTGCTGCCAACCTGCGAAGCCCCTGTTCCCCTAACTGCGATGAAGAAATTCCCTAGATTTCTCTAGATTTTTGCTTCATACGGTTATTGGATGTTTTCTCGCAGGCAATGGGTTTAGCGGTAACCATATGGAGCGATTTTTTCGAGCAACGTTACGAACGATGCAACGGGGATCCGCCATCGCTCGTCCCAATCGTTCGCTGAGGCAGCCACATGAGAATAATTGCGCAAGCGATGGCGAAACGCGATCTCAGTATTGCCGCACAGAACCCAACAGGACTAACGAATTACACACGGTCACAAAGATTTTTATGCATGCATTTGTCACTAAACCGGGAAATCTGGTGCTACACAACTTTGGTACAAAAATCTTGCACTAAAAAACATTGCACGTGTAATAGCACGCAAGTATATACGAGGCGCAGTGCACGAGACATTCGAGCGAAAAATTTTATAAAATTCATCAGTCATGTGCTTTTCAAACTTTTTACCAACAATGTGAAACGTACGAGCGATAGCTTTGCTGGATGCACATTTATGGGAAATAGATGTCTGCGCTTCATCGAGAAATTGAAATTCATAGGTATATAAAAATAAGGAATGCTAAAATAATAAAGGACACCATTACACGACTGACCACTTGACCACGTAGCCGCGAAAAATTCCCTAGATGTTCACAAATTTCCCTTTTCCCCCAAAGACAACCAAAATCCCCTAGATCTAGGGAAATTTCCCCAGAGTCGGCAGCACTGCGGCGAAAGGCAGTGAACTCATCTGGTGCTCTTATCTCGAGCAGCGCTAGTAAAGCTCCGAGCAGTGCACAAGGAAGGGCGGTGGTGACGTCACATGCAAGCTATGCATACAGAAATTACGAGCACTCCACGCAGTTGTGAAGTCGTCTTAGTAATTGAACGCGCTATAATTTTGTTTATGATATGCGCACTGCAACACGATTTAGAGAGCGTTGGCTATGCAGCTGGCATCCCTCAAAACCGTAAACGGCTGACGACGGACTCGAATACATCTACGAAGAATTCCTTTACAAGTTCGGTCCCATAAAACCTCCGAGCAAAAAAAGAAAAAGAAAAGAAAAGAAAAGAAAAATTCCCCGCATTTCCCCGAGGGGAAGAATGTGAAAGTGCGAATGCACGAGTTGAATTTGCGCGGTTCGGTAATGTTCGCGAAAGAGAGATCACACACACACACACACACAACTACAAAGAAAGAAAGATGCATTTATTCACAGACACCTATTTGTGTTGTCGTTGCTACTTGATTGCTAGAGCGGATCTCAGCTTTGAAATTTCGTGTCAGTACTCCTTTAAGCAGGGTGCATTAGCCCTTCTCACGCCCGATTCTGGCCAATCCCCCACGTGGGTATGTGCCATGTCAGCGGCCAGGCAGCGCGCGCCCATCTCCCCCCGTTGCCAAGGAAGACGAGGAGATTCCTGGCCAATCCCCCACGTGGGTATGTGCCATGTCAGCGGCCAGGCTGCGCGCGCCCATCTCCACGTGCGCGGACATCGCCGGTGGACGCAGGTTCAGGGTCGCTTAAGAAGTGCATTGCACTTAAAACTGTAGGTGTCAATCACCGTACAGTTTCCTATAGAGAAGTTCTGCTCCCAATGCCGGCCCTTACACCACTTGACACTCCAGTTTTCCGCTTGCCAGGAACCAAATGTTTTAAAGCGAAAGCTTTCTTAAAAAGCATAGTCAGGTTGGTCGACCGAAAAGCTGTACTAAGATCTCTGGACACACGGTGCGTGCGGGAAACTGGGCTTCCATTGCGTCAAAACGGCTACTTAAAAAAAATTAGTAGTGGCTTAGCTCTGCTATGCCAGGATATATGTAGCGTGAGCTAAGGTTCAGCAATTCAGTGCATGCTCATGCTCAGCACGGCTCTTCAAGAGGAACGCGAAACGGGTATCAAGCGGCTCCGGTGCAGCGTCAGACTTGGCTACTGCGCAATTGAGGCGCACACCTGGGCACGCGCCGGCGCCAGTGCGCCTGCCGCGGCTATGACGCAGCACAATCCAACACAATCCACTTTAATCCAATCCAAATCCAATCCAAATCCAATCCAAATCCAATCCAAATCCAATCCAATCCAATCCAATCCAATCTAAGGCAAGCCAAGCCAATCCAAGCCAATCTAATGTCCCTCGCGCTTGCGCAGAACGGCCCTCCACGGCACACGCGAAACTGCTCAACCTCGGCCAGTGTAGCTTACGCTACAAAATCGTAAAAAAGGAACCATTTTAGATAAGACAGTTCACGCATCGATCGTAAAGGAGGAGTACTATAGTGCACGTTTAACTTATAAACCACGTGTCTATATACCTTTAGGTCGTCCGTAGATGCGTTCATTTAGTGCGGAAAAAATCGCCCCACGGGTTTATTCTTCGTTTGCGATGTCGGTCTTGGAAGGTCTGACGATCGACTGGCCGCACTTTTAGCTTCCGCGCTCTTCTCGGAACTTTCTTTAGGAAAGGATTGTAAAGTTGTTTAGTACCTCTACCTAGCAGGAGTCCGTAACCGCTACCTGTGATTGGGATGTTGAAATTCAATACGAAATTTCTTGCGTTATATTCCTGACGACGACACGGTCAATAAATTATACGCAACGCATGAGCGCACCAACTTTAAACATTCATTTATGTCAATCCGGCTGTGCGGCTGTGGCCTGTAAAATTGAGCGCCCGTCTCGCCCCGCGACGGCGACAAAACAGCTTGCCCGTAAAAGCTGACTCCTACGCGTACGAAACTGCGGCTTTGCCAAACCGTTGAGGCGTAGCGTTGCGGGAGTAGCGAAGGCGCTACGCTGCCTGTCCCCTCGCGGCCTGTTCTCCGAGTAACTTCATCACGGTGGGCGGTCAGGGCCAGTCATCCAGAAAACGCGATTGGACGCGCCATTCTGCGCCTTCGAGTGGGCCTCTGTTGTTGCCACACGAAAGTGTTCTGCACTCTGTATGGCTTGTCGTGCGCTGTCACATCGAAGCTGTTTATGGCTGCGTTTACATGGATTTTTTATGTGGGTCAACAAAAACCTCCCGAGACTCTACGTGTCTTCGAAGCGCAAGGCGTCCGTATGTGTGCGTTTGTTTGTTTGTTTGTTTGTTTGTTTGTGTGTTTCTGTGTGTGTTTGTTTGTCTGAGGGCTCGCTTCTTTTATTTGGTCGTTTTTTAAATTTTAATTATCACTTTTCTTCACTAGTCGTAGTAGGGAGGCCGCGCTTAGTCCGGACTCCCATACGGCGGCAACATTTAAAAATACCAAGTGTAGGAAGGACTCCTTGCTTAAATATTCTTTGCACCGATTCTGCACTACTAAAGGATATGTCCATCCGCCCGATATCAGACCTTCTAAATTCAGAGACTGAATGAAAGCGAGGTACGGCTAGAAGCAGCATGACTTCCGTCAATAGTTCATACCTATTTTTTAAATTGTACATCACGCCAGTTTCGCTGCGCCTTCAGAGTGGAGTGGCTAATGATTTTTCGTTTCTTTTCTTCTTGCGTTTTGCCTTTCCGAGCAAAGTGCACAGGTTCACGAAGAAAACCTTCGGTCTTTCGCACTGAAGCTTGCATTTCAGACGCCTTCTTTTATCAGTCCTGCGCCTAGTACGTGCATTGAAAAAAATTACACCATCTTCCCGCAGGGAAACCCTCAGTAGTATGCAAAGCAGCCATGGGGTCGATTCAAGTGCCCATTAGTTTTCAGTTCGTCGTTTCTGTTAGGTTGAGGTACGTAGCTACCGTTATATTTACACTTTGGTTTCCATGGTAACTACCACACTTTTCACTTACCGGAACTACGAAATGGGAAATCGCGTTGAGCCCATGGCTGTTTCGCATACTACTCAGGGTTCCCATACGGGAAGATGGTGTAATTTTATTAGATGCGACGGGGCTATGTCCCTCCCTTGTCGTTGTTGCGCCGTCAACACCCCCACTGCGCATGCTCGGCTTGCTGAACGCCCGGTGGTGTCTTACCCTTTAATGGCTCCTGGAGCGACAGTGTTACCGGTGCCTTGCTGGGCCGGCCCGAGATGAGCCGAGCATGCGCAGTGGGGGTGTGGACGGCGCCACAACAAGGGAGGGACATAGCCCCGACCATGAGATGCTGGAGCGACAGTGTTGCCGGTGTCTTCCTGGGCTGGCGGATGGATGGACGACGGACGATGGACGACGGACGACGGAGCCGAGAGCAAGAGATGCTTTGCATCTAAAAAGCGCGCCATTCCACCTCATGAAGGTGGTTGGAAAGCGAAGCTGTAAGCGACACCCCCAACGATTACCCATGCGACGTCACTTGAATTCACACACGTGGCTCTAAAAAGAGCGAAACCAGAGACAAGGGAAATGCACTTAACCACACCCTTTCTTACTTCAAAGATTCTTTGCTAAGGTTAAATCAATGCATCATTTATGAAATCTGGTTAATTGAGTTGTAATGGTGAAGCTTATAAGTGAAAGCTCGTTTTTTATATAAAATACAGGAACTACAACGCAGGTGTTAGACGATCTCAGTCTCTGCCGCCACTGACAGAGGCGACGAGATCGGCGGCAGAGACGGGGGAGAAGTGCGATGCCATGCGTTGGTGTGAGCTTCCTTTAATTTTTATAACTCCTAGCGCATGCGCAAGGTGCGCACACGGCCGCTACACATGCCATGGGCGGAGCCTCCGCACAGCGGCGCGAGAGGTCGCGTGACACTATTACGTGGCATTCAGCGTGAACGCAGGGGGAAACCCGGAAAGGTGCTCGGTGAGTGTACAGTCTCTCTCCTCCGTCTCCCCGTGGGCTGGTAGCTCGATGGTTAAGACAACGGGCTCTCACAACGTCTGTCTATACGTTCCAGGTTCGATCTCGGGCGGTGCTTAGTTATTTTATTTGTTCGCGTGAGTTGACACCAACGGTCGTGAGAGAACCCTTCGGGGGTGGAGGTAAAAAGCTTCGCTTTAAAAATACTTGGCGTTTTTGCTATTCCCACCGCGCAATGTTGCGCGAAAGCGAGAACCTTAATTAGTCGCAGAAGCTACCTTAAAGTTACTTAGAACGTTCCGAACTTTCTTTCTGGGCACAAGCAAGAAAGCACAATACTATATACTATCCGTAACCCTACTGCATCTTGTTCCCGTCTTCAAACCTTCCTGTGATAATATCCTCAGCAACTCAGATCTTGCTTGTTGACTCCGTGCAGTTCTGATTACATGAAAATAACTGTGCTTGGCCGCGCGAGGCTAAGGGGTTCCGTTTGCAACCGCTTATCCCCATAATATGGGATTCGGTGCTGATTAGGATGCCCACGGGGTGCTCAAGAAGTGATCAAGCGCATGCTAGCCAGTCTGTACAGTCTATTTAGTAAAATATAAACAAATTTGGTTGTTTCCTATGCCGAAGCTACACCTATGCTATAAACCGCGCCGTAGTGGAGGGTTCCAGATTCATTCAAAACACTTAGTGATTGTTAACGCGCGTCAGAATCTCGACACACTCGCGTTTTTCCTTTTCGCCTCCAGATGTAAAGCGGTCGCCGTGGTCGGGAATCGAACCCGCGTCCTTGGGCAGTATTTATATTGCCGTCTCTTATTTGTCTACCGAAAGTAAAGCCAAGCCACTAATTCAAATGAGTGATAAAATCATAAAAGCCTGAGGCAAAGAATGGACTAGGGCATCACAAGGGAGGGAGGACCTGGATGACCACGGCACAGTCCTTCGTCATGCGGTGTACACAAATGGGCTACTGATGATGGTGATAATGATGATGATAACTTCAGGCGTGTCTCCTCGACGGCTCGCTAAATAGGTCTCTGCGCTCTCGTTCGTATCCTGACGTCCCCAACGGCTCCACTACGGTGGGCAACTTAGTGCGCGCTAGCCACTCGCGTTTCGCTTTGCTCTACTTTATTTTCCCGCCGCTCTCTTCCGCTTCTCCTCTCCGTCGTAACGTTTTTTTTGTACGCCCCCAAACTACTAGTACTCAGCGCTTCAGCGTTTGATGTGGGTGCTCCCGTGTTGCTCTTTTTCTCGATATTTCAAGATGGCGCCTTCTTGAAACCCGTCGAGCCACTCTCCTGTCTCCTCTCCATTCGCTCGGTCTCCGGTATAACGCGATTAGGCAGCCGCATTAGCAATGCTCTCCCGAGGATGGGGCCGCCGTGATGAGGAGCGTAGCGTTCTCACCTGGCAGCGGGAGGCTGTCGAGTCGCGTCGATTAGGCCTAAGAGGGCGGGAGAGACAGGGGAGACTGGTATCGGCGGAGGCAGTGCAGGAGACAGGGGAGCGGGGAAGCCGAAGGATAAAAAAGCAACGAACTAGAAGGGAAGAGTGGTAGTATAAACGTTTGTTGAACCCACACGGAAGAAAGGGAAAGGAAAAAGATGGGAGCAAAAAGGAGGCCCGGGAGGATTCTATTACGCGGAGGTGGCGGCATCCACTCCTGCGATGTGCACGTTCATTGGCTGCGTTTACGTGCGTGCGTGAGCGCACACTGTTGGTAGCGGACAAGGCGCGCTTAGCGTTCCCTGTTTGGCGCTCTTTTCGTCTACTTGCGTTCACCCTTTCTTTCCCCTACGGCCGACATGAGCGCCCACTGCTCGCACGGAATGCTGGAGCAGCTAGGATTCCATCAGGGCGCCTTCGGCGCCCTCGAAGCGAACGGGGTAAGAACGCCGGCTCGGACGGCATTGCACCGAGCTGATGGCGCGGCTCGGAAGCGCACTTGACCGGGATAAGTAGGAAGTTCTCTGGCGGCTGGTTGAGCTGGCGCGGCGGCGATTCCTCGTGCGAAAAAGAAAAGGTAAAGAACATGTTAAAAACCAGGCTTAGTAGCGCGCTGTGGCCGCTGCGCGGGGCTATAGAACTATAAATAGGAAAGCCGATAGCCTTTTCTGCTGCAACAGAGCTACAGCCGTCATCTTTTTATTGTTTAAGCCATGAGGGGTCGAGACCTCCCTTTGCTGAAGAACGGCTGGCGAGCGGGTTGAAGTTCTGTAAATAGATGTCTTCTCTCTTCCCCATATATCTACCTTCTCCTCCTCTCGCTGCCTGTCGCTCCGCTTCTTCGTCTCATTTCCGGAAATGTG
The DNA here is from genome assembly GCA_013339765.2 of Haemaphysalis longicornis. Lineage (NCBI taxonomy): Eukaryota > Metazoa > Arthropoda > Arachnida > Ixodida > Ixodidae > Haemaphysalis > Haemaphysalis longicornis. Next base: position 75,791,483 of record CM023457.1, on the reverse strand, counting down.
TAGATAACGGAGGCGTTTTTTTGGCGCTGCCGGCCAAGCCGTGAGAGCGACTGATAAGCATGTACTCGACAAGCACTTGTGTTTTATCGCCACCCTTCAGAGGTGGAGACCCTCTGTCCTTCCTGCGGCGTTATTTCCTTCCGCACCACTGCTATTTACACAGCGTTGTTGGGAGGTCGTAGTGTAGCTCCGGCAGTCGGCACACCAGTGTAACCGTGGTCATATAACTTATTTGCACAGACGGTCTTCGCGTGCATCCCAGTGCCTAATTTTAAGAAAACCGTAAAGCTCAATTTTGGACGTCCTGGTAAAAAAAAAACTGGTTGATTCTTTTGTCACAGGAATCGGTAAAACACGAAAGGGAAATGAGCAGCGAAATCTGCAGCTGAGCATGATTTGCGGGTCAACGACTGTCTTGTGGGTGTGCAGGGTGAGCGACGTCCTGCTGGCGGGTCGCTTCTGCAAAGCTGTACTGGCGTCATTTCCGTGACGGATATGACGTCAGTGAAATCTTGGTGTATCCCGGCATAAAACACTTTCTTCTTAAAATATAAAACCCGACAACGAACAACCAGAAGTGTAACGTACTCTTTAGTGCTAAAGGTTGCTTCCCCGCAAGAAGACCCTGTGTGCAGGAGTGCACCCTTTACAGGCCGCTTGCTTCGTTGTACTGGAGTCACTTCCGTGACAGATATGACGTAAGTGAAATCTTCGTGAATCCCGGAATAAAACGCTTTCGTGTTAAAAAATGGAGGAATGCTCACATTAACGCGTAAGACGTGAAAATAGCGAAGCTGCACACAGCTTTACGACAATCACGAATTCTATGATTGCAGACGATGTGCTTCTTCGCTGCCGCAACGGCCTTTACTCCATAATTTTTGCTGTAAGTGTGAGCTTCTTTCATTTTTTTGGTAGTGTTAATCGTTCGACATAACCCTGAAGGGGCGTACACTATGACGTGTTTTTCTCGTTCCGAGCAAGTGTTGCCTTGATTACGGCGAACGCTGGATATTTCTTGACCAGTCTTTGCCAATCTCTCTAAGTGGGTAGGCTTGGTTTGACTAACGTGCGCAGGGGACGCTGGGCCGGTCGTCGCGAGGCCCGCGCTCACGTATTTGTATTTTGGTATTTGTAAATGCGGACTCGAGAAATTGCGATTTGCTAAACAGGTTCGCTGTTAAAAAAACGCGCGCTGCTGTTGGGATACTACGAAGCTCGCAAAGCAGTGTCGAAATCGAGCCCGGTTAGAAATAATTCTTAATTAATCCTTCGCGGAGAAAAATTGATCAACTGCAAAGTTGTTACCGGGCTAGGAGAGGAGGTCGTTGTTGTATTGTGAAAGCACTAGCTTATACACTATTCCGGGCGAAATGATCTGCCTACATAAAAGAAAGGTTACTTTTGCCTTTTAAAGGGTGCTTCACAGTGAACACAGCTAGTCTGCGGTGAAGGTCAAAGGTAACAAATCGGAGTTGCTGGCGAAATGTTAGCCGGTCCCCGAGCGAAACATTGATGAAGTTGAGTTGAGTTGAGAATCGAAGGACAATAAAGTAAAGCAAAAATTATGAGTCATTCCACTCGGTGAGGGTGGAATACCAGATGAACTTGAGCCCGGACTATACCAAAAAACTGGACACGGAAGCGCTTTTAACGCCGTCAATGAGAGGGCGGTGATAACGTAGACGCAACAGCAAACGTTTGAGAAATTGTTATCTACCTGAGAGCCCAGTAATCTCTAAAACGACGCCTATTGAAAAATAATCGATTCAAAATGCATGCCCACTCAATCAGATGTATAAAATTGAAGTTCAAATTATGTTTTGATCTTGAAAAGGGTGTCAATTGATAACGAACCAACTCAAAATGCCTATCTAATAGATGGTAAGTAAGTTTTGAACAGCGTGCGACTTTGAGGGTGACGGCGTGCTATTAGCACGCACACCGGTACGCTCCTTTTCCAACTTGTCCTGCTATAGAATGCGTCGTGCTTTAAAGTACGTGACTTTTTGTTCGCCGACATGAAAAACACATGAAATCTTGCCCTATAATATTTCCCAGAAAATTGAGGGGGGGGGGGGGGGAGTTAGTAAGTGCTGATGCATTACTGCCGTGTGTACGCTATTGATCGCGCTCACATTATTTTGTGGCGTGGTAAAGCGAGCTCCCATCTCTTTATTTTCTATTTTTTCGCTGAAAACTCGCTCATTATCGCAAATTCAAGTCGTTTTCTGACGCCTCAGATGATTTGCATGACCTTCCCGGTAGAAAAACAAAAGCAACGCGAATGAAAAAATTCCGGGGTGCTAAAGAAGTTGGTAGAAAATAAAAATACCAGGGTGTCGCTGCACGCGTCAGAGTAGATTGTAATTAATTTCCCAGTGCGGACACCGAGTTCCGCACAGTCGATCAGCATTTCTCCTTTATCGAACAAAGCGCGCTCGATAGAACAGCAACGAAACATAAACTTCACTTTGATCGATAAGGTCTCTTTTTCATAATTAATTAAGGGTTCACTCTTGTCATTAATAGCGAGACAAAACTCAGAAGTATGAAGGAATGGAAAAACTGGGTGCCTAATATATCATTTCTATGGTAGCTACCCTTTAAGCGTCGACATGAAATGACGTTCATAGTAATTAGTATATTTAAAGAGATTCATTGCAGAATAATTAATTATCGTTTATTTTGGGGACGGCACGAATAGAGGCAACATTGTCTTCGCTACGAGAAGACAAAAAATGTACATAGCCAAGAAAAAAATTTAGATATTCTACGCGCCGATACACCATTGGGGCCTCGAGGTGCGCTGTAGTAGAGGCACTTTGGAGGATTTTAGACTACCTAGGATTTCGACGTGCGCCGAATATAGACACATGGCCGTTTCTGTTTCTCGCCTTCTTCACAGCGAAGAAATGAAATAGCTCAATTCAAGGCCCAAAATGAAGTCGCTGTTAGCAAGGTACTCAACCTACAAAATGGCTGTAAGATGTTTATTTATTCCATCGTGCCGCGTGAGCCTTGCAGGTACGTTGCGTTATTTTACACGTCATGAATGCAAGTTTTCGATTATAAACGCTTATTGTTAGCAGGTCACCTTAACCGACGAACAGAGGACAATATGGATAAATTATTATAAATCAAGGCACAGATTTCGTCGTTAGCAGGTCACCCGTGCCACCGACAAAGTTTTTAAACAGTCACTTCAAAAAAAAAAAAAAAGAAGAATCGTCCTAGTGTCGCGTAAAACAATTTGCCCTCTTGCCGTGCAAATTTTCCGCGCCGTCTGGGGCTTCGGCACGACATGCCATTGCATTTATTTTCCAAAAACTCTTAAAAAATCTAAGCTGAAACTTATGCACGACTTATGAGTTCGTGGATTCGGCAGTTTATTTATTTATTTATTTATTTTTTATTTATTTATTTATTTTTATTTATTTATTTATTTATTTATTTATTTATTTATTTATTTCGTCCTGTGTACACTGTGATCTCACGACCTGTCATAAATCATGAAAGGGAGAGCATTTTGGGCCCTGTTCGCGTCTGTTATTTCTTTTGTCCTCTGTTTTAACTACTTCGTAATCGTTCCCGGTTGTACACCGTACTCCTTCACGCTTTCTAAATGCAGACTCTGCCGACCGTTTTCTAACGTCGAGACCTCTCACTTTCTTTAATTTCCTCACGATAAAACAAAATGAAGAAAAAGCTTGCCACAATCTGGGACGTTTTAAATACGATAGCGTGCATCATACGTCTCGGTTATCTCCTGGCGCCTGTGTTCTTACGTTATAAGCCCTGCCTACAGCGAAAATGCTACGGCCAGGAGGCGGCAGAGCAGTGGATGGAGGGACTTCATGTCGGATCTATATCAGAGCACCCACGGCTCCGCTTTCCAGCCCCCGCCGTGGCTCCTCCCTCCACTCGCCTTAACGTTCCCGCGCTTTCTGATCTGGCGCCAAATTTGTGTTTGTTCTGATCTGGCGCCACAGAGCAGCCTTTCATAGGCCGGGAAAGATTCGAACGGGCTTGAACATCTGCGGCAGTGAACCCTGACAGCGAATTCACCAAGCCGCTCACTCAGAGCTAACACGATCCTGATTATGGGGGGAGGATGTACGGTAGGGCGCGCTGAAGCTGCTGCATAAGTGAAGCTCTAAATTCAGTCAGAGGCCTACGCACGCCAAACAATGGCGTAAGAGAGTTATCGCGGCGGAGTGCAGGGGGTCATTGCACCGACAGCTGGGGTATTACAGGTAGAAAGTTGCGATTCTTGTTCTGTTCCTGCATCGTAAACCCAAACGCGTTTTAAGTGCAGAGCACTTTAGTGGCTCACCTTGTCGTCGTATCTCGCTCGCTGGATCCTAGTAGAGCCCCACGGCGTTCCGTCGTAGCGGCTGTCGTCGCGACCTAACCCAGAGGCTTCGAAAACAAAGCGGTGGCATATAGTCATAAGCGTTCGAAACTCGTGAACCGCTGGCGCTTGTCATACATCTCCCCGTTGTTTAGCGCAAAGAAAACTGCGGGTACATTTGAGGCAAAATATACCGACAGCGCCCGCGTTCATTTATTTAGAAACGCTTCGTTGGGTTGGTTTTTTACTATAGTAAGCGAGAAAAAGTGGACAGTGCAGCGCCTGCACGTGCGGGAGAGAAAGCAAGCACAAAAAGAACAGAACTCCCGCTGGTGCAGTTTCAGGCGGGGGGCGCGTGAGCACAGCGGAAGCGGAATATTTGAATAGCATTGGATAGTAGCAGGGAGCGGATAACGGCGCTACATTCCATTATGACGAATCATTGCTCTGCACTTCCGACAGCTTTCACATTGAGCGGAACGGCTTTCATTTTTTCGTCACCTGCGCCGCGCAACAATGTGGAGTTGTAACGAACGTTACTACAGTGATGTGCGAGGCAGCTTAACGTGATCTTGAGGTCCCTGAAACTAAACTGTGGTCGCATATTTTGCTCGCGTGTTTTGTTCGCCGCCGGCATCTCAGAAGCAGTCACCTACATCACAAATTCTACACATCCTCTCACCATGAAGTTCTGAATAAATGTAGCTCCATTTTGGCCACTTAAGATGCCTTCCTGAGAACATTTGTTGTCGGGCTGTCGCGGCAAATGTTTGGCACGTTCTGTGGAGCTGCCCGGCACGAAGACACGCTGGACATGACACGAAAGAGCGGGTGTTTCGAACGGGGGCCGGAAGAGGGTGGAACGCGTCCGGTCCGGGGCGTGACTCTCAGGAGAGTTGCTCAAGAGCGACGGGTGTATGGATTTCGTCCTCCGACTTCCGGCCGCGCTTCCGGTGGCGCGGGAAGCAAAAGGGCGGGACGGGATCGATCTCCGACTCTACTTCCTCATTTCCTCCATTCTGCCCTCCTCATTCCCCTCTTCTCACCCCATTTTCCTCCACGTTCACTCCTCCAACCCTTGTCTTTCCCGTTCGTCTACGCCTACCAGGAAAGAAAGCTTCAGTGCGATGTGAGACGCGTCGCATTCTAAATCTCGTTTCTTCGCGTCGACTAACATGAACGACAGAAGGGAATCGTAGGTAGGAGTCAGAGACAGATAAGTACGCGTAATTTGAATGAAGGAAGCAGGTTGATGTGGCCTTGTGTTCGAGGGGGTGTTTCTATCGCCACTCGTCGGGTTTCTTTGTTTCGTTCCTTTTTTTCCGTCATCCAGTCGTGTATTTGAATCGAAAACACCAGCTACAGCTCAACTACAAGTCGCGCCCGCTTGGTCAGCCCTAAAGCGACGCTCGCACGCGGACAATCACGCCCACACCTTATTTTTGTTCCTTTTCTGCTTCTTCAAACGCCGAGCTAGAATTGATCGATTAGGCTGCCGACCGAACACGCTTCTGCCAAATTTCGCTGTCACCGCAGCTGCCGCGTAATAATAATGCTAATACTCCAAACCCCGGACGCCGTTCTCTTCCTCCTCCTCCTTTACCGTTCTCGGGAATGCCGCATTCTACCCGAGCGCTCTCTTCCGCCATTCCGGTTCCTACTACTTCCCCACGCCTATGTCCTTTCCCGTCTTCGTTCTTGCACTTTGAGCCGGCCCGGACATTTCCGTTCCGCCACCCGACGAGGCGACGTTGAATTGTCGGCGTCTAATTGAGAGAAATGGCGTGTTCCGGCCGTTTACAGACTTATTTACTTCTTTGGGCTCGTTTATTTTTTTGTTGTTTTCTTCTCTTTGAGGACGAGTAAGACGAGCCCTGTTCTCCCTTGTCTAATTTCTCATCATTCGGCGGTGTCTTCCGAACCGGTAACGCGTTCTATTTCGTGCTGTTTATAGCTAACACCTTTTAGGGCTTTCCTCGGACGACGACGACGAACTATAAAACAATAGAGAGCGCGCTATAAAGGACATGTTCAAAACTTACGGCCCAAAATAAGTGGAAGAAGCTATCGAAACGAATAAAGGAAGAGGGGGTGAGGAGGGGGGGGGGGAATTCCGATTATATTAAATTGCTTCTTTAAATAGCGTCCAAAAGAAAGCGGGCTGCAGTGCCAGGCAGTTGGGGGATCTTGTTCCGCCTTTATGACATCCCTTAGAGCTCCCACGAGGCCGCCAAACTAGTTTAAAAAAGAGGGCGATGCTGCAACTAGTTTAAAAAAGAGGTGGCGTTAAGCTTTACGAGTTATATTGATCGTTATGCGATCACCGAGCAGTCACACGTTTATTTAAAATTTGCAGCTTTTCTCGTAGAAGATGGCAGCTATTGGATTGTTATCGGGAGTAAGACGTCTTTTTAATAAACACAACTTGCATTTTGTCTTCATGGCTCCTTTAAAAAAGAGGCGTTTAAGCTTTTTCGAGCTATATTGATCGTTATGGCGCTATTTGCGTTTTTTAAGACTCGGTAACGATGAAAATAATGCCTTTTAGCGCGTGAGCTTTGATTGGGAATGTCGGCGAAAATTTGCCGTTTAGCCGTGGACATAGTTAAAGGAGAACCGAGAATGACAGAGTGCGTGCGGGGAGCGGTGACGTCAAGCCGAGCCCCGAGCCGGTGGTGGGATTGGCTACGGCGGCACTGCGTTCGCTGCCGGGCGCATCCCGTTAGCGCGTGTACGCCGTGCAAAATGGAGTGTTCGACACTCCCATGGCGCACCGAGCAGTCCCCGTGTTATTGTATTCGCAGCTTCCTCGTAACAAAAATGGCAGCTTCTAGGGTGTTAGCGACATGATATACAGGGTGTATAAAGTTAAGTCGACAGGTTTTTTAAAAAAAAATAGGCAGTTATATTTACGAGAAGACGACCTCTACAGTGAGGTTATGCGCCCAGGGGGACAAATAAATATGAGGCAATTGTTGATTTCGGAGGCTTAATTAACTAAAATTGGTTAATTCACTTTTTAGTGGCTACAGTAACGTGGAAAGGGAACAATAAGGAAAAAAAGAAAATAAAAAAAACGAACGGGAAAGGTACCGACAGAGTGTTAAGTGGTGTGCCCGTCGGTAGGACACTCTAGACGAAAAAGTTCAGTGAGTTCGTAGAGGGCAGTCTTTTGGGCTACAGTCTTCTGTGCAAGTCCGTCGTTTTTATAAAACACAGGAGCACTTGTGTTGCCTTGTGCGTAGATGACGGAAAAGGCCAGTGGCCCAGGATTGTCTCCTCAGAGAACGGGCGCCGAGAGTCTAGCTTCCGCAGAGTCGAAGAAAGTTGGCTTCTTTCTGATAGAGAAACGTGGACACTCGCATAGGACATGTCGTATGGCCTCTGCTGTGTCACAGACTTCGCACGCCTCACTGGCTGCCATTTCAATCAAATAGGAGTAAGCATTTGTGAATGCGACTGAAAGCCAGAGACGACAAAGAACGGTCGCATCAGACCGTGGGAGGCCTATTGGAAGAGAATGCTGAAGATGCGGGTCCAGGGCAATAATACGAGCACGATCAAGCAAAGAAGTTGTGGCCTTCAAAGTGGATCACTAACGATTGACAATGAGTGAAAAGTAATAACGCAGTTTCTGGGACATTCAGTGATGTCTTTAAAAAGTTTGAACATCACCAGTATTTTAGATGCACTCAGCATGAAGGAGCTTTCTGAGATCGCCCCAATGGAGGGCCGGTGTTTCTTGCAGCTTCGCAGCTTCTCGCAGCTGAAATTTTCTCGCATTCTAAGCTCCCGAAGAGAAAACACGGAACCCATCGAAGCACACGAGGAGGAAAGGAAACAAAAGGAGACGATTAGGGACATTATTGGTTGTTCAGCGGAATAAAAAGAAACTCAAGGCAAGAGAAATAAAAGCGGGAGACAGAGTAGCGGTGGAGTCGCGGTCTTCCTGATTGCACGGGCAAGTGAACCAGCGCTAATCGGGTGTAAGGAGAAGAAAGTCGGCCGGTGTTCCGACCAGCGGTTGAGCGGGCCGCCGCCGCCGCCGAAAATTAGCCGGAGGAGGAAGACGGTAGGAGAACGGCAAACCACTACCCGTGGCGGGGACGACAAAATAGATTAGGACCAATGGCAAAACTACGAACAAAGCTTGAGGAACCGAACGGAACCCCTAGTACGGAGTCTTCTTTCTTCATCGGGAGCGTTTTCCTTTGTTCCCATGTTCGTGTGGTCGGTTTGCTTTCGGACGACACCTACAATGACTTCGCGTAAGGTGCAGTCGAGACCGGGGCGTGGTTTTTGCCTTCGCCGAAGGAGGGAGCAGTAGAGGTCGCAAACAGTCAAGACGGAAACAAGATCATCAAAGGTTGAAGGAAACGGCGCTTCGTTTTTTCTCTTGGTGTGGTTTTTCGGACATGCCTCCGCGGCAACTAAGCGGAACAAACACGGTTGGTTCCGCAGTGACGGAACCGAGGAATAGAGAGGTTGGAGAGTAGTCCGCGGTGCTGTCGAATAGAGGCTACGCTTGAGTGTTTTTGCGATGAGGCAGCCTCTGTATCAACGAGCGTTTAAGAGAACATGAATTGTCATTGAAAGGCCCTTTATCATCCCATCTTTCTTCGCATTGCGCTAAGTGCAGCCAATGCGAACCTAATTTTCCTGCCACTAACATTTTATTTCGGCACCGTAATCAAACAACCCGCGAAATCATGGAGGCATTCCAGATAGCTGAAGGAGGTGACAAGTGTGTAAGCCAAACAAGCATGTGTCTCCATCCTAAAGAGATTGCGTCTCTGCGTGTGCCTTGATTGTAACATGCGCACATCTACTTGTGGTATCAACGTGACCTTTGCAAACTTAATTGTTTGCCGATGCGCATTGTCTTTTTATTACTTTATTGTTTGTGCTCAGTATTTATATTCACCATTTCTGATATTAAAAATTCAGTTGTTAGACCAGCGGCTGTCCTTGCCGTTACTTCCTTCTGTGTTCGTCTGAATTCGCGCTGGTTTTTATCCAAGTTTGTCGATTGTAGCTGGTTGATCTTTCGAAATGAGAGCTAGAAGGCAGGCGGGTTGTACGAGGCCTCATACTCCCATTTAGCTTGTAGTGTTGTAGTGTTTGTAGCATTTACCGACATACAGTGCACACGGTTAGCGCTGTAACTTCTTTTTGCCCCTTTTTAAGATACTTTTGGTGGTGAGACGTCTCCATCGCTAATCCAGTCGATCCCGGATGTATCGAGATTAGTGCATATATCGAACAGTCTGAACATCCCCTTGGAAATCTACGCAAAATAAAAAAAATTTATACATCAAATTGTCGACATATAGAACAATTTTGCGATCCCCTTGGAGTTTGATATATCGGTGATCGACTGTATTTACTTGCGGGTTCAATGCCCGGCCGCGGTGACCGCTTTTCTGATGGAGGCGAGAAGCAAAAACGCCCGTGTGTACGAGATTTCGGCGCACGATAAAGATCCCCAGGTGGTCAAAATTAATCCGGAGCCCTCCACTACGGTGCGCTTCATCGCCTATGTTGCGTCGGCGCGTTTAACCCTACAATCAATCAAATCACTGTATTTACGTTTCTTGATATGGTAACGAGAGCCTGTTTGTGACCTCGGGCAGTTGATGGGTCATTTCTGTCTCTGGCGAAAGCTCCTAAAGTAAATCGATAGGAAGGTGCAACTGTAATTTGATTTACGCACCCTTAGGATGCAGTTACGACTGTACGGGCGAAGCGAGGCGGGCGTTGAAACTTAGAGTGATTAAATTTAAATTAATTTTAAATTAACGCTGTATATTTTTTTTTATTGGGGAGGACAATGTGGCTATCGCGGTAAGTTGTAGGAGCCACTCGCCTTTGTAACACAGCACCAATTGTTGTCAGATATGTCAAATTCAGCGATTTCATCCCTGATAAGAATGCCGTTGTACAGCCAGTATTTCAGTTGCCTAACGGACAACCGGGGCCACGCCCGATGCGTAGAAGATGCCCACTTTATAGAAGTAAAATTTTATTGTTGCTCCTCCCTCAGCCCCACTGGTCGGCTGTGTTAATGGGAACGGCGTATATGCCTCATGAGTAAAAAAATTCAGCGGTGCTGTTAACCCCAATCTCCCCTCCCCCCCCTTCACCACTGGACGCTACCTAAAAGCCTTGCGAAGCGCACTCCGTGAGATGAACACGTGACGCCACGCGACGAGAACAGGAATATTTCGCGCAGCCAAAATATTGAAACATTAGCCAGAGTAACTTACCACTGCTTACGTGTGGGAACTGGAAAGCCTAGCACCTGCGCCAATGCGCCGCCGCCGTCGTCCTCCGCAGCGCAGCCCCCGCCGTTTTGATCACGTGGCTTTTAAATACCATTCGCGTTGAAGCCGCCGGCGACGGCGCGGTCACTTTTCACGTTTGATGGGGAGGCATAAAAATTTAACATTCCTTCCTAAAGAAAGTTGACAGAAGCTCGAAAGCTTTCTCAGATCAAAACTGTGCCAAAAGTGCGCCAAAACCTTCGATACATGAGTGCATCCAATCGATTGTTATTCCTCCAAAGAACCAAATCGCGGACGAAAAACAAACCCAAGCGACGAGTTCTCGCGAACTAAGTAAACGCATCAATGAACAATCTAAATATATACCGATAAGTTGTTATGAGATGAAGGTATGCTATTGTACTCTTCCTTCATGATCGATGCGTGTGTATTGTCTTATGTAGACCCTGTTCCTTGTTCGCGATTCTCAATAACCGCTGAGAATGAAAACTAAAACACTTTTTCACGGAGTCGCCGCGTGTCCGGAAATGTTATGAGAGCTTTTCGGTCGACCAACCGGTCTACAGGGAAATGCAGTAGTTTTTTGACAGGGCGCCATTCGTCCCACTAAGAGAGCTTTCCATTTAACAATGCTTTGGCCTTAAAACGGTGTCTGTTTAATTAATGGACGTACACCCCTTATCCAGCCTCAGAGGCATTCAGTTACCGCCTTTCGTTTTGTTTTGTTTTGTTTTCATTTGAAGAGTTTACGCCGGACGCACTCATGAGAGGTGGGGGGGGGGGGGGAGGATTCTCGAAAGCATGCAGCGCAGGAAAGGATTACGTGCTTTAAGCACTTTTAACGAGTTTCGCGTTGGTAGAACAAAGCAACGGGGCGTTCCAGCCCACAAAGAGAGGGGAAGCCAGGTGAATGAGGATATTATTTTCCCCGCAGTGCGTTTCTCCAAAAGTAGGTCCGCTGGCGGCGTCCGAGGTAGTCGTGAAATTAGGTTTCTCGAATTCTCGCTTCAACTGCCCTAGGAGGATGTCAAACGCAGCCGCGGCACCGAAGCTAGGGTGCTAACGGGCTGAATTTAGTGCGTGCCGCTGTTTACGTGTTATTTCACGTACCGGTTTTTTTCCGCGCGTATGACGCAATGCCGTGATATTAAAATCATGATAGAAATGCGGGCCTTTTGGGCAATCCGCGAACTTCTTCTTCTAGTAAACTCCACCGCAGTGCATGCCATGCTGGGATTCCTGCGTCATCACAATGTTCATACACTATCTCTCCTTCTGCTTTTCAGCTTGAAAATGTTTTGTACGCGGGGCCGTGGATCTCGTCAAGCACGTTCATTGGCTTGCTTTTCATGGTCTCCAACACTGATCCTACTGAGATAAAAAACTGATTGATTGATTGATTGATTGATTGATTGATTGATTGATTGATTGATTGATTGATTGATTGATTGATTGATTGATTGATTGATTGATTGATTGATTGATTGATTGATTGAAGTGAATGTGCGACATTCGCAATTACAGATGCTTACATTATCTGTTGAATTCTCGGAGGAAGATGGGATTTAAATTCTTGGATGAAAAAAGAAAAAAATGAGACCTTTATGAGGAGTATAGACTGTACTGCACATTAGGAATTTACCTGCGAATTTGGTGCCGCTGCGACACTCATGCGGCAGAGCGATCAATTTTCTCAGCTTGCCAAATTGCCAAATGTTTGGGGCATCCAAACTTTTCCGACTGCCCAGCTAGGTGAGCGTTCCTTCAGGCTGAAGAACCTTTCCCGAAAAGAGGAGAGGGAGGAATAACATTTTTTTAGGGGGAAAATAAGGGGGAAAGGAGAGTGGGTGGTGGCCTCAGTCCAGGCCGCCTTCAGGCCCCCCAGCAGCCCTCGCCCGGGAGATCAGGTACTCCTGATCCTCGAGCTGGAAGCTGGTCAGCCTGTGCTCCCACTAATTTAATGTACGTGATGGAATTAGGTTGGGATGTTTGAAGCACTTCCATACGAGGTTATAAGTGGTGTTTGGTGTATTGCATGTTGTGCCGTTGTAGGGAAAAGCAGTTGGCGAAATATGATTAAAATTGCCATGTTGTAGTAAGTCTGTGTTTGGATTCGGCGCCAGATCCGTGAGTCTTGTGTATTGAGGGATAGGGGAGGAAGGGGTAAATGAGGTGTTCCCGGCGATAGTAGTACAAGATGTTCATGTATGTTTTTGGAGCTGAGTGGCTGGCCGAGGCGATTGGAGGTGTGTCGTCGGCCTCCGTTGGGAATGCCCGCTGTAAAATGTCGCAGGCAGCGGCGTGAGCCGCCTTATTCCCTGGGAGGGAGGCATTACGAGGCGTCCAAACAATGTGAATGGTCGGTAGAGTTTTGGCGTGTTGTAGAAGTGTGAGTGCATGCGGAGATATTCGCCGTGATAGAAATTTGTTTTTCCAGGATCGCAAAAATCTTCGCCCATGACAGATGTAACTAGGTTTGCAAACAACGAGTTCCTGAAAAGCGAACACCGCAACGTTCGCCGGACAGAATTGCGAATTTCGGGGAGAGGATTCTTTCTCCCCCGAATTTGCAAATAGAAAAGACACAATCTTCTCCGGGCTTAACGTTCGCGTACCTTTTTCTTGGCGCCTGCAGGCGGAGGACATCGTGGGCGCGAGGACTTCTCCATTAGGCGAAGTTCAGGAGTGCTGCCTACTTCTCGGCAGTATAATTAGTTGCGTCTCGGGAGGCTACTAATTGTCCTGCATCGAGCCTAGTACCTCACGGGAATCCGGTAGATTTGGATTTGATAGGGCCCTTTTTTATTTTCAGCAACGTCCTTTACGGTAGGCATTTAGACAGCGAACTTCAAGGGAAGCGAAAAAGAATATGACATGATAGGTTTGAACCGAAGAAAAAAAAAAGAGATAGAGGGAGCGAATATGAGTTTTCATTGGTCCTTCCAGGGGTATCTTCAAAGAAGAAACACAAGCAACAGTACAGCCGTCTTTCGCAGTAATGCGATGCGTATGCCTGCTTTCTAGAAGGTCCGTTCGACCGAAAATCGAATAAGCTCAAACGCTGAAAGCTTCTGGGAGGGGCAAGCCAAATGGGACGTGAACGTTTCTTGATAAAAAAGAAAGAAGAGCACGCGGGAAGAAAAAAAAAAAAACTAACAGCCGCTACTTAACTACGGCCCGCGTGGCTTCGTCCTCCTTCAAGACTTGTCCCTTTTTTCTGCGTCACGACCTTTCGAAGCTCGTCTCATTCTTCGCCACTCCGCAATAGCTCCGTTCCCTCGTCTTTGTCATTCGCTTGCTAATTTCATCCGGGCCTTGTGGTAGTTGCTTCATTCTTTTCTTTTACCTTGAGTACGAGATAAGTTGATTTGCGCAGCCTCTTTGAGCCTCGCGTTGTCTTCGTCTGGCTCGTTGTCGTCCTCAGATGAAAAGCGATGAACTACGAGAATAAAGAAAGGCAGAAAGAAATAGAGGGAGAGGTGGAGAGAGCTGGAGGGAAGGAATCATTTTGCTTCCGCGTCGCTACCTCGGCAATGAAAGCAAAAGTTACCTTTCGCGAGATAAAGCAGGTCGTGCGAACTTCCGGAGGACAGTGCCGCCTTCCTGAGCCTACACAAACAAGTACAAGCCAAGCGCAAGCCAAAAGCCAAGCCCCTTCCACCCCGGAGGTGGCAGAAAGCGGAGACGTAAAAAATCGCCCCGGTAAATAACGGGGCGACAGAGTAACAACGCGGAAGGGGTTTCCGCGGCAACGTCCTTACGTGTGGGGCTTCGGCGACACCGCGTTGATTAAGATGCTTCGAGAATTTCCACTTGGCCGCCTTCTCTTTCAAGAAGAAGCGTCGTTGGCTGTTTGGCGGGGCTTTAATTTGCGGCGACACTTTAAGCCAGCTTGTTTGAAGGGTGCTTCATCGTCGCTTCCTTCATCCTGACAGAACGTAGGCATTTTTGCCACCCGACTGCACCGACACCTCCATTCGCGACGAAAATAGCCACCTTTTCGAAGCGCGTTTCGCTGCGTTGGCCACCCAGCCAAAGCCCCCTTCGCGCCATCAGAGTGGCTAGTGAAATTTCATTGAACGGTCCATAATTCCTCCTTCCGGAACCCGGACTTCTTGATGCGCTTTACGTTTGAGCTAGGAAGAAAAAGTAGCCCAATTTACCTCGCCGCTCCGTCCGTCTCCGGCTTTGAGGCGGACGGAGCAAAGGAGCAGTTCGTATTCAAAAGCTGAAAAAGGGAACTTAACCTGGTCACCTTGCTGCCGTTTTTCACTCGCCCTTATTGCATAGAAACGGCTCAGCCTTATGGGTGCTGGCCAAGTTGAGTGCAAACGTGAATCGAATTGATCTGTGCCGGGTGGGGGGTTCTTAAATCAATGCAAGCACGTGGGTTATTTCTGCTGTTCATTTTTCCCAGCACATCATCATTGTTGCTGTTGTTAAATTATACGTGCATGCTGGTTTCTTCGTTACTGTACATACAATAAACTCAATTCAAACGCGTCCATCAGGCTTAATACCGCTATAAGGAATGCAGCAAGCTTTGTAATTGCTTATAAATCACACAGGTTCACGTTAGATACCTACCGACCCATTTTTCTGGTGGCTGCCGCGTCCAAGCTCTGCGAATCCATTCTGAGGAATCTGAGATCTAAGATTTCAGGGCCAAAAGGCCCGGACAGCAGAGTATGTTGTTGGGTTTTTGTATCCTTCTGCCACTTACCTTGCTACTTTTATGTGGCGGGTGTCCGTACCTGTCCGCACTCATTTCAGCTTGAAATTGGCGTATGCTTCGACCTGACCAATACTTTTGATGTTTTGCGCCACCCCGCTCCCCCATTACGGAGAAACTGTTCTTTACCAGCACAGGAAGTTTTATTATTTACATTTAAAATCAGCGCTCGCGTGTTCGGTCCTGTTACATTCCTGGAACTGGGCAGGAGGAGTCCCTTTATTATAAGGCATAACGAAGGAGGGTCACGAGGTTATTTTTAAGCCTTTAAGCTACCTTTTTTATGCGAAATGTCTTTATTGACGTTTCATGTGTTAGTGGGTCGCACGTCTTTCCAGAGAGATGTCGATGAACTTAGTGACTTATGCAAGGACAAAAGCGATTATTATAAGCACGGCCAAACCGTAGAATGTTACATAAGTGAGGCTACCACGTGCTTGTTTTCCCAAAGTTTTCCCAAGGACGCCTTTCTTTCCAAAGTTTCGGAACTACTCTTCCTGGTGTGCTTTTGATTAAAAAAAAAAAAACGTCCTAGGACACATAAGCACTTTTCAAGGGTCTTAATGGGAGAGCATTAATGTACGAATGAACGGCTCAGACAATTTACTTCCGCCACGACTTCTCGAAGGCCTTTCAGTCCTCTCGCCGCTTGACGCGATTTGCTCTCGCGGTCCGCTTCCAGATCACGCCTTCCATTGGCTTCGATCTGCCTCTTACGCGTTGTGCTGCTGCTCGTTCCTGCTTCCATGCATTTGGAGAGTTGAAGATAGGATGAAGTGGACTCCGCTGCCTGTCTGTTCGCAGGCTTGGCTACTCTCTTCCTCTACCTTACGTCATTTGCGGTGGACTAGCGTCGACGGCCACATTTCGCTACCTATGAGTTGATACGCGTGCTATGGAATACCTCGCGCTATGGAAAGCTCCAAAGGCACGTCGTTCAGGGGCTATTTTGCTGTCAAGTACGCCGACGCCGGACGTTGGCTTTTTCGCTTAAGGGACCATTCATCAATTTATCGATAAACGGGTGGTTATACAGCTGGTGTCGGGGTCCTGCGAGACCGTCAGCTTGCCGGCACTTGGTCATCGTTTGCTGGGCCTTTCCTGAAGCTATTCTTGATCTTCTACAACCCAGTTGTGGAGTAGGCCGCTGTTGTTTGGACTACCACCAAGAATGTCGACAGTGGAGTCATCAACTGGCTTAGAAGAACTCTTACCGATGCTTCGACATACGATTCTTTTCAGATTCTGACGCTGCTCACTCAGGAGCCCCGATCTCGGGAATGCTGCCTTACCTAAACGTGATACGCGAGAAAGGACACTTCACTTTTTTGCCGTCATGCTTAGCGGCGGGGAAATTAGCTGCACGCATCATATTCTTTTATTAAAGTAGGAGTCCCCCTTATAGTCAAGCAAGAAAAAACAAACAAGCCAGCAAACAAAACTGGCGCCATAATCACCACACCTGATTTAAACAAGAGCTTGATTAAACGGTTAAATTTAAACAGGAGCTTGATATTCGGATGGCAATTCCTCTTGGGATATCTTTTGGGCAATCAATTACGTCATTGGCGTTTATAATTTGAATTGTTCAGGAATTTTTCACCGCGGCAATTTTGATTCGCACACAACGGCCGTACTCGATTCTGGGCCCGCTTCCTTTATTTCAACAACTGCTCTTCGGGCTTCATGCGAACAGCCCGGAGTAACCCATTCAGGGTAGCCAGAGTCGGTGTGCCAATCTGCGGCGCAAAGCGAGCCCATTAATACCAGCTGCTCCGTTCTGATTGGGCAATCCGTAATAACCACGTGACCCAGAGTATCTGGTGTTTGCTTCATCACCCTGCGACGGACGTCGTTCAGACCGGCTACGAGGCAGGCAGGCCACGTGATGAGCGATCTCGCCCACAGATCTTCCCGGATACTCCACTGAGGTCGTCTCAAATGGTGGCGATGAAGTCGGGTGGTCACGTGCTTAAGTGACGTCGAGGCGCTGTCGGAACGCGTGGTGATAACGGCCGTAAAACCCCTGTATGTCTTGAAGTCCCAACGAGGCGGAAGATCGATCGATTCGTATTCAAAGCGCGAAGAAAACACAAAACACATGAAGTAGACAACACAGACGCTTAGTGTTGTCTGCTTCTTGTGTTTTGTCTCTTTGCGCTTTGAATATGAATCCACTCCAACTAGCTCAGCTTTCAGTTCTACTGAAGATCCGCCGAGACGCAGGATTCAATCAGTCACGTGATTAGCGAAACGAAGTGTCCCACTAGACAAAAGATAAAAAGTTCCCTACTGTATTTTTCGTCTCGTTCGGCCTTCATTTCAAGGCCGTAATTCGGAAAAATTCCAGGGTTGACACCTTGACTAGCTCCTGACTATACAGTAACTGTTATGTTGCGCCATTGTCGCCTTTTTAAGCAGCTCCTGAAGTTCACTTCACACATTCGTAAGAGAACTTTTCATGGTTTGTTTTAAGTACAAAATGATATATTGCATTCAAGGTGGCTTTCAGACAGCGATGTCACTTCTTTTCTGTTTTTTTTTGTCGACGTGGTTATTTCTTTCTGGTGCACAATTCGTGAGCTGCTTACTTGTTTCTACTACATGCTGTGTATTCTCAGAAAATGCCGCTAGTGTGCTATCCCAGGGCAACTGTACCCTCGATATACGCGTTAAGAAATCATTCTTGCGTGCTTTTGCTGCAAATTGTTATTTCATTCATCTTAAGTGAAGTAAGATAAATTTTTTGAAACCTCTGGAACGATGATGATTGCTCCAAGTTCTGAGCGCACGGTGACGATGCAGTTGGTGGAAATATCGAGGATTACTTCACCACCTCTGTAAAAGACCATGCACGACTCCCTTTGGGGCACTGTACGAAAAGGAAACAGGCTTAGGAGTAACAAGTGGTCTGTTTGCCTTTTCAACTATCGTCCTGAGAGCAGCCTTTTATGCCGGACTTGTAACGACTTTAATGGGCCTCGACGGACGATCACGCGCATGCGCACAGTCAAACATGCCCTGTTGTCAATGTTTAAGAAGTAGGCCTTTTTTCAACTTATTCGTCCTCGCCGTAGCCGTTTCATTATGGCTGTGCCAGCGCAGATTTAATTGGCGCAGTCGACAGAACGATCCAACTGCGCATGCGCAGCCCAGTCCAGAACATGCCGCGGTATTATCAATGTTTAAAGAAGGTAGCGGCCTTTTCAACTTCTTCGTCCTCGCCGTAGCCGTTTCATCATAGGGCTGTGCCAGCGCAGATAATTGGCGCAGTCGACAGGACGACACAACTGCGCATGCGCAGTCCAGAAATGGTCTATACAGAATGAAAGAGGTCTACTAACTACTATGCGGGTGATAGTGCAGTATGCTGAATACGCGTTGTGTCTCTCTCTCTCTCGTACGACAGGCGGTCCCGAGGAGGAGGCCGCGGCGGGGGCGCCGCCCCAGCGGGTGCCTGCCGAGGGTCGCCATGAGTCGTGGTCGTCTCGCCGGTGGCCGTCGCTGCCCAACCTCGCGGCCGGGAGCCGTCCGCGGCGCAGCTCTCCCGCCTGCTGCTGGGACTCGCCGGCGTCGCTCGCCCAGCCGTCCACCAGGACTACCGCCACTGCCGGTGAGAGCTGGGTTACCATGACTCCTATGGAATATACTGTCCGCCATGTTGCTCTTCCTCCCTCCCGCCATTCAGTGCGGGACGTCACAGTGACGTGGCGCTGGCATCGCAGGCAACCGCACATAAAACAAGAAAAGTCCGCAAAAGAACGCGCAAAACACAACTACGACAGCCAAACTACCGTCAATTGAGGACATAAATCACGCTGAGTCATGCGATGGCACCTTCTACCACCTATAGGTTGTAGTCGCTGGCGTGAGACGCACGTGGGCAATCATGTGCGTATGTCGCCAAGCGTCCGTATTGCTAGGCGATGCCGCCAAGTTACGTGTAACTGGATTACGTCGGGCTCCACGAGATGGCGGTACTTGTCCGTGCTGGCGCCCGCCAAAGCGCAGCACGTGACAACCTCTGTTTCATGTTCCAAACTGTTGCCCACCGAACGCGAAGTTATGCCTCGACGCCAAATACTATTCCGTGCAGCACTACGATCTACCCATCGCCAGAAACGGTTGAAATTTTCGCATGGATAGGTAGACCGGTAAAAGTTTTGAAGCCTACGTATACGCGTGGAAACTGCGTCGTGATGGACTAAGTCGAGTGCGTATGCTAGTGGAAGCTGTCTCCTGTCCAAGGACAACATAAATATTGTTGCCTTAAATTTTGCCGTGTGGAAGTCAAACTCAAGTGTTGTTCAAAGGG
Source organism: Haemaphysalis longicornis (assembly GCA_013339765.2). NCBI lineage: Eukaryota > Metazoa > Arthropoda > Arachnida > Ixodida > Ixodidae > Haemaphysalis > Haemaphysalis longicornis. The sequence goes on along the minus strand of CM023457.1, from coordinate 75,771,798 downwards.
CACGTGCGATTCGCCAGCGCTTGTGCCGACTTCTTAGTGCAAGCACAGCACGGCTCGGGAGACGGCCTCGTATGCAGTAGCTGCTACGCTAGCCATCGCAATTAAATAGGCGTACGCGTGAAACATTTCTTCAAAACCATTATTTGGTTTTTGCACTCAACCACGCATTAGAGGGCGCTTATGTCGACATCCGTGGTCGCAGGCGACTCCTGCGTCGGCATCTTTCGCGTCGTGTTGCTTTAGTTCTCAGTCGGGGTTTGATTCTCCGTTGATGCGAAGTTCTCGATGACAAGGAGAGCGCGGCGACGTAATGTGAGTGCGATTAATAATATACCTGCTCACACCACCGCAGGGAATCGGGCGTAAACGGGGCAGTCGGCGCTCGCCAGTGCTTTTTTTTTTCTGCGAGGTACGTGCGCAGTGGCACAAGCCGCGCCATGTCTGAAATAGCGGTTTCCAGTGTCGCCAAGCGAAGAAATCGCCCGCTAAGCTTTTCAGTGAATACCATCTATACGTAACGTCCATATGCAAACAACAGCGTTATGGAACTACGTGCGTATACAGCTTCAAGAGTTCTGTAATGTGTCCCAACCGTAACCGTTATATGTAACGTCCATATTTAAACGCAACAGCTATATGGAACTACGTGCGTATACAGCTTCAAGAACTCCGTAATGTGTCCTAACCGTAACCGTTATATGTAACCGTAACATACAACATCAACATTGAAAGACAGGAACTGGGTGTGAGAGCGTGCTGTAGGTTAAAAGGCAGCCCGATCCTTGCAAGCCGTGCCGGCAATTTTTCCGTCCGAGGAGAATCCTTACGAAAACTAGTCGCCTCACATCCCCAAGCGTTGCCGAGACTTCCACTCTTCAGAAACCGTAGAATGGGCGCGAGATATCCAGCTCCGGAATCTGTCGTCGGTTCAGATGTAGTCTACCCTCTAAAAGTGCTCGCGGGGCTGCGACTTTTCTTAAAGTTCTTCGAATAGGATTTAGTCCTTTTAACCCGCACTGGTGCCCAAACCCGAACGTGCGGAGACTGCTCTGTGCTGACAAAACATCACAAACATTTGAACGCGTTCCGTATAAGCGGATTACAGATTAAGGTCTAATCCAATCATCGTTTATTGCGACTCATACGAATGCAAACGTGGTGCATTTATCGTCTGGGTGTCTTCGAGCTTCAAGTTCAAAATAGGGTGGGAGGATTCACCACTATGCCCCACGTGCGCTGTGCGCGAGACTACCGAGCGCCTGTTGTGTATATGCCCGCAATTTTCCGCTGCGCGAGTTACAGCGGCGAGCTGCCTGTATCGTGTTCGACGCGGAGCAAGCCTTCAGTTGTGTCACTTTCTTGGAGCCTGGGACAACCACAATGACTCATATTTAGGGACAAAATTCTTCTGCGTTTTTTGCGAGATTCAGGACTAGAACAAACTTTGTAATTCTTCCATTGTGCGCATGGCTACGTCTGTACGCGTTTGCGTCGTTGTGTACGCTTTGACTCCTTTTTCTTGTTAGGCGCTCTGCGATTCCTGGGGTCCATTCGCTCATTTTTCTTTTCTTTTCCTTAACTTTATTTCGCGTTTTTTTTCCTTGTACTACATTGCGTGCCATTTTTATTTGACTTCTTTTTTCTCTCTATTGCTGCTTTCCTGATCTCTCGCATTCACTTCACTGCATTGTAATCATCCCCATCTGGCGTAGCAAGCACTGCCGCTAGCAGAGCTGACCTCTCCAGCCCACATTAAAGAGTTCTCTCTCTCTCTCTTTCGAGTGTTGCATCGGTAAGACCTGGAGTTGAGCCGGAAAGGTCGTTCACGGCGCCGTCGACGCGAAGAGTCGGCGCAACGTGGTTAGAACGCGCAGATAGCAAAGCAACTCCAGCCAACGGCGGGTGCGATATGGGCCTTCGTCTCATCCATAACGGTAGATCCCGACCTCGTTAAGCGCTTTAGCGCTAATACCTTTTCTTCGCCGTAATGCACGGTTTCTTACGAGCACGGCGATTATCGCGGGGAGCTCTAGAAAATCCGCCCTGCATCTTTAAAGCTCGCAATTGCCACCGCGCATACGTAAGGTGCCGTCGCCGCACTTGTTTCATTCCTTTGTCCTTCTAATCGTCTTTCGCTGTAAAAAGCTTCCTCTTCTTAATGGCTTACAGAGTACAAGTGCGGTTAGGGGGGGGGGGGGGGGGCGAGGCAGAGAACAATTCGTTACGTTTAAGTGTTCTCGGTGGAGCCTGTGCACATGTTAAACTTCTTAAGGAGCTCCGCTGTGAATCGAAGTTTAAAGAAAATGATGAAGAAGCTGTCGTGTGTACAGGGGCTTCGAGGTTCAAAGAAAGATAGCTTTGCTGTTTTCCAGGGATTCTTGTCTCGACTCTCAGACTAGGCTGGTGGAAAGGGCCGTGGCAGCAGGAGGCTCCAATGAAAGGAAATGCACTAAAGTGGTTATTTAGGCTTGTTGGTTGAACATAATTAGGGTGCGACAGTGCAGATGGAACATAGACAGAAAGGGAGAGATATAGACGCACACGAGCGCTAGGACCAACAGTTTATTGAAAGAGATACACACGCATATACAGGGTGATATAGGTTAAGTCGGCAGGTTTTTTTCTTTTTATTAGGCGTTTAATTCTACGTGCAGACCATCTATACAGTGGGGTTGTGCGCCCAGGGTGAAACAGAAGGAGGTGATAATTGTTGATGTCGGAGGCTTAATTAACTAAAATTGAATAATTAACTTTTTAGTGGCTGCAGTAAGCCCGCATGTTTGTATTGAGAAGTCAGAGGCAATCGTGTTTCCATGCAGTTCCCTTTGGCAGAATTCTTCTAGCGCATCCGTACTCCGAGATATCGAACTGCGAAGTTTAATTGCCGTTCGCATGATTACTAATGCTAGACAGTAACGAACGGCGCAATTCCGTAATTTCGTAAGTTCGTAATTCCTTTACTTTCACTAGCATTTTCACTAGGAACGAGTCCCAGCAATTTATGCCTACTGTAGCCTACGTCTAATCAATGCGTCATAAGTTGAAAGTTTAACTTGCGGGGACGAGGTTTCGAGCCTGTGTCGCATCAAATCAAGTTTGCAGTAAGCAGATGAGTATAAAAAATAAGTGTGTTTGTACAATGTTAAGGATTAGGGAGCGTAACGTCAACATACGTAAAGCTATAGTAAGCCGTTAACGAACTAGCTGGTGATCAAACGGGCATTTCTTGATGGCACCATCGGATGAACACTTTTTAGTAGACTTTAAGTCGCGTGTGCCATTTTTCAAACCAGTTAAAAGTAGCGTTAACACTCTTACACCAAATAAACTGGCCTTTACGATTTTTTTTTTAGAACTGAGCAGTGCTATCATATGTAAAGCTCTTATTAATACAGGTCGTTATCTTATTTTTGTGAGTTGATAAAAGCAGTGGGCCAAAGGAACCTTTTTTCAGCACGACGGGGAGGCAGTCACACTAGCGGCCATCTACACTGTCGAATTCATGGCGCAGTTTCAAGTAGGACGACATATATTTATTAGGTTGGGATATGAAACGTAGTAGCGTAGGTTTTGGCATCAGACTACTTCGGTTAGTACGGATATCAGTTAGCGGCTGCAATACCGACACAAACACGTTTCAGCAAAAAATTGAACATGAGAAAATTTATTTTTTTCTCCGGTAGTTATATTGCAGTTAATTTGTAAAAAAAAAAGGGGGTTGGAGACCAAGTCGTATTGATGTTTCTTATCACATTTTGAGGTCCTTTTACTTCAGTCAGCATTAAGCATATGAAACGTTGAACACTTTGCAGAGTTGTTCTTTTTCTTTTTCATTGGCCTTTGAAGCCAATTGGCACGTATCCGTCTATCTATTTATACACTGCGAGAAGAATTGGTCATAGAGCGCATTGGGAAGATGGGAAGTCAGATAGACGAGCGTTTTTTTCATGATTTCCGTTCAGTGCGACTCCACGTGTTCAATGTGATTGTTGGTTGAAAGCAAGCTCACAAACTTCCTCGTGCAAATTGAGAAAAACTGGAAGAAAAAGAAATACATGCTTTTATTAGAGCACGGACCTCTTGGTGCTGCTTTGGGCTCGCAGCTTCCGCTTTCAAGCTTAGTTCCAAAAAAAAAAAGAAACGAATAAAAGAACGCGAGGTTCAGCGGAAAGCCGAAGAATATCGATTGTTTATTTTCAGTCAATCAGTAATCATAGCTTCTAAATTAAAACTCAGTACCGATGCAACCTCATTCATTCATTCATTCATTCATTCATTCATTCATTCATTCATTCATTCATTCATTCATTTCATTCATTTCATTTATTTTACTCTCAGGGCCGTTCAGGCGGTACAGAGAGGAGTGGGGTAAAAAAAAAGGCAAAGTACATAACAAACAATGGGTGGGTCAATAAAAATGATCGGCAAGTGCAGACTTCAATCTTTCCAGTTCTTTCGTAGATACGATGCCGGCTGTAAGGCTGTTCCAGTCCACACTTTCATTCATTCATTCATTCATTCATTCATTCATTCATTCATTCATTAATTCATTCATTCCTCCCTTGCTTCATCCATTCATTACAACAGTTTTTAAGCCGTTGACGCCTTCGAACGAAGCAAGTGGCAGTACCATGCATGCGATTCTCCCAGTGTGTCGCACGGCAAGGGACAGTTGGTAGGCATTCGTGACACGCGATCCCTACCCGGCACGCGTGTTTGTCAAAGAACGCAGGCTGGCGGCAGGAAAGCGCACTACTCTTTTTCTCCCCATCTCTCCCTGCTGTCGTCAACAGCTTTTGGCCGCGGTAGTCAGTAAACTGGCGAGTGTTTAGCGAGTGCAAACAGTTCCCTCCCAAGGTATGCGAGGACGAAGACAAACACCACGCTCTGGTTGCCGCCGGCTATTCTCGCACGACGGACGGGCCCGCCGATGTCTCTTTCCGCTTAATTTGTTGCAGCCATTTTCATTACGTTCCCCGTCCCGTCGCGCGCATCCAATTTTCTCGCTACGATGGCGGCTGACGTTGTGCTTAGGTGCTGGGCTACTGAGTACACAGGAGCCTGGCAACGTAGTTGAAAAAAATCGTTTTGCGCCGGTCGCTTGGGAGTTTTTTGGTGGCGCCGAATCCCAGTGGAACGAGTTAGGCTGCAGTCGATGAAAGGGTCATCAGTATTCAAAAAAATGACAATTGACCTTCTCCGAGGTAGCCGCCGAGCGACACGAAATAAATTGACTGGGAAGCCTTGTTTGTTCAGTCTCAAGATTGATCCACTCTTGGTCAGTCTGCAACGCGGGTATGTGAAATACGTGTCTGCGTGGACAGAGTTTCGGGACACTTTTCGTTTCGGTAGTGTCTTGTGCGCCGTTCCGTCTGCGTTGAGTCGGCGCCAGGATTAGAGTGTCATCCCGGCGCGCTCGTATTTTCGTGGTTCAGCTTACAATGCTGAGTGTGTTTGGACGTGTTGGAAGAGTCTGATGCTTGGAAGTCATTGCTCAGGCGTCTACGATTAGGGGTTCAATCCCGCATACGCGGGGTATTCAGTACTCTGAGCGTTCTTTACCCACAACGGCGGAAGGAGTGGCAGCTTTCGGAACTGCCGCGGTCTTTCGAAAGTTTTTGGAGTGTGCACTGGTCATCCCTGTAATTCGCTCGAAGCGATTTGCTCCAGCAGTCGAGGCGATGACGATAGTACTCGAGCACGTGGACCAGATCCATGGAGACATTGCCCACGTATTTACGACAGATTACCAAAGAGTAACCGAAGGCCTTTGTGATCCTCGCGGTGAATGTTTCCTGGGCAGCTGCTCGTCTCAGCCGCATGAAGTCACCCCCAACGGCGTTGTGTTGTTGCAAACGAGACAACCTTCGAAATGCTTAAAACGGCTACGAGTGCAACGCGCTGTCGTTCTAACAAACTCCACGCCATTCGCAGAAGTTTTGCGCCATAGAGTTCAGACAGATAGAAAATGCCAACGCTCCTCACGTCTCGTGAAGCAACTGAATTAAAAGGGCCTTAGTATTCATTAGCAGTGACTCACTTAACCCGTAGGAGTCCAGAAAAAGGAAACCGCTGGAAAGCTGGCCCTAAATCGCATTCATATACTCGCTTTCAGAAATTGTTGCTGGCCGGACGAAGCACCTTAAAGCGGACTATTGCCGAACTTTTAGGGCTCCTAAGCGTCCTTGTTAACAACCTTGCATTACCAGGATCGAAAAGGGCAAAGTCGGACATTGTTGTTCCGCGTACGGATGAGTTTAGCCCGAACGCCGGCGTGGCTTTATAAGCTAAACGTTACCCCATCTCCCCTGAGTCGAACTTGTGCGGTAACAGGAGACGTTGATTGATTGATTGATTGATTGATTGATTGATTGATTGATTGATTGATTGATTGATTGATTGATTGATTGATTGATTGATTGATTGATTGATTGATTGATTGATTGATTGATCAGTGAGTGAGTGAGTGAGTGAGTGAGTGAGTGAGTGAGTGAGTGAGTGAGTGAGTGTGGGGTCTAACGCCGCTGAAGAACACCTGGGCTGTGGGGCGCGCCGTAGAGCAGGGCTCTTCGGATGAATTTCGACCACCACCTGGGGATATTTAACACGCGTCGAAATCTCGACACACAGTCGTTTTAGCCTTTCGCCTCCACCCTAAATGCAGACACCGCGGCCGCAATCGAACCCACGTCCCTAATTCACTCTTAAAAAAAGTGGTGCATTTATTAACAGAACACTGACGAACCTGTCGCAGAAACCACTAGGTACGTAGTACTTGTGCTAAGTGGCCTTGTATAACCTAGTAAAAGCGACGCGTGACAATGGTGATCGGCTGAGTGCTAAGCACGACATAGAGACACATTCAACGCCCACACATCACACTTAGTCAGCAAATAAGTTGAGCAAGAAAAAAAAAGCGACGGGATGCACGGGAACATGCTAGTATAACTCAGTTACCTCAGAAAAACAACTGCTGTTCTTGCTTTTATACCCGGCAGGGAAAGTCCTTTGATAGAGTCGGTGGGCCTGTCGCAAAAATCAAATATTTTGGCGAAAATTTTAGAATTGTGCATTTTAATGTGAGCACATACATATCAGCATGTGGATCCTGCAATGTTTGGCATACCACGCAAGGCTAGGTCTACCCGTCAACAAACATCACCACCACCACCATCAGCGTGTGGATTTGAAAAAAAAAACATAGAAAAAACGTTTTAATCGTGAGGTGGGGTGAGAAAAGGGCTGTGGTTACTATGTGCAATAATTCAGATAATTTTGTCACTGTCAGTGAATGTTATCAAACAAGAGGCAGTTACTACTAAGTGCACCGTCTAGACTAGTAACGATAACATTTAGGGTCCATCGTTAGTGGCGCGACCTACGTACCGTTCTGCGGTGTAGTGAAGTTCGTAAGGGGATAGTAAATACAATCCGTTACTACCTTTTTACTAGCCTTTTTGTTAAGACTGTTGGACACACCCGAACAACGCCTTAGCCACCGAGCCGCCGCGGTTGGTAGTAGGAGACGTCAGACATCTTTGTGTGGACAGCTGAGAACGTGCGATGGAGCTGTTAGCTTTGTTCAAACAACTTAAAAGGCGAACCAGTCCGCCTAACTCTTTCGAGAACGTCCCATTCCTAAGCTACAGCAAATGAGTCGCGCCCGACTAGTGATGGCCACGCCAGAACTGACAATGCGCTGGTTAGATTGGAACCCCTTGAACCACCACTGGTCACCGGTAATGTTCACCGGGATCAGGCCGCCCCCCCAGGCCTAATTCTGCAATTCTATCAACACGCGGATTTTTTTTTGTGTATAAATCTGTGAATTGCAGAATTACTGTGAATTGCAGAATAACCACGCATGACTTGGCTTCAAACAATTAAAAGCGATGCGTAATGGTCGGTGGATGGCAGCTATCACCATGCTTAGAATAGGAACTCCGACTATCGCTGGCGCTCGCATTTCGCGCAGTGATTGATAACAATTCACGCTCTCGAAATGCGGTATTTTATTAATGGCGTATCGACCACATAAGCTTCTCACGCGAACGGGAGACGATGGAGCCGAACTGCTTTTTGTAGCACTGGACGCGTCAGGCGGTGGAGCCCATGGGAACCGTTTGGCAATCCCTCATCTCCCTCCTCTCCATTCCCGCAGCCTTGCCTGATCACGCAAACCTTGTCATATGTTTAAGTTACGGAGTGGAAAAATGTCCAATCTTTTCCCGCTGTATCGGACATGCTTCCTCTACTGGTGTCGTAACGAGTTGCCACGTCGGTCGCTATAACTACAGTTATTCCTACTTTTTATTGAGCACTTCCCGATACCCCGGGTACAGACTGCAGTCTGTCCCATCGATTGGCATTTCCAAATGAGGGGGGTGTAAGCCTTTCTGCAAGTTTCGAGCATCGCCCCCAACTCAGCTGGACAGATATCGACGTCACTCGGTTACGGGACCATTCCATGAAAACGGGGGGCGTCCTAAATGTCGTTGAGACGCTAGGAGCTTTCACGCGATACATACATTCGAGGAAATCACGATCAGGAAAGAGAAGAACTGATTGATTGATTGATTGATTGATTGATTGATTGATTGATTGATTGATTGATTGATTGATTGATTGATGATTGATTGATTGATTGATTGATTGATTGATTGATTGATTGATTGATTGATTGATTGATTGTGGGGTTTAACGCGCCGACGCTTCACAGTCGATGAGGCGCGCCGTAGTGGAGGTAACCACCTGGGCATCTTTATCGTGCGCCGAAATCTCGTACACACGGGCGTTTTTGCTTTTCGCCTCCATCAGAAAAGCAGCCGCCGCGGCCGGGAATCGAACCCGCGTCCTCGTGCTCAGCAGGAAGAGAAGAACTGAAGACACGATAAAAAATATAGGAGAAAATGTTTGCGCGGGAGAAAAATGAGCAAGAAACACCAGAGGAGGTCGCCGAATCAATAAGCAAGCGTATGTGGATTCAAAGTGTACAGAATAATCGCCTGGCACAATATCTTATTTGTCACGTTGCAAATGAACCCTGTCAAATGACATGACTAGAACTAGATAATCATTACATGACTCTCCTCGACTGCTGCTGTAAGAAGGCGTGACGAGAAACGTTGACTGTCTGTAGTGCACTACGCAGCAACAAAAAACAAGCGTCAAACAGCGAACGAAGTATTACGTACTCATCATAATTTTTTTTTACATCTATACGCTCGTTTCAGTGACCGAAGGCGACACAACTTGTGTAAAGTGGATGCATCAGTACGCGAGTAAATCTTATTATGTAACGGTCGTCCTCTGAATTAGCCCGAGTCGATTTGGACTTTGCAGAGCAGCGGAAAATGAACATCGTTCTGAGGTAGAGGTTGAAGGTATTTTTAGCGTACCGGTACCAATTTTTAAAAATAGAGTTATAGCGGAGGGGGAGAACCGATCCCGGTACGGCAGGCGGTACACCTGCGGATGCGTCAAACCAGTTTGTCCTACTTTGCGCCCGCGCAGTAGCGCGGGTCGGGTACCGGTTATTGTACCGGGACTGGTTCTAGGCTCTCCTATAACTCTGTAATGTTTGCCGCTTGTATTAGGGGCCCAACCTGTTTGTTTTGGATTGCGTTTTAGGGTGCGTTCCAGTTTACCCTTTAAACGGCTTCGTTGCGGTCTCCGCGGACAGTCCGCCATATTAAGCCCCGTTCCAATTCGAACGAAGCCGGCTACGAAGACTGCTTCGTGTATACAGCATCGAAATCGATGGCGCAATTTGGCTGTAACAAACTGACTTGTTCTTCCATTTAAATATTTCGTATAAATTACTGATAGTGAGAATGCTACTGTTCAAAAATTCTATCAGTTTTTCCAAAATTATCATCATCGTCATCATCATCATCAGCCTATCTACGCCCACTGCAGGGCAAAGGCCTCTCCCATTACTCTCCAATTATCCCGGTTCTGCGCTAACTGCGACCAAAATATCCCCGCAAAATTCTTTGATCTCATTATGGTTTGAGTTTTTTAAAATTTCCGCTATGAAGTTTTCGTCTGCGTTGCCACCGCTGTTCCGTTCAAATTCTCGTCGCTTTATGCGCATAATTAACCTGCTTCGTAAGCTGTCAGCATGCTGTGCGCGAATAGGAACACAGCCTATATAACGACGGCTTCTTCCCTCGAACCATACGTGGACACATCCTGAGAAGGGATTAGAAATGAGGAATGAAGTTGTTTTCAATTTCAATTCAAGGAACTGTGGAAGGTACATGCACAATTAGAATAGAAGTTGCAGTTATTTTGTCCTTTCGAATGAAAATGATGCGTTTCGACTCAGTGTTAGTTCGTTTCCATTAAAACGGGCGTTCAATCGCTTTTTTTTTTTTTGCAGCCATAACTTTTCCGTTAAATCAACTCGCATAACTCTACTTAAAGAAAGTCAGCGCTCTTCCACACTATGGAGAAGGATTACCAGCGAAGCGTGGTGCAGTCTAAGGAGTGCACGAAACAAACCACGTCTGTTTATAATTTGCAGATTGAGCGTAATTCCTCGCTGAATAAAATTTGGAAGAAGCAGAGTTTAATTCCAGGGGGCGTAGATATGAAGCTGTCCGTTTCCTTACCGCATTGTAGTTTTCTCACTGTCTATATGTAACTCACCAAACCAAACCGCTCGACCACACGGGTCAGCGGTCACGTCATTGGACATGTCATTGGTTAGGGCGTGAAGCCTAGCTGCACGTGCACGCACATTTCCCTACACTCCCCCTGCCCCCATCCGTACACGGATAAACCATAAATAGGTGATGTGCCCGTGTTTAGACGTGAAAGACACTCGCGAAAATGTCTCTCCGAAAATCCTAGCTGAGCAAACATTATGGGCTTACGCCAACGTTCCAAGTGGACAAGTCGCTTTTCATCCAGGAGGGATTCCGAGCTACTCGACGGGTTCATCTTGACGTGGCAACGGCGGTGGCTGCACCTTCTGCGGCAGCGGCATTCCGTTGTTTTTGCGCCCATTCTCGCGTCGCTGAGCGCTGATAATCGTTCAATTCCCGATATTGTTCCACCAAGCGAACGCACGCGTCCGTCCTATGCGAGTTAAAAGTCCAACTGCTGATAACGGCGCTAGCGCCGTTATCAGCTCATTGTGGTAATTATGAAAGAGGAATCGGTAGTTGAGAGGGCGTAAAACTTGTGAAAGAGGCGTCGGCGGTGGCCAGGAGGAGCGGAAGAAGCGGGGACGAGTAAAGCGGCTTCACCGAAATGAAAATCAGGGGTTTAGACCGTATACAGCTTCGCTCTAAGAGGACGCCAGGAAGGACACCCAAGTAAACGGACGGTTACTCAAATATTATCTTTGCATAAGAAATGAAAGTTAAATTGAAGTCAAGCTCTTTCCAGGTAGCGCTTGTTTTGAAAAAGGTTGGACGTCCAAGGATCGCTGCCAGTCAAGGCGTGTTTACGGAAGGTGGAGGCAATAAAAGAGCTAGAAAACCCGTCATAAAGTCGTTTTTTTTTCTTTTATGGGAGCCGGACTGGATGAAAGAGTACTAAAGGTGCAATAGATGGCTTGCGTCATGGTCATAAACTAACTTCCGCGATTCTTATCTTCGCAATTCCTTTGGGGTCCCCAGCATCGGGCGCATGCCAGACGGAAGCAAACTGCAAGACAACAGGTGTCAGAAAGAGAAAGGCCACATTATCAAGCACCGCAGCCAATTACACTTTACGGGCCGGAAAGCACCGTGTTTTGTGGACTATTCAATCCTTAACGAGCAAAAATTATTATTGAGGGCGTAGGGATACACGCTAGCTCCTTACGGGCTATTTAGGACGCCAAACTTTGTGTCTCTATTTAATAAGCCATCAAACAGTCATGACTCCTCTTACATCACATCTAGGACAGTGTTTTACGAGTAAACAAAGGGGCCCCACGACGGTGCTATTTTGGTGTAATGGTGTTGTCAAACCTCGGCTTTTAATTGACCTACTGATGACGTGTTTGGCGTGCTTGGTGTATGTAAATTCTATGAACATTCTTATGGAGGGCGTTGCCTGGCAGGTGTGGTAGAGGCGCTATTATCGTTCAACGTCGCGCATAACGAAGAAATATCGTACACGCAACTGATTTTTAAGAAACATTTTAAAAATAGTGACAGCGCGAATATAAACAAAAAGACACCGAAAGAGGCGGAAAGAGCGCTGACTTCCAACTCAGTTGGAAGTCAGCGTAGTTGGAAGTCAGTGCTCGTCCCGTCGTCTTTCTGTGTCCTTGTTTGTATTCGCGCTGTAGCTATTTTTAAAATGAATTATGAACTCGCCCAACAGTTCACCTTGCTAAGTTTTAAGAGCAGTTGTGCGATGCTCGCTGAAGATATCGGTACTTTCTTTTTTCTTGATTAAAGTATGTGTGAGTACTCAACTGTTCACGAATGTCGATTCAGCGTTGGTTGGTTAAATTAACCGCCGAGGAGCCCCCTAGTGTCATTTTCCACCTGTGAAGTGAATGTAACTATAGTAGCGCGGGAAACTTAAACTGGCTTGGATAGGGGTGCCACCATCAAAAGGGGGAATAAAAGATATTTTGGCCGGGCAACCGTAGAATGGTGGCTTTATGGAAAAGAACGACGTAACGTGACGTCACAGAGGCAGGAAATAGTTCCAAACTTTGGTGGGATATTGTTTAGTTGCTCAAGGGAATATATTTTCGTTGTTCTGGATTACCCTAAACGATTTCGAATACCAGCGTAGCCACTTTGAAAGTATGAAAAGGCTCGTTAAGGACCACAAACTTCCACCCCCACCCCAAACAAAAAAACTGTACCTTTATTTTGACACGGCTATTGTTATCCGTTTGTTCTGCGCCCCGCAATTTTGCCAAAGGTGCTAAAGCGTGTTAGAGAGTCCTAAGAGTGCTAAAGAGTTCCAAGTGGGCTAAAGCGTGCTTTGCTTAAAAAGACACTGCGTGGACAAAAAGCCAACTGAAAAAAGCGGAAGCGGCGGGACAAGTCTCTCATTAACAAAGAAAAAAAATTCTCTAAAATAGTGAATGCTTAGACAAAAAAGATTAGAAGGGAAAGAAACTGTGCGTAATCGGGAAAGAAGTGAAAGGAAGAAGAATGAAAGAACTAATTGCAAATATTAGGAATTATAAACAAGGATTGAAGGAAGGAAATGAAAAGATGTCGAAAGAAGAAAAAAAACTCAGAAAGGAATTTAAAAAGAACGGTATGTAGCGAAAGGAAAAAAGTAAGGAAACGAAACAAAACGAAGCAAACTAAAAGATGAAGGAGCGAAAAAGGGGATTGCGGATAGAGAGGAAAGCAAAACAAAAGAGAACGGGAAAAACCAGACAGAAAGGAAAAAAGGAAGAAAGAAGGACAGACAGAAGAAAGGAAAATGAAAAAAAGAGCGTGGAGGAAGGGCAGAGAGGTTGAAAATGAAAAAAAGGTAGTCAGAAGAGAAAGAAGAATGTGTAGAAAGTAAGAAAGAAGTAAGTAAGGAAAGAAAGAAAGAAAGAAAGAAAGAACGAAAGAAAGAGAGAAAGAAAGGAAGGAAGGAAGGAAGAAAGAAAGAAAAATAAAGAAAGAAATGAATAAATAAATAAATAAAAATAAATAAATAAATAAATAAATAAAATAATAAAGGAAGAAAGGAAGGAAGAAGAAAGAAAGGAAGAACGCGCTAGCCATAACGGACATATAGAAGCCAGAGCTGTGAAAAAATAATGATGTCTAGGGGAAACTAGAAACCGAATGCGTTACGGACATCACCACGTCATTAAGTGAAGCCAGCAAAATTATAAAGTCACGTCAATCTGGAACGAGGCTGCTCAAAATGGTAGCGACCGATTGCGCTGAACTGTGGAAAAGAATAAATCGAAACAAATATACCATACACTGCATGCATGGTTAAAATTGCGGATATAACAGAGAGTGAGCTTAAAAATGTCTAATGCTAACAGTCCTTCCTATTCTAAGGTTCATTCGACTGGCACGAGTTCCTTTGAAAAATGCATATGCTGTTTTAAATGACGCGGACGGATTGTACTTGGTCAGGTTTATTATCAATGCACTGACTTGGCAAAAAGCTTGTCCTATGCTAACAGCCTTGGGTTGCCACCAATTCCAATCCCTGTGAGCTTTTGTGGACTTTTTTTTTTACCCAATGGCGTGTAACAATGTAACATATATGGCGCATATTCCCCCCCCCCCCGATTCATTTCGGCCTTGTATTCACCCATGCTTCTTACACACTTCATAAATGTAAATTTAAAAGCAACAATAACGTAAGAAAACGAAAATAAGATACCGTTTGGGCGTAGACTATTTCTTTTTACTTTTTTTTACCGGCGTGGCATACCCCCCCTCCCCCCCCCCCCCAAAATACTTCTGACCAAGCCATTGCCCTCAGCACTGTGGAGCTGTAACTCGCGCCATCGTAGTGTCCAATTTAGGCATAATGCTGGGTCTGGGTGGAAAACTGTTTTGCAACTCGCTTGTGAACTGCCTGACCAATTCTTCCCTCCGCATGCACGATAGGCGTGATTTTCCGATCGCAGGGAATTTCCAGAGCAGCCACGTTTCGTCCCTTTCTCTGCGCGATAATTTCACCTGGACTCGGCTGCACCCGTTAAGTTCGGAATTATTGAAGCCATTCGTTGTTTCTTCGCCTCGAAAAGATTCAGAAGCGCTTCACGAGAATCGTACTTCGCGTTACTTATCACTGATTCCATACACTTACAGCGAGCTTCGCAAGCTTGTGGGCCTTGATCAGCGGTGTACCACGCGCTGAATACTCGACCACCTTTTTTTTTTTCTTTTCAACTGCACTCATTGGAACGTCAGCTGCCCTTGTCTTGTGAGGTCCGTTCATCCACAAATGCCAAAAAGGCCACTGCTCCGGTATGGCTGCTTACACGTGGACACAACGCCGAGCTTTTCACCAGCTGGCCGACGCCAAGGAGCGCTTAACAGATTATTTATCGCGCCTTACTTACGCTTTGTTTTTGTAATGACCTAGCTTCATTCTAGCTATATTCGAAGAACATGAAATGGAATAAGCAGAATCGTAGCTCATTGGTGCATAGTTCACTTATTTACGAATAATCTGCAAATGGAACGTGGGGCACAAAAAGAAAACGACGAAACACAGCGCTGACCTTGCGAAAGGAGTTTATATTCCCCCTTGTCCCGGTATACATATCCCCACACCGCCACCAAAGCGCTGCGGTGCCCACAAATAACATTTTTTTCGCGGTGAGCAAAGAAACAAGACATGTTTTTGCGCTAAAGCTTGAAGGCAATGAAAAATGAAGGAGAAGCCAGCCTTCCGTCGGCTTAGCTCATTTGCGCTCACGAACGAATATAAGTTTTGCCCACAGCAACATCAAGACTACATGGTTACGAGATGTGTAAAGGACGGTGAAAAAAAAAGAAACCTTTTTTTGGCGTTGCCAGCACTGTGTGTCATTGGTAGTTTTTGTGTGTCCTGTGGGCAATTTGTTGGCTGACGCCTGATGAAAGTTGATTGATTGTAGGGTTTCACGCGCGGACGCAACGCAGTCGATGAGGCGCGTCGTAGTGGAGGGCTCCGGATTATTTTCGACCACCCGGGGATCTTTAACGTGCGCCGACATCTCGTACACATGGGCGTTTTTGCTTTTCGCCTCCATCAGAAAAGCGGCCACCACGCCCGGGAATCGAACCCGCGACCTCGTGCTCAGCAGCACAACGCCTTAGCCACTGAGCCACCGCGGCGGGTACGTCTGATGAAAGTAAAATAATCAAAATGGGAACATGCCTGTTGTACGATGCTTCCATTTTTAACAGCCACGTTGTTTCCATACATCAACATAACCACATCCGTCTACTGGTTAATCAACGGGCGCATACTCTGTACTTGAATCTGCCCCCAGAGAGCGGGAGAGCCATTATACAGTAACCATCATCATTCATCAACCTATCTACGCCCACCTGCAGGGCAAACGCCTCTCCCTTATTCTCCAATTACCTCGGTCCTGTGCCAACTGTGACCAATTTATCCCCGCAAACTTCTTGATCTCATCTGCCCATCATACTTCTCGCCACTGAGGCTTGCCTCTCAGATCCACTCTGTTACCCTAATCACGGTATCTTGCCTTCGCGATTAATGCTGCACTGATCAATTTCTTTTTCTATTGACTACTAATCATGTCTTTAACAACCATGGCTCCTGCCCACCCGTTCCTTGTCCCTTAATTACACTATCATCTCCGCCATTGCCCGCTGAGTCGTTCTCAATTTAAGTTGAACCCTCTTATTCTCCAATTTCACCTGAGTCCTGTGCCCAAATGTAACCCAAATTTTTCCGCGCAAACTGCTTATTCATTCCATCTAATTCTGCCGCCCCCACCCCTTGATCCTTCTAGTATCTCTGCCTCATGGTTGGGATCTGGGGTCACAATTTGGCCTAAGTAATATATTCGCTTACCACTTTATACAGTAAAGGGTCGTTAACTCGAACTCGGCTATATCGAACTTACAGGTGATTCGAACTGACAACCTAGTCCCGGCACAGCCCTGTATGCTTCAATGGGGGAAAACTCGGAATAATTCGAACGCGTCGGCATTCAGAACGGTTAATTCAAACTGGGTTCCCTTGGCTTCCATCGCTCCTCGCAGAAGAAGTCGGAACAGAGGTAGCCCAAAATTAAAAGTAACCAACCGATTTTTTAAAATTTTGGCTGCCTCGACTCTGCCAACCGCTTTCTTTTACTTTTGATTGCCTTGACCCTGCCATGTAAGCAAACGCCTTTTCGAGAATAAAGAAAGTCATCACTTCGACATTATGGCTTCCTGCTCACATGAATGTCTGTCAGTACTTGTTTCTGGCGTTTAACTGACTGATCAATTGATTTTGTTCGCTGTTCGAGCTACATGAACATTATTTACGAAATCACCTGCCACAACCGTGTCGTGATCATCATCACTATCATCACCAGCCTATCTACGCCCACTGCAGGGCAAAGGCCTCTCCCATTATTCTCCAATTACCTCAGTCCTGTGCCAACTGTGACCAATTTATCCCCGCAAACTTCTTGATCTCATCTGCCCATCTAACTTTCTGCCGCCCACTGCAGCGCTTGCCTTCTCTAGGGATCCACTGTGTTACCCTTAATGACCAGCGGTTATCTTGCCTTCGCATTACATAACCTGCCCACGTCCATTTCTTCTTCTTAATTTCTACTAATATGTCTTTAACACCAGTTTGCTCCCTGACCCACTCCGCTCTTTTCTTGTCCCGTAATGTTACACCAATCATTTTCCATCAAAATAATCACAACCGTGTAGTAGCGCCTAATTCGCGATAAGGACTTCAGAGGTGGCTTCTTTGTGTTCTGCACGCGCAGTTTGGCGTGATATGCATTCATTATAGCGCCCGCACGCTATTTCCAACTCCGCTTAATTCGAACAATTTTATGGTCCCAGTAAAGATGGTTGTGGTTCGTTTCCCCGAAGTCCGGTGTCGATCAGGAACCGAATCGCACGGGCTTCGGTTGATTTGGCAGGAGGCTGGCAGGGCGATGGTGTTGAAGTTCTTGGAGATGGCGGTCGAATTGACGAACTCGAGGAGTTGAGGTTGAATAAATGAAACGAAGACTTTATATACAGCTATTTACAGTAGGAAAACTGGGTACATGAGTAGAAAAAGGAAAAACTTCAAACTTCAGCTACTCGCTAGCTCCAAGTGCGCACAAATCACTCGAGCTCCTCAACTTCGTCTAACTCTTCCTATCCTCGGAGCGTACACAAACCGCTCGAGAAACGGCGGCCGAGACTCTGTCTCGCCGCAAGATCCGTCTAGTTGCCCGGTACGGCGCTGTACCCTAAACCTCCGACGCGATCTTAACCTCTAGCCTAGGGGGCTCTCAAATCCCAACCTAGCTTTAACGGTCGAGACTCCTTGTCCCGCCGGGAACTGCCCAGCTCGGCGCTCAGACAAGAACGATTTCCAACGGCCAAGTTCGGCCTTATAACACCTCGAGATCACACTCTCTCGGGAACGCCCCTGTAGCGTTCGTACACGCGTAAGGGAGTGCCCAAATTCACGTAGACAGCTGTCACTCAGCACGCTACGGAATATTCAATGAGGCGCCGCCATCTTTGGGTCAACTGCACGCTCGCAGACGAGCAGGTGCGCGTGACCCCGCGGGATGAGAGGGAAAGCCGGCGACGGTGCACTGTGCCAGCCGGGGCGCGTTAACAATGATGTCTCGTGCGGCGCGCGCTTCGACGCCGGTAATCCCACCACCTCCGCTCGTCACGTCGACGGTTCCAGGAATCCGACGGCGCCGTCTGCTTTCTCAATGGGGGATTATCCCTGTGGTATGCGGTGGACCAGACAATCCGTCTCCCGTGCGCGCCGTGACGAATTGGCGACGGCTGCAACGTAGAGTCTACAGTGCTGGGACACCAGACAGAGTGGCGGGTTCTCACGCGCAGCCCGGGCGCCTGGCCCCTGACCTCATCAGTAGACCTTACAGTCCTCTTCGAGTTCGAATTGATTAATTGATTGATTGTAGGGTTTAACGCGCCGACTCAACGCAGGCGATGAGGCGCGCCGTAGTGGAGGGCTCCGGATTAATTTCGACCACCTGGGGATCTCTAACGTGCGCCGAAATCTCGTACACACGGGCGCTTTTGTTTTTCGCCTCCATCAGAAAAGTGGCCGCCGCGGCCGGGAATCGAACCCGCGTCCTCGTGCTCAGCAGCACAACGTCTTAGCCACTGAGCCACCGCGGCGGGTGAGTCCGAATTAACGAGCTTTTACTGTAGTTAGTTTAAAGTCACCCCCTTTGCTCACGTTTCTCTCCCCGAATCCCGGGGAAATCTTATATTTTACAATGTCTGAACTGCCTGCCTTTCTTTAGATTTAATCCTTCCATGTGTTTGTATTTCGCATGCACAGGGTACAACACTCGAGAAACACCGGGCGCCGTTTGGTGAGCGCTTACAAACAAACAAACAAACAAACAACAACAAACAAACAACAAACAAACAAACAACAAACAACAAACAAACAAACAAACAACAAACAACAAACAAACAAACAAACAAAACAAAACCGAACAAAAACAAACACACAAAAAACAAACACAACAAACAAGCAAACAAGCAAAACAAGCAAACAAAAACAAACAAAGCAAAACAAGCAACAGAAACAAGACAGACGACGACAGACAGACAGGACAAGTGAATAACTAACTAATAAATTCGTAACTAAACAAGCAAACGAACAAGTAAATAAATAAGATAAATTAGTAAAAAAACAAATCAAACTATCGTGCAATGTGACAAGCTGCTCACGTGGGGTATTGATAGTGAATCGAAGGACACACAAGTTGCGCCAAACAAACAAATTAACAGACAAAGAAACAAACAAACAAGTAAATAAATAAAACAATAAAACAAACAAATAAGCCCAGTACTCCGTGTGGCCTGCTGCTAATCTGGTGTTAATAGGGAATCGAATTAAACGCGCGGTGGGCGTAAATCACAAAATAATGCCGACTCTGCCTATGTCTGCCATGAACCGGGTTTGAATCAATCTAGTCGGCAGCTGGCCAACTAGCTAATCGCTTGGCGAAGGAAAAACCGATGTTTCCTCAGCTGCATGGCGTTGTTATCATCTTGCAGTTGCTTTAGTATATTATGAGAGCCGTGACTGCAATCCACACTCAACGCCGAGCAAAATAAACCTTCTAAATACAACGCTGGAAACGTATGTGGTTTACACGAACCAGCTAGGCGGGCGGCGTTAGGCTGGTTCATATCGTTCACCCAACGCCATTCCAGCCATGCGCCCCGCTGCCCCAGTTTCTTTTAAGACGCTTATCTTGTATCGACGTTCACATTGAACGCGAAAGGGTCACTAGGCTCACTCCAGCGATTCCGGCGTGCTCATTAGCCCGGCCTGCAAGCCACGTCCGCAAATGACGCCATCACACCAAAGCGGAAACGACTACAGCAAGAAAGCCGACCGCAATAGAAACCGATGGTGGAAATGGCGACACGACGCTGAAGGTCATTACGGGCGCCAAATAAAACACAACGGAAGTTTGAGCAACATGCATTTTCATTTCCCTTCGAGGAGAAGTCACGTGAACATCTTGAGACGAAACCTTCAAGGTCACATTACAAACACTTGTGCAGCCAGCCAGTGAGCATAGATCGAAAGCTCTCTAAATAAACGTTTAAAACTATAAAATTCAGCATCAACCTGCAAGAACTTTCTAGGCCAGATCTGAAGCCACATGAACGGTGATTTGCTCACGTTTTTTTCTTCGAGCGTAGCACTGTCGCTTGAATCGTTCGCAGCGTGGTATCCGGCCACTGCAGACTGAATCATTCGTGAGCATGCGGCTTTTGCAAGCGACGCTAATCACTACGTTCTTTTTCCCCGCACACGAACATCCGTCCATTGCTTACAAGACAATCCCGCTTACATCGACACCGACACGTCTTCTGTCGCACACATGTATTCAAGACGGCAAAAGTGTGCACAATGTGACGTTCGATTTCCCCGTTAGTTTACGGATGCCACGTGACGCCACACCTTCTAAGCTACAGTGAAATCTGGTATACAATTGTCGGTGCCGTGAAATTAAATTTCGGAGCGGTCAATTTAAACTCTGTCACCGGACGTGCAAGTATAAACTAGCGTCCACCGCCTGCTGGTCACCGACTGTTGCTTTCGATGCCTTGACATGCGCAAAAGTGTTCGCCTTTATTACATTTGGTATACTCACCACCACGTTTTGCAGAAAACTGGGAATACTTCTCAGTGATTTCCGTGGAGTTCTTTTTTTTTTTTTTCAGAAGTTTAAACCACGTTTAGTTGACCCCAGTTTTAGCCAAACTTTCAACCAAGCGGGCAACAGTGCGCGGCGCCGGCGTTAGTCTGGCTTCGGCCGTCGTGCTGGGCGTATCGCGTCCCCTTCCTCCAGCGGAAGTGCCGGATTCCCATGCACACGAGAAGATGGTATCATCGGCGTACAAGCTCCTTATGGCTAGGTGAGTTACCGAACAACGTAGTCATGGGTATTCGGTGACAGCTTCCAGTGTCTCTAACGGGTAGCTCGATCCGGCTTTCGCGATATGAATGCGAGCCGGGAAGGCCGGATTACGCTGCGGCCGATATCGACGCGTTGCTTTCTGCAGCAAAGTTCGGCGAGGCGAAAGCGCGGAGCAGAAATCTGGAATGGAAGGTGCCAAAAACTATGGTGTACAGGAACTAGCAACGGCCTCATTTCGGAATGCGTCTGCGTTGACTGTTTGCGTAGCCGATTGCGGAACAGTTTCTTACGCAATGTCTCGCGTAGCTGATTATTGGTGCGTGGTTTAGAACACCGTCGAAAACTTTATTTGTGCGTACGAAGAGACACTTTATTCTTCAAGGCTGCCATGGTCAGATCCTGAAATGAAGCCTCCGGATTACTCACAGCGCGAAACGACTCCGAAGAAATAATTTCAACAAAACCAGCTCCTGTGTAAGAAAATAACACTTAAATGATGACGTGTATTGTGCGGGATTTTAATTCACCTGGCGCTAAATAAACGATTACACCAATGAAAGCGTTAGCGACGTGATTCTCGATCTGCCTCGAATACGTTGAACGGAGGCTGCGCTGCCTTGTCTATGTTTGCGCTACGTTTTTATTTGCCGAGTTACGCATTCGTGCGATTGACTGCTTTTCGGTTGATAACGCGTGTACTTCACCCTCGTATCCCATATTGTAGTATCAGTTGAAGCGGAAGATTGGGCGAGTTGGGACATATAAAAATAAATAAAGGCGCCAAAACAACAAAACGGAAGAGAGCACGAACAGACACAGCGCTGTGTTTGTTCGTGCTTTAGTTCTTATGTTTCGTTGTTTAAGGGCTGTTAATTCTATTTAGAATGCACCAACTCGCCCAACATCTTCCTTTAGCTCGTACAGTCGTCGAAAAGCCAGCATGCGGCAGCAGCGACTTTTCTCTGCGTCAACGCCATATGATGGAACTAAGTTGCAGACAGGTTGAGGCTAATCGCAGGTTCAAAAAGCGCGCTCAGCTGGGCCCATCGTCTGATAGGCTGTTCCCTTCTAAGAACGTCACCCCATATGTGCGCTCTGCAAATGAGCAGATAGCTTGAGCTGCAGCAACCAGTCGAGAAAATGAAATTTGAAGATACGTCAATTAGCCGAAGAACATGGATTATTCATTTGCTACTTCCCAACATAAACGCTTTTTTCATCGGTAGAAAGGGCTCTTCTAAACCCTATGCGCTGCAACGTTGACCTTCGGAACATAGAACACGGGCGAAACCATTCGCTCATGCACACCGCCTGTTCGTTTGCAGTGCTCTCATATGGGGTAATGTTGTATAGGGAAGGAACTGCGCAGCAGGCGACGGGCCCAGTTGAGCGCGCTTTTTGAACATGCGATTAGCCTCAACCTGTTGGCAACTTAGTTCCATGGTATGGCCCTGAAGCAGAGAAAAATCGCTGCTCCCGCACTCTAGTTTAATATTTCGACGACTCTGCTATGGTGCGGGATCTGAGGGTGAACTAAAAGTGAAACAGAATGGGAACTAAGTATTGGTACAATTGTCGGTTCTTATTACACTTTTATGTGTTCACTTGTTTCAGCGCTGTTTGTTCTTTTGAATTAGTAACAATGTTTTAACAATTATATGCTCGCAAATGGCGTTCAGTTCTTTTCGCCTGCGTTTAACTCGAAACCGTCCCATACCGTTGTTGTTATCACTAACGCGCGGACGTATCCTTGCATGGTGTGCCGGCAATCGCTACACCCGATCAGTCCCTTTTAAACACTATGCGCGGGAAATCAACCATTACATAGGCTGGTGGCCTTCATAAACTTAGGGACCAGGCCCAAAATGTCTGTCCTTAAATACGGTGCCGGTTAAGGAATAAGACGTCGTCCAAAGAGGCATGCGGGGCGGCGATCAGTTCTTAAACACATCCCCAGCTTTCTCGCTTAACATTGTGACCTCTCAGGAACACAGAGAAACAATCGCAGGAAGGTGATATTTCGCGTGTAGCAGGGAGACGAAGCGGGTATGAATCCTGCAAAAATACCTTGCAGAACTCTAAATAGTTTGTGTGTATTTTGTTGTCGAAAGTTAC
This sequence comes from Haemaphysalis longicornis, assembly GCA_013339765.2. Lineage (NCBI taxonomy): Eukaryota > Metazoa > Arthropoda > Arachnida > Ixodida > Ixodidae > Haemaphysalis > Haemaphysalis longicornis. Next base: position 75,748,631 of record CM023457.1, on the reverse strand, counting down.
TGGCCATACATTTTAATGGTGTAGTTTTTGTGGCTCTTGAACGTAGTACAGGTATACGGGCAAAACCAAAACTTCGCACAATGCCAGCTTTCGCCCTCACTATTGGCTGGGCGAAAATTCTTTGCATTACACTGAATAACTTCAGAGTAGTCACTACTGGGAGAACTGCGATGAGCCGGAAAGCTGCACTTGACGTTGTAAACGAAACTGACCGCTCCGTACATCGTAGTATCACTGCTCTAATAACGTTCGCGGATAAAGCAAAACAGACGCAGGGAACCGTCGGTACGAGCGAAGCGGCCCTTCTCTCGCGAAGCCAAGCTGTGTGCCGGGAAAAATCAGGGTGCTGTCGCCCGGCCTCTTGGAGGGTCTCGTCGACAGGCGAGTTAGCTCGAGCGAGACCGGCGTTCCTGCTCGGGGCGGGCTTGTAGACGTTGCCGAGTGGACCGGAACGGCCGATCGACCCGCCTGCGCCGAGCCAACGCAAGCCCGGTGCCGGGCTGTGCCGGGAAAACCCTCGTCAAGGGGTGCGCCGCGCGAGAGTGCCTCCCGCTCTCTCGAAGCGGTCAAGTAGTGCTCCCGCTTTCGCTGTTGCGAGCCCGCGCCGGGAATTGTATTCATTGGGAATCAGTTTTTCCTTTCGCGTTCTCTCTGTGTTTGAAGTCGTATATTAAAATCGATTTTGAAATGTAATTTGTTTTATATTTGGGGACAATAAGGGCGACCGAATGTGTTCTTCTTGATTGAATAGTGACCCGCCGCGGTGGCTCAGTGGCTAAGGCGTTGCGCTGCTGAGCACGAGGTCGCGGGTTCGATTCCCGGCCGCGGCGGCCGCTTTTCTGATGGAGGCGAAAAGCAAAAACGCCCGTGTGTTCGAGATTTCGGCGCACGCTAAAGATCCCCAGGTGGTCAAAATTAATCCGGAGCCCTCCAATACGGCGCGCCTTATCGCCTGCGTTGCGTCGGCGCGTTAAACCCCACAATCAATCAATTGATTGAATAGTGGCGTGATAGGGGAGCCTTAGAGTGACTTGGCGTATCAACGAGTCAGCAAGACTTCTAATCAGTAATGAAAAAAAAGGAATTTGAAGAATTTAGAGCGCATAAAAGATCTTCCTCTTCTCATTCGTAGCACACACCTTTCCTTTCAATCTATTTATAAAAACTCTCAAGTGAAGATTGATCTGCTAAATACCAAGCTGCACTCGCCGAATAGCTTTTGACAAAGAATTAAGTGTGCGTCCTTCGCAGCAAAATGCTCGCCCCCTCATCTCCCGGAGTATAACTAAAAGTAGCATGCAAGCTCCGTCTTGCTCTTACATATCACCGAATAGTGCTCGGATTATTGCATGACACAAGTTCCGAGCACGACGCAATCTTTTATCGCACATTATTTTTGAAAAATGTGGCAGCTAAGCTGATTCCGGCGGCACACCCCACGGCCTGCTCGTTAGCACAAACTCTGAGCGTAGTAGTCTTGCAGTCAAACTGCGTCCATAAAAATGCAATATAGTTAATGGCTGGCTAGACGGTGATCACAAGGGATGAAAAGAAGCCGCCTGGGACCATTAATGAGGTCATATAATTTCCGGTCTGAACAAGCATACCCGTGTTACCTACAAGAATTTGGGCCGTGCCGTTTCGTTTAGTGATTCGGAAGAAGAGCTACAAAATAAATAAAAATTGCCCCCACCTCCCCGAAGGGAATCGTGAGGAAGTGCGAATGCATTTCTTGCGCCGAGAGTACACGGCGTAGTAATTCTGCCATCGCCTTGAGAGGCGCAGTACCGGCGAGGGGGAGCTGTCAGGCGAGGGGAGAGGCGCGCGCCGAGGGTGAGTGCAAACCTAACGGGGAGAGGCGCGCCAGCTGCAGAGCTTTGTGACGTCACGGCGCGAGGAAGGGGAGCAGACGCAAAGGCGCCAGCGCGCGGTCACGGGGAGTGTGACGTCACGGCGCGAGGAGCGGTGCGGGAGCCGGCGCGGGCGCGCGCAGCCACGGGCGGGAGGCGGAGCGCGCGCGGGTCACGTGGGGTGTGACGTCGCCGCCGTTGCTACAGACGCTCCTCTCCGCTCCTCGCGCCGTTGCTAGGGAGAGGAGGAGGAGCGCGGACGGCGGATTCAGGGTCGCTTAAAAGTGCATCGCACTTAAAAAAAAGCTTTAAGCCGTATGCTGTTATAAGGATAGAGCTAAATATCCAGGGCTTAAAAGTGCGTACAATAGCTTAGCCGTACCAGGAGCGCACCACCTGACAGTCACCGTTTTCGAATGCCAAGCGGAGAGTTATGCCACGCGAAGAAGATGCGATGACGATGAATAAACCTTTACTGACCGAAGTTAGGTGCAAATGTCAGTCGCCTGCCCGGTGGGGGGGCTTTATACCCTGAGCCAGGCTGGCGATCCAGGCCCGCGTCACCATTCACGCGGGATCCCACGGTCCGGGCCGTCGGGTGGTCATCCCACTGGATATCATGCGGATTAGGTTAACATTAATCGCAGCCGGGAAAACTGCCACAGCTACGTTAGCGTTTCTTGCGCCTGTCTCTGAAAAACAACGCCATCAGTTCGTATAGCGGAGGTGCTCAGCTTAGAGACATACACTCGGTGCTTCACCAGGCACTTATAAAGCCCGTCGTGCTTGAGAGGAAGCCAAATTCGGACCCGAAAGTCGTGAAATACGCGTTCACAGTGCCGTTGGAAGTAACCAGAAGATGAGGTCTCTGGTCGGACCGCAACGAAGCGCCGTGTAGCTGCACCTGTTGCAGCCGGAGGGAGCAGACCACGCATGCGCTCCTGCTGGCGGCGATAGGCGACATTCGGCTCTTTACCCGTTTGCCGTTCGATGCACGCTGGTTGCAGCGATGGCGCTGATAGCAGACACACATCTGGCAAAATGATGCTGTTGGGGACGTTTACACTCGGATAAACAAGATACAGCAACACCAAAGGTTGTAGTACACCTCTACCCGTGCTGCACGTGCATTCTGAAAAATTGCAGACTCAGTCTGTAAAGTCAAACACCATTTACACTTTTTACGCGGAGCACAGGAAAGGCTGTAGAGTCACCTGCCCATATAACCGACGATTGCAACTTCATTGAGTGTTTCAAAGGCTACGGACTCCACTGCCAAGTAGCATGGGTATCAGACACATGTACCAAATGAATACACGAGGAGCAATCAGGACCCGCCGCGGTTGGTTCAGTGGCTAAGGCGTTGCGCTGCTGAGCACGAGGACGCGGGTTCGACTCCCGGCCTCGGCGGCCGCTTTTCTGGTGGAGGCGGAAAGCAATAACGCGCGTGCGTACGAGATTTCGGCTCACGTTAATGGTCCCCAGGTGGTCAAAATTACTCCAGAGCCCTCCACTACGGCGCGCCTCATCGCCTGCGTTGCGTCGGCGCGTCAAACCCTACAATCAATCAATGAGCAATTAGGCGAGTATCACAGTACGCTCCCGCCTAATGTCATCTTTGCGTGGTTTTGCGAACCCGGCTGTTTGCTGACTGATAGTAACCGAGAGCAGACGAAAAAAAAGACGAAATGAAAAAAAAAGGTGGTATAAAATAAGCGGACACTTTCGCCAATCAGACACCGATGCCTTCGTAATCACTACATCATAAGTACAGTCAAACCCGTTTATAGCGAACTGCAATATGCACCGCGATTAGTTCGATATATCCAATAGTTCGATATATCCGAACCCGCCTATAACGAGCTTGTTGTTACGAATTTGAAATCCGCGAGAGCCCCCCCCGCCCCCTCCCCAACTCCGCCATATGCGTATGCGTATGCAGAAACGAACACAGTACAGTAGCCATTACCATACCAAAATAATCCATTTATTGCAAGTAATAAAGCTACTTTCCGCCTTAACGGCCCACGTTGCAAAAAAAAAAACGGTGATTTTTGTTTTCAATTTCGTTTTGGCGGCTTCAACTAGCATAGCATTCTCTACAAGAATTATTGTTTGCACCAGTTTGAGTCCGCGTCCTCAAAAATCTAAGAAGCATGGCGGATCACATCGACTGCCGAAAGCGCTTTATTATAAGCGTCGGACGCATTTCACTCGCGACATCATCGGGAACGTTGGCGAGCTCTTCACACCGTTCACCGATGCTGCTGTCTTTGTCCAGACTCGCTGACGGGGCGGGTTCCGTCGCGAGTCCCGCGCATCGGAAACAGTTGCGGAAAGTATTAGGTGTCACGTCGCTCCGTGCGATGCGCAATGTCTCAGTCGCGGCTCTTGCTCCGTGGTCGCGGCCAATCCACGTCTCAATCGCCGCTCGAGATCATGCATTTCGGCGGCCATTCTAGGCGCCCAGAGTTCGATATATCGGATGTGAACTTCGTTGTAAGGGATATGTTTCCCGTGTATTTCCGTAACTGAATTATTTTTGTTCGATATATAGCATAATTCGCTCTATCCGGGTTCGTTATAGCCGGGTTTGACTGTAATGCGTAAGTGACCTCGTACATTTCCTAGCAAAGCTGTCTTGCGGTAGGTGTCGGTCAAAATTGCGGGCGTCTATCCGGACGCGTCAACAACGAATCGCACGCGGTCGCTATCGAGGTAACGTAAAATGCTCTGCAGCTTTCACTATAATATCGATATACTGAAGTGAGAAAAAAAACTGAAATTGGCCGCTAAGATGGCTGTGTCATTAACGCATATTTTATTCAGTCGTCGTTATTACTTAGTTTACCGTGCAGTGGTATAAGTTACAGAATCCCCGTCTGCTTTCCAATGCACGGCCATCTCTGGAAGGGAGTATGATTACAGAAAACAGCTATCTTGTTTTATTGAAACAATCCCGAAACAAATTACATGAGAATTAATTTAAAGTTAATTTTAAGGAAGGAATGTGTATAAAATCCCGGGCCATCTCTACTAACGTGAAATCTGGGGAGGGGCAAAGCATGCAGTGTATAAGCGTATTCTTGGCGCCTTGGCTTTTTGCCAACGGGGATGAAACCGTTTGGGGGCACAGGTATACAGCTTTTCAGTAAAAGTCTCTTGTCTTTGAAGCACGAAGCTCCGTAGCGTGAGGCTTAAACAGGTGTCCCAGTGTTTTGCTTGTACACGTTACGAAGCGCTCCAGCGCGAGGCGTAAACGAGTGTCCCGGGGCTTATTAACACGCGTTACGTTCGGGCGCGAAGCGTAAATGAGTTTCCCGGTGTTTTAGTACCGTGACTACATGAGACGACGATTACGACGACGACAGGCAACTCCAACAGCCCCAGCCCCTAAGAGGCTTCACCCCTAATAGGAAGTACCTTACATAACTAAGCGTAGTTATCCATAGATACAGCTTCGCTAGTCTTGATAACGTGCAGAAAACAGCACAGTTGCTTTAATCCCCTTGCTTAATAACCACTCTGCACTCGTTCCTGTCCTCAAATCGCGTTTCTGTACACGCAAGACGTTACACGCAGGGTGGAAGGGATTCCAGCTGGGCGCACGATTTTCGAACTGTACACGTCACTCGGGCGCATTGGCCCGCGCAGCTTGACCTTTTCGTTTCAACGACAGCTGGAAATGAGGTTCGGCCCCTTGCGGACGTCCGCGTCATAAATTTTAACGGGACACAATCTTGTCGCCGCAATGTCCAACACGGCGGAGTTTTTCTTTCAACTTTGCGTTTCTTCCGTGTCTGCCGGAAGAAAAAAAAAAGGCGCGCGGAGGTGTAGCGACTTCCGATTCAGCGGCTCTCATTCAAGAAACGATGCGTCACCCCACAAATCACGCGAAGGAAGGCCGGAGAAGAACAGCGTTCGCTTCAATTTCAGCTCTTCACGCCTGGTCGAGCGAGGAATCAAAAGCCAATCTACGTTCTCTATGGCCGCCCCCTCCCTCGCCTTATTCTTGGACTTTTTATTTCCTTTACTAGTACACATACCTCGCTTTCGGCCGCCGGAGACTCGAGGAAACACGGACGCAAAAAGAATATCCCGGAGGTGAACGGCATTTCTTTCCTTTTCCATTTTTCGCGAGAATGTTTCGCCAAACGATACGCCGGGCGAATTTTTATTCACCTGTTTTAGAGCCTTTTCTAAGTCCAATCCTCCCTTCCCAACCTTCGGACCGGTGGACACGGGGAATGGTGCCCAAACTCTCCTCTCTCTCTCTCTCTCTCTCTCTCTCTCTCTCTCTCTCTCTCCTCTTGGTTTAGGCATTTCCGCTCTCTCTGTTTCCTCCCACCGTCTTTTACTATCTCAACGAAATGTTTACCTAATAGAGGAAAAAAGAAAGACAGAATGTCGGCTTCTAAGCGGATCTCCTCCCAACCGCCTCCTTCACGCACGCGCGCACATACAAACGCGGCAGAACCAGGACAGGAGAGCAAGTATAAACAGATAGCGAGCGGAGTCGACCGCGTTGAGACGCCGTTAATCAAACGTCCTATCCTCCCAACCCTACGGTGTTGATGCTTTCCGCTTCTCTCTCTTTCTCTCTCCCCCTTTCTCTCGCGCTCTTTTTTGCTCTTTTGATTCAGCTCTGTTTCGGTGGAGAACGTAGATGCGGCAGAAAAGGGCGCTTTAGTCTCTGCCTTCAACGTCCGCGCAAGCCGGAATTTTGGTTCTGCTCCCCGACGTTTGTGTTTGTGTTTTTGTTTCCTGACGCATCTGCTACTTGCACTTTCTTTCGTTTTTTTTTTCTTTCCGTTAGGCTCTTTTGTCTCGGCCAGGCTTCCCTTCCAGGCCTGCGCGCTTTTGTAGACCTTAGGCGTTTCGTCAACGCTGCTTCGCATGTGTAACGGCGGGCGCGTTTATCGGACGTTTTTATAAACGCCGTGCTTGTCGCCGAGTTTTATCCCGCACTCTGAGTCGTCCCGTGTCGCATAACTGTCTGCTCGCTCGGTTAGCCACTCTTGTTTTTTTCTCACGTTCGCTTCGCCGAAAGATGCGCGGTCTTGTTTTTTTTTTTTTTTTTTTATCTCGACATTGTCGCGTGGTGTGTGCGGTCGAGCGTTATGACGCGTTTCCATTAGTTCCCTTCTGCTGTTTCGGTCAACCGCTCTTCGTTCCCCGCGACTCCGAACTTTTGTTTTTTTCTGCGAGTCGGCCTCGGGTTGAGTTATAACCGCTCGTTAGCCGCGTTCGTTTATTTGCGCGGGGCCCGCATTTGAATATTCGCGCCATCCCACCGCGTGTTCTTTGACTAAACAGTGCGGCTAATTTCTTACCGCAGCGCGCTTAATCCCGTCCCGGATATCTTTTTATTTTTCTCCCTTTCGACGTTGTGGGTGTTTCTGTTGTTCGTTTACTCCCGTTAGGCAGGCCTTCCTAGCAATACACCGGAGTTTTGCTTGACTTCTCTGTTAGTCTTGGGTGGCTTTTCTCTCGCTCTTTCCCTCCCCCCTCTCTCCCTCTATTTCTCTCTCGTACCTTATTTGTGTTTTCGTTGCGGGGAAGTTCTCCGCGTACTTCGTGTTGAAGTTGCGCCGTCGGCAGCAATACGGGCGGCCCGCGGTCGGTTTACATGATTTCGCGAGCCGAGGGTTGTTTGCACTGACCCCAATGTTGACGGAGGCTAAGGTGAGAAAAAGGCGGGACGCTGCAGGTCTCGAGTTGGGGACGACGCTGAGAAGGTGCTCGACTGCGAATAATAAGTGGTGTCGCAAAACTAGAAAAATAAAAGAGAGAGGAGGGAGGTGTTGCGGTTTGTCAGGCCACTGCTTGGATGCTTCACTTGGGTGGTCGGAGTCGCTGAACGCAAAATTTGTACAAATAAAACTGACTTTGCACGTGTTATTCTGCCGTTTTCACCAGTTATACTAACCCCTAATATTTACGTTACTGAGCTGGAATACCTTTTGCAGGCATGGCTCCAAATTACAGCGCTAGTAGGGCCACGAAAACGCGTTGCGTGTTATTACTGCTCCAAGGCCTTAAATGCGCCCCTTGCGCCATTTCAGACATTCCGAACTAATATTTCTAGTTACTTCATAAATTAATGAAGAAATCCACCGAAAAATAAATGCTGATTTCTCAATAAGTAGTCAGTGAATCTACCACGCCGTTGAGTAATTCTAACAGTTGTAAAATTAGAGATTATCTGTCTCATAAATTGAACCCTACAGACAGCCGTAGCAATAAGCAGAGAAGTTAGTCGGCACGGCATTATTCAGGTGCCATCGTTCTGTCAAACTACCGCGCATTTGGACATAACTTTTTATTCTTCTTTGGTGGTTAGCTCGTAACCGTGATCCAATGTGCCGCTAACTAAAAGCTCCCTTTTCCAACACGGTGCCGTCTTGCAAGCGATCGTCACCTTAAATCGAAGAGGTTTACCCAGAAGATACGCCCCGCGAACCTTCATGCCAGGAGTTCATTCCCGGGCGGGCCTAAATACACAAACAAGAAAGGAACGAATAGTCGCTACCTGTGTGAGTCATTCTGCAAGCCTCGATGCCCGCGACACAGCCCATTCAATGGCTGCAGTGCTCCAACATCCTGGAACAAAGCTCGCCCTTGGAATCAGGGCAATCCCTCTTTCAGCGGAAGATTTCCACCCCAACTATAAAATTCCATGCAGCGGTCTGTGTGCCCAGCAAAGCGGCGTAGTCGTACTAGCGTCACTAAAAAAAAAAGCTTTTAGAGTATCGGCGCTTTTTTCTCTCGTTGTTATGTGCCGCCAGGATTTTTATTGGTCAGTAGGCACCACGTGATATTTGTTTGCATATGGGCGCAGCCATTTTGTTTCTGGGCCCCCCTCCTCTTTCTCACACTCTGCTATTCTCCTTTCCTTGTTGAAGGTTTTGTCCATGTGTTTGAGTATAGGTAGGGTTTTTATTCCCTTCCTTTGGTCTGGTGGGATACTTGTATCACGTTCTATTCAAGAATTCTTTTTCTGCAGGAGAGCCAATGTCGGATAGGATTGCTCGGCCTGTGCGAGTTTTGAGTAGACGTTCTTTTTGGTTTGCGAGCTCTGCATCCCTTATTTCTTCGAAAGTGTTGCACACTCCCAGATCGTGCAGCTTTTGATTAGCTGTGTAGATGGGGAGGCAGAGCAAGAACAAATTTTCTAAGAAGAAAGTTCTAAGAAGAAAGTTCGAAAGTGTTGCACACTCCGAGATAGTACAGCTTTCGATTAGCTGTGTAGATGGGGAGGCCAAGCAAGAACAAATTTTCTAAAAAGAAGGTTCGGAAATCATGTAAACACTGTCTACACTGACGCAAGTAAGGGGCCACACGGCTCTTATATTGCAGCAGTTGTCGACTTCAAAGGCCCCCACATAGACTACGCCACCCTTAGAAAACAGGACACTGATGAAGCCGAAACGAGTGTTGTTCTGATGGCTATCAGATGGGGAGAAGCAAATGACAGGAGCTTAAACATCATCACGGACTCCACAAGAGCCATCAAAAGCATCAATGCCGGAGTAATACCCATTGGCTCAAAAAATATCATTTTAAGGGAGCTGAACCGTGTACACAACATTACATGGTGCCCTGCGCACGAAGGCTTGGAAGGAGACGAGAGCGCTGACTCGCTTGCGAGAAGTCTTACGAACCGCAGCGACGAGGACCACTCCTACGCCCTTCCACCATACGAATCCTACGGAGAACGTCTTAAAAGAAAAAAGCTTGAAAGGAGAACGCTACCCGCTCCTCACATGGCACTAAACGCCCACGATGCACAAACACTGAGAAGAATACAAACTAGCACATTCTCACACGAATCAATTGATTTGATTGTGGGGTTTAACGCGCCGACGCAACGCAGGCGATGAGGCGCCGTAGTGGAGGGCTCCGGATTAATTTTGACCACCTGGAGGATCTTTATCGTGCGCCGGAAATCTCGTACACACGGGCGTTTTTGCTTTTCGCCTCCATCAGAAAAGCGGCCGCCGCGGCCGGGAATCGAACCCGCGACCTCGTGCTCAGCAGCACAACGCCTTAGCCACTGAGCCACCGCGGCGGGTTCACACGAATCAAGCCTGGCGCTTATGTTCCCAGACAGATTTAGTGAGGGCTGTTATCAATGCAATGAAAAACCCACCCTTTTCCACACCATATAGAATTTCCCAGTTATATGACAAACAGAGAACAATTTACCTAATTCACTAGAAACGTGGGAGGCGACTCTGGCCAGCAAGGCCTTGGAAGACCAGCGCCAGCTGATCGACAGGGCCTGGGCTGGGGCACAAGCTTCTGGGGCCCTGGAAAGAGGACTCCACCCAAGTTTCTCCCTTTAATCCCTTCCCCTACCTCAATAAAGTTTTACTGAACTGAAGTGAGCACTCTGCTGGGCGGATGCTGGAGCGGCCGGTGACACTGTGCCCGTCACAACCGGCGGCGGTTTCGTTGGGAGAGATGGCAACACTGCAAGCCAGAAACAAAATGGCCCCCAGACGCTTCCGGGTGCACGAAGTGGCGGTACTCTTAAGCGTAGCTTATTTAGTGACGCTAGTCAATACACTCTGAATACGACGGTAAGACGTGCACTCCAACTCTCTGTGTTCGCATAAAACACCTTCCACCTCCAAGAACTGCCCTCACAGCTCCCTTACTTACTCCGTCTTTGTTGTACTTTACACCACTTAGGCAAAAAGATAGTTTCTTATTAAAGGAGCCATGAAGAGAAAACACAAGTTTGGTTCATTCGAAAGATTGCCTCGTTAGAACCATACTGACACCACTTTTAACACAAACTTCGCTCAAATAGGCTACATAATTAGGAAAAAAGGGAATGACCATGCGACCCACCAGCTCATTTCCCTTAACAGAACCTATGATGTCACACGAGAATGCTCTGCGATTAGCGGAGGCCGGCAAAAGCAAACGCAAGTTAGGCAGGGCTTACCAGTTTGCATAGTGAGCTATATGCCCGTTAAACATACTGCACATTCCTTTTATGGCACTATGAACGGTGGAGTGAACGGTTGAAGTTCCGAAAAAAACACGCAAGCGTGTACGCCAATGCGTACGAAACCACCGCCAGCCGAACTCGACATCTCGCCGTCGCCACCGTCGCGCAGACGAATTTTCGGGTTCGAGGCTCTTCGGGGCCAACGAACCGTCCCAGCACGCACAGCCGCGACCTTGCTTGGTATCGTAATCCCTTCACAGGAGGTTTGCCGTCATATCGCCAACCAGCAAAGGTAAAAATAGAAACGAGGGGAGTAAGGAACAGCAAGCAGCGACGAGATAGTGACAGTCGTCGCAGTTTCGGAATGGTGTTGGCTTGCTGCTATTGTTAGGAGCTCGTTTCCAGTTTACAACCACTGAAAACTTCAGTTTGTTCGAGTACTTTACAATGAAATTTCGTTGCTACGTTTTGAAATGCCCATGCAGTACGGGCAATCGTCGAGGGAGTGCGACATCCCCGCCGGTGAGGAGATCCTCCTTTCATGTGCTGCCCAACGACGAACCTCGGCGAAGAGCAAGTGGCTACGTTTTGTGAACTTTGCAAACGGAGGAGAAAGAGAGCTAAAGGAAGTACGAGTGTGCTCCGCTTCATTTCCGACGAAGTGATTACGGCAGGGACCCTTACGTTAGCTCACTCCTGGGACATGCTGGCGCTCGTCGCCGACTTCGTTAAATCGCCGTCAAAGCGCTCTGACCTTGGGGGAAAAAATGCCGTGCACACCGCGCATTGACGCACGTATCTTTCTGGTCGAAGCAGAGAGCTCGCGCGAACGGCTTTCCATACACGACACTGGTCAACTGGCATAAGCGATACTGCTACTGAAATTGCACTATTATTAACCGTAATAAAAATACGGCACATACGTACCAGTCTGTATTCGTCCGTCGCGACGGGGCTGACGAGGCAGCGGTGCCGACGGCTGGGCGTTCGTCTGTTGTGGCTATCGCGGAATTGTCGCTTTCCGGTCCATCCGCGGATCCCACAACTCCTGCCGCTCGTGCACTTAGAAGCATTCAGCGTTGAAGTGGTGTGAGGTTGTTAAATGCAAGCCCGAGCTTCTCGGCGAGAGTTTTGTTCTCCGGATCAGGCGATTCCATGACTATGGCTGCGGGTGCAGCTAGGTTTTACTAGTATTTTTAAAATGACCGCCGTCTCGGTTTCGGCACGATTTCCGGTTCCTGTTTGATTCCCGCGTGTGGGTGCTATATGGAGTCGACATACTAAGTATCTGTTTCATGGACCGGCTCGTATGCCGCCATTGTTCACGTCACGAAATGTGCAATTTAGCGGGAGATTTAAAATTTTGGCCTAAATTGCCTTATTTCTCAGTGAATAAAGCATCATTTGCTTCCGAGAAAGCGCTTAGGGTACTATGAAACACATAATCTTTCGAATAAAATAAACTTTTGTTTTCTCTTCATGGCTCCTTTAAGTGTACTAGGGAAGGAACTGCATATGGGGATCCATGTCGCCGTGGGGGTTATGGGGAGACCAGAGCTTCTGGCTTGGGCTTGGCATGACAATTGGATTCTTAAAAGGTTTTTAGAATTTGCTATCTTCACTATGCAGTTACACGTCTACGAGCTGCGAGGTGGCCGAAATCCTGCCTGTTCTGTGGTAGCCGTGAGCCGTGGCAACTGCGTGTTCAGTGAATGAGCACGCAGTGCGTAAACTTACGCGTGACGTCGGTCATGCCGGAGTCGAAGGAACGTATGATTGAGCGGGTAATGTGCCGCCGCGAAAGTTGTAGCTGGCGAAAAAAAAAAAAGAAACCAAACGTACTTCTACGAAGAGAAGATATGGCAGATACGGGCGCCTGTATCCGTCCTATCTGTCTTCGTCCACGACTGTTTAACGCCACGTTTTCCTTTTTCTTCAAGTATGAACCAACTCGCTCAGCAACAAGTTTTGTTAAACTGTAGCTGACGGTCGGTGCACCGGTTCGCCACGAAGGCGACGTTTTCATTGGCACGCTCAAAAACAATTCCAAGCTTTTCAAACAACTTACTTTTTGAAATAATGGTAAAATTATAAAATAAGAGTCTCTGATGCGTTTCCCCCAAAATATTAACATTGTTGTTGTTAACTACCAGCTCGGCCTGCGGAATAGCAGGCACAACCGTTCCGGCAAAAATACTCTTTACTTCCTTTTTCCTTAGCTTTAAAAGAGCCCGTTTTATTTACCACTTGTATAATAACACACCATTCTATGCATTTTTGTGGCACTGTGTTCAAATATACGGCCACTAAACCGTTTCAATCCAAGTCAATGACAAAACTAAGGCCAGCGCATGGTAATGGCGGCCCATGACGACACAGACAGCCTTGATACGAGCAGCGTAGACGCTAGCGCCAGATTCATCTCTAGTGTATATAGTAACAAACTCTATGGGCAAGAAGACCGGCTGGTGGAGTCAGATTGACGCGTACTGGCGCGCCATTGTGCGCCATGAAATATTCAAGATTGAGCGGCGTCTTCGATACAAGTAGGGCGCTGTTGGTAAATAAACTTGCGCCGAGAAAGCAAATGGCTTTGCATGGAGGCATTCGTGCCTTCACGGTGTTACCCTGATCCTCACTGCAGTTCATCCCCGGCTCCGGTTCTCAGCCGCTTCGCGTAATTGGGTTTCACGCATTACGAAAAATAAAGAAAGCCTTCTTTGCCGTATCAACTTATTCTCTTCCTATTCTTGGCCGTGTTGCTTAAATCTTTCGCCCGATGTGACGTGAAGCCAAGATTTTTCCCGCGCGTAGATGGGCAAAGGGTTTCGCTGGGAGGGCATAAATCAATTACCTCTGAGCAGGTAACCGTAGCATAAAAAAGGCAGACATTTCCGCCACTTCTTGTTCAGCGAAATCTGTCTCGTTTCCAGCCCATTTTGGAAGGACGGACGTATAAGCCTGCTTCGAAAAAGCAGGAAGTTATTTACAGCGTCGCCGTTACTCCAGGCACGTTTGAGTTGAGTGTAATTGAATTGCACTCGAGGTGACCGAAATAACGAGGCTCGCTGTATATTTTTGTTTGGTCTACAGCGTGGCGGATAAGAATAGAGAGTTTTAGCTGACCGTTTTTGACGCTCCGCTATGCTCCCGACGGCCCGCTTAGCACAACCGGAGCGTCAGCAGCAGAAAGGCTTTTAGCTAAGCGATAAGCGTATCTCCCGCGACGCGGAATGATTCGCGTGACTGGTCTTTTCCTGCGCGTGTGTAAACCAAAACTTCATGCCAAAGGAAGCATAATAATTTGTATTTGGTCGCTCAAATAAATAAAAATGCCGTGTTTTTTGCCTCTTTTAGCCTCTTTTGTATAATGTAGTCACAGACACGGTATAATGGTTCTAAATAATTTAAAAGAAGCCGATAAACTTTGGAATAGCCAAGACAAGGGTGTCTTTCTTGGAGCTGCATAGAAGCAGCTCAGCGCTTCGGTCGGCGTTTTTCGCTTCCGTTCTAAACCTTGTTGAGGTGTGTGGCACCTCTGCCTATTCGGAAGCGCTTTAGCGATTTCGTCGCTCGTGTTCCAACTGACGAAACGGAGTTCGCCGCAGCGCGCTCGCCTCGCGGGGGCAGCCATGTTTGAATTCCGCGCAGAAGCGTAAGCTGCTTCGACGGTCCGCTAAGAGGCCCCGGTTAGCGGAGCGGGGCCCCGCTCCGGTATCGCCGCTAGCGCCCTTGCGCGCCACACATGCGCAATGGCGCTCCCGCTAGCTATCGGAGCGGAGCGAACCGTCAGAAACGGTCAGCTAAAACTCTCTAATATCTGCGTGAACGTTTCCCTGAAGATGCGTGGTGCAGTACAAAGTATGCGTTGAGGACGGAAAAAGACCACGAAGCTTTAAAAGGATACAAGTCTAATCGTCGGAACGAATTTGAAGTCTTCTCGCTAAAAATAAAAAGAAAACGTTCGCCAAATCGCGATTATCCTAATCAAGCAAATAAGCGTACCTTGTAGATCCGAAACAACGAGAATAAATTCTCTGTAAAGGAATGAACCCACAGTTAGACGAATGAGCGCGATACAATAGATAGGCCCGAAGTGGGAAGCTTGAATGCGCTCAGATTCTCTAACGATGGTTCTGCCACATGGCTTGGCCTCCCCTTGTTTTTCCCATATCGGGCGTTACGTCAGCTCTGAACTCGATGGGAGCTTGGTGATGGAAGAGGAGGCTCAAAAGGATGAGGAGGAACACACGACTCATCATCTATTTCAGTTGCTCGGAACAACAATCCTTCACAGACTACCATTCCGTCATTGTGTGTTTCGTAACAAGAGCCATCAGTAGATGGGGAAGACTAGTGTCACTAGATAAGGTTACAGAGTATCGGCACTCTTTTCTGCTGTTGTTCCGTGCAACCGCCGTGATCATTGGTCAGTTCACATCACGTGATATTTGTTTACACTGTGACCGTTCATGGCACCGCAATTTTGTTGCTTATGCGTTTTGTCGGTCAATGTCGGTACTCAATCCTACCAGTTGCGTGGTCGCCCATTGTGTCTACGATAAGGCTTGATCCCATCCTTTGCTCGTCGTCCTGACTTGGCGTTTCCAGATTAACCTTCTCATGTCTTTTGCGGAATCCAAAGAGTAAGCGCTCGCTCTGCGCGGACAGGTGTTCAGCACAGTACGGCTCCAGCATAGCTTGTGTCCCAAGATTCCGTGTCGCTGCCTCTTCGGCAGTGTTGTTTACAAATGACCTCGTCAAAGTGAGAGGTGAGGTTGCAGAAGCGCCAATCTGGCAACACTGGTAAACACCAAAATGGCCGTCGTTGCTCACTTGCGCGCCCCAGTGACGGTACTCTGTAGCTTATCTAGTGACACTAGGGAAAACCACGGAGCTAGGGAGGTTGCAGCAGCCGCGTCATTTTCCATCCTCTTCCATCGCCGTCGGCCCTTCTCCCACTCCATTTTCCCATCCGCAATATTACCAAGCAGACCGCTACGCCCATGAATACTGTCGCTACAGGCTGTTACTTTTAACAGCATAGCTATTTAAGCTTTTATTTCTGTGGTATAGCGTTACCGAAATACCAAGAAATACCGAACCCCACGGGAGCGCCGCCGCGTGAGTACTGCCGGGCGTCGGCCAGCTCGACCTTCGAGAGCATGCATGAGCTTGAAATCTTAAGCGCCAACAGACACAGGACAAGAGAGGGACCCGCGCTGGGGCGTCCCTGTCGCCAGTGTGTGCGCCTTAAGTTCATCATGGATGACTTCAAGCGCGAACTAGCTCGGTCTCCATTTTGCTTCGAAAGCACTCTGCCCAGCGTGCGTGGTGTGATTTCTCGCTTGCTCTTCTCCTCGCCGGTTCACGTGCGTTCGCGCCAGAAGTGGGGAGCACAGAAGGCGAGTTCGCGAAGCTGGGTTGCCGCCGGTTCTAGCGCGTGCTAACGCGGTCCACTCTGGGAGAGATGTGAAAGCCTGCGGAGAAAACGGTCCGGGCCGGCCAGTCTTGGAGACTTTCAGCGGAAAGTTCGGAATCCATGTTATGTTGGAGAGCGGCCGGCAGCTCTGCTGTTCCTCCATCCTTGCACCACCAGTGCAAGCGGCGCCAATTTTTTTGTTGTTCTAAGGAGAATGCCTCAGGTGCCCCCTTCTGCGAATGAGGCGTGTTGTGAGGTACAGAAAATTGCCGCCGCTCTTAAGTGTAAAGAGAACTTGCCAAAAAGCGTATGTGGGGTAATTTCAACGGAGAAAATCAATTAGTTTGAAAAACAAATTAGGTAAATTTGAGTTTGTACATAGATTGAACGGGGTCTTCAGAGCAGGCGTTGAGTGCATTAACTACCATGCTACATCAGCGTGCTGCCAGGTGTGGAACGAGAGTTACGAACGGAGCGAGTTGCGGAACGAGCGTTGACGCAGGAATTATCGCATACCAGGTGAACTTGACTGTGCGTGAGTATAACAGGTGTACTCCTGCCACGGAGAACTCTGTAATTTTTGAGAAGACGCTTCAGTGCGTGTCGCCAGACCGCCGCCTATCGAAGTAATTCGTGCCAAAAGGCGAAGAAGCGAAAACGGGAGAGAGACGCTGACACCCCAGTCGAAAAAGACAAGAAAAATTTCTGTAGTTTGTCGTATTTTCGCGTGTCCTACTGTCGTCTTGTCGTATTCTTGTCATGTCGTGATTCTGATGCTCTGTCGCGTGTGGTATTCCTGTCCTGATTTTGATGTTCCGTCGTGCCGAATTCCTGTCTTGTCCTGATCCTTATGTTCCATCACTAGCTGCACATGGTTTGAATGTTGTTGCCCATTGTGCAGAATAGCGTAAATGCCAGTTCTGTTGTGATCACAGAAATGTTTGTGGTTGAGAAAATTGACTTTGTCGTTACGACACAAATGTGTGTCGTAACAACAGATGGCTTTGCCGTAACAACGGGACTTCTGTTGTCGCAACAAAGGTTTTGTCCTACGACAGGAATTCTTGTTAGGTTTTTGCGGTATTCCTGCTGTGATTTTAGACCGGGACGTTCTAGCATGAAAAAGCAATATCACCATGGGAAGCAATAACGCTACAAACATCGCTGTCGTTGTTCTCTCGTGTAGGATGCGCCATAACGAATTAAATTGTAATAAATCTAGCCTTAATCTGTTTTCTTCATAGAAATGGGCCTACCAATAGTGGCTCATGATGACGAAATACAGTCAAATTTCGTTACTACGAACCCCAAAATAAGTATTTTTTCACATTTACGAACATTTTCGAAATTCCCGCTGGATTGCCTTTATTTTCAACGTAAAACTATTTCAGAACTACGAATTTCAGTATAGCGCATATTTCATAATAACGCACGTAATTTATTTTCCCCTTTGCAGTCGATGAACATCAGTATTACGAATTCGGGTAAAGTAACAGCGCCGCAACTCTCGCGTGAAACAGAAGCCGCTGTTTCTTTGTGCGTTCCCCCAAGTGGAGTAGCTAGTATCGTCACTATGTTGAGCGCCACCACAAAGCTGTAGTTGAATGTGCACTATAACCTTTTCTCGCTCGTTGCTTTGGGTGTCAGTCGGTGGCCGGTCGGTGGTACCGTTGTTTCTCACAGTATTCACGTGTGCGGGCAGGTATTTCTTTGTTGTGAGTGATCTTGCTGCGAGGTTTGTGCGAGATCCGACGATGAATGCCGCTGCGACACAGTGAAGAATAAGCGACAGCAGTCGTCGTCCCGACGCGAGAGACGGCGTCTGTGAGTCACAGAACACACACACACACACACACACACACACACACACACACACACACACACACACACACACACACACACACACACACACACACACACACACACACACACCACACACACGCACACGCACGCACACGCACCGCACACACACGCACACACAACACAAAACTGTCGTTGATTCCTCTGTCATAGGAATCGGTAAAACACGAAAGTGAAATGTGCAGTTGCACTGACATATCTCGGCGGCTGTCTTGTGGGTGTGCTTGGCGAGCGACGCCCTGCTGGCGAGTCGCTTCGGCAAAGGTGTACTGGCGTCATTTCCGTGACGGATATGACGTCAGTGAAATCTTGGTGTATACCCACATGAAATAATTTCGTGCTAAAATATGAAACCAGAGAACGAACAACCCTAAGTATAACGTACTCTTGAGTACTGTAGGTTGCTTCCCCGCAAGAAGACAAGACGTGCAGGGTTGCACCCTTTACAGGCCGCTGGCTTCTTTGTACTGGCGTCACTTCCGTGACTGTGTATCCCGGGATAAAACAGTTTCGTGTTAAAATATGAGATGGTATAAAAAAAGAATGTTTTACTGCACATGAACAAAGTCCACACTTTCATCGCTTGCTGCGATGATGTACCCGATGAGGTATTGTGCAGAGTGGAATCCGTTCGGCATGCCGCGCTCGCCAGAAGAAAATAACTAATTTCTTCAAATAAAGCTGCTTTGAAGTGAGTGTAACGTTTTGATTTGAGATTTTTCTTGTCTGCACACGCGTATACTTCTACGGTACGTCATTTTCACTCCTAGGTATGAGCACTGGCATATAAACGCAATTTTTTCATTATAACGACATTTCAAAATAACGAATGATTTTGGGCGGTCCCGCATGATTCGTTATATCGAGAAAATTTACTGTATATCGAGAAAATTTACAGCATAGGCAGTGTTAATCGGCCCGGTTCCTGAAATGCAGAATATATATCTATTACCGAGGCAGTGTACTATTGCACTCACTTTCAAAAAATATGTAAAAATAGGGCAATAGGCATATTCTGTACCAAAAAAAATGAAGGAAGGTCACACTAACATATAAGACGAAGGTAGCGAAGCTGTACACAACCTTCCCAACCATCACGAAGGTTTACGTCCACGATTGCAGCCGATTTGCTTCTTCTATTCCGTCATTGTGGCTATAAATGTGAGCTTCATTCATTTGTTTGGAAGTGATAATCATTGGACATCACCTTGGAGGGGCTTACTCTATCATGTGTCTTTCTTGTTGCGTGCAAGTGTTGCCACGATTACGGCGAACGCTGGAAGAGGGGGGGGGGGGGGTGCGTAATCTTGGCGAATCTCCCTAAGTGGGTTGGGTGTGCTTGGCTTGACAGGCGTGCGCATTGGAAGCTGGGCGGTCGTCGCGAGATACGCACCCTCGAGTGCTAGGCCTTTTCTTGGTATTGTCAGCTGCTCGGCGGTCGCCGCAAGGCCCGCGCTTGCCTGTGCGCGCTCGGAAATTTCTTGGCATTTTTATCTGCGGACAGGAAAAACTATGATTTGCTAAACAGCTAAAAATGAACTACAGTTGAATACCAACCGCGTCGTATGTACAGATAACTCAACTTTTGCTCGACAGAACTGATTGAAAATGCGTGTCGTAAATGGAAAGAGTAGTACTATTTGCTTCATTATCTCACCTTTGATGTCATTTCCTCTCCATCAATGCATTCGTTTAGAGAAACTAACCAATTCAAGCGTCCCGCTTTAGTGAATACCACTGTCTCGAAATTTCGCTGGGAAGACGAATGTGCGCTCCCGTGACGCGCGCTGAACGCAGGAAGAGCGTGAAGAATTAATTTTCCCACCTTTGAATGAGCAGAGTCTGCCAAACGATATTCTAGCTTCCATTTGTAAGCGCTCATGAAAAACTGCATCGTCAATCATCGCTCAGGTAAGAAGGCATGAGCTGACGCGGCCTAAATGATAGTGGCCCGGGCAAGCGCTCCTCCAAAAAGAATCTTCTTGAAATGGTTTTTTTTTCTTTCTCCATGTATTTGGAGAAGTGGTCCCTGGGTAGAGGGGGGGGGGGGGGGGGGTTCTGGTGAATAAAAAATTAAAGACGACTAATAACTGACCACGCTTATCCCATCTACTCATGTTCCCTGTATCCCAAGAGAGAGAAAAAGAGAAAAAAAGATGAGCAAGCATAAAGAACAAAACTCACAAAGAGCGCGAGAAAGTTAGGTAAGTAAAGACAGAGGTACACGAGAAAAACATTAAAAAAATGAAAGTTTACTGACGTTTCAGGAGGAGGACTTCCTTTCTTTAGAGTACCAGGGTAAGCTGGCTTCAGTGTTATTTTTAATGTTTTTCTCGTGTATGTCTGTCTTTAGTTACCATATATATATATATATATATATATATATATAATTATTATATATATATATATATATGAGAGAGAGAGAGAGAGAGAGAAAGAGAGAGAGAGAAAAGAGATTAACCGGAGGGAGGGAGTGAGACAGGGATAGAAGTTAAGACATAGATAAAGGATGAGAAGTGGAAAGCACTCCAGCAACGATATTTAACTTTAGAGCCTGAATTAATGTGTGGTTAATAAAGCCGTGCCAGGTTGTGGGCAGGGAACGAGAAAAAAAGAGAAAAACAGAAATGCCGCAACGACGTCCTCCCGATTGTCATTTGTGCGGGCGCTTCGAAACACTGAATAATGGTGCAGCGAACGTTGCCCATCCGTCCGCTAAATTACAAGCGACGGAGTTCGTCAGCCATGTGCGCTGTATACGGCTCCGCTAATTCACTTCGGGGGGTCCTGTTTCGAATGAGAGGTCGCAATTAGTTACGCGCTAACGCAATTCATCACCAGCTGCTGGAATATGTGGCTTTTCAGGTACGGCGGCGAGTGAGTTTTCGCCGGGCCGAAAAGTATAATGGCATTGCGCGCCGCGCGTTCCTTTGCCCCGCCGCAATTCGCGAGCCGTTTCATTCGTTTAACCGAATCCCAACTGCGGGAAAACTGCTTCGTTAAACCTCTGCATGAATCCTCGTCGACGGCGTTAGCCCCAGATTGCACGCCGTATCTCCCGTCCACCACCGCACAGCAAAGCTCAGCTGCTACGAATTGACATGCGTGAAATTAGATCGTTGAGCGACGCAGAGGAGAAGCCACACGGGAAGGAGAAGATAGAAATAAAAAAGAAAGAAAGAGGAGGAAACAGAGCGGCATCGGGAACAAATGCGGCGCAAATTCGGAATACTATATCCGTGCACGACAAGTGAATTAACGCGGTAAGCCGGGGCCGGCTGCTCTGCGAGTTATTTTATGCGGGGAAACGGAGGCGGCCCGCAAGAACGTTCCCCAGTGGACGGCTGATCCAATTCCTCACTGGTTCGTTGGTTTCCCCAATCGATTGGGAACGTTCCTTTTTTTTTCCGTTCCCTTCTTTCGTCCGTTTTGTTCTTCTCCGTCGTTGGTTTGCCGCGGAATTGTTCGCTGCCGGCGCTGCGCGCCAGAAAGGCTTCTCATTTGTTTGAGGTGTTTCTTTCTCCGAGCGCGGTCGCTTGGAGAAAGGAGCTCGTTAGCAAACGAGGCCTGAAGCCGCGGGTGCGTCGGCGGCCCGCAAGGTGCTCCCGTTGCCCAAACCTGTTCATGCCCCGACGGAAGGCGCCGTCCCCAATGGCCGGCTATCCGAGCGACGCGGAAAGCTTCGTTGAAACCGCTGTCGGGAACACAATGCGACGCTCTTGCTTTATTCGCTTTGATAACGGACCTTCGCTGACTATTCGGGAACGAGGGAGCACTGTGAGCGGGATTATGCGCAATGGACGGGGCTAAGGTTGGCGTTTAAGAACTAAAATTTATTGGGGAATTTTTAAAGGGAAATTAAGACAAAATACAAGTTTTGTTCGCTAAAGGAACCCTGCAACACTTTCTATAAACGCTTTCACTCTTTCCTTTGCATCTGGAAGCACTGTGAAAGCTATAGTTGCGCCAGCACGGAGCGGCACTGCGTGATTTGCTCGTCGCACCAGATACGCCTTCCGTTTCTGCCTTGTTTTTATGGCTTTATTTTTAAAGTTTTTATCGCAAAGAGTTCATTGCTGCAACTGAAGGAAAGCCGGCCAACAGCCGCTACAAGGCCTTAGTGACGTAATTCGAGCCGTCAAAGAACGTCAAGACCTGGAAAGAGAGAAAAATCTTTTGAGCGAGTTTCCAAGTTATCTGATGGGTATAGAGCAGTAATTTTTGCCTGAGGTACTTTGCGACCCCCCCATCTAAGTAGTGGGTGTGCTGGCTAGCTACGGTCTGCTAGCATTTAAGATTCCAAAAAAAGTTAAAAAAAGTGTTGCAGGGTCCCTTTAAAAAGACTGCGTTGTCCCCAAAATAATAATACCAGCTTTATCGAAAACTTCATAAAATATTCGAGATAGTAAACAAAACGTGATGCAGTGGTGACTCTCAAGCCACTTCACGGCGGTTTCTCGCTGACGTCAGATAATCTTGCTTGTGCGGTTAGCACCCGCTTAGCAAAGCCATCGTCAAGAAACGTGTCTGGGCGGTTGTATGGGGGACTCTGTTTCGTTTGTTCGTATTGCTTGAATGCTAATGGGAAGTAAAGACTTATGACTTCGTTTTAGTGGTGGCCTCTATTGCGTCCATCCTGTGCATAATACGTCACTGGAACAAAAAATTTGAAAGTTCTCCGTTATGTCTAGCATTTCTTCGGTCCGGAGAATCATCTTTTGTGGCCGGAATGGCGCTGACTGCGTTACCAAAGACTTGTTCTTTGAAACTGAAGAACTTGCTTTCGTCTTCGTTGCCCCTTTAAGTACTGTGCTACCGAAGCCAGCGCCAGCGCCATATTGTGGCGTCGTGCCGTGAAGTAAGTCTGTAGACAAGACGGCGAACGGCAAACCAGCGCCGTTCGGCTCGAGATATTGTTGGCATGCTTTCGCTGAGGAGGTAAGGGCCCTGGGTGGTACGGTTCAGCACAACCAATTGAGCCGTATTAGATTTTCAGCCCTGCACTTTTGTTTTAATTGCTTCGGGCTGCTTTCAAAAATCTACGGCGTAATGGAAACATACCAGGATGACTTTCCGCTTCCCCGACACCGTCGGATTGCTTGCGCTTGTAAAACTGCAGCTTCAAATACATGTGATCGTTGTATGTACACCCTTCTACGGCCCTCTTGTGGACAACCCCGTTGGCGTGAAGGAGCCTGACTTGACTTTCCTGAAAACAACTTCCAATGATCCGGATCAGTGCAGGGAAGCGTAGAGGCGAACCGCGGAGGGCAGGCGTCGTTTCGACTTGTGATTTACTTCGGCAGTGTCGACACAACAGCCCGCATCACTGTCCCCTTTCCTTTCTCATTTCTTTGCCTTCTACCGGAGAACGTAAAACTACGAGGGCTTGTGGTGGCACCGTAGGCAGCTAGCCTCTCGGATACATGAACGCCCTGATTTGTACCGAGCTTGCGAAGACTCCGAAGGAAGGGCTACAGGGAAAGAAGGAAAGGGGGGGGGGGGGACGCGCGAATGGCCCGTGTCGACATTCGGTTCCTCACAGAACGGCTATTTTGGCACGGCGTACTGATGCGGTCAGTACCCAGCGGCTGTATAGCGTGCTGTTTCATTATGAATCAGTGATGCCGCTGCGCGGAGACGCATGTCCCCGCGACCGTCGGTCGAAGCCGGAGAAGGCTGGCATTCGTGACGTCACTGAGAAGGCCCCGCCGTATACTAAGCCAGCTTCGCTACGAAACTAGCGCTATGCGAGCACGGGCGATTCCCGCTCAGATTAATTCCACTCGGAGTCGTGGTGGCGCCGCCGGCGCCAGTTTCGTTTGCGTGTTTTTATTTCTTTCGTTTCTTGCGTGGTTTCTGAATGTGTCTACTTAACGCAACCAGCGCGAAGGGAGTGGAAGAAGGAGCTGGTCCGCGTTTAGAAGGGGCTATTTTTGTGTTTCTCTGAAGGGACCGCATGGAAACGCTTTCCGGAGTGAATAAAATAAGTAACAAAGGGTGAGGCATTGCGGTGACGCCGCTGTGCGTGATGGCTGCCGCAAACAACGTCACGAAGCTGGCGACGAAAGAGGGTCTTAGGCCTGCTAATAGCGCTTGGAAGGACAGCGCACCCTTGCGCCACGTTTCGGGTCACTTCTCCCGGCTTGAGTAGCTCGTTTTGTTGATAACGTTTCTGGGAAACGCCGTTTGGTCGATGCTGCGAGTCGGTGTAGGTATCGACCTCTGAGAACGCTTAAGCGTAGCCTACATGGCTATGGGGTGGAATGTATTTTTCATGTTCCCGAACGAAAATTCCCTGGACTCCACGTCTGTTTGAAGCGCGGAGCGTTAGCGCGTGACGTTAGAAAACGAACGTACCAGTGTTGTGTGCGCGCGGTCACGACCAAAGTCGCACGCCGTTGAAAACATGATTTGCATCTCAAGTTATACTTCTAGTCACTTGGATATGTGTCTTCACTGGATTAGTTTATAATAACAACCGTTTTCAGGACTAAAAGGAGGCTGATCGACTTCAAGATCATACGTTTCATCAGTTGGTTATGCGTTTCGAGTAGGTTAGTTATTACTAGGCACCATTTTCAACATCAGTAGAGTCAAAATAAAAGTGTGTGCGTGTACGTACGTACGTACGTGTCTTTATTAGAAAAGGTCACCGTCGCGGCTTAAGAGAAATTAAATTGGCGCATACGGTTCATGTTAATTCTGTCTCACCTCTACGTCGTGGGCTGGAAAGTTTCCCCAATCGTCCACGTTCGCACAGCGGAATGGCTGATGCTATTTTTCTTTTTTTTTTCTGCGTGAAATAAATGTTTTCACCACCCACTGACTGCGTCCATGTGGCTACGTAGGAGACCCCTTGCAAGGTTTACGGAGGCGGTGGATGTTAACTCCAAAGTCCGACGGGTGTAGCCAAGTCAGTGATGCCAGTGGCTGGCATTCTTCCAAACAGGTATAACTGCCCAGAATACGGCTGAGAACTTCCTAATGCATTCTAGAGCGCACTATACCACATGTTGCCGCTAGTACACGTTTTCAAAACAACAGTGGCGACTGCCACGTATTTGACTGCTTATTAACTCCCACGTGCAGTTTGGATAGCCTTACGGAATTATTGTCCCCTCCAGGCTTCACAGGAAACCGTAGTTCTCGCACCAAAGAACAAATTACACTCCATTTGACTCTTGACCGTTGGACGACTCCATTACGGACCCGGGTTTGATGTGTAGCGTTACTGCAGCAGATAATTCCCAATCGATGATTTTAAAAACGAGTTACACGACGGTGGCAATTAGCCTACCCAGTGGTCGCCATGGTGTTCCGAAAGAGTGTTTACGTAAAAGGTAATCCGACGCCGACTTCGTTAAACAAATTGCAGCAGGTATGCCCCGCTCAGATAAATGTTTCTCCCGGCCAAGTTTCATTGCCTTAGTCATCTAAGCAGTAGGCTGAATCCCAATTCACAAGCACGTCGCGATAACACTCCGAGGGAACCCAAGCACTTATAAATTGTCGACGCGAAAGCAGTATCTCCAATTCAACGCCGCGGTGTTTGTTTTGCGCTGTGAGTAAAGGTGACTGTTGCGCCGCTGCGTGAGGTCGTCGGTGTGCGTGCCTGATGTGACGTGTCGATGCCACTGAACACAGCACTCAAAGCCACAGCTGCACTCCACGTGGCTCTACGCGGGCGCAGGAGTTGCCTGCTAGCGCAGTTGTTTACTTGTTGTCTTACTAATGCGAAGCTTCTACTATGAAACGATTCGCAGTCCCGTGCGAAGCCTGCTTGGCTTCCGACGCCAACACAAGGTCACATTTTTAAAGCGAAAGCTTTCCTAGTGAGACCGATGGCATCCTGTCGAAAAACTGATGCATTTCCCCGTAGACCGGTTGGTCGACCGAAAAGCTCTGATAAGATCTCTGGACACACGGGCTTCCATTGTGTCAAAGCGGTTACTTGACAATCGCGGAAAAGGAACGGTCTAGATAAGACAATACACTCACTGATCATGAAGAGGAGTCAATAGTATACTTTATCTATAAACCACGTATCAGTATTCATTAGATCGTTTACAGATGGGTCTACCAGGATGACATGGTTTCTCGAGAGCACGAAGGCTTATCCCCAGGAAATGAATGGTTTTTGTCAGAACAGATCAGCGATAGACAATGCTCTAGTGTCCTCACTCGAAGAATACTTAGTTCTGGATGCACACCAACCGCAATTTTCCTGGACATAAAGGCCGCGTTTGATTCGGTCCTCCACACAGCAATTCTTGCCGCTCTTGAAGATCATGGCTTTGGGGGCAAGTTATACGCATGGATAGCGGACTACCTTGATGGACGACACTTTTTCATGACCACTCCGGAAGGCTCAACTTCACATTACGCCGTGGAAAAGGTGTACCACAAGGTGCCGTACTAAGTCCGTTGCTGTTCAACCTGACCCTCATTTCACTCAAAAGAATCCTTCCACGTGCAGTAAAGATCCGCTGTACGCAGATGATATCTGTGTGGGTGTGCTTCTCGTTCACGACGATGCACACATCAGAGATTACAGAGATCCCTGTACAACATTTCTAACTACCTCGTAGCCCGCGGCCTTCATCTTTCTCCAGATAAGAGCGTGGCCATGGCCTTCACACGAAAAAATATGGATCGCTATCCATTGATACTGGGCGGGCGCATACTTTCGTATGCACGAGTTAAAAATTTCTAGGAGTTTTAATAGACCGCAACTTGACCTGGTCACCCGAAGTCAAACGGATACGGAGCCGCATTTCTTCGGCCGCTCAGGTTTTTAAATGTCTTGCAGGTCTGCGCTGTGGCAGTGATTGCTATTCAATGGTTATGCTGCACAAGAGCTATGTGGATGGAGTGCTGCGTTACAGCCTTTCTATCCTGCATAAAATATCTGAGGCAAGGAAGAAAAGCCTTGAGGCGGCAAGAAACAACAACCTACGCACCTGTCCTTGACTTCTGAAAAGATCTTCAAGCGTTGGAACCGTGGCAGAGGCACGTTGTTTGCCTTTTGAAGTGATTATACAACAGGAGACCCTTCGAGTGCACTTGAGGCATCGTCTACACGCAAGAAATCATTTCCTAAGTCGTGTCCCCTCCAAGTGCAGCAGCTCCGGATTCGCCCTAGACCATTCATAGCATACCACTGCTGTTCAACCCAGCCCTCACAATAATGCCGCCAGCATTTCCCTCCGATGGAACCTTGCTTCCCTTACTAAATTGAATGGGGTATCCCAGGAATCGGCCGCAAAAAGACTATGCCTCAGTCACAAATCCTCCACACTGTTTTAGACTACATGTATAGAGGGCATTCAGCAAGAACATTCATATTCACCGATGGTTCATCAACCATGCAAAGCTCTTCTTCTGGTCTATAATACCACAAACGTGGTGGAAATGCTTTCATTCGTCTGGAGCTACTAAACATCTTCCGACAGCGGATGAGCTCTATGCTCTGAAGGAGGCAATCATTTACATCTGTGCCATGTAGCCGCACCAATGGAGCATCTTCACGGACTCCAAGGCAGCTCCTGCAAATTCTATCTAGGAAGAAGTAGATTTTCCCCCCACCAAATCGCAGCCTGTGATATCTCATACCTTCACCATCTTGCCTGGTCTGCTGGACACAACATTAAATTGCAGTGGATACCTGGACACAGCGGCATCAAAGGTAACCAAAAAGCCGACGAAGCGGCCCGTAAAGGCCTTCTTTACCGGAAATACCGCAAGGTGTATTTCACGAAAACAGAAGCTTCTGCCATGGCTCACCACTTTGCGGTGACTGAAAGAAGCCGTCTATGGAGCAACTTACAAGATACTCGCTGCTTTTTGCACACTATTGACCCAGAATTAAAGTCGAGACTCCCGAGACAGCTTCCTCGTAACCTGGAAACGTTGTACCATCGTCTACGGCTGAACTGTGCATACACAAATAGCTACCTATTTCGCCTTGGAGCGACGCCAAATCCGCACTGTGATAATTGTGCTTGTGTCGAAACAATTGAACACATTTTATTAGAATGTGCGGCCTACATGTAACCGAGATCCCACTTCCTTGAAAACATTGAACGTCTAGAACAGGTACCAATTACTTTCAGGATTATTTTAGGACCATGGATTCGTCCCTCGAAGCAGCGCCAAGCTCTACGCAGTTTGTTCTCTTATTTGGATGAAATTGGTCTAATTTCAAAATTGTAAATTATGCGGCCCAAGCTCAGAACAAAAATATGCATGTAAGTCCGTTATCGCGCCAAGTCCACGACAGTTTTTTTTTTCTTTTTCTTTCCTGCCCAGCTCTTTCTTGGGCCTTTTCTTCCCCCATCCCCAACCCACAGCAGAGAAGCATGTAGGCGACTGTAAATGCCGGCAAACCTCTCTGCTTTTCCAATAAAGAGCCTTCTCTCTCTCCTCTCTCTCTCTCTCTCTCTCTCTCTCTCTCTCTAGATGGGTTTACCTAGCGCGCGAAAAATCATCTCATGGGTTCTTTCTTCGTTTGCGATTTGGGGCTTTGAATGCTTGACGATGGATTGGACGTACTTTAAGCGAAAGTTGGACGCACTTTTGACGCAGTTTTGATTTTAGAAGCCTTTAGCGCTTCTGTCAACTTTCTTTCGGAAGGAAAGGTAAAGTCTTTGCTTAACGACCCATCTATTGCTTACGCACCAAGTAAAAGCTAATTAATTCCAACTAGGGTAATACGAACTTACAGTTAATTCGCACTGAAGTCCGGGTCCCGACACAACGCTGTGTATTTTAACGGGGAAAAAGTCCCGATAATTCGAAACCTTCAGCATTCACAACGAATATTTCGAACTATCGCGCCCTGGCTTACACCGCTCTTCGGAGACAGAAGTCAGCCCATAGTGAGTACAATCGTTGTGCAGAACCAAACCAAATTTGCTGCAAGACGCAAAATAACAAATAAATAGCCTCAAATATTTCAGAACTAAGGCCCGGGGTTCACATGAATGCATTTCAGCAATTGTTTCTGGCGTATAACTGACTGATCAATTCATTTCAGTCGCCAATGCAGGGCTCCACTTACTTAGCCACCAAAGTCATTTGTCGTATCGCGTGGTGAGGAGTCCAGACGATTTTTTTGTGTTCTGCCCACGCAGCGCGGTGCGAATGGCCGCTCATAGCGCCCGCCTGCTAATTGGAACTCCGTCTAATTCGAACTAATTGATGGTTCCCGTTGTAGTTCCGAATTAAAGAGATTTTCCATAATAGTAAATGACACAGTTTAATCATACGTTAGCAACTATAATGGGAAGGCAAGACACAAAAATGCGTGTCTCTGTGTCCCTTTTTCACATGGTGGAGGTGAACAGTGCACAGTCTTTGTCAAAACTTTGTAGGCCACGGCGACCGTGGCCGGAGCAGGCGCGCGGTCAAGTAGGGGCGCTGTGGTTGCCGCTGTCGGCTGGTTGCGAGGCTAAAGAGAGCGAGGGGAACTTTCGCTCTTGCTTTCGTAGTGTGGCTGGCGCGATAAAGGTGTGGATAAAGGCAGCCCGGGGCCAGTTTCCAAGAGCAGGCACTTCGCTTCAGCGCAGGCACTTCGCGCCGCACTTGTCGCGCCAGCCACACTACGAAAGCAAGTGCGAAAGTTCCCCTCGCTCTGCCTTAGCCGCGCAACAAGACGACAGCGGCAACCACAGCGCCCCTACTTGACCGCGCGCCTGCTCCGGCCACGGTCGCCGTGGCCGACAAAGTTTTGACAAAGGCTGTACATCTTTGTGATAAGAGGTTACGTGCGCAGGTTTGCAGTGATTCGTTCCGAAATTTTCTCAATACCCCTCCACGCTGGTTCCAAGCATGCGGCGTCCCTTACAGTTCTGTCAGCGTTTCCATCTCTCTGAAGCACGCTTGCCCGTTCTTGCTCTGGACAGAGCAGTGACACCAGCGTCTTTACTCTAAGCCCGGTTGTTTTTCTGATATATTCGCGAACAGAGCAACGCCCGTGTTGCGCCACCTTTCGGTGCGCGTCGGAATTGCGCAAAAGCTCTCAGAGCGAAGACAAACTTGTCAGTGCCGTTTTTTGCCGCATGTAGGGAAAAAAAAGGTTTCACTTTTGGGTGCTCCCGCAAGGGCTCTTCGAACTGTTGAAGTGTAGTTTTACTGTTTGTTAGTGTTTTGCTTGAATCTGCTGTTTGTTTACCCTAACCGCTTGTGAGTGCCGCTAGAGTTAGGGTGGTATACGGCGCATGCGGATGTCGGGTTGAATACAAAGTAGGCGGCCGCACTTGGCTTTCTACAGGCCGCCAGGGAAAAGTGACATATTGCGCACGACGTTGCAAGGACGGTAAAAAGAGAGAGAGAGGGAGAGAGAGAGAGAGAGAGAGAGAGAGAGAGAGAGAGAGAGAGAGAGAGATTTAATGAACACTGAAGTGGTAAGCCCCACAAACGGTGGGACTTGCTACTTCAGACGGAGGGGTGAACATAGTGAGGCGAAAAAAAGAAAAGAAAGAGGGAAGAAGTATGTAGCAACAATGATTAAGAAGTAGAATAAACGTAAATCAGTTCGGAACACTTAGAAAAAAATTAACAACATTAGGAGACAAAGAAATTTGAGGATCTCAGGGTTAAACAACATCGACTTATCCCGATTCAGACAAAAAAGGCTGATCCCGATTCAGACAAAGAGCCTTTGTGTCTTGCGCCGCGTCAGCGTGATTTTGCAACGCACAAGAAAGTGATGCAGCTCTAAAGAGTTTCCGCGTAGCAGTCGCACGAGAGTTCTTTTCACTGTTTCGCGTCGAGTTGCATGCTGAGGGCAGTAGCACAAGAGATGCGGTATATGTCTTCTTTCGCAGAGCACACAGAGCACAATGGCGAGTCCGTCCCAGCCTACCTTAAACCGAAAACTGAGAGTGAAGGCAGCGCTTAAGCGTAGTCGGTGACGGACACCCTCAGTTTGTTTTAATAGGCCTCGCGGAAACTGGAACTTTCACTGAGAGTCGATCGCATGCCGAGGCAAGGGCATCTTAACAGGGGTCTGCCAAGCTGACGGCTGCAGTTCCCACCCCAGTGCATTCACGGCCGTACTTCCGTCTTGGCTGGAATACGGGATTCCAACAGACACAAGCAGGTTGTGCGCCTCTTTCGCTGCTGCGTCAGAGACGACGTTCCCCTGGATGCCGGAATGACTTGGCAGCCACTGAAACGAGGTTCGGGGCTCGTCTCGAAGTGCAAGTGTGTGCAATGCGTGTAGCTCACGCACAAGTTGGCTCCAGCGGTGGGATGGCTTCATCAGTTCTTGTAAGGCAGGCCGTAAGTCGACAAAGATCACCCATTGCCGAGTGGGACTATTGGTGATGTAAAGAGGTGCCGCCTTTATAGCAGTTAACTCAATGAAGGTGTACGACGTCTTGTGGCTGAGTTTCTCTTTTACAGTTAGTCTCAACGACCGAATCCACACTCCAATAGCTGACGAGTTAGACGTCGCGCACCTGCCTGTATATACCTGAACGTGGCCAAGATAAGGTGAGCTGATGGGCTTTAGCGTGAAGTACCGCAAGGCTGGCTCAGACAGAGATGATTTTTGCTTATACCTGGTATAGTCACGCATATACCCCACGGTGCAGACTTCCATGGCCGAAACGCAGGCTTGCTTGGGCGTTTAAAGTTTGCCGGTAGGAGGCTCCGCACATGAGAGGAAGACACCTGTGCTAGCAGATGGTCAGCACACCGGGTTACGTGACGGAGGCTGGTGCGAAGGAACCCTTAAATTTGGAGCGTCTGGGCTGACGTGCATCTTGCTTCGCAGAGAGTTTAATTCGTGGTTGTGCCCCTTGGAAGGGCCAGCCACATGCGTAGAGCTTTACTCTGTGCACTCTCTAGCAAGTTCGTCTTAGACAGACCAATTAGCGCTGGGAGGCTGTACCGCAGAAGTCCAAGAAAAAGTGTCTTATAAAGTTTAAATAGTGAAGAAAAAGTGCTATATGAAGTCGCAATAGTGAAGGCACTCAGCAGCCCCATGTTTTTTTTTCTGTCAACATCTGGAAAATGGGCATAAATGGGTGCAGGCGTTCGCGGAGGTGACGGACATGGGGAAGGTAGTAATCGCTCTAATGTTACTCCAAGAAATACATACATACATACATACATACATACATACATACATACATACATACATACATACATACATACATACATACATACATACATACATACATACATACATACATATTAATACATGATAATTACTTACGTACACATACATACATACATACATACGTACATACGTACATACATACATACATACATACATACATACATACATACATACATACATACATACATACATACATACATACATACATACGTACATACATACGTACGTACACACATACATACATACATACATACATACATACATGCATGCATGGGAGGTGCATACATGCATGCAAATGTATGCATACATGCATACATACATACAGCATACACAACTACACAGCTGCTTAAAAAGAAACGGATCTGACTGTCTGGCGATGTTCAGTATTACAACAAAGCGCTCATTTCAGTTCGACTGCGTAGATCTGAGTTTTGTGATTTAGTTTGCCCGGAGGTGCTCGGTTCACAGGTATTTTTCGCATTTGAGACCAGAAAAGAAGTGTGGGCGAAATCCTTGCGCTGCCCCCGCGCCCCTCCAGTTTTGATTGGATATGCGTCGCTCCGGTCAGTTCTTGGAGCCGTCGCGCACTGATATCGAGCGAGTTAAAGCAGCCACACCACGCCAACAACGTGATACATTAAGTACGGCATGTTCCTCACCTTTGAACTACTCCCAACACTTTGAGCACGAAAGCAACGTCACATCCCTCGCGAATATCGCGGGCTGTTATCGGGAACAGTCGGTCCTCATTAATGCACGCGCCAAACCCCTCCTTGGCCAAACCTCGCTTCGTGATTTCTCCGCGCAAGATTTCCCTACGGCATACTTCTGCTCACTCTTGCTCCTCCCAAATGCTTGCGCAGCTTTACGCTTTTTGTCACGAGTCTAAATCTGTTTCACAAAGACATCAGGCAGCGAGACCTGGCGGTCGGAAGAAGACGCGGGGAAAGACATTCCGACACAGCCGAAAATTAGAGAAAGTGTGAGTAAAGCGCTCAAAACGAGAGAGGGAGAGGAAGGGGGGAGAAGAGGGAAGGGGGCTGCTCTTGAGTTGGCTCCGAGCTTCTTGACAACGGTTGTGCTCCCGCCGGGCTCGCGCGTCAAAGGGAACCGTGCGTCTTGGCTTCTTGGAGGCTTGCCAAGTGAAGAAGGCACACGCGCTCGTCTTCGAATCTGGGTCGCCGGTCAGTTCCATGCAGCGCCTCGCACCAATGCGGTGCTGGCTCGCCGCGTCATCTCCCCGGATGCGCTGGCACTGTAGTACTATTTCCCGATTGGCCGATGCCGAGAAAACGTCACGAAGTAGGGCGTGAGGTGGCCAATGGCGCGGCGAGAAGGGTGGTTAAGAAAACAAAGTAGGGGAAGGCCTTGTTTTCCTGCCTGTAATAATGCGTCCGCAAAGTCTCGAAGACGGTCAACACCTTCTAGGCGACAAGACCTCTACACTGGCGTAGTACCACTGCTAAGAGTCGGACTTGGCTCGTTCACTTGCTAACGGCGGAAGTAGGGAAAACGTTGAGGTATAGTAGAGTTAGATAATCGCAAGACGAGACGAGTAGGGCTAACGTTAAGGAACCCAGCACAGGCTTTCCTTTATCTGGAAGGGGTTCAACCCGCTGGGGCTTTTGAAGTTTGCGAATCTGGGCGCTGGGCCGGTCGGTCGTCGGCCGGACACTTACTCGCTGAGTAGCGCGCGCAAGTTTCTCAAGAACGTTCGGGCGGATCCTTTGTGAAAGCGCGCTGCGTCGGCACATTTCCTTTGCTCACCAGCCAAGCCCCGTTTGTTGTTCCTTTTCAGAGCGCCGCCCCGCCAAGTTCGTTATTAATGACCCCGCTATTTCGATGCTCGCCCGGCGAAGGTGCCCGCCTTCGTCGCGTTAGGTTTCTTCCTTCGTTTGTTAGTTTATACCTCGAATTTCATTGCTGCCCTGAAAAGGGCTACGTGAATGGAAGTGCTTCTGCACTACAAAGCCAAAGCAATTTGTGCGTTGA
Organism: Haemaphysalis longicornis; assembly: GCA_013339765.2. Taxonomy (NCBI): domain Eukaryota; kingdom Metazoa; phylum Arthropoda; class Arachnida; order Ixodida; family Ixodidae; genus Haemaphysalis; species Haemaphysalis longicornis. The sequence goes on along the minus strand of CM023457.1, from coordinate 75,714,414 downwards.
GTAGCTTATGTAGTCTATGGCAAGGTTTGCTATTCCCGTGCTTTGTGCGAGTCGTAAAGTCACCCTTCCGCGTCGTGACTGCTTGAACGAGTCATTCAGCGCGACTTTAGACGTCCACTAGTCTACGATTGCTAAACGCGAAGTGATAACAAACGCTCCTTAATTAGTGCGGGTGATAGGGTTTGTACCTATCCCTGTTGCGGCTAAATCCCGCGGTACGAGTTCGGCATTATAACGCAGCCTTTTTTAAAGCAACATTGCGCAATATTCTAACTGGAATTGTTTGTGCAATTAAAGTTTATGTGGGCAAGATATTTTAAAGCTGAGAACAATGTCGCGTGATCTGATATGTTACCAGCCAGGCACAATGGTTACACGTTTTGAAGAAAAGGTGCACCCCGCAAGAAAATAAGAGGTACCGTGTCTTGAAGCACACCTTTCGTGCACACCAAGCTCTCACGTTTAGGGCTTACGACATCACAAACATTGTAGAGCACTCGATAACTTTTTGTATAAGGACAGTGGTCAAAAGTGCCCGTGGAGTTGTGGGTTCGATTTTCATCGTTACGTCTGTACATCGAAAGTAACATCAAGTTAATGGATGTCCGTACAGGCATTCAATTTATACATTTCGAAACCCCAGGTTGACTCTGAGGGTCCGAGCCCTTCCGCTACGTTGCGGCTCATAGACTATGTGCAATTTTTACGCGCGAAGGCTGAAATTTCAACCGCCGTGTCGTTGCGTACTTTTACTTTTACAGGAACCTAGTGGAACTCGTTCATAGATTCCATATTGAAGAAACTTCGAGCTTTCGCCTGCGATATACGCGCGAAAAAACGTTGCTAACTCATTTGAATAACTTCGTGGAACTACTCTTTTAACATTAGCCATCTATGTCTATGTCTCACATAGGGTATGACCACTTCTGGGCGAGTTGATGAACATGATATTGTAGGGACACAGCGCAGCTCAAACAAAGGCAATAGAAGGATACATCTGTAATGTATTGAAGAAAGGCATAGGCTTTTTATGCCAAGCAAAATTCGCCACTTCCAGTTGATAGTCAGCGCTCGTCCTGTTTGATTCCTTCTTGTTTTGTCTTTGGTTAAGCTGCGCTACGTAGCTCACGATCCATGGAGGTGTCTGAATTCTTCCTCGGTGCCCTCGCCCACGTGACCGGAAATAAACCAACGCGAGCGACCGCTGTGCTGTATTATTCGCTGGTGTTAGCGGGCCGGTTAACGCCGAAGCTGCGTTAGAAGTAGAGCATCTTTTGCGCGGCCGCAGTTCCTCACAGCCGTGGAGTCACGAACGTGAAACTATTCGGGGTTCCATGCAGACAAAACCATGGCTCCGCACGGGAAACACGTCTTCTTGCCTTGCCAATGCACACACCGGCTTAGACGTGCTCCGCAATGTACCGGCAATGGCGGACTGTTTGTCCTCCGTGACCTGCGTACACGCGCTCACCGGTGTAAAAACATAACACGAACACAGCCGCCGTATTTTTGCTCCCACGCCTAGTTGTTCAACTTACCCTGCCGCATGATTTTTGGGCAGTACTGACGAAGGTAGTATATACACAGCGGAAATACTTCCACGTCAATGATTAAACCACGCGCTTTCGTGATTGGTCGGCGAGCGCACGTTTGCTTTTCTGATTGGCTGCCGCGGCCCGGAGCCTTGGAAGCACTGCACGGAAATCGAGAGACGGAAGCGCGAGTCACGGAATATGGGAGAGTAGGGATGGGAGCGGCCGCAGGGGAACCGCATTGTTCGTGTTGACATCTCCGCGCACTTCGTATTCACATCCGCCGGAGCGTCTCGCTGGCAGGTGAAGAGATAGGAAAAGCGAACAGACAAGAAAAAAAGCACCGACTTGAAACGGAGTTGGGGATGTTCGGGTGCTTTTTGGAGGAAAGGTGTGCATTTTGAATTGCCCAAACGAGGACGTGCTTACCGGATTAAACATACGAGACAGAACGCCTTTGATCACTACCCAGAGTTCTACCTGAAGTTTCTGTTACGTCTTTTTGCCGACGATGGATGTGTCGCAAAAACGGTATTCCGTCCTAACGCGAATGCTGACAAAACTGCGCGTCCCAAGGTTTAACCCAAACAGATCGTCGCGGCAATCGAAGCGCAGTTTCCGTTCAGAGCTTCGGACTAGCGAACGTGAATTGCGAAGGAATCAGAACACCTTGCAAAGGTTACTGAAAGGAATACGAAGATTCGATATCGGCTCAGCCGCTTAAAAAAAGACTTCGCGGCCACTTAATTTGCGCCCTGTGAAACAAAGCTTGCAGATAAAGCCTCGCATTTACTGGTTAATTCCTGAGCTGTGTAGGCAAGCTGATGGAGAAGATGGTGCTCTATCGCTTGGACTGGGATCTGACAGTCAGAAATGTATACCCGCCACAGATATCTGGTTTCCGCAAAGGCCGCAGCAGCATTGATAATGCCATCGCGCTTGCAACCAGAATCAAACAAGCCAAATATAGGCGAAACATCACCATTGCCGTGTTCCTGGACATCAAAACAGCCTATGACTGCGTAGCGCATGAAGCTATTCGCTCGGCTATGAAATCTTCAGGTATCGGAGGCCGGATGTATGCATGGTTATCAGACTACCTTTCCGATAGATACGTCTACATGTCCACAGACAGCGGCGACTCAGCACCATACAGAGTGACCCAAGGTGTTCCTCAGGGAGGGGTGATAAGCCCCACGCTGTTCAACATCTCCATGATAGGCCTGGAGAAATGCTTGCCGCTGTCGGTCGAAATATCCCTGTACGCGGACGATATCTGCATATGGAGCTCTGGCTGTAACAGGCGTGTGCTACGATGGAGACTGCAGCGAGCAATCGACTCCATTGCAGCGTTCTTGGCAGCACGAGGATTGGAAATCTCGGCAAGCAAATGTGCAGCGTTGGCTTTTACGAAGCGGGACCTCACGCACTACGGGCTCACTGTTGGAGGCAATGACATCCCATACGTTTCCAACCATAGGTTTCTGGGGGTGACATTCGACAGGTCGCTCACCTGGTCACCTCATGTCCGCCATCTCAAGGAGAAGCTCTCATCAATCGCCCGCATATTCCGTATGCTTTCTAGTAACTCCGGCGGTTGCTCTGTTAACTCTCCTTCGGCTATACGAAACGCTCTGCGTTGGTTTGATACGTTCCAGCATCTCTCTGTTGGCCCCTCTCTCTAAAGGAACAATAAAGGCTCTGGAGTCCATGCAAGCACAGATATTGAGGACCTGCATTGGTGTCCCGAGAACTACCTCGACTGTGGGAACACTGACGGAGTGCCGACGCCTGTCACCCTTGGCTCTCGGCGCGCAGGAGCTTCTTCGCGTGCGACTGCGGATTGTGACAAGGCAATGTGATCACCCTTTAGCACCAAGTTCGGTCCCTGAAGTGCGTGACTTCCTGCCTCATCATTACCAGCCGCCAGCTCTTCCGCTGCATCCGCCCTGGATGTTGCCAACGATAAAAATAGTGACCACAGTGCCCGGAATTTCAAGCAAGGAGCATATTCCGCCTGCCGCTCTGCGGTTTTTTGCTCTTGAATATATCCACTACACATACGGAGTACACACACATCTGTACACTGATGGATCGGTGTCATCCACATCATCCGCTGTCGCGGTGTGGATACCTTCATCTCGCACCACCCTCAGTGCCATTCTAAGCCACAAAACCTCATCTACGGCCACCGAACTCGCAGCTCTGCGGCTGGCCTTGGCTTATATCATCGAGCAGCCTGCACGCGTGTGGGCCATCTTCACGGACTCTCGGGCTGCACTGCAATGTTTGGCGTCTTTCCCCAAAGATCAGCTTGTGCTTGGTGTACATGCTTTGCATCTTCAATCTCTGCAGGCGCGTCATCAAATAACACTCCAGTGGGTTCCTGCCCATTGCGGAATAACTGGAAATGTGAAGGCGGACGCTGCTGCAGTCATAGCGCATAACAAACGTGGACCACAAGTACCGGTACCATTTTCTCGGAAAGATGCTTCAGCACTTGCATCCAGTGTGGCATGGAGCATGCAGCGTTCGATTTGGTCAGACGCATCCCATCATTACGCGCCCCTCCACTCTATCGACCCGCACTGTAAGTTTAGCATGCCACCTGGAATATCGAAGCATGATGAAGCAGTACTCCACCGCATGCGGTTGAACGTCGCCTACACGCGATACTACTGCTACAAAATCAATCAGTCCACCTCGCCTCTGTGCCCACAGTGTGGTGTCCGTGAAGATCTGCAACACCTCATTTGTGACTGTGCGCGATTTAGTACGCAAAGAGTGTGCCTTGCAGTGTCTCTGGGCCGGCCGCTCTCCGTAGGGCTAGAACTGAGAGACGTATTAGGTCCCTGGAATTCTTCCAAACGTGCCTTTCGTGCCACAAAAGCTTTACTGGCCTACCTAAAAGCCACAAGCCTTGATCAGACTTTGTAAATACTTCAAATCATGTGTTCCTTTTCATCATTATAATCATCATTGTCACAGCATTCATCTGGCGTAGCAAGCCAGGCGGTTTAGCTCGGCTGACATCGCCAGAATCATTAAAGATTGCTCTCTCTCTCTCTCTACTACCCGCATTTCTTGGTCGCATGCTTTTCTGAATTAACATGTGCGTTGTAGACTGTCGGCCTTCGCCACTGTGCAATAAAGCGCGAAACCAGAGTAGTTTTCGTGATTGGAAAAGCGCCGTGTCGCGCGTACACGCGGCTTAAATTAGGCCTCGCAGGGTATACATTGATTAAATCGGCAAGCAGTGTTTGAGGGAAAGGGGGGAGGGGTTGTAATTTCAAACCAAAGTGCGAGACGCCAATCACGGTGTCCCTTTCGGCATTTTTCGTGGCCGCTACGGAGTTGACGAGGCTCTATCAGCGCCCATTAAAGGGGCCATAAAGGCAAAGAGGGTGTTCATTTTGTAAGAAGTAGCCTTTGGCAACTCGCACAGCTCCATTGTGGAAGACTTTGTTCAAACCTGGAAAGTGCAAGGAATGTTGAAAAACTTCAAAATTTCGCGCTATTACGGGCGTAAAGGAGGCTGAAGGAGTGACGTAATAATGGCCACTACTAAACAATAGTTGTCAGTGCTTTAACTGCATGTTAACGTTCAAGTGATACGATCAAACGGAACTATAGATAGCCCACAACAGCCACCCAGTCACGTTTCTTAGCGGTCGCTTTGGTCGGTAGTCGCATACACAAGATTCTGTGACGTCATAGAGACGTCACCGAAAAGTGACTGGGGAGTCATCGCTGCTTCATTTGTGTTCCTCAATACCTAATTATTTGTTTGGAATTCGCGATAAAACTGGCACATTGTTACTGGGAACGAGTAGTAATGTTTTAATGACCAAAACTTGTATTTTGTCTTCATGGCCCCTTAAAACCACTAATGTTCGTGTGGCTGTGGAAAGGAGTTACTTCAGAAAGAGGGTATCGTGGCTGCGCCGCAAACCATTGCGTGGTACGACACGTATGCCTTCGACATGCGGCCGTCAGCAGGTTGGCCACACAGGGCAGTCCTTGAGTGTGCGCTTGATGGCGCATAGGAGCAGGCTGGGTAAAGACGGGGAGGCGCATCTTTCGTGGCATTGCCAACTCCGTGAATGCAATACTCTTTTTTGAATGAAACGCAAGTGGTGTTTACGCATTGTGTTAGCACTGCGCCCGAGGTGCGGAGGCGCATAACATCGCAAAGTTGCGTCCACTGCTCACAAGCCACATATGCCGCGAGAGCAGAAATTAGAATTTCGGATAGCACGGGAAGTCCTACTCGCACCTTTCAGTGACTACTTGGTTCGCCGCCATCAGTTCCACTCGTGTAAAGTTACAATGCAGTTTCTTTCCCTCTTTGGCTGGTTTACACGGGTGTTTTCTTTAAATTAGTTTTGCCGTGGTTGAACGCGGCTACACCACGTTTGTCGAGCGACAGCTCGGTTTTGGCGCCGAGAGGGCGCAGCGAACGCGCGCACAAGTGCACCGCAAGAGAAAACGCAGACGCTGCTCAGCACAGTCGACGCTGCAGGTGCAAACACGCAGTTGACTTGGGTGCAGCCGGCGCTGTTTGTATAATCTTCTGGAGCGGTATACTCGTGTTTTATCCGTTTTTTGTCTGTTTCGAAAGTGTCAGTTTTCAGCAAGCCCTGATTGGTTAAAAGCGAACACCCGGATGTGACGCCATGCAAGCACGGCGGAGCTATGAGGCGCGGCTTCTCGGAGCAGACGATTAGGAGCAGACGATTTTTCGTCGCCTTGTTGGTTGGCTGGCGGAACAATAAACACATAAACGATAGTTTAAAATTGGTTTAGTCGTTTAAAATTTGTGTACAAAAACAGTTGCGCAGAAGTGAACCCATATCCCGCCTACAACTGGAAGTACGTCACAATAAAACGGACGCGAAAAGGGCGTTTTCAAAACGGACAAACACGAGAATACCGCCCCTGATGGCACTCGGAGCCCTCACTCTTTCCCCTCTTCCCTTATCCGCACACAGCCGGCAGCCGTTTCACCAACGGCTGTGTCTAGAGTGATGTGCGACGGTGATATAAGCACTCTACTATATTGACGTCCATCAGCGTTGTGTAAAAAACAATGCCACGCCTGGTACTACATAGATCTACCTCACCTAAATTCAAGTAATCCAACCTAAACTAACAAAACATAGGATAACATGACCTAACGAACACGAAAAAATCATTTAAAACACCAAAACTAACCTACGCTATAAAAATTGTTATAAAAAATAATCCCGGGCCATGTCCACTAACGCGAAACCTTGACGTTGGCGAAGCATGCAGTGTATAAGTGTATTCCTGGGGCCTTGGCGTTTTTGCCAGCGGAAATGAAACCATTGGCGACTAGAGGTCTACTGCTCTGCTGTAAAAGTCTCTTGTCTTTGAAGCACGCATCTCCATAGCGCGAGGCGTAAACGAGTGTCCCGGTCCTTTTTTAGTGCGCGTTACGAAGCGCTCTAGCGCGAGGCGTAAACAAGTGTACCGGTGTTTTTTTTAGTACGCGTTATGTTCTAGCACGAGGCGTCAGCGAGTTTCCCGGTGTTTTAGCACCGTGACTACATGATGCGACGATTACGAAGACGACAGGAGACGCCAACAACCCCAGCCCTAACGTGCTTCGCCCCTAAAAATAATTGAGGCAGCAGGCAGGCGGTCCCGAAACATCGTCCTGGGCACCAAGAAGCTATGACCAGAGTCCGTCAATGCTTTTGACGGACTCTGCTATGACCGAACCGCTACACCACGACGCTTCGGGCGGTGCTAGCTTGTTCCTAATACTACTCGAATGTCGTCGGACGGCACTGTCGACACTGCGTTCAACAACTTTCATTTGGCTCAACTGTCAACGTAGCCTCCCACGATTCTTACATACCTTCTCAGGGGATTGGTTAGAAGGAAAATTGGTGACGTACATAGAACCCACACCAGTATGGAAATCGAAGTAGCACTCGGCGGAGTCCAGTTGAATAGGTTTTCGCATTCACAACATACAAGTAATGCTTAGGGGTCCACAAATTTTGCTGTTTTAACTCGAAAGTGTTCTATGCCCGGGTACACCAAGATCTCAGTCACGTCATATCCGTCACGGAAGTGATGTCGCCAGAAAAAGTGCAACTGACGCTGCGGCGCCCGGTTTCGAGCCGATGCCCTGTCCTCGAAACGGGAGGTACGTGGCGCTCTGCTGACTGCGCTATTATCAGCGACGTGAGAAGCTCTACGAACGCGCCTTGTGTCCTTCCCTGTGACTCGTTCAGATGGTGCTGCCGCCTAGGACAGGTGAAGCGAAGTAGCGCATCACGACACTAATGAGCGCCGACAGTTGGTGTCTCGATATCGAGACACCCGTACACGAAGGCGCTGGCATCGATGCCAGCGCTTTCGTGTACGGGGCACGCGCGTGAATTGAGGCAAGGCTCCGCTGTGGCGTTGTTCGCATGACCATTATGTGTTTCAAGCTGCTGTTTCTGTGCATGTAATTTTTCGTTTTCTTGTTGTTGATTATGTTTCGTTTATTTAATAGCCTCAAGACTTAGTAGACATTAGGGAGTCCGATCTATATCCAGGAAACAAGGTTGGCCTCCCGGATATAGTCCAGCAAGGAACGGTAGACAGGACCGTGGAGCAACCGATGGTAGTGCGTGTCTTGCCGCAAATTTAGGCCTGCTGCCATCAAACATTTTCGTCGAATGTCCTTAGTTCCAGGGCATGTCCATATTCGGTGGTGAAGGTCTACCGGAACCGTTTCCTCAGAGCAGGTAGGACATTTCGACATAGTGTCGACCTGCCCCGCTAAGTGAATAAATACAATGTTAAAAAGTACGGGTTATAGCAGAGCTCCCTGGAGGACACCACGCACCGAGTGAAACAGTAGTAATGGCTTCCCTTCTACACGGACAGCGAATGTACGTTTTTTTAAAAAAGGCGGTGGCATAATCAACCACACGACGTGGCAGGCCCAACTCAAGCATAGCACAAATGATAGCGTCGTGGGATAGATTACCATACGCCTTTGAGATATCGGTTGCCAGCTATAGTACGATTGGCGTGGCTGTAAGAGGAGACATTCAAGATGTCTTCGGCCAACATCGCCAAACCATCTTGCGTGCCAAGGCCAGGACGAAACCCCATTTGTGCTGGGTGATATTTGCGATGCTTCTCCAGCCACCAGGAAAGACGTGTCGCCAGCATTCGTTCTGCCAGTTTGCAGATGGTGGGTGCCAAGGAGAATGGTCGGAGATTTTCTAATCGGTTAGGAGGTTTGCCAGGCTTAGCTAATGGGATAACTACTGAGTGCTTCCATTCGGCCGGGATTGTTGAGGTTGTCCAGGTCTCATTAATTATATCCAGAATAGTATTGAGGATATCTCCCTCCAGGTTTTGGTAAACCTCGTACGGCATACCGTCCGGTCCTGGTGGTTTTCTGGTCCCGGAATAAACCGGCTATCTTTTTGTTCCTTGCGTGTCGGCGTCACTTCGTCTGGCGGGGCCAGGCTCGCGAACCCTTCGCACAGAAGGAGAGGTTCCTTTAACATTCAAGTGCTGCTGTGAAGGCACCTTTCAGTTTCGTGTTTTGCCGATTCCTATGACAAAGGGATCAACCACAATTTTTTTATTAAAATGTAGTTCTCTAGGGCGAGAAATTTGTCTTCAGGCCTTCCGTCAACTCTCGAGACAACGCTGAAAGTCGGGAACCCAAACCGGGCCAAGCAAAACAATCCCGCGCAGACTCTTACACGCAGACGCAAATTTCCCGCTTGTCCGCGTAGAGCTTTTAAATTCCAACAATTGCGAAGAAAAAGCGTGGGGCAATGGGCAAATCTCTAGGCGTACGGAAAAAAAAACAAAACGGGAAAAAAAACACAGGCACCCCGGCGCCGCTGTCGATCAGAGCCACAAAGTTCTGGCGCCAGTGGAAGAAAAAGGAGAGTTAGCAAGGGTTTCCCCTAGATATTTTCTGCATTCCGAGGGAAAAAGGCGGGACATAAGTTTTATTCAAAGTTGTTGTTCTCTAGGGCGAGAAATTTGTCTTCAGGCCTTCCGTCAACTTTCGAGACAACGCTGAAAGTCGGGAACAACCGCCGGGAATCAATCTGTGCGGACTCTTACACGCAGACGCATACGCGCAGCTTCGTGCGCGTAGAGCTCACTCCGAAGCAACCTTGCGCACAGACAGCGTGGGGCCGATGGGCAGCTCTCTAGGCGTACGAAAGAACGAAAACAACGGGAAGAACACAGGCACCGGCGCCGCATCGATCAGAGTAAAAAGGGGGGAGAGTGGAAGAAAGAGAGTTGAGAACAAGTTCCGCTCTATTTTATTCATCCGAGGGAAAATAGATGCGTACACAGCGCGGAGCCGCGCCATTCCTTGCAGCCGAGGATAACGTGGTTTGCGCCAGGAATGCACCCTGGTGTTCTTCTTTCTGTTCTGCGCTGTCATCTCACGTACGCTGTCTTTTCTCCTTCATTCGTCCGTGTAGTCCCTCAAAGGACTCGAAGAATAAAACACGCTGATATATATACGGATATATATTCAACGTAAGGGCAAGCGTGGTATGGCGGGATATACGTAGATATATATCCTTAAATGTATTCGCCGCCCGGCGTATTGCTTGAAATGCAAGGGCAGGGGTGCTACGGCGAGTCAAATATGGCCCCTTCTTTCTTTCCTTCTTACGCATATTTAAAAAATGTTAACTTCACTAACCGTAGTAACAAAAAGAGCCTAACAACACCCCTATGCCTTCTTTGCTTTGTGGTGAACTGTCGACCTATCTTCTCAATACTCCTTTATATCGATATATATTCAATAAGGCAATGGTATGCGGGATATACGTAGATATATATCCTTAAATGTATTCGCCGCCCGTCGTTTTGTTGAAAAATGTCTAACTCACTAACTGTTGGCAAAAAGAACAAATTCAGCCTCTTTCCTTTTTTCTGTCGACTTCTTACCATATTTAATATATAATTATAATATATAATGATAATATATATATATATATATATATAAATCATATCTATTTTGTTGTGTGTGTGTGTGTGGTGTGTTGTATGTTTCGGCGCCTGGTGTTTTGGTCAAAGCGCACGGGCAAGCGTGGGATATCGGGTTTCCTGCATAGAATCCAATCACGAAAACGACCGTCTGACACCAACTTTCCCCCATTGCTGCTCTCCCCCTCTCCCTCGTCCACTTTCCGTCCGCCCCGCCGACGGACTCCCCCGCAGACGGCACGCTTTTGCGTAATCCGAGGGGCACCGCCACGACGTGGGGCCGGACCTCAGATGCGCATTTCGGATTCGAGTTCTTTCACTCCACCCCTTCTTATTTTTGCTTTTTTTTCGCCGGGAGGGCGTTCGCGCAGTCGACGCTTTGTTTTAGCCGGCGCTGGTTGAAAAGACTAAAGCGAAAGTCGCTGGCTGGCCTTGCATTGTGGACCGGACATGCTCACTGCGACGTGCCACCACGTTCTCTTCCGCCTCCCGTCGATACATCTTTTTTCCCCTTCATCCTTCTTTTTTTCCCGCTTCTCCCCATTCTGCTTATTTCTATTTTTAAAACCCTTTGCTTTCCCGTTTGTTTTTCGTGAAGTACAAACGCGCGTATGCGTTTTATTTCTTTCGTATCGTTTACTCTCGGCGGAGTAAAATTGGGTAGAAACTAGATTACATTCGCTAAAAAAACAAACAAATGAAATGAATGTGCAAACTGGGGAAAAAAGGGACAAAGAATGAACGTGAACGAGACGGTAAGAGCAGTACCTTTTAAAAGCAATTCTTGTCTGTAAAGTGATGAAGCCGACAATAAAAGCCCTCGCTGCATAGCCATCCATAGCGACATCGTGGGTACGTATTGAAGTAATTGTTGAAAGGCGCAAGGCTTTCATACTTTGATGTCCGGCCCCTTAGGATAAAAAAAAAATTCAGGAAGCTCACACTAACTCGTAAGAATTTGAAGGTAGCGACGCTGTATACGCAATCTTCACGACCATCACGGCGGTTTAAGTTCGCGAATGCGGCCTATTCGCTCGCTGCCGCGGCGACGTTTACTTCATCATTGTTGCTATAAATGTGAGCTTACTTAATTTTTTTGGAAGCGATAATCATTGGACATCACCTTCGAGGCGTACGCTATGACGTGTCTTTCTCGTTCCGAGTAAGTGTTGCCACGATTACGGAGAACGCTGGAGTTTTTTTTTTTTTTTTTTTGCCAATTTTGGCCAATCTCCCTAAAAGGGTATGCTCGGCTTGAGAAACGTGCGCCGGGGACGCTGGGCGATCGCCGCGAGGCACGCACACACGAGCGCTCGGCATTTTCTCGGTTATTTTTAACTGCGGACACGAAAAATTACGATTTGCTAAACAGCTTCGCCGTTAAAACGCATTGCTACGCTGTCAGAAATGCGCGTGAGTGCAGTAATGAAGTGTACTTCAAGGTAGTGAATCTCTAGCAGACCGGTTAAGCATTTGTCTGGCAACTTTACTTCTGAGGGAGTTCCGCAATATATTCTTTATCTCCGTCTTCTTTATCCCATTCAGCATGTCCCCTCCCACCCAACAGTAATCTCCTCGATTCATCATAACGACAATCATCCTCGTTTTCGCCGCAAATATCGTCGTCATCATCATACCACACCACGATAATCATCAGCAGCATCATCACAGTCGATGTCGTCGTCATTGCAGTGTTTACCACACGACGACGGTAGCGTACACCTTTAGACGAGTGGAAATTAAAGTGCAGCCAGGGCACTAAGTTTCCTACCAGGTCGGTATCGGCCACCACTCCTAAATTTTCTCCAATCAGCTTGGAGACTTCTCCAAGCTGATTCCGAGACGCGCTGCCGCCGTAATGCTTCTCGAAATCCAATTTTCCCCGGCCCGGTCAGAACACACAACTCTTGTGTTTCAAACAAATCTACCTCGAAGCTTCTCCCCAATCCTTTCTGCAAAATGAGCGTCTGCATCGGTCGATACACCGATGTAAACGCAGAATTCATTTTTTTGTTGTTTGTCTCGGTTTGTTCTCAGAGTGCAGGCTCCAATTTTACGGCCACATTTTAGTCTCCATCTCGCCCCCCCTTCAAAAGCAGACTCAGCTTGTTCGGAGGAGCCCGAAAGACAGATAGACTGGGGAAATCGCTGGAACAAGACACATATCTGTTTCGTCTTTTTGCTTGCCCCCGACTTATCCAGTGCCGCGTTTTGTCAACATTTATTTTCTTCCGCGTTCCACTTCTCCTCCGCGGGCGTTATTATTTTTCAAATAGCGCGCTGGAGGTCGTTCCGAAATCAGCGGGTGTCTGCGATTTATGGGGATCCGAACCGTGACACTTGGAGGGGAAGAGGAACACGAAACGCCAGGACGCGCGCTGTAGAAAAAACGCGGGGAAATTGAAATGCGTACGCGGGAGACCCGGCGAGACGCAAACACGAGCGTGTACAGCCTGTCGAATGCTTCCGTTCTTCTTCTTCTTATTTTTTTTTTTTTTTGCGTGAAGAGAACGCAGTGTCGGATTGCTTCATCTTCGCACGCGCGGAATAGTCTTACTTGGGGGAATAAAAAACCGGCAGTAACAGCAGCGACTGTCCTTGTTAAAACGGACGCATGAAGCGGCGGGAGATAGAAGACAATGCCGGCTTAGAACACGATTCGATTGCTCCCATTCCTTTTACGCACTGCGCATTTTTAAAAAACGGAGCAGCGGCAGTCTTTCAGAGTGACTGGGGTCGTTGGAACGTATTTTTTAGCACGAAAGTGTTTTATTCCCGGATACACAAAGATTTCGCTGACGTCATATCCGTCACGGAAATGACGCCAGTACAACGAAGCAAGCGTCCTGTAAAGGGTGAACCCTTGCACACAGGGTCTTCTTGCGGGGAAGCAACCTTCAGTACGTTATGTTTAGGGTTGTTTGTTTTCGGGTTTTATATTTTAACACGAAAGTGTTTTATGCCGGGATACACCAAGATTTTACTGACGTCATATCCGCCACGGAAATGACGCCAGTACACCTTTGCATAAGCGGACCACCAACAGGACGTCGCTCACCAAGCACACCCACAGGGCAGCCGCCATCCCGCAAATCATGCTCAGCTGCAGATTTCACTGCAGATTTCACTTTCGCGTTTTATCCATTACTATTACAGTGCGGATTCAGAACGTTGGATTGGGAACAGGTGGGAGTAAGGGTTAATGGAGAATACCTCAGTAACCTCAGATTTGCTGATGACGTTGCCTTGCTAATTAACCCGGGGGACGAATTGCAAAGCATGCTTTCCGCACTGGACGAACAGAGTAGAACCGTGGGCCTGAAAATTAATATGCAGAAAACTAAAGTAATGATCAATAACCTCGGGACAGCACAGCGGTTTGAGATAGGTGGCGAGGCAGTGGAAGTGGTAAGCGAATATATCTACTTAGGCCAAGTTGTGACCCCAGATCCCAACCATGAGGCAGAGATAATTAGAAGGATCAGAATGGGGTGGGGTGCATATGGCAGACATTCTCAGATAATGAATAGCAGCCTACCATTGTCGCTGAAGAAGAAACTGTATGACAGCTGCATCTTACCGGTACTCACCTACGGGGCAGAAACGGTAGGCTCACCTACGGCAGAGGGTTCAACTTAAATTGAAAATGACTCAGCGTGCAATGGAGCGGAAAATGATAGGTGTAACATTAAGGGCACAAGAAGAGAGCGGAGTGAGTCAGGGAACAAACACGTGTTAAGGACATATTAGTAGAATTAAGAAAAAAAATGGACGTGGGCAGGGCATGTAATGGGAAGGCAAGATAACCGCTGGTCATTAAGGGTAACAGAGTGGATCCCTAGAGAAGGCAAGCGTTGCAGGGGGCGGCAGAAAGTTAGATGGGCAGATGAGATCAAGAAGTTTGCGGGGATAAATTGGTCACAGTTGGCACAGGACCGAGGTAATTGGAGAATAATGGGAGAGGCCTTTGCCCTGCAGTGGGCGTAGATAGGCTGATGATGATGATTGATGATGATACAGTGCGGAAGTGTCCCGGTTAACAGACCCATTTTCCGCGCTCCTCCCCTCCCCCTCTTCCTCCTCTTTCTCCTCCTCTTTCTCCTCCGTAGACTCCTCCTTTGGTACGCATATTCCGGCAGCGCAACTGAGATTCGAAAAGCGTTTGTGCGGTAGAAAACTACCTTTATTTTGTTTCTGCTCTCGGCTGCTTCGCCTTATCCCTAGACCTTGTCGAGTAAGATGGAACTGTGGTCGGGGAGCTGTGGCACGTACGTACCTTTCCCTGCTCTTTGACCTCAGCAGCTGCGCGTTAGCCGGATGCCATATTGAACAGAATAGCACTGTGCTAGAGAATTTTAGCGACGTTCGAACCAGTCACGTATGACGCTGTGATATAAAATTTGGGGCAAAAGCACCAAAATTACGTATTTCTAGTGTGGGCCACAGCTGCCACCAGCGATGTCAGCCGAATCTACTCGTTGTAGAAAAAAAAAAAACGTTTATTCATGTAAAAGCCTTAGGTGTCTCATCAAACGCGAAGAGTTATCGTAGAAGTCATCCTCGTCAGCGACAACACGAATTGTGCCAAAGTGGCCGCTGCTGTGAAGAGAAATTCAATTGGGCTCATGCGTGATTTCAACCAAAGTCACCAAAGCAGCAGACAGGCACGCTAATTACGCCGCTAACCCGGCACCATGCCAGAACGAATCAAGAAACCCCGTGAAAGGTGCTCGTGGAGGAACGTGCGTAGAATTAGTGCAGGTGGTGGAGAGAGAGAGAGAGAGAGAGAGAGAGAGAGAGAGAGAGAGAGAGAGAGAGAGAGAGAGAGAGAGAGAGAGAGAGAGAGAGAGAGAGAGAGAGAGAGAGAGAGAGAGAGAGAGAGAGAGAGAGAGACTTTATTAAACAGATATATTAGAGTAGTTCCTCAGTCCACGACCCCACGTGGTATCCCGGCTATCTAGAGCTTCGACCGTGGCGAAGCCGCAGCGTGAAGCGCGCCAAGTCTAGTCGGAGTAATTGGCGCCAAAAGACAGATAAACAGAAGAAAGTCACGCAAACACGACGTAGCACTAAAAAAGTCTTTGATCATTTTCATAGTCAACGCACTCGAACAGACTTACGTTCCCTAAAAAGTTTATTCGCGCTCTTTGTAACTTGCCTTTTTACGCTACCACGGGACCAATTTTGACGAGCTGTGGGCTCATCGAAATTCCCAACCTGCTAAGTTATCGATTTCCAATCATTTGCACTACAAAAATTGGAGTGGTATCTGCCTGGTTCGCTTTCAAATGCCGTCGAAAGTCGATCGTCTTCTGCTGCCCCTGCCTTCCCCATTTTTCCCACTGCACCTCTCACGTGCTTCCCCAGCCCGTCTCGCTACTCCCACGACGAATGTAATCGAGGTTTTCTCAATTCAATTCAACTTTGCCGTGTTCGCACTGCTTGCGCGCCAGCTGTTGGAATCCTCTGTTTTGCTGCGCTCCGATCAGCACTTTCCGACTTCTCTTGTTTTGATGTTTGCTTACTGTTTATCTCGCTTCTCTTCTACACTGCTTCTTAACATTTTTTTTTCGTTTGATGTCGTGTATCCTTCCAACGAGTATTCCAACGTGTATTCTTAATTGAAATACCTCTGGCACTGTTGGCTATGAAGTGATATTTTGCTTCAACTATGCCTGAAGTTTCCTTTGCGCTTCCATCATGTGGCCATGTATTACACATGGCAGCACCTTTAATAGTTGGGAAAGGTCTTGCCGATATATTGTCACGTATCCACATGCATGTGAACGAACTTTGAATTTGTGACGTTGCAGCCAAGACGACGACGAACGAGTGCTACCCTGAACGCATCATCATCAGTGGCTTGCTCTGGCAGCTCGAGTGCTTCTCGTTTAAGAGCATACTTCTCCGCCACTTCTTCTATTATCTTCTTAGTAAAGCTTACAAACACCCCCAAACGCACATTTTCTGTACGCGTCAATATATGTTGTGTTCAAACATTATTTCACCAGTGTTTTCGTATAGTGGTTGAACTGAGTGACAGACGGAGCAACGTACGGACAGAACGAGACAGACGGATGTACGGAAGGAGGAAACATTTCAGGCGAATGCACGGCAGAGGACACAGACCAACAGAGAAAATTTGCTCGTCTAGGAAGCCCAGAAAAGGCTATCGTCTTTAAAAGTATGAGCCCGTCTGCATAAATTCACAAGGCCAGGAATTTTTATAGCAGCCTAGGGACATACATTGGAATTTAAGAGTTTTAGCATAGCGGGTAGCCTCCGGTAACGCTACGGCGGCGGGTACTGGGACTCGACCTGGCAGATGCACATTCGTTCCGTAGGGTGGATTAGTTCCGCGGGCCGCGGCCCTCGCTATGGCCGCGCACTAGTTCAGCTGAGGGGCGACCTCCGCGCCCTCTCATCGCGCGCATGCGCAGTCGGGTCCCGGTAATCCGCCGCCGTAGCGTGAGCCTCCGGTAGCCGCTATGCTAAAACTCTCTATTATGCACAATATTATACACGCGTACCCTGCACGTGCGTGTTCGTGGAGCACGATGAACTGGTGGGAAACTCGAGAGAACTACCGGTGGCTGCAAGTAGCGCACTTACTAGTCTTGAGCGAAACGAGATTATGAACAGTCGTTACCCAACATATTAATCAAATCGCAGTTAAAAATCCCGCGTCGAATCATTCTGAGCCACGATATATACGAATATATTCGAACAGGAACCGGGTACAGTGCGACGAGAGGGTCGAAAAGAAACAAACGGAAACGCTAGTTGGTGAAGGGAGGGGTAGAACGTGTTCGTATGCCTCCGGGGAGTAATATCGTGTGTGTGTGTTCCGCGAACAACACCGCAATGCGGCGGCACGTGCGGTCGTAACACGTGCGTGAAAGGGCGGAGGCTGCAGCGCGATGCTTACGGACGCGGAAAAGTCGTTGAGGTGGCCGGTTACGACCGTACGCGCACCTACTGACGGAAGGGAGGCGCTAAAGTGAAGTGGTCGCAGAAGCCTTGAAAGGCCACGCCCATTTCCCAGGTGATGCCTTTAAGCCGCATTGGGCTCTGTGAAGTGACTTCGTTACCTGTGGACAGTACCTAATACGAAACTACGAGAAAGACAGCACGCCCATTGTGGCACATAGATACAAACAGAAACGGTTTGAATCTCAGAGATGAAATATATAGCCAGCCGTGATAACTCAGTGGCAACGCGTAAGGGAGCTATTCCCGGAATTTCCAAACGCTTCGCTGCCCAGCGCCCCCACGTGACATGTGTAATGTCACTTCGGGTGCTTTTCTATTGTGAAAACACTAAGAGGAGCTTACCGGCCGGTATCTATAACCTCGAGGTAGGCGCTGACGGCCTGGGTTGGAGTCCCTATGGGTTTAACTATTTGTTTGCGCTTTTTGCAGTAAAAACGCTTTTTAAGATCAATTCAACGCGTTGGTTTTGTAATAATGGTGATTCCGTATGTTTTACGTCGCTTTAGGTTCGGGGTGCAACTTGACCATTTTTAATTTCCTGGAAGCAGATGATTCTGTATACTATTAGACAAGACTCCATGGTTATGGCGCACCCAAAGCGTTGTTTCTGAGCTTCAAATCTCGAATTTGAGGAGGATAAGAAGTCGCCGAAAATTCCAAATAATTGTGTTAACTATGTCCGCTTTTTGTCCCGTAGAACTCCAAAAACGCCAATCCATAATCGCAACGAATGTAATATTTTTGGTTTTGAGGGTTTATTTTTGTGCAGCGGAGATTTTTGTCCCCTTGTCGCGGTTTAAAACACCATTAGCACCTCACGGGATACGTCGTAGACAGAATGTCATACATTTTCTGGATTAATATATTTGCGCCTTAGCAATTTTAAAATGAGCTCAGCGCTACGCTTTCTACAGCGCTACGTGAGAAACCCGGCATCGCTTCCAGAAGCACCCGCCTTGGTGCAAGTCTGGGTTCTCGCCAAAACGACGATGTTTTAAAGGTGAATGATGGCAAAATAATGGGAACTTGCTTTTTACCGTTCTTGAACTAAACTTCACGACTTTTTCGTCGATCCTTTTCAAATTTCCCTAAAATATTCCAGTGGCTTGTGTCACGCTACAACGTTCAACGCCAATAACCTAAAGGTATGGAAGCACATCTTATTTTCTTTCTCTTACGAACGAACTTATACCGGGAGAGTAGTTTGGACTGAAACACGGGAACAAGACGCGAATTTAAATAAACAAATTTCGGAGTCAACAGACGGTCACAAAAGTTCTATTTTAATTTCAGCGAAGCAGTCCTTATTTTGAATTTCGTTGAAATTGTCTGCTAGTGGTCGCTGAGGAAGGAATAAGGTGCTTTCTGAGTACGATGCCGCGCCGACGCTGTGCACAAAGGCAAGGGAATTGAAGTTGTGATGGCTTGCGTTGAGCTTCTTTACAAATTTTCTTCGTCGGCGGAGATGACTATGGTTAGCCCGGTGGTTGTTCTTGCTGCTGTCAACGAAGACGACTACAACCGCAATAACAGTTAGCTGCTTTGGTCATTCTCTTGTCTTACAACGATGATGACAATGACGATGGCCATCGACTACATTTACTAGTAATTACCATTTTCCTTCTTGGTTAACCTTCTGCTCCGACAAAAGCGATGACGCACATAACGATTGTTAGCGGCTACACCTACCCAATCTTCAGCGTCGGCGAAGACTATGAAGAGAATGTAGGGACGAGTAGGTTTGATTAGCGAAGGCACGATGCCCGGTGAGGGGGAGGTGTTGGTAAGAAGGACAAGTAATAGGATAGCACTAGAGTTAACTGTGGGATAATAGGTCTTCATTCTAGTGTGCCACCAGCATGGCAGGGTCAGGCCCGCTCTAGGCTGACCTATAGACTACTTCCTGCTGCGTACCGGCTTAGTGCTCCCAATTATCATAGGTTACTACGGCCTAAGTACGCGTGCGTGTCAGATTTATCACGTTGGCGCAGTTCATCAAGAAATGCGTTTCTGCCCTTGCCAAAGTTTGGTAGTGCCAGCGTAGGTGTTATAGACTAGGCGTTGTTGCCTTTCGACAAAAAGAAGCACGTGGGTGCAGATTTGAAACAAGTGGCCCCATGTCGTCTATACCAGACGTCCGGATGACTTCGGGTGTATTTATTTATTTATTTATTTATTTATTTATTTATTTATTAGCAGCAAAAGCTGTAAATGGCTAGGATCCAGCAGATCGTCTTCGGTCCCAGAGCGATGTAGACAGGGAATCGCTAGCGAGCGTAGCGCCACGTTGCGGAGCCCACTCAAATTCCCGGAATCGTAAAACTGCGCGCCCCACCCCCGGGGCATGGAAAAAATCATACAAAATTAAAAAGGCCCTGGGGCCTTTATAGAGCATGCGCCGTGATTACCATACGCACGCTATAATAAATTTCTACCCACGATTCCTGTGTGTTTTGTAGCGTAAGCTACACTGGCCGAGGTTTAGCAGTTTCACGTGTGCCGTGAAGGCCCGTTCTGCGCAAGCGCGAGGGCATTGGATTGAATTCGATTGGATTGAATTAGCTTTGGCTTGGAATTTGATTTGGATTACATTAAATTAAAGTGGGTTGTGTTGGATTGTGTTGCGTCATAGCCGCGGCAGACGGACTGGCGCCGGCGCGTGCCCAGGTGTGCGCCTCAATTGCGCAGTCGCCAAGTCTGACGCTGCGTCGGAGCCGCTTGATAGCCGTTTCACGTGGCTCGTGAAGAGCCGTGCTGAGCATGCGCGAGGAGCAGTGACTGGACAGGACTGGACTTTCAGTTAATACCCAGGAACAATGCTCAATCGCAAATTACAAACAAACGTGTTTTGCTTTGTGCACCCCTTGGACTACGACCCGTAAAACCTCACGTTGAGGCTCGGCACCGCAGCTTTGCTGGCCATCCCTCTTCACGGGAGGGAAGGGTTTGATTTTATTTTATTTATTTATTATTTATTTATTTATTATTTTATTTTTATTTATTATTATTTATTATTTATTTATTTATTATTTATTATTATTTATTATTATTTATTTATATTTTTTAATTTACAGGAGTAAAAATTTATTTATTTAAATTTTCAGTCACTACAAATTTTGGCACGAAAAAAGGGAATTACAAATAAGGAGCAATTTTTACAACAGTAAAAAATAAGCACCGCAGTTACAATTGCAGTAGAGAAAGACTTTGCACAGAAGAAGAGAATAAACAAGCAAAAACAATATAAAACAGAAGCATAAGACCGCAGTTTTTAAAAATTGCACGAAGGGTAAAGGACACGCTTACTAGGCATTTAGAAACAGGGTAATAAAACAAAAAACAGGCTTACATTCCCAGGGTTTGGGAACGACTAATGCTTTGGGGGAAAAAGTATTCAAGAAAAATTGAAAACGCGTTACTACTCTTACTTAAATTTCTGGGGTTAATAATTTAAAAAAAAACGTCGTCGTTATAGATCCCTGGGGGAACGGCAGGGATTCTAAGCTTACATACGAACGGGGGGAAAAAAAAGAAAATTCCCTAAAAATTTAGGCCAGCCAAACCAGTTTTTCTTAAACTTAAATTGGTTTTGGTTCTCGGAGAGTATTCTAAGGTTTGGTTTGGGCGTGTAAATTTTTGGGGGGTCCCCCCTGGTAGTCGGCAGGGGAAGTTGAAAGGGATACCCATCCACCCCATGCGGAAAACCCCAAAAAAAGAAAAGTGGTCCGTTTAAGCAAGGTTTAAAAGTGAGTTCCAGTTTAAGCCAGTTTTTTAGTAAGTAAAACTAGAGAGGAAACTGGGTAAATTTCGTGGGGGTTAGGAAATTTTTTTGGGTGGCAGCAAATATTCTGAACGGTTTCTTTGGGTTTTGGGCGATAAGACTTTGAGTGGGGGGGATCCCACACAGCGCATGCGTAGTCGAGGATGGGCCGAATGTTGACAAGTATAGCCGCTCCTTTACTTCCTGAGGTGCGTGTCTAAAATTTCCACGAAGAAAGTTAAAAGTGGATGCCGCTTTGGAAGACAAGGCTTCAATGTGACGATTCCAGTTTAAGTCAGCTGAAGCATAGTTTCTTAGTAAGTATACTAGAGAGGAAACTGCGCTTTGTAAGCCATGTCGTCGTGGGGGTTCATGGGAAGACCCCCTTTTTGCCTTGGGCTTGGCATGACAACTGATTTCTTAACGGTTTTTGGGATTTGCTTTCTTCAAGCATTCATAAGGAATTATTACGAGCTACAAGAAGCCGAAATCCTCTCAAATGTTCTGTGAAAAATTTGGACCGGAAGTGAATTGAAAAGAAGCACATGAACGATAATAGCACCGCGTTCATTGCGCATTGGTAAAGACTGCTTCGAGGCAGCGGTAAACCGCCACAAATTGTGCACAGAGGGATAAAAGAAACAAAGTTTTACGAATGGCAAGAGAAAGCACGAGCGTTACACATAGGGCGGGTTAAAATTATCAAATCGTGTTCATCGTCCCTACTGTTACGGGGCACAAGCTTAGGGGAAATTTTTTTCTAAATAGTTAGCGGTCGGTGCACCTTCCTACACTAAACGTTTGGTCGCCAAAAATAGGTTGTCGTAAATTCGGCCCTAAGGAGAGTAATATACTACCAAATCAAATGTAAAACGGTCCGCGCAAGTAAATTTGCCAGCCAACTTTCTTTAATGGTAAAATTATTAGAATCAGAGTCTCTAATGAGTCAACCCCCAATATTAACCTTGTTCGTACGTACAACCTTGGCTGCGGAATAGCAGGCACAACCGTTCCGGCAAAATACGCTTTCTTATTTTTCCTTAGTTTCAAAACAGCCTTTTCTATTGCGACACAGACGGCCTTGATGAGTTAACCGCATAGACGCTAGCGCCAGATTCGCTCTAATGTATACGATTCAACTCTATGAGCTGAAAAGATTACTCCTAAATGATTAATTTCATTTCTCATGCGGAATGAGCACTTTATTCAAACTGTATTCCCTGCGAGACGCATGTCTCTCCTTGAAAATTGAATGTGCTGGCATTTACTGTTGTTCATGGACGTACACCATGTGCAGCACCAAGAATGAATTTCGTCGAAATCTTATTGTAGTGCTATTTTATGGGGATGGTCATTAATCTCTCTGTATAAAACAGTCTTCATAAAGCCTGATTTTTAACTGAATGCCCTTCTATATATCATTAATTCTGATTCTGATTGCACGGTTTAACGCACCGACGCAGCGCAGGCGATGAGGCGCGCCGTAGTGGAGGGCTCCGGATTAATTTTGACCATCTGGGGATCTTTAACGTGCGCGAAATCTCGTACACACGGGCGTTTTGCTTTTCGCCTCCATCAGAAAAGCGGCCGCCGCGGCCGGGAATCGAACCCGCAACCTTGTGCTCAGCAGCGCAACGCCTTAGCCACTGAGCCGCCGCGGCGGGTCATATATCATTAATAAATATGAGAATTTTTTCGTATATATAGCGTTGCAGTAGACTATGGTAATGAATATTCCTTGCGTTTCAACGGGTTTCAATATGTAAGAGGCTCTGGGGTACAACGTTTTGAAGTAGCCCTAGGTTTCGTGTTGTAAGCATTCCATTTGTTCCGATATTGCACCAGGTGTCTTTGCAAGTCGAACCACCGTGCCTTGTTGCAGTGTTAGGAGTAACGCTGCATGCTTTGCTGTTGGCAGTTGCATTTGAGTGTAGACCAAGTTCTTGTACAGCTGTATGAGAGCCTTTAATTAGTCTGAACTTGATCACGCTAGTAGGTGCCTAATGTTGCAGTTATTAAAGTGCACCGAGTATTCCGCTTCTCTTGTGAGTTCGTATTTGGGGTCTTTCATTGAAGACATCAGTTTCAGGGGATTTTGGAGTGTCAGCAGTTGATCTGGGTTTATCGGTCATCTACCACCTGTGCTAAGGAATTCTGTTTTGTTGGGAGACAGTTCCCGGCCGAGTTCTGGGAGGGAACTTTCGAGGCTGAATACTGCCGCCTGTTTTTCGGTTTGCATGCGCGCTATTTGAAAGTTTAATTTGCCGCTTCCGTTCAGACGACTGAAGGTGGTTGCCCTACATTCACCGACGGAAAGGGGGTCGGTGGCATCAACACTGCGATATCCAGAGGACGCGACACAAAACAGTTGTGCTATCAAAAAGGATGCGCCTGATTAATGCAACCCTCTGCACTAACATAGAGGTAGCGGAAGCTGTCTGCGCAAACAAGAACTATTGTGGTTCTTCTGAGTGATTTAAAAGGACCCTGCAACACTTTTTCAACTTTTTTGAAATCTTAAATGCTTGCAGACGTAGTCACCCAACACAACCAGTACTTCGGTTAAAGGGGTCGCGAAGTACCTCAGCCAAAAATTACTGCTCTATGCCCATCAGATAACTTGGAAACTCGCTCAAAACTTTTTCTCTCTTTCCAGGTCTTAACGTTCTTCGACCACCCGAATTACGTCACTAAGGCCATGTAGCGGTTGTTGGCTGGTTTTCCTTCAGTTGCAGCAATGAACGCTTTTCGATAGCAACTTTAAAAATAAAGCCACAAAAAACAATGCAGAAATGGAAGGCGTATCTGGTTCGACGAGCAAATCACGCAGTGCCGCTCCGTGCTGGCGATAACTATAGCTTTCGCAGTGCTTCCAGACGCGAAGGAAAGAGTGAAAGCGTTTACTGAAAGTGTTGCAGGGTCCCTTTAAGTGTCCTTTACACACCCCGGCCGAAACTACCCTGTACCCACACGTGTGAGAACAAGACAGCACCACAAAGACATTTCCGGGGCGTATCTTGAAGCACCTGCCAAAGCAGACTACAAACAACGCCATTGGTGGCCGGTCATCCTACCGTACGACCATCTCACACGACTATCTCGCGAATCCAAAGGCAAATCGACTGGAACTGTCCTTTAACCCAAAACGCGCGTGGCGGTAACCCCTCGCCGACATTGAGACCCCTTTGTTCAGGCGTTCCAGCAGCTGGCGCGCATGCTTCCTGCACGCATTGTTGGCTGATGAAAATTTTTGTGCTGGTAAAAAAAAAAAAAAAAAAACGCCACCTTGTCGCACACAGTATAGCTCCCTTACAGCAGGGATTATGCGGCGTTCATACAGCGACCGCATTTATAGAAGGCTGGTGCGGCGTTAAAAAACAGACATTCATCCATAAAAATAAGGTCTGACTCGCAAATAAGGACAAGGTAAAGCGAGCCCAGGTGGGTAGCACGTGTCGTTGTTTATTTGACAAAAAGAAAATTCCTACCTCCGTTAGTTGGCTAGACCCACTGCGTATTCTACGCACATTTCGGAATAGCGAATCAGTTTATCGTCTTGTCGCTGCGAAGAATTCAAACCAAGCGAACTGCTCCGTGATAGAAGGACATATTGGGAGGCAAAAATGGCTCCAATAATCTATAAGCGTTGATTAAATCAAGGTTGCTTGTATCAGTGCGATGTCATAAACTGCAGCGACTCTCGTACACCAGGTATGTTCATTTGTCTGAGTGAGCATAAAGTTCGAATTTGCTAGTTTAAAGCAATTAAGGTGATATTTGCGATTAAGGTGATATAATTACGGGCGCAACATGGCGGACAGGGGAAGCGAGGACACGTCGGTAAGGGTTTATACACGAGCGAACAGTCCTGTCCATTGCCGCAGCATGGCTATGAACATGTACCCATACGTCTAGCCCCTGATTTATTCTGTGTTGGTTGGTTACTTGGTTGGTTGGTGATTAATTAATTAATTAACCAAGTAATTAACCATGTTGTTGTTTTGATTGATTGATTGATTGATTGATTGATTGATTGATTGATTGATTGATTGATTGATTGATTGATT
This sequence comes from Haemaphysalis longicornis, assembly GCA_013339765.2. NCBI lineage: Eukaryota > Metazoa > Arthropoda > Arachnida > Ixodida > Ixodidae > Haemaphysalis > Haemaphysalis longicornis. The sequence goes on along the minus strand of CM023457.1, from coordinate 75,689,059 downwards.
GATTGATTGATTGATTGTGATTCGATTGTCGTTCGTTCGTTCGTTCGTTCGTTCGTTCGTTCGTTCGTTCGTTCGATTGTTAATGACATCTCCTTCATATAGGGGAGGTGGCATGTGTAAGCTTTCCGCGTTTTCTAATATATCAAATAGATCCATATAATTTCAGCTCTGGAATTAGCAGGAGGCATCCATAGTATTTATTTGTAACAAGTGGTCTTTCTACAATACATCTCCCACTCTGATTATCCTTCACTTTATTTTAAAATCTTTTTATTCCTGTACACTGCTCTTTAATTTACTTCTTGTGTACTTTCTTTGAACCCTAGTGGTTAGAGAAAGCCTACAAGCAACCTTCCTCACTGATTTGGATTTGATACTACCACATTCCGACAAAGTGTGCGGAATTGTGGGTGTTCCTTTTTTATGGGCACCGCATGTCTTATCCCTTTGGCCGTACTTCCTCACAGAGCTCTTCGTTCTTTATCTCCTTGCACTGGCTTTACGAACCAAAGCACTCCCGTTCGAGCTCCAGTAAAGATTTTCCTTTCTGATATGGCACCTCTTTTGTCGGCGCATCTCTAACGGTGTTTTCGACTTTTTTTTTAATGCAATTTTCCTTTTCTGCCTTTCTTGCCATTTTTCGCAATTTTTGGTATGTTTGCTCCTTCACTCTTGTTCATATATCTAAGCCATTCTGCGAGTATTTTTACGTCACTGTGTGTGAACTTTCATCTATTCTGTAGTGGGAACTAACCATTTCAAATGAGAGCGTAAGTGTTGCGACTGTAACCTATTGTTGTCTTTTCGCCCTGTTCCTGACTTTCAGACTACCTGTGTCAACTCGTACCATGTAGGCGTATGCCATTTTCTTTATTCTATAGATATAATTGAACATTTAGGGCACCGAGTAAAATGCAACCTCAAGCGTGATTGTGCCTTAACAATGCCTCTTCCTCTTTCTCCTCTTCTTCACCCTCTCTTCCCTCTCCTTCCCTTTCTCTACATCCTCTTTCTTCTCTTTCTGTTTCTTATCCCCTCTCTCCCTCTTCTCTGATCCCCCTTCGCCCAATGCCCATCTTCATCTTCCTGTATCCCATCTTCCTCTTCCTCCTCCCTCTGCCTCTCCATCTTCCCCTTCCCTCCTTCTATCCGTGCCCTCGATGGAATATCCCCCTTCTCCCCTCAACCTCCCTACTGCTGCCGCAACACAGGCTCGGGCGCTGGCGGCGGGAGTCGCGCCAGCAGCAGCAGCGCGGGCCGGCCCCTGTCCGGCGCCTGGCACACGGCCCTGGGCGCCGCCGACGCCATGAACACGCTGGGCAGCCAGCACAGCGGCGGGGGCGCCACCACCCCCGCAGGCGCCGCCGCCGCCTCGGCACCCCCGGCGGCGGCGTCGAGGGAGCGCCGCCGAGCCCCGCGCAAGGGCCCCAAGCTGGTCGAGAGGCCCCTGCGGGCGCTCTTCTGCCTCGGCCTCGAGAACCCGCTCAGGAAGCTCTGCATCAGCGTCGTCGAGTGGAAGTATCCTTGCCGCCGCTCTTGTTCTTTGCATTGCTTTTTTTTTAAAGACGATAGTCTTGCTTGGGCTACTTAAACCCAGAAATTTTGGTCTGTCCTGTCTGTCTGTGACTCGATTCAGCCACCCGGCCAAAGCGAAAGAGAATCTGCGCAATAGTCTTATATACTCACAGCCAAATTCGAGCAGTCGAAGCCCGGTGTATATTTCATACTTGTCAACTTTGTTGAACAAGAATAAGACATTACGCAAATATAAGAAAGAAAATAATACACGAGGGATATTTACAGTGTTTCTTTATAAAACAATTCATAGATACTTGATTTTCGCGAAATGAAATGCTATATCCACTGCAGAAAAAAAATCACACTGTCGCCTGCGATCGCCCGCGCCACTATAGCTTTCTGGCGGCATTTTAAAAAATGAAGCGCCAACAGTTACGAAAGGTTCCACTGGATAGGTTCCACGTTCTGCTTGGAACGCACGTGGACTAGGACAACGCCGTTCTATAAACGTTGAAGTGGGGCGCCTCAATTCACGCGCCTCTCCGCCGTACTGCAGCGCTGGCATCGAGGAACCCGGCCTGTAGCAGTGGAAAGCGGCAAATACCTGAGCAAACCTTTAGTGTGTTTATCTTGGGATGAGCGCGACGGAAGAGGAACAGCACGAGAGGTGCGCGTGATAGCAAAGGAAGACATTTACTTGGCAACTGTCGGCAGAGACTATCGTCTTTTGTCGACATCTGCAAACGAAAGGAGCAGATACGTGGGCCATTTTTTTTTAAAGCGGAATGCTCTATTAATAAATGCATCAGGTACGAACAGAGAAAAGTGCTCAAGCCAGCGCCTCGCACGCTTGCGCTGTGAAAGCATCTACTCGCGCATTCCTTCCAAGGGGACGGGAGCAGAGAGGGGGATAGGAGAAACAGTAACGGCGCGTGTCATTAGTGAGTAAAGTCTTTTATTAACACAAGGAGGGCCAAAGGGCCGAGCCGGGGAGATGGGTGAAAAGAGGAAGGGAGAGGTGGTCAGGATGCCATGTCCGCTTGAAGATCCTGAATAGGAATAGTCAGTTCCTGAATGCTCAGACAGAGAAAAAGTGATGCAGGGGGGCACCTTCGTTGCGCGTGGTTGCGCAGTGAAAGCATCTGATTGCTCGTTCTTTCTAAGTGGGAATGATGCGGAGAGGGGGATAGGGGGAAACACTAAGTGGGCGTGCCATCAGAAAACGATACACAGAGGTGCCTAGCGAGCGCCTCGCGCGGTTGTGCAGTGATAGCCTCCAATCACTAGTTCGTTCCAAGTCGACAGGGCGTGGAGATGAAGAAGTGGGAAAGGGCAAGAGCGCGGGCCATCAGAAAGTGATACATAGGGGATCTGGCTGCATGCAAGTACACTGCGCGTTTGCGCCTACTGTGCCGAGCAGCGTCTGTGTTTTCTCTTGCGCGTTCGCTGCGCGCTCTCGGCACGAAAACTGAGCTATCGCTCGACAAACTTTGTGTAACCGCGTTCAACCGCAGCACTTTTTTTTTTGAACGGGACAGCCGTTGTGTAAAACAAATGCAGCTGCTTGCAATGGGCTGCCACCCAGCGTCCTACGGCTCCCTGCGCGAACCGGGAGATAATATTTCAGACCATGCTACAATGCCTTTCGGGGACATCGTCTGTCCACAACGGCTCATGTATGGCACAACGGCTCAATGTAAAAAGAGTAGAAGCTGACAGAAAGTTAGCCGTTCAGAAATGCAGCTGCAAGGCATTTATTTGTGCTTCCAGATCTACGTAGGCAATGCTATTCAAAGAGCAGCTTCCCCGCCTTTGCAGAATATGAAATAGCCGTACGCGATCGAGTTCAGGCAAGAAACATAAGAAAGACAGTAGAAAATGATTCGCTGATATGTTAGGAGGAGCAGGGGAGGAACTGCGAAGGAAGGTCTACGGTCCCAGTATAGACCGTATACTTACAGGTGTTAGGTTTATGGTCCATGTACATGTGTAAAGTTTGCAAGCTTCTCAAGAGGTTTCACAAACTGTGCAGCTGCCTGTCAGTAATGGCAAAGCACTGGCTCTAGCAAGGTGTACTTCACTGTAAAGCACCAACAAAGCACCCTATAGGTTAGCTCCACCGAGATAAGCCCCGTTATCTGCTCCCGTTATCCTCATTTCTGCTCCAACGCGGGTATTCCGCACCTTAGGGTTATGTTCTCCTAACAGGAGGGCGGTAAAAACATCCAAGAAATGCACAACTGGGTACATTTCACTGCAGGTGGGAAATAATGCGTTTCTTGCAGTCTGACGTGCCTTGTCCTTCTCTAAGGGTATAAACTGATCTAGCTAAATAAACTTTTTTGTTTTTGTCTGGCGAAGGAGAACGGCAAACTGTGATGCAAAAACGCTTTGAAATTATGCTCTTAAGTCACATCTGGGGAGTGGCTTACGTGTAATACTGGTATGTTGCTGCCCAAACGTCAAAATATTTGTTGAGAGCAAAAAAGAACGCACGGGAAGTTGAAGAAACGAGCGAGAGAGAGAGAGAACGATCTTTAATGAAATCTGGCGATGTCAGCCGGGCTAAAATGCATAACTTGCTACGCCAGTTGATGACGTGGTGAAGATGATGTTATCATGCGGATTGTTCTGCTAGTCGGGGCTGAAAATAAAGAACGGCAGCGCTGATACAGGACGGCGTTGGAGGACAGACGGCAACGCAGTGCACCGAACTTCTACTCAAGTTGAAAATTTAGCGCAATGTGTTGTCGTCTCTCGTCTATTATCGCTGCCATGTTTTCCAAGAAACAGGATGGTGATTGTTTAAGTAGTTTAAAGTAGTTTAAAGTTGTTTAAAAGTTGTTTAAAAGTAGTATCGCCATGTCCAAATCAATGGCCGATATCCGCAGAACTGCCAAAGGAAGCACATAGAGGGGGTGGTTCAGGTTTATAGCTGAGGCTATAAAACAAATGCCAGGAAATGTAGCGCAGGTCCTTCATCATTAGTCTTTTCTGTAGATGTGCTCCGCCCCAGTGCACCTAGTTCCCGGGTTCTACGGCCAATAGTGTGAAGTAGGCTCACAACGAAGGAAATCGCACAATTTTACTGGGGGTGGCGGAATCGTATAGCTGTAAGTTATCTCGCTTGCTATTAAAGCGTACACACAGGTTGCGTTCTTGAGTCAAGTTGCATGCTGCACTTCGTAATGAAGCGAATTCGTAGCCTTTATAGCAGTGACTGGTTGCTTGAGTGAATTGCAGCAGACCCGCGGGAGCGTCTTAGAATGAAGTGAGAAATTTGTCATAAACGTCATGAAAACGCTATGAATCTGGGTCGTGAAATCCTTCAGAGGGGCAAGGGTGTAGCGGTAACTTCTTTATCTTCATGGCAAATTGTTTTTATCATATGACTCGAGAGCCACTGATTTCAGCATGCTGTGCTTTCCGTTAACTTTTGGGGTAAATGGTCCGTTATCCGTAGGAGTTATGGTGTGGCCGCAAAGGGTATATCAGTGACCTCACGAGTCTATTTTAATAAAATTTTATGACAGGAAGTTGGTTGACCTGGCCGTGAATAAGGTAGCTACTTTATACAAAAATATCAAAGCAGCGAGAGGAAAGAACAGAACTACCTGTACAACCGCTAGTAATTAAGGCGACTAATGCCACCCCGTATCGTAGCTTTTAGCCGTGTCCTCAGTGATTTAATCTTACCTTGTCACGATGTAGTTGCGGTTGTCACGTTTTAATCGCCCTGATTTAGGGGAAATCCCCAAGGTGGAGTAAGTTTCTGCGAAGGAAAGTTTGACATCCACCTCAATGCGGCCGTACAGCTACCCAGGAAAGCTGTGCAGCTTTCTCAGAAACTTCTCAGTTCAAGAAAACTTCGTCCTCGTCCAGTATTCGAACCCGGTACCACCGCTTAACCGGAGCAGTCGCTCTTCCAACTGAGCCAACCACGAGGCTATTCGTTGTAGCGCGAGAGTGAATTCATCAACAACTCGAAGTGACGGACAGGTGTCAATCGACCAGATTTAGGGGAATCCTGCACCGGGACGATTTCTTTTTTTTTTTTTGCAACTGCGAAGTTGCAGCCGTCGGGCTGCATTGAGGTGGATGTGAAACTTTCATTCGCAAATTGTAATTTATGCGTCTCCTTTTGGGTGTCGATGTTGTTCCTTGACTGCACACTCTCCTCTCCTCCTCTGCCCTTTCCCCATTGCAGGCCTTTTGAATATCTAATTCTGTTAACAATTTTCGCCAACTGTGTGGCTTTGGCTGTTTACACTCCCTATCCTAACAGTGATTCCAACCAAGTGAATACTACTCTGGTGAGTGCCTCGCCGCATTCTGGCCTTTGTTTTTTTCTCTTCGTCCATGTGTGTGTGTTGCTTTACTGAAAGAAAAAAAATCCAGGGCCATCTCCACCAACGTGAAACCTGCGGAGGGGCGAAGCGTGCAGTGTATAAGTGTATTCTTGGCGTCTGGGCGTTTTTGCCAACGGAGATGAAACCGTTGGTGGGTAAGGTATACAACTTCGCTGTAAAAGTCTCTTGTCTTTTAAGCACGAATCTCTCTAGCGCGAGGCGTAAACTAGTGTCCCGGTGTTTTTTTTTAGCACGCGTTACGGTCTATCGCGGGGCGTAAGCGAGTTTCCCGGTGTTTTAGTACCGTGACTGCATGAGACGACGACAACGACGACAGAGACGCCAACAGCCCCAGCCCCCAAGGGAAAAGACCAAGCCCATAACGGTCTCTCAGGTTGAGGACACCTCAATAAAGATTGATACCGTAGCCGGTAAAGCTGCTAAGCGCCCCTTGTTCCAAAAGACTGAATGAAAACGGTGAAAGCGCACCCCCTTCACTGCACCGATGCAGCAGTTTATATGGCAAGTCGTCAGTGTTTTCAAAATTATATTTTCTTTAAGTCAACCGGCGTAGCATTTTAAACGTCTGTCTCGAACTAGCGCTGGGAACGGCTCAGTGTGATTGTAAATTCACAGCTCACGCTTGCCAATATTGCAGTGAGACGCGCATAAAGGAAGGAAAAAAAGGTAAAGGAAAGGCAAGAATGTGAACCAAGCTATGGGCCAGTTTACTATCCTACTCGTGCAAAACGGGGTCAATAGATAAAAAAAAATCCAGGGGCGCTTGCACTCACGCGCAAGACTTCAATGGCGAAGCTGTTGTCGGTGAGCATTGACGGACACAAAGTTTAGTTTTAGTATCGTTGTGGTGTCGGGGTTGACGTCGGCGGCATGGCATTTTAATGATCTTTTGTTGAGCAAGGCCAGAGTGAGCTGGTCGTTTGGGTCGACGTTTTTGTACCACTCTGCAAGCGCGACTTATCGTCTCTAGCGGATGCTTTGCACGCCGAGCCTCTCGAAGCAGCGCGGCCTCTTCCCCCTCGGCAAGGCGAACTATCCCCGGCCGGGCCATGTGGAGTAAATGATGACCTACAGCAGCGTCAGCATTCAAGTCGCGGCTCTTCGACGGTACAGAGCGCATGCGCATGACGACACGAGGATAAGCGAACGAGGGGCGTACGCTATGGCTCGTCTTTCTTGTTGTGGGCAAGTGTTGTCCCGATATGGCGAAGTGGAGTTTTTTTGTGGCCAATGTTGGCGAATGTTGGCCAATCTACTTAATACTGCTTGGCTTGACGAACGTGCGCTTCACGACTGCACGAGCGCTCGGCATCTTGTTGGTATTTTTAACTGCGGACACAAGATACGATTTCCTCAACAGCTTTTATGTTTAAAAAAACAGAAAAAAAGGGAGAGGCACGGACAGATCGCAAACGGGTGTGCCCAGCATTAGGACTCTAGTCGCTGGTGTTCAGTATCCCTAGACGTGCTAGTCTTTCGTAAAAGAACCTCATGGCTATCCCACCCTGCGAAGATGGTCGCTAGCTATGCTGCATCGTGGGCATCACAACTCTATCATTGGTCTTCAGTTACAGACATCACCGCAGTCGACACCTGCGTCCATTTGAGAGACCCGAACGTTCTGGCCTTCACGTATAAACCGACGTCACCCGCTCGCGAGTTCGTGTGTTTGTCAAACATGATCCTTGTGTAAACACCGGCATCGAAACTGCATTTTCCGTTGTTTCCAACGGACGCGACAAGGGTATCACTCAGGACGGCATCGTGCGTCATATCGGTACACTGATGCCCATCTACCATCCCTCCGCGGGCCAAACACTGACAGATATCAGAACCTGGTGGTAGAGGTCACGCAATCCGAAAATATTCCCTCGTTTTAGGATTTAATATTACGCTGCGCATTTTTGTCCACGGATACGAGCATTGCAGGCTACCCTGGACATACAGAGCTTCGCTGCAAAACATATTGTTTGTATTAGTCGTGCCGCTTGTGATGAGGTGAGGGGGGTTGCGTCACGTGTCATGATAAAAGTGTCGACCTCGCGCACGGCTATAACGGCAGCACTTAATGCACGCTGCATTTTAGCCCTAGAATAGTTCTAGCCGGGAAACCTATTGAATGCCCGCGACGCAATGCCTTATAAAAGACTTCACCCTCTCACCGAAGGTTCTCTACTTAAACCATGCCCTTTTCCTCACCTTAATCTCCCTTGCCCATCCTCGCTTTCTCGAAATGTCGTGAGAAATCGCCATTCTTGTTGAGAGAAAGCGGCTTCGGAATACAGGGCCAGAATTGCGGCTTCAGATGAGAGCCTTTGCGGTGAGTGTATGGCATAGCTGAAGCCCAAGATCCGCACCTGAAAGAAAAACGAAGATAACGCAATGGGATAACGTCAAGCGTAAGCCGTATATGCCACTTCGGCGGCCATAAGTTTCCACGTGCGCCGAGTATTATATAAACAACGAGAGTTGCCGGCTCGACTCAGTTTACCTTCAAGTGCGCCGCTTCACACGGGGCGTTGCATAAAGTTTTCGATGTTCCTTCCTTGATGGAAGCCTTAGAGTGTGTGTAATTACCTGTGTTATACAAGGAGACGCGTTGCATAACGTCTGCCACGGATTTAAATATCTTGTCTTGTTGCCTGTGTCGCCATCGGGAATGAATACAAAACATCGCGGTGGGCACCCGAGTCTGTTTACGAGATTTAAATGCGAGAGCAATTATGGCGACGGGAATCGGTTAATCGGCCACGAGGAGTTGACGGCAGCCTGCATCGTCATTGGCCATCCTTTGAGTTGGTATGGGACCAGTTCCTGACCATCTATATACTGAGAAGGCTGTGTCTAGAGTGCCGTCCGACGGTATTATAAGCACTCCACTATATCGACGTCCACCGGTGTTTTGTGACAAAATTGCCTCGTCTGGCGCTACGTCGGTCTAGATAACGTAAAGCTAGTCAACCTAACCTAACCTAAACTTAACATAAGATAACCGAACGCACGCGAAGAAATAATTTAAAACACCAAAACTAACCTAAGGCATACAAATTTCGATTTAGAGTCCAATTTAGAGATGAAAAAAAAAAAAAAACCGAGGCAAAAGTTGGTCTCGAACCTGCGTCCTTTGGATTACGAAGCTAAGACGGATCCTCTACACTGCAACGACTTTTTTTTCTTTAATGTATGGAAATTTTAGAAAACTTGGGGAGACAAGACACTTAACGCACAATAGGAACACTAACAGACACCAAAGGGCAAGGACATCAGTCGAACAAAGATCAAAACTCAGCCAAGCAAACGCACGCATCCAAAAGAGGCAGCCACTCTGGTGGATCACTCTGCGCAGCATAAACGCTCCGCACCAACGCCGCCTGTTTCCGAAAAATGCACTTGGTTGGCCTAGGGGGTTCCGCATGCCGATCAGTCATGCGGCACTTCCACAAGCTAAACAATCCTAGGAGAACGAAGGTCATATGACGTTTTCGTTCTACACTGCAGCTACAGACGCTTTGGAGGGTGCTAGCCTAGTCTTAAGTATTCGAATGTCGTCGGACGGCACTCTAGCCGTGCCTGCAGCGATCAGCTAGAGTGCCGTCGGACGGCACACTAGACACTGCGCGCTGAGAAACTGAGAATCTTTCTCATGGTAGCTTGATGCAACCGAAATGACCCACACGCAATGCCGAAGTTAAGTATTGCCAGGGAATGCCACTGTGATTTTGAACACAAAGCACGGAATCAGAGTTAAGTGTACTTCGAAAGCCATGTTCCATGTAGGCTAGGTGTAGGGGAGGGGTGAACTTACTTCCGCCGCCTGCGGTTTTCTCTCCTGCTTTGTTTCACGAACAAAGCGTGTTCTTGAACTAGGGGCTAAAAATTGAGATAAAAGGGTTTACCTAAAAGTTGGGAAATTTAAAAAACAAAAACCTTGGGAAAGCAAACTTAAGGGGGGTCGGGTAAAGGGCATGAACGATAAAGGGTTTGGAATGATCTAACGCTTAGGGGAAAGGACCGGGGTTTCCCCCCTTTTAATCGGGGAACCGGACCAGGGATGGGGATTTGTTCACCAGTGGCAATATCAACTCAAAAGGGATTAGGAAGATCTTTTACATTTTTACTTTGGGGGAAGAGGCCTCAGGTCAATGGGGAATGGGAGTGGCGCTGGGATTTCACTCAACCATCGACTTCCTCAAATAGATGTGACTTTATTAGGAAAAGGCTGGCTCAGAGGGATGTAAGGATGTTAGGGAGGGAAAGGAGGGGGTAAAATTAAGTCCGGCTCAGAATGTCAGCCTCGCGTGCGAAATTCCAGGAAGAGGCGGGCGAGGCTCGGGCGTGGTGGCGTGTGCTGTGTGGGACTTGAACTCGTGTGGGCACGCGATATGGCGTCACTGAATTAAAGACTTAATTTGGGCTTAAAGGACTTATGAAATAAAGAAATGGACTTAATTGGGTGGCCATTAGTTAACGAAATGACAATCGGTGGACCAATATTGAAAAAAGAGTGAAAGGAAAACGCGTGAAGCAGTACGCGACCCCTAGCCAATTTTCCCGCAACTTTTCTATGACGTCACGGAACCTTGTTTGTGCGATTGGCGGCCCGCCTAACTGACCTGTCGCGACGACACATGACTGGACGTCTGTAATGGGGCCTCTACCATTGACCGCATCACTTGAATGCTAGCGTGCAGTTAATGCACTGAAAATTATGTTTTATTGTTGGCCCGTGTGACGTCACTCTTGCTCATAACACGTCACTGTGGCGCAAAATTTGAAGGTTTTTAAATACTTCTTGCTTTTTTTTTGTTAAAAAACATCTTTTGGGGCTCTAATGGAGCTGAGTGAGATACTGAATTCCTAGTTCTTTCAAATTAAACGAAGTTGTATTTTCTCTTCATGGATCCTTTAAAGAAATGGACTTAATTGGGCTGGCGATGTAGTTAGGCGAAATGACAATCGGAGGACCACCAGGTTAACGGAGTGAAACCGAGAGGCGGAAATAGAAAAAGCGGAAGGCTCGACGGAGGGACGAAATAAACAAATTCGGAGGCAAAGAATGGACCCGGGCAGCGCAAGAAAGGAGTGGTTGGAGGTCGGTGGGAGAGGCCTTCGTCCTGCAGTAAACCTGAATGGACGGTGATAACCATGATGGTGGTTGATGCAAATGATAATGATGTATGGCCCAATGTAGATGGATGTTTTTATTTTGACGAATTCACTCCAGTGTCCCTTTAATATACGCGGCTTTCTCGCACATTGTTGGACTGCCTGTTCCCGCCAGATGGCAGAGAAGCTGCTTTCGCGGGTGCAGGTGCCGTGCCAAACGGGGAAGAAACGCCTGACTTAAACCAACGCTCCCTCCCCATTGCCAAGGTGAAAGCTCCTAAGTGCATCTGCCTCCAGAGGCGCGGAGAAAAGAAAGCGAGAGCTTAACGGCGACATCTCTTACGCTGGGAATGCGAGGAGAGGAAAGGGGGCGCCGAGTTATGCGTTTGCAAGCGTCTTGAGCCTGTCATCCCGACCACTTTCGTCTTTGTAACACCGCTCCTTTATGTCTATTCTTTGCTACAGCTTCAGAAATACGGGAAGTGCTTCAGGTTTTCTTTTTTCGTGCATTCCAGAGTCATTTATTTTTCGAGGCTCCCGAATGCCTGTCCTTTTTGTAGGCCTATTTGTCTTTCTTGTTGTTTTGTTGTTTGTTGCTTTCTTGTTCCGGTTCCGGGTTGTTTTTCTCGCGTTGAGGTAGCTTTCAGTTCTGAGCACTGGTAAGCTGTAAGTTTCGCGACAGGTTTTTAAACAGAAAAGTGTTTTATCCCCAGATACACAAAGATTTCGTCGCGGAAATGACGCCAGTTCAACGAAACAAACGGCCTGTAAAGGGTGCACCCCTGTACACAGGGTCTTCTTGCGGGGAAGCAACCTTTAGTACTACAGAGTACGTTATACTTAGGGTTGTTCGTTTTCGGGTTTTATATTTTAACACGAAAGTGTTTTATGCCGGGATACACCAAGATTTCACGACGTCATATCTGTCCCGAAACGACGCCAGTACACCTTTGCCGAAGTGACCCGCCGGCAGGACATCGCTCACCAAGTACACCCATGAGATATCCGCCGACCCGAAAATCACGCTCAGCTGCAGATTTCGCTGCACATTTCACTTTCGTGTTTTGCCGATTCCTATGACAGAGGAATCAACAGCAGTTTTTCTTTTTTGTTCGAGAAAGGTTTCATGGCGTCCTGCTTCCGTTGCGTGTCGCCCTGTGGTTCACGCTGCTATAGCGTGTCATCGAAGGAAAAAGTTGTTCTCTCGCCTATAGGAGAGTAATTAGGTGTAGCCCTTCGCCGGTGACAGGGCTATCTCACATCATGTCGTTATGGTTCTTCATTTATTCACAATATTTATACAACTGTTCCACTTACTTCTGACGCCATATTTACTTTACGAGTTCACTTTAACTTGTCGGCATCCCTTGTGTGAATTTGAACAACGTTAGAGTTCATCGCCTTCGGGGCGACTTTTGACCTGAAGAATGCTTCGGTTTCGTCGCAACCACGCTGGGTAAGATTATAATTTCGGACGTAAGCTCTTCTTACTTTTGTTTAATTGCATATATGTGGCATTTCGGCGGAAATATTTTGGGCTGGTAAACATGCACGGTGAAAGGCTTCGTTGTTTTATTTCATAGCATGTAGACAGGTAAAAGCAAGTGCTAATAAATGGTAATATGTTGCAAACCACCGCAAATTCTTCATGTAGAGTGCCAAGGATACTGTCTGTTCACAACCTCATGCAGCGAGTTGTTCAGTTCTCCTCGACAGCGTAAATATTTTTTGGAATGTAAAAAAAAAAGACAGCAACATACGTGACCGAACGTTCTGTTGACCACAAAAGATGTCGTGCTTAACTGAGTGAACCTGTCGTGAACGGCGGAAGGCCGAAAAAAAGGCAAAAAAATACAGGAGTCGTGTGGGTATTTGCCCAGTTGGCGTCTCGTCTAGCCAGGCACTCGACCCCAATTTTTTCGGCGGCATCTTTTTTTTTTTTTCTCTCTTGTGGAGATTCGTTGGCAGCAGGTGTTCCTGGCACCTCAACTTAGCTTCTTATCTCTTCTACACGTTTGCCGTCCGTTTTCTTTTTCATTCCATCTATAGGTGGCTGCACAGCGTGAAAAGCCAATTGACATCAGGTTAACCCAACGACAAAAAAAAAAAAAAAAGAAGGAATCCAGGGGGAAAATGGCAACACGCAAGCTAGGCCAGCACTCTCAACTAAGTTTAGTTCCTAATCGCTTTTAAAGCGCAGCTTTAGCGTCCTCGCTGATGCCGTTGTACGCCAAAATGCCCTGCAGGAAAGCCAACTTTCTCTGACGGTGATGATGACTGATCGTGGGTGAGGGAAAGAAAAAAAAAAACACTTCCCGTGACCGGAATCGTACCTCGGCACCTCTCGTTATGAAGCCAGCGTCTATCTGATTGCTCTGTTTGCACATGGTCCAAGCGAACGCCACGTAGCTGGTACCGATTTACGCCGTATACACCCCAAACCCAAACGTTAGGCGTACGCACTGCACACCTGAGAGTTTCTGTGGGTATTCTAGAATGCATATATGCGTTTCCTAGTCACTACAGCCAGCCGTCACCTGAGCTTGCTTATGGGGTTATATCACAGCATACACGTACCGAAAGCATACAAAACCACCCGAACTGAAATAAATAACAGCCACAACGGGCCTGCAGTGGTTGAAAACCACGCTGTAGAAAAATATTCAACAAATATAGCCGAAACCTACCTAAAAGGGGGAAAACCCGCAAAAACGTACAAGAAGCAGTAGCTGAAACCGACCAAAAGGCAACGAAAATACCCGAAATCCCATTTGTTATGCATAAAAATGTCATAAATAGAATATAACTATGCATGATACCAAATTTTATTATTCAAATATGACAAACTCTTGAAAATGAAAAAAAAAAGCGATAACCAGATTTGAATCCGGGTTAGAATGTTTACTTCGCAGGAGCGGAACTACTACACTACGAGACCAAGCTGTTCTGAACAATTAGATTGAGGGCCACATGCACGTGGACATAGCTTCAAATATGCCCCTAGAGGGCGCCAGGCGTCTCTTGGCTGTGCTGACTAGGAAACGCCTATACGCATTCTGCGCACCTCTAGAGTATCACATACTCGCAGTGCGGGATTACCCAACCAAAAAATCTATCACGAGAAGGCTTCACGTTCAACCATGGTCGTCGTTAGACGGAGAGGTGCATTTATTTATACACTGGACAGTTATTTCACACACATCTCTCCTCGAAAACGGCATGAAAAGGTATCCAAGCCTTATCTACCTTACAATTACAACGGCCGCAGGGTAACTTGTTCTTTGCGCGTCCAAGTAAGAAATTTCTCTCGCACTTTAAAGATACTAAGAAGTGATTGTCCTATCTCTGTTATTTTAGCAATCTTTTGTTTTTATTTTGAAAATCTGGCGTTCGCTGTCTTTTAGTATACCACGCTGTAAAATAAATGCCTGACGCGCCTTGATAGTAGATCCTTAGTAGACTGGTGGTGGTAAGACGCATTTATTTTATGTACAAGGGATACAAAGACGCCATGTTACGCTCTAGCGAATTTTGGTGTCTAGGGGAGAGGGATTAGGTAATGGGACTGCACCTGCGTCGTCCTAGGGCGATTAGATTTCACACAGACAGGAGGCGTCACCGACGAGGATGTGACACCTTGCCGCGACTGCCCTCCGCGTAGACGACGCATTCGCTTAAATTGCGGGGATACAGGCGCCCCACCATGGCTCCCCTCTGGACTGTAAAGTGAACCCTTTCATGGTCATCTTATCACCTTCTTCCTTAAAATCTAACCGTACCCCCTCAGCTATGCCGTGCGCAAAATAAACGCACAAAAATGAAGCCCATTCGTGTAACTTGATTACGGGGCGCAGTGAAAAAGTTTTGCGGCTTTTTTTCCAAATCTCGAATGTTTTTGAGGACGTAGCGAACTTAGATTACGCGGCAATAAAGTATCCGAGTCAACTATTACTGCTTGGCGCACATGAGGTAACTTGGAAAGTCGCTAACAAAATTTTAATGCGTGAGCATTTCTTTCCCAGTACCCCAATAAAATCTATCCGTAACGCGGAAAGTGTAACGCCCCATTTTTGCACAAACTGCTTAAGGTGTGGTCAGGACGTGTGGTCCTTCTAATATGGCAAATGCAAATGTGTGATGCCTCTTGCTATCGATAAGATAATTCGAACAAGAAACGATCCGAGAGATAACCGTTCTCGCGAAAGCTGACTTTCTTGCATTGCGCGTGTGTGTACCAAGAAGCCTTATGTAAGGCAGCTGAGTAAAAATAAAAAAATAGCTTAATTGAAGATGTGCTGACAGCACAATAATATTAATACTAGTATTATTAGGTATGATTGGTATTACTTAATAATATATTGGTATTATTATTATTAAATAAATATTACTATTAGTAAATAAATATTATTATTTACTTTCTCGTGAACTTACGTCTGCTTCATGCATTGAAGGCGGAAGCTTAGCGATTATCAAAGACTTCTTTGCGGCTAAATCGTGCTTGAATCTTTTAAAGCAAAGCTTTTCACCTTTACCCCATGGTTCTGTCGCGACCGTTCATGTCAACAGAAAACTCCCGCAAACAAATAAAAGAAGTTACTGGCACCGCCAGTCGCCAGTGCCGCCGGCACCGCCATTAGTGATAGGCATGCGTTGGTGTGAGCTTCCCTTAATTTTTGAAAAAAAGTTTTCACTCATGTGCTTCACCAGTACAACTCAACCAACCACTATTCATGGATCAAGCATTGATTTAACCTTAGCGAAGAATACCTCTTCGAAGTTATATAGGGTGTGGTTTAGTACATTTCACTTGTCTCTGGTTTCACACTTTTGTAGAGCCACGTGTGTGAATTCAAGTGACGTCGAATGGGTAGTCGTTGTGGGTGTCGCTTACAGCTTCGCTTTCCAACCACATTCACATGGTGGATTGGTGCAGATTCTTTTTTTTTTTCCCTTTGCTTCTCCGTCTTTTGACGTCAATTAGTCCGACAGGCGGACTGGCCGGAAATCACTCGGCATCTTCACATCAGTCAGAGCTCTCCTCCGCGTGAGCCTGTTCTACTCGTGTGCCGTTACGTTCACCTATCAGCGGCACGCTGTAGGCTAATTTTTTTTTCTGGAATGGCGCACAATGCGTTCTGCTCCAGCTTTGAATCCGCGAATTCGAATCCCACAGAAAGGCATTTGGTTTCGTGGGGGATTTGAATTTTTTTCACTTTTCTTTATTATTTTTTTGTGAACAGCGGTGGCCATTTTGGTACCATTCGCGTTTACGCCAACGACGGTCAGTTCTCACTTTTTCGAATACATCTGAGGCTTTCACCTTTCATATAATCAGTGGCGGCAGAAACAGTGACGTCGCTGCGTTAAGCTCGTAACAGAAAAGCAGAAGCGAAAAAATACAGCGTCCCGTTAAACAGTAGTGTCGCGGAAAAAGCAGAAGCAGCGATACGACGGCGCTCCGGCTCAGTCGATGAGGATCGCTCTGAAGAGGTCGGATTCGGCGAAATGTTTCTTCAATGGCACCAAGAAACGGCCCAGGAAACGTAAGGTTAGGCGAAAAGAGAATCGCCGCAAGAACGCTTCTGCAATTACTAGACAATTCTCACAATTTCTGCACATTTTGTTTGTCGCTCCTATTGCCCGGCTTCCTTTTCAGTTGCAGCAATAAGCCCATTGGATGGTGACTGAAGAAAAGTCCCAACGGAAGCAGAGCGAACATTGAAAGGGGCATCAGATGCGACGGGCAAATCACGGAGTGGTGCTCTGCGCTGGCGATAAGTGTAGCTTTCGATATGCTTCTACGCACAAAGTAAAGAGAGGAAGCGCTTATCAGCAGTCATGCAGAGGGCCTTGGAGACGAACAAACAGGTACACCAGTGGACGTTGTATCAACGAAATAAAGATAAAGATATAAGGAAGAAGTAACACAAAACGTGGACCGTACTCATATACAGTCTTCTCATTGTGGACGCCGTCCAGGAAAAATGGTTGTGCTTGCTCCTTTACCATTTGGTCACCACATCTATGACGTCCGCATCAAAGTAGAATCATTGCCCGTTTAGAGAGGTCAGGTACTGCTAAAGGCGGCGAATGTCTAATGCCTCTAAACATCAGTCCGATGTTCCGATGCGAGCTTTTATTCCCAAAGCAGGGGGACTCTCCGGATCCTTGCACCTGCGAGCGTTCAAAGAACCAAGCACAAACCGGAAGGGTCTTGTCGTGAATAAAACGTTGTTTAATTTGCAAATGGGCTGATCGCGAGTTTAATTAAACGCGTCAGAGCTACCACGGTGCCGTAATTAATAAAGCGTTCTTCCGCTACACGTTCCGTCGCTGGTAGAATCCTGGCGGCTATACTTCCAACTCGAGCGCGGTGCAAAAACCTCCGGCCTGAACAGTGTTTCGGTGCTGGTTGAAGAACACCAGGTGGCCTCTCTTAATTAATATGTTGCCCGGTAAAACGGCGAGCGTCACGACCAAGGCGGAGCATCTGCATAGAATATTTAGAAAACACGAAGTTATTGATTTTCTGACACAAGCTGTTTGTACAACGCGAGATACCTAATCCAATCCGCAGTACAATCAAAGTTCTAGCAAAGAGAAACTGTCAACGCTTTGTGAGAACCTGTAGTCAGAGGGCCACCGCGTTGGGCCAAATTTTTCTTTCTTTTATTTTGATTTTAAATTTTATAACAACGGTGGTGGGGAAGCGTTAGTTCAGGTCTATTGGCTGCTGAGCAGAGTACGTTTTTATTCTCACAATATCACCAACATTGCAGTAAGAATTCGTGTTCTCAACACCCAAGAAGGGTCTAGGTACGCAGCCTTCGTACAAGGCTGCACAAAAGCTTTTTTTAAGTAGTACAAATACTCGAAATTCTCGGCCGCGGCGGCCGCTTTTCCGATGGAGGCGAAAAGCAAAAACGCCCGTGTGTACGAGATTTCGGCGCACGTTAAAGATAACCAGGTGCTCGAAATTAACCCGTAGCCCTCCAGTACGGCGCGCCTCATCGCCTGCGTTGCGTCGGCCTGTTAAACCCTACAATCAATCAATCAATCAATCAATCAATCAATCAATCAATCAATCAATCAATCAATCAATCAATCAATCAATCCATCAATCAATCAATCAATCAATCAACAATCAATCAATCAATCAATCAATCACTCAATCAATCAATCAATCAATCAATCAACCATCAATCATCAATCAATCAGAAATACTCTGAAAGGGTAAACACGCAGCCAAAAATATCAAAGCCAACGAGTCACTCAGACCAATCGAATCGCCACTCATATACGCTCCACGCAAATGTAGGTGTACTCCATTTGCAATCACACGGAGGTCACCGACGTTCCCGCAGAGCTATCGTATATACGTGTCAAGCGCAATATGGGTCGGGAACTGATGGATATTTCCAAGGCATTCAGGGGAATGAGGCGTGAGATATGGCGAGGGTAGGAAAGGTGGAGGAATGCACCAGCGACGGGAACCCCGCATTTATCACGCACACGGCTTGTGTATACCTAACAGGGAGCGTTTTCTTCGATACACGACACGAACGCTTCCGGTCCAGAAAATAGGCGAGTTCGGGATTGATATGACGTCGCCCCTGCATTAGGCGAGTAGCACCGCCCGTCATCTCCGGCTCGAACACTCGATCCTTGAAGAGCGAGGCATCATACACGTCACCTCCAACTTTTGAGATGAAGGAAATGCGGCAGCAGCCAGACTTGCACAAAAAGTAAGAAAACGTCAAACTTTAATCCCAAACGAAGATAAAACGGTGCTTCGGCTCTAAAATGAAAAAAAGAGGAAAAACTCAAAGGACAAAAAACGCATTCTTCGTGCCTCTTTTGCACGCCGCGCCAGTAGGAAACAAAGAAATCAAAGGGACGGCTGTGAGGGGGACGCTAGACAAAGAAGAGAGTAAAACGCGGGCTGAAATATGAGAAGAAACGCGCGCGGGTGGAGAGGGAGAGCGGCTTCGAAGTGCTAGGTGTGGGGTAAGGTCGTCCATACGCCTCGCTTTCGTTCACGGGCATAGGTGCCATCTACTCGTCTGCAACAACCTAAAAAGGATGAATACGCAAAATAGCAAACAAAGCCAAGTGAAAGGGCCAAACAGGACAACCGAAGGGCAAGCGCCTGTACCTGTACATCCTCCTCTCTTTCCCCTCCCACCGCTCCCACGCGCGTTTTACTTTCCTCTCCGAGTCGCTCTCCCCGACCGGCGCTCAGCAGCACTGCATCCCATCGCCGAGCCTCGACTCCGCGAACACTCCGGCTACCGAAACGACCCGCAGCGGTGGCGGGGCCTTGTTCCGGGCTTCCGTCTCTTCCTTCCTCGCCCGCGACCCGGACGAGAGTCATTTCCTCGTTATCGGCGCAACGTCGCCACGCGCACTCCTCCGAGCTTCCCGTGTTTTTCCTCCTCCCTTCCACGCCCCATCCGTGGGACGGGGTCCATTTGTTTCTGCTCCTCGTCGTCCTCTCTTACCTCTTACCTCGCCGATTTCGCTCCGATCTCCCGCTTTCTTTTCGTCATTATTGGTCAATTTTGTTTTGTTTTTGTGTTGGTAGTTCGCTGCTAGTTCGGAAGGTGCTTCACCTCCTAGCTGAGCCCTCATCTGCCTCGATGTTCGCGTATTTGGGCTCGCTTGCAGTTGTATGTGTGTGCTGGCGAGCGCGGGAATTTTAAACCATGTGGCTTCACTTTTACGCTCGCTCCTTTCCCTCAGTTCTTTAATGACGTTATTTATTTACGGTGACGTTCGTATTTTCCGTAATTTTTCAAGCGCGGACGCTTTCCTCCCCCTTTACTCTCCCTGTCACAGAAAACGTGTTCCCGCAATCTACGTTCGCAGTTGGAAGTGAACCGCAATCCTTTCGTATCAAATTTTCCAGACAAATGGCGTCACATTTGGAAACTATCGCTGCAAAAAAAAAAAAAAAAATGAATACAATCGCGCGACACGGTGTGAAAGAGGGGCGACTTCGGTGATAATTCGGCGACATAAAACACCGCGGCCAATGATTCTGGTGTAGCTCTAGCGCAACCCGTGCAGCCAGGCGAATATAAACACGCGCTACTCACCCCGAGTTGAATAAGATGCTCAAGACCGCATGGCGGAACACTTGTCCAGCGCCGGGTGCGAGGAGACAGCGATACTGATCTCGTGACGTCAGCGGGTCACGTGAACAGTGCTTTGATCAGCTGGATAAGCCTCGTGGATTTGCTCTACCACGCACCAATGAGCGTTCAGCAGACTTTAGCGAAAGAATAAAACAGTTGCATTTTATTGAAGACAACAAAAGTAGTAGATTCAAGTTTGCTCCTCGCAGGAAAAGGCCGATAGCTTTGGGCGGTTGCCAAAGTCTAAGCGGTTGTTCGGAAAAATGTTTACTTCGCGAAAATTCTGGCTTCATTTGAGAAAGGTTATTGAGTTTGTTATTTCAAGGTGAGGAACGCAGCATTGGTTATTTTGGGTGCCCTTAGAGGTTGGGTTCGGTTAGGCCGGGTTGGGCGAAGCCAAGGTAAGTCTTCTGGAAGCTTTCTTAAAAACACCGCGAATACTGGAGAACAACGGGGTGTAAAACCATATCTGTAGGCGAAAGGGCTAGGCAACTTGTTTAACAAATGTTAGCATTAGGAAAGAATACTGGCCAAGAAACAGCCATGTGGTCTATGCGCAATCTTTCACTGTGCGAGGTGACTAAAACAAACAAGGCAAACGGAGTCTCAGACAAAAAGGAAGGTCATGTAACCTGTAAAGCCGTTTGCTAAAAAGAAAGAAAGAAACATCAAATAGAAATATTGAAGAAAGTATTTTGACGGGCCAGTTATATATTTGATATTTGACATTTTACATCGTTGATACGGCCCGCCTACATGTTGAGATTTATCATTTTGGGAAACTTAGTGTGGGCTCGTGTAGCTTCTACGCCCCCTCCCCCCCCCCCTTATTTCATCCGCTCGTTTTACATTGTGAGTTTATGTGCGGGAATATGCCGATAAATCATAAAAAAAAATGCGCGAACGCAGAGATTGCAAAAGTGAACGCGATCACAATCTCCATTCCCGCCCAATGCTAGTAAGCTTCCCTCAAACAAACGAGATTAACCTTAACTAGACTTCCCTGAGTTCCAGATCACAACTGATTCTGGTGGTAGTCTTGTATTCTCTGGCCTGCTTTTTAGGTTGTTCTGCCTTTCGACTGGGGAAATGCCTGTATTGTTCTTCTTTATCTACGTCCGCAACTAGCGCACAGAACACCAGCGACTTCTTATCTCGAATCGTACGCCTCCCATTTTGTCATCATTGTCGCCCATCACGACTTTACTTCATCTCCACTTCGCCCGTTCTGCGTCTTGTTTTCGGGTATTTGGAAACAGTTAAGCCATGTTTCTTAGTGAGGGTACAGGAAAAAGACCCCAGAAAAACGCCGCGAACGTAGTTGTGTCCGCCTCCAATCGAATTTGTAACGATGTCCCATCTTGTTATTCGTCGTACTACAGGAGACATTTTTCCCGCGCTCCTGTACTAAAGTTTGTCCTTGCTTTTTCCTTTTTCGTCACTGCTTCAGGGTGTATTTTAACACTGTAGCTTCTTCTACCCTTACGGGTTGTATATTTGTCAGTTAGTAGCTGTAACAGACGTTGCCTAACCTAAGCTAAGGTAACTTAAACTATGCTGTCTAAACGAAGTATTGTTCCTGGCTTCTCAGTTCAGTTGAGATTATAGCTTCACTATGAACATCTTTAGCTCACTAGATATTCTATGTTCTTCCTCCTTGGCCCTCTCCTTTGAATACGCTTCACTGCATATATTTTTCATGTAGGTGGGAGGTTGTTCCACGCCACAAAGCAAATAATTAATCTTCAGAAACCGGACGCCAAAATTTCAACGACCTAAACGTTCGTATTCTTAATTTCGGGACGATGATCTAGAGTAATCTATCAACGCTAAAAAACAAAACAAAAACAATACAGGATGCATCAGTCTACAAACAACACGCCCGTCTTCTTTTACATTCTGGGTTTTTAGGGGTGTTTTGTTGCTAAATTTTCGGTATAAATATCCGCTGACTGGAGATCGTTTCAATCTGTTTGGATGACAATTTTTGATGATTTTGTACTGCATCATGGGAATCGTTTGGAGATCACGCCCATTCAGATTTTCACCTTTTCCATGTCCATTATACAGGGTGATCAAAGTTAAGTCGACAGGCTTCTTAAAAATTAGGCTCTTAGATGTACGTGAAGACCACCTCTACAGTGAAGTTATGCGCCCAGGGGGACACAAAATGAGGGGGTAACTATTGATGTCGGTGGCTTCATTAACTAAAATTGAATAATTAACTGTTTAGGGGTTGCAGTAAACAGGCATGTTTGTATTCAAAAGTTAGACGCGATCGTGTTTCTACGCAGTTTCATTTGGCAGAATTCTTCTAGCGCATCCGTACTCCGAGATATCGAATTGCGAAGTTTAATTGCCCTTCGCATGATTACGCATTCCAGACAGTGAGGACCAGCGCAAAGCACCTGCCCGTTGTGACGTGCTTGCGGTGTACGGTGTTTAGTTTGACAACGGGTGGAGGCATAGGCAAAAGTGATAACTGGCACCCTTTCAATCTCGGCCGGCGTTATCGCAATCGGCAGAACTCGGAATCGCTACCGAAACACAGAACAAAAGAGTGGAGCTGTCCGCCTTTATTCAATGTCATGCAGGCGTAATCATGCGAACGGCAATTAAACTTCGCAGTTCATTATCTCGGAGCAGGAATACGCGAGAAGAATTCTGCCAAATGAAACTGCGGAGAAACACGATTGCGTCTAACTTTTGAATACCATTATGCCTGCTTACTGCATCCACTAAAAAGTTAATTATTCAATTTTAGTTAATGAAGCCATCGACATTAATAATCAACACATAATTCGGCGTCCCCCTGGGCACGTAACCTCACTGTAGTGGTGTTCTTCGAGTAAATCTAAGCGCCTAATTTAAAAAAAAAACCGCCCGACTTAATTTTGATCACCCTGTATATTGCTACACTGCTTCCACATTTTTGGTGTTCTTTTTCGCGCTCAACGCCTCCGCGCAACGCACTCCACAAGTGAAGCGACCTCGTATACCCCTCTTTTTGCCTTCGGTGGTCGAAGCAAGGAATGTTTTAATCACCGCCATTAATCTTTTTTTGACGCCACAGGGCAAAGCGTTGCGGAGGGCACAGTACCTGTCCCCTCTGGCGTTTAACGCACTTCACGCGCGCACCCCATTCATTTGTTTTTACCGCCCTCGCTCGGGCGTGGCGGCGAGACCGTACTTTGCGGTCGACGGCGCACAACTCCAGGCACGGCGCGCAAACACCATCGAGACCGAAAGGCCCCCCGCAACGACGTTGTAATGCTATAAACATTTTAAGGCTTCACACGGATAGCATGAGCTGCAGTCTAGCGCACGAACCTACTGTAATTGTGGATTTGGCAGCCACTCCTGCAATAAATAAGCCAGATGAAAAGTCAACAAGCTGGCTTTCTCTCGACCTCGAAGGTGTTCAGTACGTTCCCAACAGGAGTAACAAAACACCACCTTTATGAGGAGGCCGCGATGCATAAAAGCAAAATATCCCACTTGTTGTGCCAATGCGTGTTTCATCTTTTCAACTTCCAAGAAAGAAAACTGCTCGACCTCACTGATTCCAGTGTTTAAGTTTCAAGACGACGTCATTGTGAACGCCCTCGGGTAGCAATTAGTGAGACGGCGGTGTCGCCCCCATTATAACTTCCCACTCGTCGTCCTCATAAAAGCTGGAGGGAACGCGAGGAAGAGTGGCCGAGAAGGAGTGCGAAAAACAGAGAGATACAGAGAGAGAAGGGGAGAGGAAGGCAACGTTGCTTTTATCTCTCTTCTTCCGCCTTTTCTGCCTTGTCTCTCAGTGATAAGCTCCGTGTTTTTAATTTGGCGCAGTGCTCAGGTCGCGGGGTAATCAGCGGATAGCCGTTGCACAAAAAGAAAGTTAGCAGTCGGTACATAAACGCACACGAATCTCTCCGGGGGCAATCGAAGGCATCCCCACACAAACGCGGAGGGCGTTGTCGCTGCCGATTCTTGCCCGCATTCGCGCGTCGTTCGCGCCAAACTTCCAGAACGCCGGGCGCTTGAATGATTAAAAGATGAAAATACGCAACAAAGAGAGTGCATTTAAAGAAAGAGGAGTGACAGGAATGACGGGACGTGGTAAAAAATGGTAGAAAGGAACAAAAAAAAAAAAGGCAAGATAAGGGGGGAACAAACGAGATGGTGGCAAACGGGTCCCCTCATTCGGGAAGTGGGGTACGCGCTCTGGGCGGCTCCGAACAAAGGGGCGGCTCGTGATTGATTCGAGGAGACGCTTTGCATGCGCTTCGGTTTTTCCCGCCATTTCAGTTTTTCCCGCCAGGTTTTCCCGCCAGTTTTTCCCTTCCTTCATTCCCCTCCTTCCTGACCGAAAGGGTCTTACGGGAGCCCCTTTGTGAGGGGGGAAACGCATTAGCGTTTTTTACCGTCTCGCTTCAGCGGCACCGAAGTGACTTCTTTTATGCAGTTGCAGGATTGCTCCTGAACGATGTAAGGGCGTTGGTATATTTATTTTCGTGTCTTTGTAGTTTGCCGTACTTTCGCCGATCCCTACACCTTTCGAATTTACTCCCGGCGGGATGGAATAGATGAACAGGAACCCTTTTCCGGACCTCTTCCCAGTCGGCGTGCCTGCCACGAATAGTTTGTCGGTTCGTCAGCAACGCCAGCCGACGGTTTCCATTACCCTGCGCAAAAACGTCGCTAACGAAAAATCGAAGGTGACTTAAAAATTTTCGGGATTGATGTGAAGCTCGAAATTCGGAGACTGATTTCTAACGCTTATGAATGAGAGAGTAGTCGGACGCCATTTTGAATGTTCGCGTGCTTCGAATGGATGCGGGTGATCGGGATTACAGCTGCCGTCGCTACTCCGGTGGTTCGTTCCTAGACGAAAATGACAAAAAAAAATTCTGTAGTTTGTCGTATTTTCGTGAGTCGTGCTGTCGTCGTGTCGTATTCTTGTCGTGTCGTGATTCTGATGTTCTGTCGTGTGTCGTATTCCTGTCCTGATTTTGATGTTACGTCGTGCCGAATTTCTATCTTGTTGTGATCCTGATGTTCCATGAGTAGTTGCACATGGTTTGAATGTTATTGCCCATTGTGAAGAGTAGCGTAAGTGTCAGTTCTGTTGTGACTACAGGAACGATTGTCGTTGAGAAAATTCACTTGGTCGTTACGACAGATATATGTGTCGTAACAACAGGTGGCTTTGTCGTAACAATAGATGGCTTTGTCGTAACAACAGTACTTCTGCTGTCACAACAAATTTTTTTGTCGTACGACAGGAATTCTTGTTAGGTTTTTGCGGTATTCCTGTTGTGATTTTATACTCGGTTGTACTTGCTCACAGACTGTGGTTAAGTTCACTTGCAGGTGGTCGAAGTAAGAGCGGAAACGAGGAGGAGGAATGCCTTTAATGAATGAAGAGAAGTCAGCCTGGCAGCGAGCTTGGCTTGCTACTCCACATGAACATGAGATGTGCGAAAGTGAAGGGAAACGAAGACACCAAAACTCATACAGACACTACAAATGCAAATAAGCACACAAACTGACAAATGCAGGATCACGCACACGGCGCACAAACAGAAGTGAAGTTAAGGCAAACGTTCAACAGAGTTTCGTTCGGGCCGGAGTCCCGGAGAAATGACACCAAAGCCTGTGTACTCCGTGTTGCCGCGGCAGTTGAGTGCCAAGGACCAATGGCGTCAGAAAGCTTCAATGGCTGCATCAGCACGCAGTCCCAAAGTTGTCTTCCTAGGTTAGGCCGCGGAGGTGTCACTAACGGGGACACACACACAGTACAATGTCCTATGTCCTCACGGACACTGCGTACTTGACAGCGAGGGGAGCAACTCGGCGCGTCTGTGCAAGTAGTGGCTGGTAAAAGCGACGTTGAGGCGAAATGCGATGAACGACTGCTTCGTCTGCGCTTTCCCAGGCCACACGGCATTCGAAAAACTGCAGGCGGGATCAATTCTGTATAATGGCTGATAATTTTTTGTCCCGTCCGTCCATATGGGGAGAGTTGTGGGGGGGGAAATTGCCGCGCCACGCGGAGTACGACAAGTGTCGCGGGGCGTCACGTCTAGAGAAAGGAATCCGAGATAATGACATAGATTGGGGTGCGGGGCCAGCGCAAGCTGTTTCGTCGGCCACTACATTCCCATTCACCCCACAATGTCCAGGTAGCCACTGTAACACCTACCTTGTGAAGCTGCTGGCAGCCTCCTGTGTATGGCAGGGTGTGTATTTTGCGGAATGAGGATGCTAGTTGCTGTAGCGCCCGCCCGTGCAACCTGTGGAAAATCACCCACACAGGAGAAGCTTCTTGCCCTAGAATGTACTGCAAAGCGGAGCGCAAGGCAGCAAGTTGTGAGGTCGGTCGACGTTGTTTTGTGGCTTAACCTGGCCGCAATTGTGGGTGGCATTGATGGAACACCAGATTCCGACAGCAGGATGATGTGGCCGTCACCGATTCCATCAGTGTAGATATGCTTGTGGTTATGGTAGCAATTCCACATGTGCTCTAGAAACTCCGCTCTTTGAGCAATTGACTTGCCGATCACAACAGAGGGTGCGTGCACTGCAGGTTCGCTTAAATGCTGGTCTCATCAAAATACTGTGATTTCTTGTTACAACGAAAAAAAAAATACTGAGACGGAGAAATAATTTTTTGAGAGTGGTATTCCAATATATCGGTGGCGGTGCCTCGAACCCATAAGTACTGGGCTGCGACAACTGATAGTAATATCTAACAAAGAGATAACTCGAATATGGTGTTTTTCTCGTAACGAAGCCTTACTGTAGATTGTAACCCTCCATTGTGGCTGGCCGGGTAATTCTGGTTTTGCTTAGGAAACTGAACCAACCAAACAAAACTGGCGTCGAAGGAATTCTAATGAAGGAATTAAAATAAAGAGGGCAGTTTGCAGATAAACGGGTAATTGCAGGGCTAAACAATATAGGTTTTCACTGGTATAAATTTTTCAGTATTTTTGCCAAAATTAAAAATTGTGACGATCCATTTTCAAGAGAGAGTTAGAATGTGGGGAAAAATTTCTGTGGATGACTTTTCTGTGGAGAATTTACGTGGATGCGCTTTACTCCTTTCTCATCTCTTTCTTTTCTCTCTCTCTCTCTCTCTTTCCAGGAAAAAGTGGAGTATATATTTCTAGTGATATTTACAGCCGAATGCTTTATGAAAATTATTGCCTACGGCTTCCTGTTACACCCAGGTGCTTACTTACGCAACTCATGGAATTTTCTAGATTTCATAATTGTAGTTATAGGGTGAGTACCTTTTTCTCCTTTCCTATGTCATACTTGCATGTGTGCCTATGTAGCAAGTGGATCACTGACGACCACTTCACCGAAACGCGAATTACGCGTCGGTTTTGAAGTCGAGCCACACTAATAAATTACAAAATGAATTCGGCAGGCATTCTCGGATAATGAATGGACAGCCTCCCATTGTCCCTGAAGAAGAAAGTGTATGACAGCTGCATCTTACCGGTACTCACTACGGGGCAGAAACTTGAAGGTTCACTAAGAGGGTTCAACTTAAATTGAGGGCGACTCAGCGAGCAATGGAACGGAAGATGATAGGTGTAACATTAAGGGACAAGAAGAGAGCGGAGTGGGTCAGGGAACAAACGCGTGTTAAGGACATATTAGTAGAAGTTAAGAAGAAGAAATGGACGTGGGCAGGGCATGTAATGCGAAGGCAAGATAACCGCTTGGTCATTAAGGGTAACAGAGTGGATCCCTAGAGAAGGCAAGCGTTGCAGGGGGCGGCAGAATAGATGGTCAGATGAGATCAAGAAGTTTGCGGGGATAAATTGGTCGCAGTTAGCACAGGACCGGGATAATTGGAGATTGATGGGAGAGGCCTTTGCCCTGCAGTGGACGTAGACAGGCTGCTTCTGCTGCTGCAGCTGATTATGATGATAAATTAAACAAGATAACATTCTTTTAGGCTGAGGGGGGTGAAGGGGAGGGGGGGGGGGGGCGTCGAACCCCAGCGACGAGACTCAAGCGTCAAGGTGGAAGAAGCGCTACCATCGCGGTATGCGTTTATTGGAACAGCTGAGAGGAAAAATGAGGAAGAAGCAACAGATGCGCTTTATGTGTCGCGGGACACTATGGCGGTGATCGCGGTCAATGGCTGATGGCCTCGGGCAAATCAAAGGTTATTGTTCGCGGCAGCAGGCCGATGGCTGCTGATGGCGAAAGAGCCGCAAGCGCTTTAAAGAGGCTATACAGGAGCGGTTTCGGTGTGCTTTGTTGCTCTATGTAGAGCGTAATAGCCGTAGCATTTTGCAGTTTTCGTTTTAAGAAGAACATGCATTCACTGTGCCTGAAAATGAGCTGTCAACGTTTTCTTTGTTATATGTTTCTAACAGTGTTAAACTCGTGGATTGGTGCATCTACGAAAATAAAAGAAATAGATCATTGGTGATAAATAAATAAATAAATAAATAAATAAATAAATAAATAAATAGGTGACTAAAATGAATGAATACCTGAAAGGATAAAAACATACAGAAAAGAGACTTGCGATAGCTTTTCTTGAATATTGCAGTGGTTGATAGATGTCTTGAAAATATCAACTTAATTCGCGAGATGCATAATCAGACTTTATTTAATGTCTGTCATGTGCGTTGAGGGCAAAATGAGTACTGGTAATTACTGTCATTTCAAATCTTCTTAATTCGGTACCGTTAAAGCTGTTTCAAAACATCTAAGAGCTCGTAGTATTCTGTTTAGACTAAAGGCGAGTGTTTTGTATTTACATGGCGTTTAGTATTTGTGCTAATAACGGATCCTCCGGCACTGGAGCTAGATACCATTGCGCCAATCTAAGCGCACTATCTATTTCTAACTGACCCACGGAAGAGTCTTTGCCTTTTACGGAAGACCATTCGATGTCTCATGTATGTGTTGACATCATTGACTCTGCACATTGCGTGGTTATTTTTTTTTTTTTGCTCACGACAATCTAATTTTGCCCCACGAATAGTCAGTTTTTTTTCTGCCACGCTGAGAGCATTTGTCACTTTTCATTAAATACCCAGCTATGTCGAAGCGAGAAACTCTCGCCTAAGCAAAATATCTTGAAATAAGCCCTTGCGCTGTCCTTTACTGTCCTTGGCCGGAAACCCATCGCATGCGCTCTGATTTCGCTTTTGCATACATCAACGTAAAGAAATGGCAACAGGCCTAAGAAGCGGACAGGACCAGCGGCAACTTTGAGCCGCAACCTGTAACTCAATATAACTCTCAATTTCTCGACGACCCGTAGGTGTATTGGGCGATACCTTCAAAAACGATCGTAGCTGAAAAAAAAAAAAAAAACCTTCTGAGAATTGTCACAGCCATTCACAGTTTTCTCAGTCCTCCTTTCTTGCACTATGTAAAAGTGGCTCAATATGTACTATTTCAAAGTGTGCATCCCCCTCGCCCCCAACCCCCCAATTTCTACTGACGTCTTTTTCTCTGTCCCATACCTCTTGTCTATTTTCAGTCTTATCAGTACAGCCTTATCCACATTTATGAGGGAAGGCTTCGACGTGAAAGCGTTGCGTGCATTCCGAGTTTTGAGGCCATTGCGGCTAGTTTCTGGAGTGCCAAGTAAGTCGGTGTGCCTGCGTGCGTTTCACCTCCTTTCCCTCTTTTGCACGTGACTCGATCCTTTGCACGAAGCTCCAAACGTCCCGTATTATAGGCAACACTTACTCATTTATAATACGCGACGTATGAAGCCCGATTTTTCATAATGAGCGAACGAAACGTGCGCACTAACACAGGAACTAGAATACGCACGATTTGTGTGAGTTCCTTTCACGTAAGCCAAAGAATAATCGCATGCCTCACTTACAGCGATGCAGTGCAGTAACGGTGCTCCCTTAAATGCTCGAACAGAGCCATTGCTATATAGATCTCTACGAACCCTACCCTAAAATGTCACGTGATCCGGTCCTTATTTTAGCATTCTTGCGTAATTTTCCTATAACTGTACTGTTTTGATCGGGATTAGCGGGAGCATGTGATCGCGTGGCTATTTCTATAAGAGTAGCAGAAATTCGCGTATCAACACCCAATTAATAGGATATTAGCAACAACTTCCCCAACGGTGCGGTAAAAATGTTGTCACGTAGCCAAGAACGACGCAGGTATCTTCAAGGAACAAAGCTTATTAGAGCGAACTTATGCCCCGCTAAGAACTCAAAGAATACACAAGCGGCGAAGGAGCAGTCAACAAAATAACGTGCGCAGGCGAGTGTCAGCGAATCGAATGCCACGGTGTTTGCCATACGAGCATTTATCTTTGCGCTGCTCGTACTTTCTCGAAACAGTCTGGATTACATCGAGAAAAAAGAAGAGCATCCGTAGTCAAGTGATGTACATGTACGTATGAACACTCCTCAGTATAAAATATAATAGCTTGTGCGGCATACAAAAGCAGGAGAGGGAAACGCGCACTTTGCTTCGAAGATAAATAAAGACAGTCAGGCACGGCCAGACGTGGACAACAAAACACACAAAGCATGGTTAGCGGCAGTATGAACGCCGTACTCGGGACAAGCATATGCCTTAGTTCTGCGCCGAGCCATTAGGCTGCATTTATACTACCAGAATTATACTACCAGCTCCTCCGCTATGCCTGATTAAGGTAGAAAAATTATTTCCATTTTCAATTTTACCTTCGCGCATGCGCTCACACAATGGTGGTGTTCCGAACTGCACGCACTTGGCAAAGACGAAGTCTCGGAAATTACCGATAATAAATGTTCATAAGCAAATTTTCTTTTCATTCTAGCGTTATTTTCGCTCGCATACTCGGTGCAAAGCTATAGTACGCGTTATTTTCAACTAAACATACGCTCGTGCGTTTGGCTTTAAGGTGAATACGTGTTAAAACAGCAACTATTTGCTTTTATTTCTTGCACACTCGTATGTCGGGTAATCAGTACGTAACTACCGCAGTTAGGACTTGACCCCATCGCCAAGGGGCGAGGAATCAAAATAAATGTTGCCAGGCTGCTGGCGAGGCGAAATTGCAGAAAATTCACGTGGAAGTGGCAGCTGTCCGCAAGTATTGTGCAATCGCTACATTCGCTTGGATGGAAGGGAAAGAATTGGGGAGAAGTGTTCGAACCTCGAAAACATAGAACTTTTTGCGCTTAAAGTAAATAAAATACTTGGCTCAACAAAGAGAGGCTTTGCCACATAACGTGTCAACTTGTGGCGGTGCACGCTTTACAGGAGCTAAAAAAAATCGCTGAATTTGGTGTAGCCGCGCGGCGTTTCGGAGCTAGCTTCCGCTGAATGCTTTAAGAGTCAGTGGTTTTGCTTTGAACTCCCGCACGTAGCCACGGTAAGGCGCCTTTTAGCTAAAGAATGGTCTAAGGTGCGTCTTTCGTCTGTTCTGGGGCGGTATTCTCGTGCTTTGTCCGTTTTGTGTCCGTTTCAAAAGCGTTCGTTTTGAGCAAGCCCTGATTGGCTAAAAGCGAACACCCGGATGTGACGCCATGCAAGCACGGCGGAGCTATGAGGCGCGGCTTCTCGGAGCAGACGATTTGGAGCAGACGATTTTTCGTCGCCTTGTTGTTGGTTCGCTGGCGGAACAATAAACGCATAAAAGATAGTTTAAAATAGGTTTAGTCGTTTGAAATGGGTGTACGAGAACAGTTGCGCAAAAGTCAACCCAAAGCTCGCCTACAACTGGAAGCACGTCACAATAAAACGGAACGCAAAACGGGCGTTTTCAAAACGGACAAACACGACGAATACCGCAACTGGTATGTTCTGTCTGGAGCTGGCAACGTAGCTCTTCACGCGCAAGCTGCGTTATGGGCGGGATCAGTCTATCTCTGCATGACATATCTGCTCCCGTTTGCCTCGCTGATTGCCCTAAGGACATTCGCTAATCCACGCTTATTAACAGGAACTGGGTTGTTTTAACTTACTTCAATTGAATAGGAAGCCTTCGTCGAGAACGCGCAAGTCAACTCCAGAAGTCACAGTGCCAAAGCTGTATTCGCACGGCTGCGTGTAATTAACGAAAATGCCAGAACATTTTCTGTCACACTTCGCAACGACACCACGACCAAAAAAGCAACCAGGCAAACCTATTGAAATTATTGAGATTATGTTGTATGAACCTCAAGAAAGTGAAGTTCCTGAGGTGCACACTCATAACTGAATGAAACAAGAGCGGAAGGGAAGAACATAAAACACTCATATGGATCCGGGCAGGTCCGGAAGTGTCGAAAAAACGAAAGGTTCTGTTGCAATGAAAGATTCGGGTAAAGTGTCAGCCCTTAGCGCAGATATTGCTCCGATAATAACGCGCCAAGAGATTCATTCTGGTGTTTCAATTCTTGCACACAATATTATATGAATACGAAAATCTTACGGTGCCTTTAAACTTTCATCATTGAAGGGCTGGTGATTTTTTTTCAACAGAATTGCCACGCCCGCATTAACAGTGCTTTGTCATAGGAAAAAAAAAACGATTTTCTTCTCTTAGACCTCTCAAAAGGCAGACCGTTCAGGAACCTAGTAGAACACTTTGAGAAAACGTTATATAGCGCAAAAGAGCCCACCTTGCGGGCAAAAACACTAAAGAAATACAATGCAGAAAGCTAAATAATTTTTGTGCAACTCGCAGTTCAAGTTACCACCCATTAGTTACAGCCAATAGCTTCCACGTCCCTGGAACGTGTTAAAATAATTCCCTGAGCTGGAACTTGGCCACACCCGCCGCGGTGGTGCACTGGCTAAGGCGTTGTGCTGGTAAGGCCATGGATGCGGCTGCTTGTTATATGGAGGCGGCAATGAAAACGGCCACGTGTCGAGATTTAGGCGGACGTTAAATATCGCCAAGTGGTCAAAATTAATCCGAAGGACTGCACTACGGTGCGCCTCATAGCCCAGGTCTGGCTTCTGCGCGTTAAACCTCAAAACTTTAAACTTTGAGAATTGGACAAAAGCAATCGGCCACCTTCAAGAATAACTGCGCGAAAATACTTTGCATGCCACCCAATTTTTTTTCGGTGCTCAATGTTGAATGAAATAAACTACGATGAGCCTGAAAGCTGCACTTGATGCATTGCGTGACCTACATTCCGACGGCGTCTTCTTTGTCTCCCCTCTCCTTTTCCCCGCACTGCGCGCGTGCAGGTTTACAAGTTGTTTTGAATTCCATTCTGAAAGCCATGGTGCCTTTGCTCCACATCGCTCTCCTCGTGGTGTTCGTCATCATCATCTATGCCATCATCGGGCTCGAGCTGTTCTCGGGAAAACTGCACCAGACCTGCTACAACAATGCGACGGGTGAGTGCGGCTTCTCTGCAGTGCGCTCCTACGATGTTCACAGCTGGTACTATGGGAGACATTCCAGCCCACACCGCGCAGACTTCGCAGCAAGGATTGGAACAGTAGATTCTTTCGAGCGTTTGACGCTTGAAAGAAATAATAAAGCCGTTCCACTCAATGTAAAGGCTGTCGGAAGTTCAGAGCAGTGATTCGCCATACTGGGTTGTAGCGGCGTTATCCGCTCACTGCTGCCACCCAATGCAATTCGAATTTCCCGCCGCCACAATGCTCGCGCGCTCCCTGCCTGAAACTGCTCCAGCGGGAGTTCTGTTCTTTTTGGCCCTGCTTTTCCTGCCGCACGTGCCGGCGTTGCACTGCCACTCCTTTCGCTTTACTATCATAAAAACCAACCCAACGAGCGTTCCTAACTCAAGGAACGCGGGTGGTGC
This sequence comes from Haemaphysalis longicornis, assembly GCA_013339765.2. NCBI lineage: Eukaryota > Metazoa > Arthropoda > Arachnida > Ixodida > Ixodidae > Haemaphysalis > Haemaphysalis longicornis. The sequence goes on along the minus strand of CM023457.1, from coordinate 75,655,174 downwards.
CTGTTAATTACGTATATTTTGCCTCAAATGTACCTACAGTTTTCTTTGCGTTAAACAACGGGCAGATGTAAGACAAGCGCTGGCGGTTCACGAGCTTCGAACACTGTTGACTATATAAAATGCTTGGCTTTTGAAGCGCCTGGGTCACGCCGCGACGACAGCCGCTACGACGGAGCACCGTGTGGCTCTACTTCGGTCCAGCGAGCCAGATACAACAAGGCGAGCCCCTACAGTGCTCTGCACTTAATAGGGGAGTCGTATCGTGCACAGCCTAGTTCGAAACGCGAAGTAATGGTGAAGGCTAGTGGACGCTAATTGTTCGTCTGCCTTCGGAACAGTCTGGATGCCCGTGCGCACCAACTCGCGAGGATAGAACATTTAGTACTGGTTACCCCCCCCCCCCCCCCCTTTAACGTGCACAAACGCACACAAACGCCACCGACATGGCCTCCCACATTTCTCTTGGAACCACGTGGTTAACAGCCGTGGTGCGCGCTGAGGATTGGCGGCAGTCTAAACATTTGTCTACTGCGGGAGCAGCTTGATTTCCAAAAAAGCTATTTCGGAAGTTATTAGCCGCTTATGTCTTGAGTTTCCTTGGAATCAAAGTCTTTCAGTGCATTACTCGTTACTGCAAAAGGTAATTGAATTACATACCTTAGCTTCGTGCATATAACTCGCCCCTGCATACAACCAGCCCCCCCCTCCATCACCACCACCCACTCCCTCCACTAATAAAATTTTATACCCTGCCCTATTCCCGCACATTTTATAATGAAAACTGGACCAAAGCACTACTAAGAACAAATGTCCCATATGGCCCATTTTTTTATGCAAAAGAACTACCGAGCTGACTAGGCAATAATGAATTCCAATTTTTTTCAGTTGGATATTTTTGAGCTGTGTGTGCAAAATAAGCCTGTCAATTGGATAAGAGTGGCTTAGCGCTATTACGGCTGTAATGGCATCATGGCCCAACGAGCATTGAGGTAAAGCTGCACGAAATGCAATAACTCGCCTATAATCCGCACCTCTACTTTATCACTGAAATTTTCGGATTTTGGTGCGGGCTATAGGCGACTAAATACGGTACACACATTCAAGCTTGCATAAATGCGGGCGTTTTGACACGCACGCTTACAACTTACGTACCTGCATGCATACATGCATGCGCGCGTGCATGCGTGCGCGTTTTTGTGGGGGAGTGCGTGCCTGCGTGCATGTGTGCGTACGTGCATGTGTGCGTGCGTGTGTATAGGTGCGCGCGCACACGCACGTACGCACGTGCGCACACACCATACTAAGATACATACACGCATGCGCATACGTACATTACATTTTTGCATATATCCGAACGCATTCATTCGTGCCACCTTGGAATGAACAGAGCGGTAGCCACAGACAACGCAAGCGCATTTCGGTTGTCCGACTCGTCCACTGGCCGCGACTTCCCGGGGTTATGCTAAGCGACTAGGAACAGAGAAAAATATAGAGAAAGAGAAACACAGAGAGAGAGGGTGGGGGAGAAATCAGAGAACAAAAACGAAAACAGATGTGATTTCGGACGTTGGTCGTTAACTACACTCGGCAACAAACTATAATAAAGGCCGTAAGCAGCACACGCGCGTGCATGCAACGCCGGCTGCTGCATAATTTGCGCCGTGGACTCCTCATCATCGTGAACGAAGTAGCCGGGAAGGGAGGGAGGGTGCGGGTGAGAAACAGGCGAGCGAGGCAATGGCTGCTCGGAACGGGAAAAAGTTCACGCTCACGGCGCCCAGGGTGAGTGCAAAACGCCCGTTGCGGAGAGGAGTGGAAACGGCGAGCGCCAGCCGCCGCTGGGGGAAAAAACAAACGAGAGGCTGAAACATTAACGAGCCTTTATGAAGAGGCGCACCGACGAGAGAAAGGTACGGGACATGCGTACGAGATGAGAGATGACGGGGGGACATGGTGGTCGCTCCGTGGGTGCGCGCTGGGACTTACTCGGTCGGTGGCTCTAATGGAAATTGTTTCTAATATGAGTGCCAGAGAATCCAAGCAAGAAGCCTGTTGGTCTTTCTTTCTCGTCGAGCAAGCGACATGTTGGTGCTTTTTGGCGCCATTTGCTAGTCTCTTTGCGGCCATTGCCCGGCAAGGGAGGTTAAGCTATCATGCCTTGAATGGTGATACAAAGGGAGGAAATTTCTATTTAGGTAGTGTTGTCTAGGAGAGTTTCACTTAATTCAACAGGCACCAAAAGTCTGGTGGTGCTTTCTTTTTTTTAATGCGATAGATTGCCCTACGGCATAACAGGGAGGTTTATAGGTACAACATTGCACCAGTTGCACGCAGAGACCGGTACTGGGGTCCCCATATCCAACGCTTAAGATCGGGGGTCTCCCAGGATGGAGCCCTGTGCCTCGGAGGTGTTGGATTCTGGCGTTTCTAAGACCTGAACAAGTCCACAACAAGTGTTTAACGTCAGCTTCTGGCGCAGGAGTCACACAGAAGGGGCAGATGTCCGCAGAAACCACTATTTTTTCCTTAATATAAAGTTTTTTTTCTTCACGTTCAAAGCGACAAATCAGTGAGGCATGACAAAGTGAGCCCAATATGAATTTTAAAACACGCCGGAATTCTCTAACCCTTTAATTAACCTTCCTGCGAAAAGGCGTTTTTTCCTGCATTCAGCGCTCAAAATCAGAGGAGATGCTACAGTTATTTTTAAAATGCATCGCATAATTTATCTTTCGTTCGGTGCGGGCTGATTTCTTGCATCTGGGAGAGCTAATTTCGGACAGACGTAGTTGCCGACCTACTTCGAAGCAAAGTGCGGCCGGTGTTAGCCATTATGCCGTTGTCGCGAGAACTGGGCTCCACGTAGCAGCTCGCTGCGAGAGAGACTTCGTTCCGTTCCCGCTTGCGAGATGTAAGAGTGTATACCTATACGCCATCTATAAGCCCAGCCAATGTCTCTTCCATTACTTCTAACTTCTTTACGGCCGGTTTTCTGTGGTTGCAACCGGATGTGTTTTTTGCGTACACGGGACCGCCAGATTTTTAGCTCGCCTAGCCACGTCACCGACTGCACATGAATGAGGCCCATTTGTTCCCACTAACATGGCGAAAGCAGCGACAGCAAACGGTCCGTTCTTTTCCTCGGTACGATAACAGTAAAAAAAAAAAAGCATCCCCGTTTGTTTCCAAGAGAACGCAGACATCTTCTTGACGCAAAAAAAAAAAAACTGCTAACGAAGCGTTTGTGCCGCCTCCAGGGACGAGAATAAGAGCCACGAGTAATCGCAGAGCGATTCGAGGTATAGAGAAACACACAGACCGGCGCTGCCGTCGTGTAAACGGTAAATGTCGTGTCAACTTGGCGGGGATCCATCGTGGCAAAATTCCCAGGTCCTCGTAGAACGGGATAATCGGCTTATGCGGTGCGACTTCAAAGTAATGCGACAGCAAATGGGACGAAAGTGCATTCCGCACAACGCGACGCAAAACGCCGGTTGGAGGCGTCGAACTACATAAAAAAAAAAAACCTTCGCAGCTTTCCAGCTATCCAAAAGTATGATTTGAGTAGCCGAGAAATCGAGGACGAGCGAAAATGGAAAGAAATGGAATAGACTACTTTATCATAGCAAGGAGGAAAAAAGGCTTTTTTTGTGGGAACTGGGAATAAAGGTGGGGATTGTGGTTCAAATAAAGGTTGTTCGCGGCACTTAGAGCGTTCACTTGAGCACATTAGGCCAGGTTGCGCCCGTAGGTATACGACACGCACGCTGGGAGAAGTGGTGATGGTACGCTGATATAATAATGCGTTATCCTCTAACCACAGAGGGCGCTATCTATAAGAATCCGGTTCAAGAGCCACTAAGTGGGGGGAGGGGGGTGGGGGGTCATCTAATAATGGCGTGACGATCCGCCATCATACCCGTTTTCATACCGAGTTCTGTAATTTTCTGTGTTGGGAGAAATAATTTTATTTCCGGATACAAATTTTTTACATCGACGGGATCCTGATGTAGGCTTTAATTCCGGCTCTCGACGTGAGTTTTGGGCGCTCTAGTTGGTGCAAATATTCCCTAACCATGGTTGAAATGAGCATATATCCCGAAGCTGTGCTCTTGCCTATAATTCGAAATTAAGTTTCATAAAACGGGTGGCGATCCACGATACTTTTGCTGCGACCAGCTTGAGTTTAACTACAAAACATATTTTAACGACATCTATAAAAGGTTCGACGCTTTTGTTGGGAAATTTCAGGAAGTAAGATGTAGCCTCTTCAACCAGTATAGTGAGGAATACTACATGGAATTTTACTTGATTGAATTAGATCATGTACTTTCGGTACAACGCTTGTCTATAACAGCGATTTAAACTTGGACTAGTTACATTTGAAAACTGCCGAAACATACCCTTTACAAGTACGTTGGAGAAAAAGGCGTGGGCTTAGACTTGAGAACGCCGCAGTAGTTTTCTGCAAATCCCGCTCGGTCGAGGCAGGATAAGTCTGAAACTTCGAAAGCTGTGTGATAGACAATTGTTTTACCCACTGTACCTCAGACAAACACCAATTAGGATTAAAATTTATGGCTTTAAAAATGTCTAAGATATTAACGTTACGAATGTTCAACGTCTTAGGTATTCAACACGCTTGCTTAGCAATTTGCGAATTCTATTACTGAAAAAAGCAAGTTCACGGTGTCCATGGAAAACTCCCTCCGTAGCAGGTTATAATGTTTTCTCTGTATTGACCCTGCCCCCCTTCCTAATAAACCATCCGCCTTACCCGTACCATGGGTCCTCCTGTTGCTTACTAAGTGTTACTACTACTACTAAGGGACAAGAAGAGAGCGGAGTGGGTCAGGGAACAAACACTTGGTAAGGACATATTAATAGAAATTAAGAAGAAGAAATGGACGTGGGCGGGGCATGTAATGCGAAGGCAAGATAACCGTTGGTCATTAAGGGTAACAGAGTGGATCCCTAGAGAAGCAAGCGTGGGGGGGGGGGGGGGCAGGCAGAAAGTTAGATGGGCGGATGAGATCAAGAAGTTTGCGGAGATAAATTGGTCGCAGTTAGCACAGGACCGGGATAATTGGAGATCTATGGGAGAGGCCTTTGCTGCCCTTCAGTGGGCGTAGATAGGCTGGTGATGATGATGATGGCTACTACTACTGACGCCGCCATTATTAGAATACCTCTATCCCACTCGTGATCGAAGCTGGTAATAACGAAGCAGTGTTTACTTTTGAACAGAGGGCGCTTTAAAATTAACAGGGGACAGATACATAATTCACCTCACACAACAAGTCTTGTGTTCCACCCCTGTAAATATAAAGTGTTTTCCGCTCAAAAGTGTACTTACACCAACAAGCCCAACATCAGGCCTTACTGAAACAGAGCTTGTTGTTGAACGGGGGAGCGGCTCAACGTTCCAGCGCAGTCTTAACTCGACGCCGGGCTTAGGGAACAGCACGTGGCAATTTGTTCGTAGAATAGCCCGTTACATAACGTTCCGGCCCCGAGAACAAAAGCGGGCCCCTCCATAGAGTTTCAAGATGGCTGGGAACCAGCTAAAGAACGAAGGAAATAAAAGCGACCGTAAGAATGAACAAACAGCATAACATCTTAGCCCTCTTGTGACGCCTGAACCACCCCCTTCTGGTCGATGCTTTCGGCTCTTTCACTGCGTGGCGTTGTTTCTGCCGGGAGCATTTCTGTTACGCAACGTAATTGCATAGTTACGGGATCTGTCTTCGCGGCGTGGGCGCTGGGGGAGCCTCACAACCAGCCAGTAAAGGATTACACAGGTAGATCGTGCAGGAAGCTGTTTCCGCACCTGAGGCTTTCGTAACCACCAGACAGGAGCAAATAATCATGTTCGATTAAGTGGGGCTTCGATGTTGGCGATGTCTCACTCGGTGCCGCGAAGTTGTGGACGTCATCACCGTCGTCATAGGCCTTTTCAGATACTCTGCAATGTTAAGGTTTCCCAACATCCAGTCGCTAATGAAAGCCTCAACCGAGCTACTTGGCTGCCAGATTTTCTTACACTCTTTCACTATGCCTACTTTGCCAGGCTTGTTGTCGACGAGTCAATCTCGTCCTCCTGTCTTTCGCGTCTCTTCCCTTTGATGTGCGAATTATCCCTTTACAAACAGCGGTTAGGTTCCTGTATCGTTTGCCCTGCCGACGCCGGTTCTCTTAATTCGTGCTAGATTGTATTACAGAAGTATATTCCGTAGTTGATCATTTTCTGTTTGGGAACGAATCCAGTGCTAGCACGTAAACCTCTTTCTGGTGCATAGCGCCGCCTCACGTACCCCTCTCTTTTGCATTAGCCGTACAACAGAGGGGGCGCACACATCGAGTACGCATGCGCTAAAGAATGAAACTATCACTCATCGAGTGTCTGCTTAGAGCAGTTAACTACCACTCCAGAAAGGTTAGTTAACGGTGCTTTATCGTGTCAGATCGTCTGGAGTGACGGGTGCACAAACAGCAACGAGCCCACAAACTTACACGCACAGACAAACCGAGAACGACAAAACCGACTGCTGGCACCCTGGAACTCTCATAAAAGCAACACCTTTATAAATAAACAGACGAAAAGCCAACAAACTCTGCAAAGAATTTGTGGGATTCGTATGCCTCTCTCAGAATGTGAACGCTAGTTGTACCATCTGTTGAGCTGCTGTAGGACTTTCTGTTAAACTTTGCCGCCGCGCCATTCACCACTTGACCAGCCCTGTGGACAGCGCCCTCGGAACCTCGTTCGGCTCGCTCACCATCTCCTGGAACCTCCTGTTCGTCCTCGTTGGTTCCTTCAGCTAACATTTCTAGGGAGCATACTTCAGCTCTCAAGGTGGCTTGTATTGGCAGCAGCCTACCTTCCTCCGGCGCGGCTGTTTCGCTTTCCTGGCGCGCGCTGCTCTTCCGAACTAGGGTCACTAGATATGGGTACAGAGTATCGGCACTCTTTTCTGCTGTTTTTCCGTGCCGTCGCCGGGATCATTGGTCAGTTCCCATCACGTGACATTTTTAGACTGCGACGGTTCATGAGCACCGCCATTTTGTTGTTTATGCGTTCTGTGTCGGCCAACTGTGGTGGTCTCAGCTTGCCCTGCTTGATCTGCGGCTGCGCGCGACTGGCTTCGTTTCGAACGGGAATGAAAGATAACGCGCTTTGCTGTATTTCAGTTTCAAAGTGTATACAAAGAGGAGGCATTCCTGCGTCTCCGGCAGCGTTGTTTGCAAATGACCTCCTCAAAGTTAGCGGGGAGTCCGCAGAAGCGGCAATCTGGCAACACTGATAAGCACAAAATGGCCGCCGTTGCTCACCTGCGTGCCTCAGTGACGGTACTCTGTGTCTTATCTAGTGACACTATTACGAACCTTCTCCAGCACTGTCGTTTCCATTTCCCGGAACGCTATTCCCGGCTTACGCCTCACGCTCCGATTTTCCGATTTTCTGGGCGATTCTGTGCTTGCTCACAAGCGATTTTCTGTACCTCACAACGCGTTCCATAAAACATTGACGCCTAAGGCTCTCACCTTAAAAACTAATACAGTGCGTATTAATGTGTTCGACACAAACTTGCTTATCGTATTGTTCAATTACATTATAGCGTGCTGTGTACCAGGAGAAAACTAAGCCTAATCCTTGATCAGGGGATGTCATCACGCCCCACGCGAGGCTCCCGGCTTTGTTTGGGGTCACTTGTTCCCGAGTTCGCATTCGTCCACAACGTGTGGGTTACAGCTAGTTGGTACTTTATTATAAAATTTTCAAGTGCCAGATATTTAGACAGGAAGTAGAGTATGTCTCTGTCCTTTTCGTCCCCTGTGTAAATATTTGGCGCTTTAAAGTCTTATGATGGGTTATTTCTGCAATGCTACGATGTATGCGCCGTGCAGGGGTTGTTTTTGACACGAATACGCTTTCTTCGCCCATCAGCACAACAGCCCAGCCCGATGATGATGATGATGATGATGTGCCGCGCAGGGGAGTTTGCCGAAGAGGAGCCCCACCCGTGCGGCGAGTCCGGCTTCGTGTGCGACGCCAGCAAGGGCCACGTGTGCAGGGGGCCCTGGGAGGGCCCAAACTTCGGCATCACCAATTTCGACAACTTCGGGCTCGCCATGCTCACCGTCTTCACCTGCGTCACCAACGAGGGATGGACGGGGGTCCTGTACAACGTGAGAACCCGTTCTTCCTCGCTGTCAATTCCTGAGGCCAGGTCGGGAAACAAACTGACTAGGCGTAGAGAGGCGATGAAGATAAAGTACGGATTCGACTCAAGAAAAAGACAGGAAAGCTCTTATTGGAAACAAGGCGGGTTATGAGAAGCGGGTTAAAGGATGGGGTGAGATGAAGTTGGCTCTAAAGTTGGGAGGGTCTTGGTCTTGTCGTTGGTATTCTGGGAGGATGAGGATGAGTATCGCGATAGAAAGACAGGAGCGAATCCGATGTCTTGTACTGCTCGACAGAGACCGTTTGAGAGTCCAGACAATACGGTTAGGGAAGGAGTGTCCACGGAATGAGGATTGTGGGCGTACCGTGGTATCGTAGGGAAACTCGCTAATAACAATGTTGGCAATTTTAACGCAAGCTTCGAAGAAATAATCTAGATGTCCGGAAAAATAGATGTACCGGAAACTTTCTGACCATCTCCTTATGATGGGACAGAATCTTGCTGGTACGATTGGCGGATGTCGACAAAACCCGGTGCCAAGAAACCTGGCAGTGGAGTTGATTGCAGTCCTGCCTCTATAGCTCCGTTTGAGCGTACCGCTTGAGTTCTGACGAGGAGCTAACGCGCCCATAACACTGTATTACCCCCTCCCCCCCCCCCCCCCCTCCACTCTTACACCACTGCTAATGTTGTGTAGCGCGAAATTTTAAATTTTCTTAATAATGATTTTATGTTTTGCAAGCACCCCGTCTTTCGGGTCCGGAACAGAGTGATTTTTCAAAGGATTGTTGTTTCCCATTAACCATGGCTGCATGTTGTCCCCATGTCCCGTCTCATGTCCCATGTCCCACGTCCCATAAAGGGGCGATGCAGACAAAATAAAAGTTTGTTTTATTCGAAAGATTTAATGTTTTATAGTGCCCCCGTCGCTTTTTTGGCAGCAAACGAGGCTTTATTACCTGAGAAATTAATGAATTTTTGTTACCATGTTGATTCTCCCGCCAAAATGTGGGTTTCGTGACTTGCCATGACGGAACAAAAACAGGTCCTTAGCGAACGTTAGTGCTCTGTTTACTCTGAAGCGGACTGCGAAACGCCTTTTTTTACCGTCAGTCCTCCTAGATGGCGCCACCATACTGCGCAGGACCTCTGCCTGCCTTTGCTTTGTTTTTGACCGTATTTGCACCTGGCTTAGTTTTTGTCACGGTAGGTGGTAATCGTTTCGTGAAACATTAGGCATGCTCGACAAGGAGGGTCACGTAAGAATGTCGCTTACGCCAATCGGACTGTGTCGTGTGAGACAACCCCAAAGCGCCAGACTGCTGTGCAACTATAACGACCATAATGCGCGGTACCAACAACAGTACGTACTGGTACTTCTATGTTTACGAGTACTTTCGTAACTTCCGTTGTTTACCGCACCATTATTACTGATATAAAACGAATATCCATTACATTTAAGCGAAAATAGCTCAGCGGCCTCAGCAAATCGCTCGGCTGTGCATATTATAGGTTCTAGTCCGGGAAATGAGCTAGTGAGAAGCATGGCCATTCCCTTTTATCCTAATTATCTAGCTTATTTAAGCGAAGTTCGCGTTAAAAGTGGCATCAGTATAATTCTAGCGGGACAATCTTTCGAATGAACGAAACTTGTGTTTCGTCTGCATGGCCCCTTTAAGGATGTCCAGTCTGGAGGCTTGAAATGTGACTGCTATCATGATGTTAGGGTTAGTGATTCATCTTCACAGTGCACAAACAACGAGAAAAAGGTGAGAATAACACTGGACAAGCCATTATCCAGTGTAATCCTCCCCTTTTTCCCGTTATTTGTGCGCTGTGAATATTAATCTGTACCAACTAACCCGGCTTTCTACGCTACTTCTGTGGTAGTGATGCCAGTGGCATCAAAACGAACGGCCCGCTTTAATGTAGAGCCGTTGCATTAAACGCTTAATTCAACACTTTTCATACGAGTTTATTCGTTTCCGAAACCGTCTTGCACACAGCAGATGAACCGCACTGCGCACTATATATGAGGTGTACAAATAAACATTGCGTTTGAAAGTGGGCATGTTTATTTTTAACCTTTTAGGTATAGAGCGAGAAATGGTCGTAGTTTGTAACACGCCTCTCCTGCACTCTTGATGCGCTAAGCATCGCACAGGAGAGACAACGAATAGGGCGACATTCCCTATTTTAAAGTCATCCCTAACTAAAAAAACTAACCCGTAAACTTGCGCGTATGAGGCTACGGGCCCAGCCGTTGGTTTACTCAGCTCTGTTGACAAATTACTAGAAGCGACATTTATTGTCAACAAAATGCTCTCCGAGGGAGCAGTTCGCTTCCGACCTCATCACGGTGAACGCCGTGGCAGAGGCAAAAAACACGCTCTGCTGAGAGGTAATAAATGTCGCTAGATTAATGTGCTACGCGTTTTTCGGTTGGTTGGCCTCCTAATATTGGCGCTTACCCGTGCGGAAAATTAAACGCGTGTGCTTTCATCGCCGCGCCGCTTCCACCAACACGTTTATTACCGTCACCACTCATGTGTATACAGTAGGTGTTCACCGTATGTACAGTGCGTACCGACCGCAAGCTGTGACCAGGGTCGCTTACCAACGCGAAGCGTGGGCTTTGGCTGGCGGCCTCGCCTAGGGACTGCGACTTGGGAAGCGAGGCGGCGCTGTAGTGCAGCGGGCTGCGACGCGTTAAGAATTCAACTGAGACTGCTGGAGAGAGAGAGCGAGAGTGAGAGAGAGAGAGAGAGATGGATGGATGGATGGCGTTTCGAATTGCATGAAAGTGACGGTGGCCGCTTGGTGCAGTTAGGTCGAAGCGTACGTTTTCAAGCGGTAGAATTCCATTTAGCGAGTTTCATTTAAGGCAAATGGGAAGGCGGTGGTAGGAAAGATCAGGCGAAAGAAAGTGGTAGTGTTTCTAAGCCTCATTATTCTGCGGAGAGACTTGCCGCATACTCGAAGCGCACGGGGCGGGCGCCATCAATAAGATTTATTCATAAATGTCTCTGTTGAGCAAGGTAAACGCCGGCTCTTGTACCTGAAGAACGCAAGTTGGTGCGTTTTTTATTCATTCATTCATTCATTCATTCATTTCATTCATTCATTCATTCATTCATTCATTCATTCATTTAATTTATTTACTTTATTTATTTATTTATTTATTTAGTTATTTATTTATTTAATTTATTTATTATTTATTTATTTATTTATTTATTTATTTATTTATTTGTTAATTTATTCCTTCATTCCTTTCATTCATTCATTCCGAGTTACGAGAGGAGCGGCAACAGCGGTGGCTCCTCGTCTCCCGACGCCACTGGCGCCCGTTTCCCAAACGCAAGTAGAGTGTGGGAAGCGAATGCAGAGCCGACTATGCGCAGAAGAAGATGCAATGGGGACGGCGGCGACCAAATGCCGATGCAGGTCCACAGCGAAATGAGCGAGAGGCAGCCAATGCGGCTGCCTTCTAAAACAAGCAACGCTACCACATACTCGGTTAGAACTCAAAGCACGGTTGGAACGGTGTGCGAGAGGAATGCGAGAAACGTCGCGTTGTGGGCTTCTGAAGAAGCAGCATAGCGTGCGCATCGGACGGTGTCCCAAGTTCGCGAGAAAGAAGGATGAGATGCTTATGCACTCCCAATAATCCACCAAGGGGTGCTCAATAATTTTCCTACGTGCCTATGCGTCTTCATTCGCACGAGTTATTAATGACGCAACGTGAGCTGCAGTTCGTGGAAGCAAAGTGATTCAACTGATGTGAAGGTTTTTTAGATGCGACGCTCAGAGCATCTCTTGTCGGCGGCCCTGTCCTTCCTGCGTGCGTCCGTTGTGGTTGTCCGCAGCCTTTCCACTCTCCCCCTCTCCTCTCCGATAGCGAACACTCTCTTGCGAGGGGCATTGGCTTGGCTTGGCTTGGCTTGGCTTGGCTTGGCTTGACCTTGACTTGACCTGGACTTGACTTGGATTGGATTGGATTGGATTGGGATTGGATTGGATAAAGACGATTGTGTTGGATGTGTTGCGTCATAGCCGCGGCACTCTCTCTCCGCGGTCTCCTCTCCATCGGGCGCGCCTGCGCATATAACCGGTTGTGCCGCTCTCCGGCGGCCTTTCGGTCGACGATTGCTCTCCGTTGCGCTTGAACCCCCCCTCAGCGTCGCATCACACCAGGGTTACCGCGAGGGGAGGTGGGCGTAATTTTTTAATTAAAATTGACTGATTATATTTCATGGTAAGTGTTTCTATGAGATTCAATTGTTATATATCCTTCGCATCACCCAATGACCCCGCAGATGAGTCTCTTGACCTTCCCTGCGTTTAAATTTCTGCGCAGGATAAAAATTTTCAGGTGGTGGAAAATATTTCCGGAGCCCTCCTCCACTTCGGCGTTTCGTAGCCCTGGTGTTGCTTCGGCGCGTTAAATTTCACAACGAATATTCTCAGCTTTTGATCTCCCTTTTCTGTTAGCGCACGCTATGAAACAACAACAAAGGTAATAAAACGACCCGCGATGAATCCTTTCCCGACGGAGGCTCTTCACTAATCTCCCCGCTGTCATTACCGTTATAATGAGATGGTGGGCGCTGAATATAGGGCTTCACGTGGTGCGCACACGGCGTCCTTTTTATCGTCGTGCGCAGCTAATAAACGCTTATTTGTCGCCTCTCATTGGTCACGCCTGCGTACATTTTGTGGCGGAAGAGACAGGTCTTGGAGCACATCTGTGTAATTTTTTTCCTATTACGCGTTTTTTATCGTCTGCAGCGTGGCGAAGAATAAAACACCTATTAATGAACTTTACGAGTGAGCTGAAGCATCGAGTTTCACACTAATATGCGCTAGAGGGAAATCTGAAGCCAGTGTTGAGGCGAACGGCGCTTTAGCGAGCGTGCCATAATGTACTAGGTTGGAACGTTCCACTTGTACCTCGCATGGCTCGTGAACAGGGTGAAAACTTATTTGTGGCCCAAAAAAAAGCAACATTATCCTAAAGGATTCTGTAAGGTTGTTTGTTTATTACAAAAATGAACATATAAAAAGATATATAGTACTATTTAGAAGCTTCATGCAAAATGTGACCGTTTTGTTGATTTTTGCTTCAAAAGCAAAAAGAAGTCATGTGGCTAGCCAAGCCAAGTACGAGAAGAACATTGCCAGCTGCCATGAATGCGCCCACGACGGCACGCGATAGCAGCGGCAGACTTCCCTCAAGTATATATTACCGTAAAGTTCAGAAAAAACGCAATTCCCCGAAACATCGCCCACCCCCTGTAGGGGTGAAATATTCAATTTACTAAAAGACCCCAAACATTGCCGACCCCTTAATATTGATGGCTTTAGCGCCGATGAGTGAACAATATAAATGCGAATCACCTATTCATGTGTTGATACGGTCAATTATTGGTCATTTCCGCACTTGAACCGAAAGTTCGCCCATCTCGTATTTTGGCTCGATATCTCCGCAGTTTTGGTTGGCGGTACGGCCACTTTTTTGTAGTTTTTGTCCCACTGACGCGAAAGTTCGCCCATCCCCTACTTTTCACTTACCTGTGAAGTTTGGGTGGGCATTCTCTATGAAGTTTACTGTTGTATGAAACTCTATGGGCTGAAGGACATAATCCCGTTTACAGGGTAATAATAAAGTGTTTACAGTGACAGCGTTTTTCTACAGTGACGGCGACCGGGGAACAACAACTGCAACGGCACTTTTTCGCAAAATGGGGCATTGAAAGCTTTCCCCTTAAAATGTGAGGGAGTTGTTCCAGGTGTACGAAAAAAAAAAAAAACAGCCTCAGACGTCGTGTACGAGACTGACAGTGCCTTTTCTTGTTTTGTATTTGACGTCGAGTTCTTTTATCCTGCGCAGATCAACGATGCAATGGGCAACGAATGGCCTTGGATATACTTCATCAGCCTCATCATCCTAGGGTCGTTTTTTGTCCTCAACCTTGTTTTGGGTGTCCTCAGCGGGTGAGTACTCCCACTGTGTCTCCTTCGTTCACACCCGGTGGATTTGAAACGTTAAATTGAAATGGAACATTTATTATGAGGCGCTTTCAGCCAAGCGCCAACGCATCCGTTGTCTGCGTCTCTCCATTAGGATTTGTACGGCACCAAATATGTTTTCACTAACTGGAATGAGCATACCGCAGACATAAGAGCTTGTAACGTACAGCGGGCTCCTAATCATTTGCCGGATTAAGGGTTTTATAATCTGCTGTATCTGCTCAGCGATCCTCACAGAAAGCCTGGCGGATTCTTCACCCCTTAGCAACATCAGCCGTTTGCCCACAACCTAACGAAGGTGGCAGCGCGAGCCGTACAAGTTCAACCAGAAAATAGCTCAAAGGAGGGGCACCATGCGAACGGCAAGCACGACAACCCACAGGGAGCATTTCTCTATTAACTTTACCGAACGATCGCAGTCTAGATCTGCGTGTAGAAGTTAGTTGTGGTTTCGGCGAGCAATTGGAAGCTCAAAGGCAGAGAGAGAGAGAGAGAGAGAGAGAGAGAGAGAGAGAGAGAGAGAGAGAGAGAGAGAGAGAGAGAAGAGAGGAAGAGAGAGAGAGAGAGAGAGAGAGCGTAAGTACAAAGCGTACGAGAAGAGCAGAGAGATGAGAGTAGAGAGCTACGTCAGCACAGAGAAGAGAAGAGAGCATCGTAGACGATGACTGAGAGAGAGACTCTCCTAGAGCTCTTCATCTCTCTCCTCCCATCCGTTTCGTTATTCCTGGCCAGGCTATGTTAGTTCGGACGGTGGAGCCGCGGAAGCGCAGCTCTATTCGCCGCGAGCTCGACATGTAGGTGGCGACAGCGTCGCGCTGCTAGTATGCTCCGCTGATGCTCCGCTGAGCGGCCCGTAAGAATGCACACTGTGGGCGCGCTTCGTGCCTTTTTCCCGCCGTATGTGCGCACGAAAGGTGCAGACAAGAGTGGTATGCTGTAGTTCGGTTCCTCAACGTTCAATGTATAGCATGAAAGCGGCAGTTAGTTTTCATTACTACGCCAAAAAAAGCGACGACTCATCGGGAATCTCAGAATGGCCGTAATTGTGACAATGAACTTGTACGCTGTGGCTCGTAGCAAGTTCGATCTGTACAGACTATGGCTTTGAGCCTTCAATAAAAGCATAAATAGAAACAAATTATAAAGCCTCGATCTCTGAAATTCAGTTTACAACGGCAATCTCAATCGCTTTCACTGGTAGCATGACGCATTCTTGCATTTGTGGGATGCCCTGAAATGGTAACACTACTCAACTGCCCCGAAATTCTTTCTAAGAGTTTACGATATTTTTTGTGTGTTCAAAAGGCATCATAAAATTACTGAAATTTGATCAGCGCAGAAAGATAAATGTAACCGCTCTAACGGGTCTTTTAAATGAAATTTTAACGACTCTGAAGGAAGGTTTGATGAATAACGGTTTCGGATCAATTATTTACGGCTTTCGTCGCAAGTGAACTTGCGAATTGAATTGTCAACGCACGCAGTACAATCAACATCTCATGTTTAGCTAGGTTTTCGCAAAGTGACAAGCAGGTTTACAGTGTGCAAACCAAGCTTCTGGGACCTCACAGTGAGCAGAAATTTTCTGTTACGGCGGCTCTGTTGACCATTTGCGTTCCTTAAAATCTAACAGGTGCCTGCAACAGCGAGATGTGTTTGCATTCCTGCGTATCAGGTCGCTTACGAACCCTAAAGATGGCAATAAATGAAGTTGTGCTGTTGCAGATGTAGTAAAACATTTCCTTTTTATTTCTCGTTGCGAATCAGCGCAACGGGTTCCCGGTAACTACTTTGTTTTGTAAACTGAATATCGCCTGTGTCTTGGCATTATAATTCTTGAGGATTGGATAAAAAATGAAATTCTGTGCATTCAGTTTTTCTTCGGGAAGAGGGGGGGGGGGGGGTCCTGCCAATATTGCAAGAGCAGCGAGAAGAGAACGCATGTAACGCGAAAATCCAAACTATGGTTATGAGTATTACTTACAATCGAAACTACACTAGGCGTCGTGTTCTGTAGCGGTGAAAAAGCAGTTCGTATTTTTAAAACTGATTAACCCCCCTTTGGTCCGGGATTGTCCAGGAATTGTGGCTCGCCTTTTTCAAAATTGTATTGAAAGCAAGCATTGTGAGAAAAATTAAAAAAAAACAGCGAGTCATGGC
Source organism: Haemaphysalis longicornis (assembly GCA_013339765.2). NCBI lineage: Eukaryota > Metazoa > Arthropoda > Arachnida > Ixodida > Ixodidae > Haemaphysalis > Haemaphysalis longicornis. Next base: position 75,638,798 of record CM023457.1, on the reverse strand, counting down.
ACACACCCCTCCCAACATGTGGGCAACAACGTGCAATATATTACGCGTTTTCTCCTCTTTCTTTAAACTTAGGTCCACCTTAATGACCATATTAGGCATTTGGTTATGCTGAATGAGACACGTGTCTGGAAAAGGTGATTCATGTCGGATTTGAAAATGATATCTATGAACATGACACACGAAATGCCACATGACAGACGCATACTCACAACTGCTTAATTTTACCGAAGAATCCCCCTAAATACTCTTGCGCATCCATAGAAACGTATTTTAAATAATACGTAAAATTAGCAAGTCGATACAGTTGAATAAATGTTTGTTCCTTCTCCTCAGTATAAACAAAGACTGTCCAAAAATGGTATTTATTTTAGAAAAGGTACGGGAAGGACACGATCACACAGGCGCTTGCGGGTGTAAAATACGTGTCTGGTAATGTATGGGCGATAGCGCACGGGTTGTGTGCAGTGTAAATGTTTTTGTTTGTTTCTTCTTTCTATAAGGACAAAGCACAATTTTACAAGGGTGTGGAATTTGCCCGCGTATGCACAGGTCTTGTCGCTTCTTACACGTTTCGCGTACTAAACTTTTATCCTTTAAATAATCTCCACGCCACCTTCAAAAAGCACCCTTCGACGTTCCCGAAACGGCAGACGACTGCACTCAACAATAAGAAAAGTGCAATGTGTGGAAGCAATGTTTATAACACGTTTCACACTCAAGCGGTGACCAGGGCGAAGATGTTTCGTGGGATTAAACCAGCGCATTAACCCGCAACTGCCGCTGATTATTGCGTTTCTAGAGGAAATGCGCAAGCAGAGGTAACTATGTCATTGCTTACTGCCAAACGAGCACACATATTGGTTGTTTTGTCGGGTGCAGCGCGCGTCTTGCGCCACACGCAACGTGAAAAAGCAGACGACGCGAGAGCGCCATCCACACTAGGAGCGGTTCGTCCCGCCGCCGCCAGGGGCCGACTGTGTTCGCGCTCGGGGCGAATAGGCCCGAGCCCTGTCGACCAGGGCGCACTGGGACTGGGCGTCCGAGCGCGCGAGGGCAGACAGCCAGGAGTCGGGGGGGTTGGGTAGGGGAATTGCCCTTCTTCAAAGGCATAGATGAGCATCATATCAAAGGGGTTCGCGCGTTACCGAATACTTACTCACTCAAGGCTTGTACTCACAAGTGCATGAGCATCCAAGAGAAAGCGCTCTCTCACGACTCATCTTGAAAACAGGCGCGGAAAGACGTTGACTAAAAAAAGAAATACACAGGACAACGCCAACTCGCCCAACTTTCCATTCTGTGAAACTCACGACTCGTCGAGTACTGACGAGAGACGAGGAAGCTATCCGTCCGCAGTCGCTTGCCGCGCGGCTCAGATTTTCAGCGCGGACGCGTAGCTGCTCACTCAGAATTGCGTCATACGTAAGCTTTCGTGCAAGAGAGTGCGGCTGCGTTCGAGGAAGTACCCTTCAGCCGATATCTCAGTATGAGCTAGATAGGTAAAAAAGTATATATAATATAGATTATAGGTATATATAATATAATACCTTGTACGTACGAACTTTTTCCGCTCCCGACATGAGCAGTACAGTTAGCCAAGAGTTAATCATGATGATGACGATGGTGATGATGATGATGACGACGCCAATGCGTCGTGTGATACCCACACGGACAAATGCTTGTTGAAAACAGGCGCACATCACATTTCGAGATTTCGAAGAATAGGGGTTTAAGAATGCCATCGACGTGCGGTTCTTTTATTATTCCACGTTGAGCTGTGGTGCATCGTTAGCGTTCATCCACTGCTCCTTATTCATGGTGTCTGCTGTGCTCCGCAGGGAGTTCTCCAAGGAGAGAGAGAAGGCCAAGGCCCGCGGTGATTTCCACAAGCTGCGCGAGAAGCAGCAAATCGAGGAAGACCTCCGCGGATACCTCGACTGGATCACGCAAGCGGGCAAGTGCTGACGTTGCCTCTTCTAAGCACACGAATTTTACCGTCTTCCGTGCACTCTGTAGTATAGCACGACCCCGCGCACACACCGTGATTGGCGCACGTAATTACTCTGTGTTCCACTTTGAGCGCACAAACACGAGAGACTTGTGAACACTTGAATTTAATGAGTTGAATGAGATGCACGCGTAAACTGAATTAGAAAGCGTAACTTTACGGCTATTGAAGGTCAATTGACATCTGCAAGTAACAACTATCTGATCTTGTTGTTGCTTTTATTTCTCATCGTATTGGCAGGCTTCCGTTGTAATTCAAACTAAACTTGAATATAGGTTTCACTTTTCTGAAATTCTAGGACGTATTGAAAAGCTGGCTGAAGATCAAATTATAAAACCTTACGGTACTGCTATTCTGGGAAGATAGTTTGGGCTTAATGCAATGTTTTCGCGCTACAGGGTTGCTGCGGCAATCCTTACAAAAAATTGAAATTCAGCATTACTGACTAGGGGGAGCATTTGGTTGAATAAATTATAACGAAAGCTCGTTAATTCGAACTTAAATAATTCCAATTTATGGATAATTCTAACTGTACTATTTGGTCCGACCAAGTCTTCATTTTAGGTTATGTATAAAGTAACTCGTTAATTGGAGCCCGAGTAAGCTCCGGCTCGGATAATTCGAACTACGCGCAACCGACCCGGCTCCTTGGCGCCTGGCACACGGCCAGAGAAACGCGCCCTGTTCCTGCGCACTAGGCTGCGGGTGGAACTGAGAAGGCAAAATTTGTTTAACTCAAACTAAATCTCACACGCCGATGAGGCTTTCCGGTACATTCGTTCATTAGAAGAAACAGAAAAAGTGCACACTTTCGCCTTGTGAGACAAAAAGCAGGCTGCAATCACGGGCTTTTTCGAGCGTCAAAGTGTACACTTGCTCCACTGCTTCCCAATCGCAGTGTACTGCTGTTGTTATGGTGCACTTTCATTAGTTCGAACTTTCATTAATTCGAACTGAGAGGCGTCCTCTTGCGGTTCGAATTAACGCGCTTTCACTGTAACACTTCACTGACTATCGGAAACGACGTATGCGATTAGTAAGATGAAACTTAGGAACGCAATATTTGTATAAATTAGGAGTAAGTGGTAGCTATTCCATTCCGTTTAATTTCGTTTATCATTTTCTCATCTATAGCACCAGTTAAGAGTTGATCAGTGAGACGGGAGGCAAGACTCTACAGTCCCGAATATTCTGCATCTCGTACACTAATGGTCCCCTGCGCCATTGCCCTTACTACTCCTTTCTTGGCACGGTGATCTAAAATGTGGGAGAGAGTATTAAAGGGAGATAAGGTCCCCGGGGGAAGGTAAGGATAGGGGGAAGGGCAAGGTGAAAGTTCATGCTATGGGCACAGTTGGTCTTGGGGTCTTATGCTCGACGTTTCACTACGCACTGCGTTATCTAAACCAGAGAAATAAATAAATACTAGTTCCTGGGCTCATGTCAAGAACTACTCAGCTGTACTAGGTACACGATGGTACTGGTACTAGGTACTCCATGGTACACGTAACTGATGGGTTTAGGATAGATTACATCAACACTTGAAGCCCTCACAGCTATGCTTTTGATAACATAATTGCTGTTTTATTTTGCGGAAAATAAAAGACAGGACTAAATCGTTTCCTTTAATTCTGTTTTTTTTTCACCGCTTTCCAAAGATTGCTTAAATCTGAGCATACCTGTCCCTAAAAATGTAGAAAGCACTCAGTCATGCAAACTTACCTTTAGAACTACGAAATAAGTGATATCGCTAACTGGCTTTTATTTGTAGAAGGCGAAAAAAAAAAAACGCTGTCAGCAGTTTTTTCAAGAAAGGAAACAAAACGTTTTGATGGTTTATTTAATGCACCTCCCGTACCGTATACCTTGAAGTGTCGTCGCTGCAGCGGACAGTGTTGTCGTTTCTGCGCGAGTGACGTCATCGATCTCTTCCCGCAGAGGACTTAGAGGCGGACGACAAGGAGGCGGCCGAAGACAGGCTTAGTAAGCACATCCACCTTGTGTACTCTGCCTTGCACCGTTTGCGTAGAGCCTTTTGTGGCCGAGACAAGGCGCTATTTCTGTGACTGTTTAAACTTAGTTGTGCATTCTTGTTTTTTTTTTTTTTGCACGAAACTGCATGATTGCTCCGCACACTTAGCCTGTCGCTTGCTCGTGTCGCTTGTTTCGGCAAGCATATATGTAGCGCTTAAAGGACGGGCTTTTGTGGTGCGTGTGCCGAAGGCAGCGTTTGATGACCGTACTAGTTTGGTCAATGGCCTGGAAGAGGCATAATACACCCTCTTTCTCTGTTTAAAATTACAACCAAAGTACGACTCCGCACGGTAAAGACAGCTATGTGCTTTGACAGCTCTCCGGGGGATACGGTTAGCTGTAATTGTACATTTATGGTTTACGACAGACGGTTAATATATAATAGGGTGCATGGTCACAATAAGCTGCGATGAGAAAAGAAGCGCAGTGAAGTTTCAGCGCAGCCTCCGCCGACTGATGTCACAGATCATTTCAAAAATTACTTGGTTTTTCCCAGCGAATAGAGCTCGGAAATACAACTGCTTAGTCTTTTGCGGCAGTCAAGCTCCATGTGTTCCTTAAAAATGCAGATATTGTATTTCTGATATTCGTTTGTAATTGTCATTGCGGAATGATTTTTGCTGGAATATATATGCGCATGTTTCGGGAAAATGCGCTTGTTGTCCTTTCCGTAGTCATTTGTCCATGTTGTCCTTTAAATATATTTAAATATTTCAGAGTATATTTTCGAGTACTGAGTCAAGTTAAAACATCACATTAAAGTGCTCGCTTTGTATGTGCAAAAATGAGTTTTTCATGGGACAAATGGCTGGACCATGCACTTAGGAAGCATTTCTAAAATTCTATAAAATAAAAATGAATTTAGGGTTTTTTACCAACGCTATCTTTGTAAATGAACTATGAAGAGAGCGATTTGTAGGAAATGTTTGGTGACCTCGTGCTCACCAAAGCCTTCGTTCTCGGAACTAAAGAAGTCCAACTTGAGTAAAGCTCTATAAATACAAAGCAGTGTTTGACACCAGACGTGAAAGTTTATGGCTCCGTAGTTATCTACTTTTATTCTTAGTGTTCGCAACTTCGTGTAGTTACGGGGTCAAACGGAAGCAATCCCTTTCGCCATTTTTCTCCCGTTGCCTCGCGCCAATAAACCAGTCGCTTTATACGTTCTGCCGCGCCTATTTCCAATTCAATGGTGTCAATCATTCAGTGTGCTAAGGAATGAGAACAAAAGTTAAGGTTGCAACGAATGGAAGAAAACTTGAACAATGATAAATTAAATTTATTGACACCGTATATAGAGTACGCGATGCCGGAGTCCGCAATAAATGGCTTTCTCAAATGACAGCATGACAGAGCAACAGCCTACGTTTGGCACGATCACAGCCCAACGTAAAACGTCCAATGTTTCGCATAACATGAACAAAAAGTTCAAGAAATGAGTAATGACATATAACTATCACCTGAATGACGTTCCTTGCGCCAAAAACAGCTGCAAGACTCAGCAAAAAAAAAAAAAAGATTAGTATGAGCTCGTTAGAAATCGCCATTGCCTGCGCAAAAACTATCATGACAAAAACCCGCCTGGAAATGGGCTGGAGCTATACAAATCGAATATTCGATACACGCCAACGTGAAACTAAACCAAAGAACGAAATGCTGACAGTTGTTATCGAAAATTGGAGACAACATACAATAAGTATTTCTAGGAAGAAATCGGTAGAAAAAATACAGCAAAGAACAGAAAAAAGTACACCGACATACATACTACAACTAGCACACATCAGAATGTTCGATAAATTATGCTGTAACTGGATCGTTACTTGCAAAAAAGGAACGCACTGTTTGAAGGTGTTGCTTTCCAGCTGATTATTTCAGGTTTATGTAATTCAATTAGTAGCCTTGTAAGCCCGTTTTTTAGCATATGTCGCCGAAATGTTCTAGAAGTTTTCATCTCCCGAATTTCGTAGTTTCGCGTTTTATAATTCTGGGAATTTTTTCGTGTTGGCAAGTTCACTTGGAGGCGAAGTGCTGGACGTTGCAAATCAGAAGTCGAGGCTATGAGTAGGACAGGTTTAGATGCAAGGCAGAGTAGTTCCTTTTTCTAATAACTTAAATAAATGGGCCTATAGCAAAAACCTATGATGGTACCGCTTGTATTGATGTAGGTAAAGGCAGTTTTAACTTTGCACTGTATTGTAGTTGGTGTTATAAAGTCGGAACAGCTGTGTCCGTGTCTGTGTGGAACCTGTGTATATGCATGACTTTTGGAGTCACCAGTGTGCATGGATAGTTCGAGCCTGTATGAAGTGCACGGGTCAGTTCGAATTCTTCCCGCACTATCTCATTACTTTCCTCGTAAAAAAGGCATATACAATAAGTCTAAGGCGTCTGAAACTCCGATGTAGAAATGATGACACCAGTGAAAGCAGCAGTTTCAAATCATGCTTGGCACTGTGAAATGTTTTCTTCGATTGCCGAGCTGTATCGCGATGTCGAATCAGATGATCTAGAAACGTTATATCGAGTTTCATGCTAAAAAGTTGGACGACGTGGTGAAATCTTTGTAGCCTCACCAAACGTACAATTCAAGCACGTGTTAAGGAGTCCGACGCCTCAGTAGTCCAGGATGTATTCTGGGACGACTGTGGCGTCTAAGAGCACATCAGCAGTTACGATTTTGCCGCAGATCTTTGACGTAAAAGAGAAAACAAAATGGATTGGAGGCCGAAGCTCACAATTTGTTTTTGTGCAGATGCTGTATGATGTTCTGTGCAACACTGGAGCGCACTAACACTGCTGGGTTAAGCGCTAGAACATTAGTAGCAGCGGCAAGACCTAAAGAAAAATTCCGCGTCTGTACATAATGTTCACACTGTTACGTGAAGTCTCGTGCAGCTATGTTTATATGAAGCAAGTTACTCAGGTCACTCTTGTTTACAGTAGGTGCTCCATGCTGACTTACGAGAAAGGCTGTTTTTACCCGTTCGAAGCCTATGAGTCAGCTCTAGAGTTACTGTTTCTGTAGCATCGCTAAAGTAATTATTTCTTGCCCAGTTTTAGTAAAAACAAATTCATGGGTAATGAAACTTTCACGTTTGCTGATGGGTTTAGCTACCGAACGACTATTTCACATTACTTCATGTTTTTGCATATCTATCCTAGAGCACATCACACCGCCAAACATAAATACACTGCGGCATAGGTATCGCCCCAGAAGTCATGAGCTGCCAATAAACGGTACCATTACACCATAGAGAGATTTTCTGGAAGAAGCCATTTTGAATCTACTTATAGAAGGGCGAATGTTTGAGATTGTGTTCGTTTCGAAAATGTCCATTTCGCGTCTATTTCAATCTTGACGTAGTTGAACTTGCCAGACCTCTGACCAATGATATCCACAGAAATCGACTCCTGGCATTTCTTGTTAGTCACATCCGGTCGTTTGCTTTCAGCCAATCAGGGATGGGCACTTGAAACAAACATGAATTCGATAAAACTGAGAGTTCCGACCCTGATCATGCTTCTAATTTGAATATTGACTTGTTACTGAATTTCTTCAATATTTGAAGTTGGTTAAGAAGACTGCTTTCAATGCACGAGAACGTTTTCTAAGTGCAGATCGGGAGCCCTTTTTCAGGATGCTCGCGTTCGTTTTACACTGAATCACCCCTGTTGAAGTGTGAGTGGCGTGTCTATTAACCCGTGCCGGGGGCGATGCAGCGAACCAAGACACGGACCGCGAGCAACAGCGGGAAGGGGACACGACGAGCGGCGACGTCGTGGTCCCTTCCTGGTGGACTTCCAAGAGGTAAGCAGGGGGCTACACTGCCTAATAAATGTCTGAAGGGCTCGCGTTGTGCATACACCCGCCAAATTTTAACACGAAAGTGTTTTATTCCCGGATACACGAAGATCTCGCTGACGTCATATCCGTCACTTAAGCGACGTCAGTACAACGAAGGAAGCGGCCTGTAAAGGGTGTACCCCTGCGAACAGGGTCTTTTTGCGGGGAAGCAACCTTTAGTACTAAAGAGTACGTTATACTTAAGGTTGTTCGTTTTCGGGTTTGATATTTTAACACGAAAGTGTTTTATGCCGGTATACACCAAGATTTCACTGACATCAATCATATCCGTCACGGAAATGAGAGAGAGAGAAAAAGTAAAGGAAAGGCAGGAATGGTAACCAGGCTATGGCCTAGTATGCTATCCTGCACAAGGGAAAGGGGAACAATGAGGAAAAAGAGGAAAATCGTCACGGAAATGACGCCAGTACACCTCTTCCGAAGTGACCCGCCAGCAGGACGTCGTTCGCCACGCACAACCACTAGGCAGCCACCGACCGGCAAATCATGCTCAGCTGCAGATTTCGCTGCACATTTCACTCTCGTGTATTACTGATTCCCATGACAGAGGAATCAACCAGAGTATTTTAATCAATATCACGGTAGCGTCGACCGTTCTGCTTGATCCACGCCGTACGTCGGAGCGACGCAGCAGACTCGGCGAGAGATCCCGCATGCGCACTAAGCACTGGCTGTGACGGATGTTGTCTGCTAGGCTGTTCCAAGAGCAGAAAGCTGTCCGCGCTTTTTTTCCTCTGCTTGCCACACTGCCCTCCAATCCGCCACTAACGGGGCAAAGAGGGCAAGTGAAAGTGACTATAATACCATCAGCATACGCATTCCACGAGCAAATCTCGAACTGTGTGTGTTTTTTAGCAATTTATGAAATATTGCCGCACGGGCCTTGTATGAAAAAGCAGTGTGATAAGGGAAGGAAACAATTCGGGCCTGCACTCAGCTCCTGGAAGAACCTAGCAGACGCCGGTCGCCCCAGCCAATGCTTACTGCGCTTGCGTGAACCCTCGTCGCGTTGGCGGTATCACTCCGCTGTACGGCGCTGATCAACAGAACGGTCGACGCTCCCATGATATTTACAAAAAATTGGGCGGGTAAACATAACACTGTGAAAACAGGCCTGCAGCCACCGCTGCGCATGTGAAAGCACGTGTCAAACAAGACTAGCGGAAACGAGGAGTAGATATAAAAGGACTTGTTGTCGGCTAGTTGGCACATGACTGATAAAGAAATAAAACTGGGCTCGTCCTGTCTCCCTGTTGTATTCGTCCTTGTTTTTCGGGCAGTTTTATTTTTTTTTTTGTCAGTGAGGTGTAACTATAGCGACGTACATAACCCGACACGGTGAGAGAGAGGGAACTGGCGCGTCTTTATTTCTTTTAGGCTCTGTTATCAGCTCGTTGCACGCATTCAACACCACTTGAGTTTTATGATCGCTTCGAATAGATTACACTTTCGAACGTTAGGGCCGTATTCCTGAGCAGTGTATCCGTTGTGGTTTTAGGGTACGAATTTTGTGTGGATTGATTACTTGCGAAGATGCACCCTGACGATAATGGGTGCGACCATTTGTCACAGTCAAATCGCCTTTCAAAATTCAAAATTAGGGAAAAGGCGAACCTTTCAGTCTGGCTTATGAAATTGTTACATGAACCATGTGCTGTGCCACCCCACATCTTGATGCCCAATTTCTCTGGGTGCTGTTAAAAGTAATCAGATTGATCTTAAACTAACCTGTAAGCAACATGTAACATAAGGGACTGACGCCACAGAACACCATGGTATCCCGGAAGCAAAACCCTTCTCTGCGGTCTTTGCCATTGCGACTGTTTCCCTCACCGAATCGTTGCCATTTTGGCTGCTGGCAATTTCGTCGGTGGTAGCTAGAAGCGCGAATGCAGTTATAAAAAGTGCAGCCGGTGCTAACGTGATGACACTCCTAATACCCCAGAATCGTGTCCTGTACATTCCGCATAATTCGTACGGGGGCTTATTTCGACCTTTGCAATCGCCTCCTCGCAGCAAGCAGCTGAGTCGGACCAATCGGCGGCTCCGGCGGGCCTGCCGGAAGGGCGTGAAGTCGCAGGCCTTCTACTGGATCGTCATCCTGCTCGTGTTTCTCAACACGCTCACGCTGGCCTCCGAACATCACACGCAGCCGCCCTGGCTGGACCGCTTTCAAGGTACGCTGGCACTTTGGACACTTCGGTAGGCAAGGAGCTGTACAGCTGTGTTGGCCCCCTTCCCGCATGATGCACTTGGACATAAAAATTGAACAGTATACAGGCTGTGTGTGGACACCCAAAAAGGTGAGAGAGCGAGTTTTTAAATATGCAACAAGCTTTAATAAAGTTGCAAGAATGGCACATGCGGTATAGCACATATACCTGGAGGTTTGCTTTCCGACGCCTCGCGCTACAGAACGCATCGCATTTCAAAGACACGTGGAATCTTGGCGAGTTCTTGTTCGCAGACATGAAAAGTACACGGAACCCTAGCCATTGAAGTTTCGCATAAAATTTCTCCATTATGATTAAGGGATGACCCACATTATTAGGGACATCCGCGGCGTTTCTAATAAAATGCCGCAGATGTCGCTATCAGGTTACTCTCAATTAAGAGTTACTTGATAGCCCGAAGTGGCGATGTCGATGACTTCGGGGCGGCAAATAGGTCCACTTCCTGTGGTGATGTCACTTTGGGGGACATGTTCAATCTTACCGAACCATTAGCACGACACCAACGCTGTTTCCCTTCCCTGCACTGACGTCATACCAAGCATGGTGAGCAGTGGGACTTTTCGAGGATATACGGCGTTCTTTAATAGCAAACTTGAGTGTCGATGAAGAAAACAGCAACGAACCACAACTCGACGTCCTGTCCTTACTTTATCTGTTTTGGTCCGGTCGTGGCTGTAAAAGAAGTGCCACTAGCAAAATTGAGTTTCGATGAAGAAAAAAGCAACGAACCACAACTTGACGTCCTGTCCTTACTTTATCTGTTTGGTCTGGTCGTGGCTGTAAAAGAAGTGGCCAAATTTTGCTATGTGCAGTGAGGTAGTGGAAGTGATGCTAATGCATTGGTGAGGATGGTTCCCCCCGCCTCCGGGACGTAGCTCAGTCATCCTCGGGAATGGCGCTCGACCTGCGCATGTATAGTCCATGACAGCAAGAAGAAATTGAGAGAAATCCAGATAGATTGTATGCTTTCCGATGGTACGCTCTAGGCTTTCTAACAAACGACTGGTGGTTCGAAATACTTGAATGCATGTTATAAGGCACCCCGGAAGTTTTGATTGATTGTAGGGGTTTAACGCGCCGACGCAGCACAGGCGATGAGGCACGCCGTAGTGGAGGGCTCCGGATTATTTTTGACCACCTGGGATCTTTAACGTGCGCCGAAATCTCGCACACACGAGCGTTTTTGCTTTTCGGCTCCATCAGAAAAGTGGCCGCCGCGGCCGGGAATCAAACTCGCCTCCTCGTGCTCAGCAGCTCAACGCCATAGCTACTGAGCCACCGCGGCGGGTGACCCCGGAAACTGCGAATAAAGGCTTCGGGTCACAAAACTCAAACTCAACATTTTAAATCAGACACCCATTAAATTATTGCACTATAAGTGTTTCTATATACTCAGTAAATACTTCATCAATTTTTTTTACTAAGGCAGGCCTGAGTTCAGTAGCCCGCCATCATTGATGTCTGCCATGGCCTCTTCGGCTGTGCAGAGAACTCTATGGGCTTCTTCGTCGGGCACTGTCCGTCATGCTTCCGAGGAAGTGCTATTGGTAGGGTGACAGGACAGTTGCTGCGCACATCCAAAAAATTGTGTGTGATGCCTAGGCGAGGTGGCATATCGAGAAGGGGTAATGGCTTTACCCAGAGGATAGCACTCTTGCAATTCTCTCTCCCCTATTGGGCCTGATCCAAGGTGTTTCCGCTACTATGCCGCCACTTACAAGCGGTCACTCTGGATCGCCCTTAGTAGATAAAGGTTCTCGGTAAAGATCGATACTAAGTAAAGAGAAAGAAGGAGAGTGAGAGTAAAATTTACAGTACAAAAATGCTGTATGTGAACCGACAAAGGCTATTGATTTTCCAAACCCTTGCCTAAGGTTCCCAAGCTGGCGTTGATACTGCTGAATGTTACTTGGGCCTAATGTTATTTAACAACGTTTTTTATGACGACGTGCAGCTGGATCGGAGGAAGGTTCTTTCGTACTGTTGACCCTTGCAGTGGGCGCAGCATCATGCCTTGCGGCTCGGACGCGAGTTCACACGAATCGCCGCAGTTGCGCTTAGGAGAGCGGCCCAGCTAATTGTTGGGGTTGTGAGATTTTATTCTCCGCGCCCGGGTCGTAAAACCGGCCATATCACTACGTCTTGCTGAGTTTACCCGCTTTAGCTTGAATCTAGCAGAAGCAGTTAGAGCAGACACTGCGTGCGTAGCAGGTTTCCTTGCGTGAGAAAACTACTGGTACAAAACGCGCATGCGCCGTAAGCGTCTGGACAGAGGAACGGGCACACGGCGCTTTGTAGAGCGCGCGAACCTAGTGCGCACGCTGTACGGTGCGATAATAAACACTTTGCAAGCAGTGTAAGTTAGAGAGCGCCGTGACGAGCATTTTTCGGCAGTGGGCGCAGACCATGGCACCGACCTACGAGTTGGAAAGGCGCTTGCTTGGGCTGGGCGGAAATGACATCGCGGAGAAAACGTTGGCGCAGCGCTTTCGACAATGGCCTGGCGGCGAAGTCGTTAAAAAAGGGGCTGTCGGAAGCCGTTCCGTAAAGGAAACGCCGTAAGCTGACGTCTCTTTTCCCGACTTGATGTCTATCGTACAAAGGAGGCAGGACGGAGAACGGGGTAGTACCTTTGGAAAAGTTTTGAACCGAGTGAGCGCTTTGCGACACAAACGAAACAAAAAGCGGTTTTCAGTCGAGCAAGAGGTTTCACGCAAGTAAGCTGACGTATCTTTCAAGTTTTGCTCAGATTATCGTTTTCATCTGGCCTCACCCGCGGGCCTTTATGAGCCGGAAATATCACTGAGGAATTCAAGTTAAATGCAATCACATTTCTTTATCAATGACACCTGCTATTCTCGATTTTGTGAGCAATAGGCTCACCTTCGAGCTTCATAGTTTCTGGAAGTTCAGAAGATCTGCACATTCAATTAGCACTTAATTTGATACTATAAAACGTTGAAAACAAGTAGTCTCACTGGAAAAAATGGCCGTGTATTTGCATGCTTCTTCTCAGACGGCATCGAAATTAAGTTGCAGACAATTCATCGAACGCCATTAAATCCAACGTCATTTTAAGAAGCCGTTTCATCAAACACAGTTTCATCGAACGACGTTTTGTGGACAGACTTTCCATCGAAAACATTCCATGAATTAGGCTCACCGGTCGTACACCGTGGGGACTTCGGCGTACATGGACTATCTTCCATCGTCAGGCTGATTTCTTTATGAATTCAGTCGTTGTATTCGAGCGTATGGCCAAGACTTCTTGTCGGGTGTAAGAACTTTGACGCTTCCGCCAGATACTCGTGGTTATAAAGTGCTTAATTATTAATTGGTGCGCGATCTTTTATCGTTCAAGGTGACCCAGTTTTAATGCGGAAAGAACTCTACGCATTTGTTTCGTTCAAGCGTATGACCAGGGGCTTGATGGGACGCGAAAACGCATCGATAAGTTAGCAACAAACTGGACATTTATATATAACAGGCGAAGGATTCCAGTAGAAGCCTTTTAGAGGGTGGTGTATCAGCCACAACAATGCGGGCGTTCTTGTACGCTTTTATCCGACTTAACAATGTAGCTACCCGTACAGCCCATTTCTTCTTTGCAAAAAAAAAAAAAAAAACGTTTTAGATTTCTGCCACTCGGTTGATGGATTTTCAAAGCGTTTCAAAAATGTACGCCTTCTGGAAATTTGTCTTGTCGAACTCTTCATAGAAAAACGGTGCCAAAAATATGGAAAAACGGGTTACAAAAATCTAACTTCAGTAAAAGGTTACACAAGTGGCTGTGTCACCCGGAGCGCATTTGTTACGTTGCGCCTTGCTGATAATCGCCATGGAAAGTAGCACTGACGGAGACTTGTGCCTGAAAAACTCCCGGATTTTCTACGCGACTCTAAAACTATAAAGAATTTTATGCTTAGCCATTCCTTGTTTTCGAAAAGGGCTCAGAATTTCTAAAAATTGCGGCCGAAGCCTTCCAAAGTGCACTTGAGCTAACGGTTGGCGTCACTTCGAAGAAATGGTGTTAAATGAAGCGTCTTTGATAAAATAGACATACCTTCGATAAAACAGGGTTCGACGAAACGGCGTTCGTTGAGTCGTCTTGTACCCGTCGAAAGACATGTTTCCGCTGCCACTGTCGCGTAACTCCTTCACTTCTCTTCTTCTCCTCTTTCTCTCCCCCCATGATGAATGCAATGGAGGCCTTTGAGCTAAGCTCGCGCGAACCACAGGGTTTTTTCCAAGAGATTTAAGCGTTGTTTCTCAAGTGAAAAACTCGTGTTTTGATATTGTGGTTGGTGTGGAAGGAAGGACAGTAAAACTTTATTTTCCTGAGCCACCCTTAGTCCAGGGCGCCGTCTTGGGAAGCCGTGGCCATGGCTTCCTCCGCTTGGACGTCAGCAGGAGCTGTGTCGCAGCGCTGGGGTCAGCCAGACTTGCCTCCCAGGATGCTAGAGTTGGATTCGGGATGGGGGTCAACTTTGGATGTCGATCACAGGCCCATATTGTGTGGAATATGTTTGGGTAACCTCCGCAGAACGAGCAAGTAGGGGTGCCGGGTAAATTTCGAAAGCGATGTGTGAGATGTTCAGTGGGTAATGTGTTTGTCTGAATCTGTCGGAGGAGGACGGACTGCCGGTTGCGAAGAATATACATGGCTTGCACATTACGTCATCACAACCCTTTTTTGTGACCCACTTCCAGCTTCTTCAACGCCCCCAAAAATAAGAGCATCAGATAAGTGTGCAGCCTTTTGCCATTCTTGTGGGTCACAAGCACGGCAGCTATACGCTGACGTCTATATCGTTGGTGGTGCTTTGTGCGTAGATAACTGTTGCCGGAAGTTAGGGCGTTCAGAGCGTCTAGGCCTAGGTGTGATGGCAGCTAATACCGCTGCTGAAACGGGTAAATGTGGCCACTGCAACGATTAGAGCGCAAGCTCAGGTTGGCGTGGTATACAAGGAGCGTGAGAGAAACACTGTGTTGCAGACTTACACTGCACTATATTGCGCTGTAGCCGGAGCAAGGCACGCGCAGCGAGACCAGCCTCAAGGTCGCGAAGCAGGAGGAGAAGGAATGGTCAAGTATTTTAGGAGATCCCCCAATGTATCTTCCATTATTTTAGAGCGAACATGATTGCAGCTAGCGTCCAGGGAAAGTTTTGTGTCCATCAACAAATCAGAGTGTGCAGGAACCCGGTTCCCAAACTTAATGCTAAAGCGTGAGGCAGTAGGCGTTCGTGTGTGTGCGTTTGTTTGTTCGCGTGCTTTCTTTGTTTGGCTTCACAATTGTTTAAACTGGACATATTGTCTTGCATTTTGAATTTCACGTCTTGTCTGCGTCGTAATGAGGAGACAGTGCGCAGTCAGGACTGCAGGACGCCGGGGACGACGCCAATTTACAATATGTGAGGCGCGTAGAGAATCTATCCTTTAAGTTGCCGTAGCCGATACTCCATTACGAACAGATACTCCCACTCCCGATTTCAGACCATTCACTGAGATGGAATGGCGTCGAGGAACGGCTTGTCGAAACACGACTAAACACTAAACTTTTTTGCTCCCTTGAGGTCGAAAAGGGTGTCGTGTAGGTCTAAAAAGGGTGTTTAGAAGGCCTATTACACCCTTTTTATTAGGTTCCAACACACTAATCTGTAGCTTTACACCATTTTTGTGCGGGAAAAATTCTGTTGACTGACTGCGACACCCTCGATTTTCGGTAGGGTGCTGAAAGGGCGTGGAACGGGTGTTCGTTGTTTTATTTTAGTGACGATTATTAAGGCCATATGCCTAGATTTAAACACTCCAACCTTACCAATCGTGGATGATGTTCAAGTCCACCGCAGTACATCTTTTCGAAGCAGTAAGGTCCCCTTAATACTTGAGTAAAATTATTGTTATGGCATCAACAGTTGTTACGTAATAATTATACAGCACACAAATCAGTGGCAGTCCCTGAAAATTATATTCTTGTTAGTGCTGATAAAGATTGTGTCGTGAGTCAAGCAGATTCATAACACGCTTTTGGCATCTTGTATGTAATGGTTTGCTCCTATCAATACGAATGAATTTTGTTTGAAAGGTATAAGAAAATATTCACCTGAATGCACACATTATACCCTTCGCACCTTCTAATAGTCTCCAAAAGACGAAAAAAGTGTTATAATTGGGTTGCATCTTTTTTTTGTGGCTGAACACGCTTTTGCACATTCTCTGTGTACTCCATAATGCCCTAAAAGGTGTTGTATAGGTGGGATTAGGGTGTTGGAAGATGGTTACAACAGTTTTCTTTGTACCCTAGCACCCTTACTTTAGTTATGGGTGCAATCACACACATTCAGCGAAAAGGGTGTTGGCCGACATAACACCCTTGTTTTTTTGTTGGGTATATTGAAAAGGCTTTGTATGGGTGTTTAGTTTCAAATAAATTAGGACCATATATACTGGTTTAAACACCATGAGGTAAATTCCCCCCGCTGGTAGAAAATCTTAAAACTCCGCTCCTGCAGTTCCTCATTTCGAGTACTACGGCTCCCTGCAAATCGGGGTAAAATAATCGTTTGGCTATGAACAGTTGCTGCACGATAATTAAGCAACGAAACAATCAGGGTTAGTCACCTAAATATTCTTTTCTTGTTAGTATACAGCAATTAGACTAGAAATTGTCGTAAATCAACTAGAAGGATAACACGACAATTTCGCAGACTATTAATGGCTTGCCCGAACCAATATAACGGAATTTTTGAAAGGCATTGAAAAAGAAATACCCTTAATCCACACACACAAAACGTTTTGCATTCCAGTCCTCTCCAAATACTGTGAAAAGTTTTTGAGGGCGGTCACACCTGTTTTTTTTTTGTGCCAACATCGTTTTACGCATCGCAAAGGGTGGGGAAAATGATCGAACCCTTTCATCTAATGAGAAAGATGTTTGAAACGCTGAACTTTCTTTGCACGAAATTAAGTGAGCGTTTGCGATTTATTAGTTTGAATTCGGCTTATTTATAAGGTAGAAGCAGGGGAAATTCGTATACCGATATCCGGATATCATACCGATATAGGGTATCAGTTACGATATCCTACCGATATCCTAACAGATATCCAACGAAATCGTCACCATCGTCTGCCGTCCGATTTTGCAAAGTTGGCTTTCCTGGAGGGCGTTTGGTTGCAACACAGCCATCAGTCGGACCAAGAAATCTTCGTTTTAATAATTAACACCCTTCTTGGTGTCAAGGGTGTACAATAGGTGTTTAGCAGGTAATGAAATTCCATGACATATTTAAGATCGCAGTTTCCCCACTACGCCCCACAATTAAAAAGTTAGTGCAAATCTGCTTGCTGACTTCTATATGCGTAATTCCAAATTCCAAAATTAGTGCTGAAATAGTTGTTTTTTGAAACAAAAATGACATTAGCCTCTGCTGTCTATAAAAGCAAAGGGAGCAAGCGTATTTGTAAGTTAACGTAAGTGTATACTAGCTCTCTTCGTGCATCCTGTCGGCTTTCGCTCGATTCATTTGTGGTCTAAGTGCCACGGTTGTGCGTGCGTGTGACTGTATCTGCACAACGTGCTGCTCCCTCAGCCTATTTCCACTGCCACACGTTTATACTACTACTTCACAAGCGCACCCTTTTTAGCCAAAACACCCTTTGAAGGTGTTTACGCCATTTTTGGCCCAAAAGGGAGTAAAAAAGGTTAGTGCGTACCATCAGGAGCTCGCGTCTATGTTCACAATTGTGTGCCCACAGCTTCGCTGGTCGTCCACCTTCACAGAGTGGAACGGCTCATTTTTGTTTTTCATATGATCGGCGAATTTCCGAAAAAAGTGGGAAGGCAAGCCTCACTTTTTTAAGGAATTAGTAGGTGCTCTTCCCTTCTGGTATACGGTTGCAAGGCAATCATGCACATTTATCTCGAATACGCCCGCTAAAAGTTGTAAGTACCGCAGAAGAAGATAGAAGAAGTATATGTGTCTGCTTCTGTGACATCGCCAAGGAGCAACAGCTCCGACTGTACCTAACACCTCATTTATTTTCGCCATGGCGCCCTTTGTATTTCTTGCCACCGACCACCTCTACTGTGCGGGTGTTCCAGAAACCTTTGCCACCGTTTGACAACAGACCCCCTCTGGTGCTTTTTCCCCCTCGCAGACGTGGCGAACATGTTCTTCGTGGTGCTGTTCACGCTAGAGATGCTGCTGAAGCTGTACAGCCTGGGTTTCCAGGGGTACTTCGTGTCTCTGTTCAACCGATTCGACTGCTTCGTGGTGATCAGCTCCATCCTGGAGACGGTCTTCACCTACACCGACATAATGCCCCCGCTGGGCGTTTCCGTGCTGCGTTGCGTTCGGCTACTCCGGATATTCAAGGTCACCAAGTGAGTCCGAATAAATTGACCCCCACGTGACTCCATGGAATGCGCCTGGAATGGAGTACTCCTGAAATACTCTCTGTAATACCGCCTATAAAATTCTGGGCTGTGACTTCTTGAAGAATTCCTTTGTAGTCACCCAAATTATGATCTTCGAAGCACCTTAATGTTTTTGTCATAACCGTATCTTCCGCTCCCCCGTTCTCAGGTACTGGGCTTCGCTGCGCAACCTGGTGGCATCGCTGATCAACTCGATGCGGTCAATCGCCAGCTTGCTGCTCCTGCTGTTCCTGTTCATCGTCATCTTCGCCCTACTGGGCATGCAGGTGTTCGGCGGGAAATTCAATCGGCCCTACACGGACAAGCCGCGCAGCAACTTCGACACTTTCTGGCAGGCTTTGCTCACGGTATTCCAGGTGGGTTCCTTGTCGGAGAACGCCGAAAGGGATCAAATGCACTGCGGTTACGCTTGACGGTAGAACTGTTGTTCTGAACACGCTTTTACGCGCCAGCGTAAGTGCCCAGTCTTGGACATCGCCGAGATTATATGTGACGCCACCGGGCTTAGGAAAGATGGAGCCTGAGGCTTGGAGGGAGGAATACTCACGAGGGGCTCTGACGTCATATTTTGCCAAGCCGCGCTAGCCATCTTAGGATGTCATAAAGCCAACTACCCTTTCTTAGTGTCCTTTTCTGTGCCTCGCCTTCTCCACCGCTACTTGTGTTCAAATTTGTAGCTGCTCGGACTCAGGAACGCAAAAGGAACCGGCGGACGCCGTGAAACCTATCACTGGTCAGATGTCCCAACAAAACAACACTGGCGCTGGGTCAGTGTTGCTCCGTGTTGCTCTGCCCCTGAAAAAGAAAAAGAAAAGCACAGATCCTAGACATTCTTGGCCTAAACATAAGAAGAGTTATAAGATGGTTCCATTTGTGTTACAAGAATGAATAAGTGCTGTTACAAGAAGTGCTGTTGACTTGACAATGGGAAGATTACTGGGGAAGGTGCGGGGCGGTGATGAATATGCTTGAGGGAGATTTCGAGAGCGGTCTGCGCCTCCTCCAGAAGGTTGACTTTGCGTTGGCTGCCACACTAGATGCCAACAAGATTCTAAAACAAAGCCACCAACAATGACCGGATGGTCATAAAATAGTGACTTATTCCACATACACGCACGGGATGAAGGAAACGAACATCTGAAAATGAAACCAAAGCTAACTAAAAGTAAAAATCACTCTAAACACACTTTTTTACATCAACTATCTCGATAGTGTGAACATGGTTCTTATTTATGCGTTGTGTAGCATATATTTCCTGTGGAGGGCGCAGTGTGATAGGATGATATGGTTCCCTTGCAGATCCTGACTGGCGAGGACTGGAACGTAGTGATGTACGACGGCATCCGAGCCTTCGGCGGCGTGGGCTCTTTCGGAGGCGTCGCTTGCATCTACTTCATCATCCTTTTCATTTGCGGCAACTGTATCCTCTATTCGCGCTCGACTTGCGCCCTTAGTCAATGATGTCACAAGCTGCAGTCTTGGAGCCACTAAAATCTAGCACTCTTTCAGTTATTGCTTTGGGAGGAACAGCTTCAGATCGGGCGTCCGCGCCACAAACGTTTGAGCAATGGAAAGCGGTAAGAAACTGTTTTACCCCTTTTTCTTGAATGATCCCTTCACTTGCGAACAAACGCAAACATGTACCTATGACTTTTGTCTGCACGAACGTGCATTCTTTCGTTATTTCTTTGCGCGAAACTTGTTTCGTTCTCAGGGTGAGGGCGGTACCGAGAAGGTGCCATGAATCTGCGGGTACCCAGATATGACTACCAAAATGCAATGAGCATGCTTTAAGGTCTTGGGATGCCTTACACCGCTTAAACATTGTCATGTTAAATAATCATTATAATTATGTACACGCTCCGCTTAATAGCCCTGTGCGCCAACCGAAGCAAAAACAAACAAACAAACAAAACCTCAAGGGCACCTACGCACTTGTTATGGGTTGTGCATGAGAAAGAATCAATTTCAAATTTCACGCCACAGGGCTCTCTGCACCGCGTGCTGCAATATAACCGGTTCAACCAGAATAAGTCTCCCCCCTTTTACGTGGCTGTGCACGTTTGGGTCATTTTATCTGTCTTTTAATTTTGAGGGCACTCTGTAAAACGCGGCACAGCCAATGGGCGCTATTCTTTGGGTGTTTGTGTTTTTTGTATAAGACCGGCTCTATTGAACGTGTAGCACCTAATGGGAATCTGGGAGCCTTCTACAGACGTCCGATTTTTCGCTCAATAGGTAGTTATTGCTTCCGCTCGAATACTCTACGTCGCATTTACGATCATCCTAAATTATATTCCAAACTTTCGTGTTCGTCTTTTAAGCTGTTTTCTCTTGCTCAGATCCATGATTTTACGCCAACATAAGCTTCGGTTCCGAAGCACACAATGCAGTGGCATTCACTGCGCTTCATTTGACGCAAGTAGTGCCGGAGTTTTGTTTCACCACGAGCAGCAAGTGAGTGACATCACGATAACACGCCCCTGGAGACGCAAAAACCCAATCGTAATCATTAAATGAGAAAGCATTGGATGCTTTATTCAGCGAAACGCTCGGTGTCTGCGTCGGCGGCGTATGTGGCAGCGAAGCAACTCCTAAGCCCACCTCGCTGCAAAGCAGTTCATTGCGTGTGGTTAACGTAATTAAAACACAAGAAATAGAGTGTACTGACAGGTACCAACGTGCGCGAAACCACGTGCAAAGTGCAGAGCACGCGCCTCGCTGGCCTCACCCAGCGATATAACAGTCACCAGTGAGGCCAGGCCGCAGTGCATAGCAGCATGATTCTCATAAATACTTCCAAATGATTACGGTCTGCAGCCATCATACTAACATAGAAAGGGTTAAAAAAGAACTAGTACGTATCTGATCGCTTCGCTACAAATGTCGCCGAAAGACGATAGTCTTCTGTCGCCCCTGCCACGTTACTGCCTGTCCTGTACACCTCTCACCATCTTTCCCGCCCGTCTCATTCCTCCCATGATAGACGCAATTGAGGTTTTCTAAATTAAATTCAATGTTCCCGCTTTCGCACTCATGGCGCTCATTCTATCGACACCTATTGTTAGGGGTCATAAGCGAAGATGCGACTTTGTTTATTTGAAACACCTAGCCTTCAGTATTCCACTCAGCTCCATTGTCAACCACGAAAGGCGTTTTATAACCGAAAAAGGGCAAGAACTGCAAGACGTGTTATGGGAAGGAGTGACGTCATGTCAGACAGCGCTAAAAGCAATTTCCACTGTTTTAACTGCCTGTTGGCGTTCAAATGATGCATTCGAACAGAACTAGAGGACCCACTACAATCGTCCAGTTATATTGTCTTAGCGATGGATTAGTTTTGCGGCCGCCAGTCCCAAAACCAAGGTTCTGTGACGTCATTAAAAGGTTACCGGAAAGCGGCCCAGGAAGTTGCCCCTCCTTCACATTGTATATTTAATGTCTCCATTGTTTGTTTGAAATTTGCGATAAAATTGGTCTCATTGTTACTGGGACAAAACAGTCTTTCTAATGAACCAAACTTGTATTTTGTGTTCGTGTGCCATTTAATGTTCTACCCTGCGCTGGGGCCACAAGCTGAGGGTTTGTAGCTGAAATATTGTTCTGATTGCGTTTTTTTTTTGTTTGCTATCACATAAATTTTGTCCACGTCGGTTTTTATCTAAAAAGCACTCAATGCATCAGGTGTGTGTTAGTGTTTTGCCTCTATTATCCCGAACGTTTTCTTTTCGGAAAACAATGTCAACAAGTATGAAAAAGGAATGATTAGAGGTTTAGTTCGCAAATTTTTTTGACTTTGCACACTTCTCGTCCAAAAATTATTTTAACCTTTGTCTGGGTGGCTCAGTCTCGGGGGGGGGGGGGTGTACTGACCGACGAAAATTTTTGCGTTTAAGTAGCCCAAGAACGACTATTGTCTTTAGTTTTTAATGATCCACACCAACGCAATCGCAAAAGTCGGAAACATAGCGTGCAGCACAAGTGGACATCACTCGCAGCGCAGAATTCGAATGACACTCAGCGGCGTTCAAGTGGAAATTAAGGCTTTCGCGCCTAGGAGTACCAAGGCGACCTCAGATGTTTTCTGCCTCGTCAACATGTCTTGTTTTATTGAAATACGAAATGCCTCAGCATTCAAACACAAGCAGCTATGACCGACAAAAGGGGTGATGGAGAACGAAATTTGTTTTTGAGGGTCAGATAACCAGCCCAGCACGGCGCTTCGAAAGTGTAAAAAAAAGTTGTTATTTGTAAAGCAGCCGCAAAACACACCCAACTCCCTACTGAGCTTTCCTTGACTGCATCCTCCACTGAAGACATTTTGCTCAACGTATTCTTGGCCATTGCGGTAGACAACCTGGCTGACGCTGAAAGCCTCACTGCCATAGAAAAGGTGAGCGCCCCACTTTTTACGTTGGTTCTTTTTACCAAATTCGTTTGATTAATATCTACGAGTGGGTGAACAGATGCACGAATGAATGAATGAATGAATGAATGAATGAATGAATGAATGAATGAATGAATGAATGAATGAATGAATGAAGTTGGTAATCAACTTCACAATGAGGTTTGGCGCGGCATAATAATTGAAGCATGAAGCTTTCGCCCAGTGACTAAAAAACAAAGCAAACTATTACTTAACCAATGAAACTCGGAGGAAACAGCGAATGTCCAACAATTTAAAGTTGCTAAGCAAACAGAACTGGAACGAAAGATAGTTCGCAAGCGCTACGCGGTCACCAAAGTTTGAGAAATGAAGTACCTGCCCTTCTTTGTGCTGTTGCAAGACAAAGTAAGGCGACACCATGGGTATCACATTATTGACAGCTTCTAATTATCTTCCCCAGCGAAAATATATTATATATAATATATATATATAATATAAAATATAATATATAGATAATATGTACTATATATGTATATCTGCTGAAAAGATAAAAAGTCACACAGAGCGCGAAAAAAATAAGGACTAGAGACAGAGACAAATGAACGTAGAAAATAGAAATAAGTTTACTGGGACGTTTCGGGGAGCCTCTCCCGAAGAAATAAACTTCTATTTTCTACGCTTTGTTTCCCCTACACCATATAATATAATATAATATATATATATATATGTTTTGGGGTGTGTTGTGTGTGTTGTGTTGCAGATAGATAGAGAGAGAGAGAGAGAAAAGAGAAGCTCTTGTTAAAGGAAATGCAGAGAGGTTGCCAAATGCGTACGTCGACATGCTACTCGGCAGTAAAGGGGAATGGGGAAAAGATAGATGAGTAGTAAAAAGAGTAGTAGAGAAAACCAGAAAAAACAGAGATAGGGTCATATAGAAGGGACATGTGGCGTAGCATAGACTGTCCGCTTCTTCCATGCAATCCTGCATGCATGGCATGTAAGGAAGATGCATTGCAATTCACAAGGAACGTCCGCATTCACGCAAAGTCCTGGGTCAGATGGGAGTACAATTATGAATTATTTGCAAGCGGGCTACTGAGGCTGTCGCCTTTTTCTTCAGAAATTCTGAACCGGATAAGTTCTTCCTCCGTCCCGACTCCGCGCAACGCGAAACGTTTCGAGGTGCGCAGCATGAAGCAAAATCTTGATTGCACGTTCGACTATGTATTGCTCCCCTTAATTATCCAGCATACGAAATTTGCTTCGCTTTGGCGCACGTTATGCGGCATTTATACGCCACAACAGTCATCACGGATGCTGCGGCCATTCGCGTGCGTTTTTCCTCGCCCCTTGCCTGATTTTTTTCTTCTTTTCGGCAGCACTTTTTAAGCGCGCGATCGTGGCTTTGGTGTCGGCATGACGTTTATATCGGCGTAACTGAGAGAACCATATATTGGCATGGGTGAGGATTAAAGAGAGCGAATTAGCACAGCGGATAATGCATGACGGAGATAGTGAATAGAGTGCGATGAATAAAGCGGAGGAGGAGAGCACGGCGAAACAGTGAGGCGAAAAGTGGAAGGGGAGAGTAGTGAACTAGTAGCGCCTGCGTCGGCCAGGAGATGGCGTCGGTGTTACCTGTTCCTGCTCGTTCTATCCCGGATCTGTCAGCTTAACCAAGGTAGGGTGGCCACCAAAACCGAGGAGAAAGTGTGGTCCCGCAAAGAGTAAGAGTAGCCCACCATGCGGCAACAAATTGTTTGTGGTATACAGTGCGGGTCAGGCATGCCTAGTGCAAGCGAGTGCACGGCTCCGGAGCGTGCTGGCAAAATCTGCTGGTGGCTGCTGGGTTTGAGACAGCTAGCCGTTGCGCGTGCGTGCTGATCTACGGCCGAGTTGGGCCGGTCGTCGTTTCGCATAAGCAACTCTAACTTGCAGACGCCACCACCCACGAGGGACGTTCGTCTTCCACAGTGCCAGCAGTTATTGGTGACAGATCAGATAGACACGTCGTTTGACGCAGTGCAATATCATAACAGGCAGTTACGTAACAGCACAAAGCGACTTGCGCTAATAATCAGAATCTAAGGCGTAACAAACGAAAAGCACGCAACAAGAATGCACTGCAGCGCTTCCGGGAAACGCTGCCGAACGCAAGCTCCCCTTGCAGTTGGTGGCGTCTGCAAATTTGAGTGGCCCATGCTAAACGACGACCTGCCAGAGCGCTACTGAGATCGCGCATGCGCAATGGCAAGCTATCTCCAACCCAGCAGCTATCAGCAGGTGTCACCAGCATGCTCCGAAGCCGCGCTCGCTTACCCTAGACAAGCCTGACACGCACTGTACACAGTCGCTTCATCGCCCAAAAATCAGTTCCCCTTCCTCCACGGAGCGTGGTGTGAGCAGGAATTCGTCGGTTCAGTAGGGCTTTTCAGTTTCCGTTACTCGACTCCCGTTCCGAGTTTTGTAGCGGGTTCCTTCGGTGCAGGATGATTTGTAGCCATATATCACGGCATGAAATGTAATATCAGCGCAATAACAGATGTTCCCACAACCCGCACTATAATGTGTAATCGTCAGCAGAATTCATTCGCTACTTGTGCGAATTCACGTATAAAAATGTTTCCGCTGCTCCAGTGGCTGAATGAAAATGTCTTTCAATAATTTATTCTCAACGCCTTTTCAACGCACATTGCTCTGAACATGACTCCAGTAGTCAGCTTCGGCTTCCCTTTCTTGTGCGACAAGACGTTCCCTCTGGAGATTGAGGTGCACACGGAACAAGCTGAACACTTTCGTTCAGGTGTAATTATATTCGGAGAAGGGTTGTTATCTCAACTCGTCCGAATTTTAACCGCTGTTCGCCAGCTGTGAACCCCTCACTCGTATTCCAGCACTTTATTAGTAGAAGCGTAAGAACGGAGTCTCGACGGGGGTTAGGCTCACAAGAACCGAAGCCAGATTGTGTTTTCAAACACTCTGCGTTGAGGTTTACGTTTTCTCTACCAACACCTCCGGTCCTCGTTTTAGACGCTTCCAGTACCCAACACTTTCCTTTCCACTGCAGAAGTACAAACCCTTCGGGCTTTGCAGCCGAACACCCTAATCAGTCCATCCCATCTCTACCTCTACCATCGCTCAGACCCATTCTGTCTCACCTTCCCCCTCCGTACGCAAATTCAAGCACGTAGTTTCCTCTTGTCTTGTCACCGAACAGTCCCTTCCTTACCCTAACCCTCCTATTCCAATCTTACCAGCTGGTCATGGTCTTTGTTGCGAACGAACGCCAGTATGTTCAATTCAGACCGCAAATAAATTCTTTCTCACACTTTTTCGACGCCATGTTGCCCACACAATACACCGCTACATGTCAACAGTGCTCTCAATTAGGCTCATAACAGTTGCATGTCCACACGCACCAACTTTCACCCTACTCTCTAACATCACACTGCCGCAGTGGCTGAAGCTGCCAACCAGCTTGACCCTAGCCGTCCTAACCGTCTTGGCGCGTCAAGGATTCATTGACAGCACTCTGGAGCTTCGTCCGCGCGGCCTACATGGCTGGGCATTATTAGCGTCTTCCCTGCCCTCCCCTTCCCGCTGCGGATTCGGCCGTCCTTTCTTAATAAAGTTTGCGTCCTTCTTCCTAGCCATCCAGCGGGTGCTGGCAGAGAGGGCTCATCTCTCCAGCAAGCCCCAATGTATCCCGCACTTGGACACCCCCCACCCACCCCTGGAGGAGCCCCCTAAGATAGCGATTGCTGTTGCATAACGATTATTCTCTCTCTCTCTCTCTCTCTCTCTCCTCTCTCTCCTCTCTCTCTCTCTCTCTCTCTCTCTCTCTCTCTCTCTCTCAACTCTACGATCCTCGATTGCAGGAAGAGGAAGAAGAAGACGAAGAGGAAGGCGCCGAGGAGGACGAAGAAGAACGGCGGAAGCGGCTGCGCCACGAGCGGAAGCGACGCCTGAGGCGGCGACGGCGGCGGCGGAGGCGCAGGCGCGAACGCAAGCGGCGCCAGCAGGAGCAGCAGCGGCAGCGCGAGGCCAACGAACAGCAGCCGAACAACAACAACGGCTCCGGAGGCGGTGGAGGAGGCGGCGGTCAGGACGAGGCGGCCACCGACGCCCGGGACCAACAACAACGGGGGCCACACGCCCGCCGACAAGGCGACGGACGCCCCGGCCGGCCACATGAACCACGCACCGCTCATCAAAATGTGAGCGGGCGTTGCTTCCGGACGCTGTCTAACGCGTTAGAAGACCAAATAGAACGTTGAACGTTGTTGGGGTTGAAAGATCAAAAGGACGTCGAATGGGGCTAGTTTGTGAATCGCGGTACCTATACAAAGACAAACGGGACGCTAACCAGGACTTGCGCTTTGTCCCAGTCCTGCTACAGCGTCCTATTTGTCTTTGTATACGTAGCGCAATTCATTTTATTTTGAAAGAATTCACCTTTCGTACCTCGCTTAGTAAAGTTTGATGTCGGGCTAGTTGGTGTAACATTCTTTTGAAGGTAAGTTGCGCTTGTTATGCTCACACAGACCGAGGCAGAAAAAAACGTACACTTTCACGACAAGACGGCGCAGTCTCCTCCTGAAAGTGTACGGTTTTTCCTGTACCCATTTCCGTGAGCATGACAAGCGCAACTTACCCTCAAAATTACCTCCCTCAGCTCCCTTCCAATCAAGATATAGTGTTTTTAAACCCAAAAAAAAAACATTTAAACATTTTCCAATTTCGCGCTACAATGACATAATAAATGCAAGAGTGACGCAATTTGAGCCCGCACTAAAACATAGAACGTGTTAACCGTACGTCATCATTTCAGTGATACACTCGGACGTAACTAGAGGACCCACTATACAGCCCCCCAGTGATGTTCCTTGACGGCCGCCAATCGGACAGACGAGATTGTATTACGCCATCGTGAAATCGCCCGAAAGTGGCCGAGGAGTCGCCACTGATTCATTTTTTTTTCCTTATTATCTCCATTATTCGTTTTGAAGGTCGCAGTAATATCGGCATCATTGTTATCATGACGAAGCAGGCTTTTTTATGCAGGAAACATGTATCGTCATGGTCCTTTTAATGACCCGTATCGCAGAAAAGAGAAAAGGGGGCGTCGTCGGCGGGGTTGGCCGTGGGCGAGAAATCGGCGCGAGCGCGAAACCCGCAATGCCACGCTACGGCACCCGCCGGATAGTACGGCACTGCCCGCAGTTGATGGCGTGCGAACAGTGGAGGAAAGTTTTGACCGGTCGCGGGTGCCGTGTGTGACTCAAGAGCATCACTAGTGAAGGCTGATTGCGATGCGAGAGGGGCCTGGCAAAGCTAGAGCGCATTCCTCCCATTTTTAGTGGATCCAGCTACTGTACGGTGCTCCAGGATTGATAAAGGCTTAAGCCGCGTTCCCCCTTCGGTCGCGGGAAGCGGAAACACGCACCCCGAAACGTCGCCTGACGGCGCGCGATGCGTGTCCCGCGATCAGGCGGTGTTCACACCACGACCAATTATAGTTGGTCATGGTTCACACTTGCGGCGAGCCATGATTCGACTGCGTTTAGCGGAGCTGTTACCCCACCTCTGCGACTTCCTTGGTGCTTCCACCATTTGCTGTAGAAAAATGACACTAGTGAGACACGAACAGGTAGAAATCACTGTAGAACACATGGTGCTGACCTGGAACAGTGCCGAAAGCATTGCGGGTTGCCGGAGGCGCCGAAAATAACGAACTCAAGCAGGCTCTTTTCAAGATATTATTGCAGTAGGAAATACACACGTGTGTCTTCACGCCACAATAATCGCATCCCGCCCGCAAATTTCGCTGCTTTCCAGAAACGCAGAAGTTCTGACGCCTCCGAACTCTACGGTATTAACTGCTCGCCGATAGACGTACGAAAAGGCTGCAAGTCAGCCTACCGTCCCGCTATCCATCCAGCTAGTGCGAATATTACTTGCTTTTACAATTAAAACACGTTTCTCCGCACTGATGAGACGCGCTGTTCGTTGGTTCGTAAACGCGTACATTAAAACCACTGACCAATACATCGAGGTGCACAGAAAGTTGCTTGCCGGCCCGTCGGGCCGGCAAGTCGCAAGTCGGGTCCCAAGTCTGGCCGGCTGGCAAGTCGGTTCGCAAGTGGGAATATGCCGTAGTTGTGTAGACTTTCTTTAGAGCCTGTTCTTAACCTGATGCGGCGCATTGAGTTTAGATGAATTGTGGGTATACAACGTACAAGGATGACAAATACTGGCTGGCACAGCACCACGTTGCCTTTGAAAATTGCGAGGCATTGTGGGGCATCCATTGATTGGGTTTCTAGCCTGTCGTGGTCAGGACAGAACACACCGAGAACCTTACAGGAATTCCTGCTAAACGAGGTTGAATAGCGGTTATTGTGGACTGTGGGGATAAGTTTGATTATGCACTCTTTTAAACCTCGCTGGACTTTTCTTCTTTTCAGATCTAAAGAAAAACAAGAGAAGGTAAGCACATTTCATATCCACGCCGACAAATGAATACAGCTTTTGTCTCACGTAGATAAATTCCTTCTGGTTCCTTTCAGACACAAGTACAAATTAAGGTAGAAGACACAAGTGCTGATGACGGAAGCGCGAAAAATCCAGGTGAGCCGGACCTTAAATAGGAAATGCGTTACTGCGTTGCAATTCTCTGAGCATTTTTGGCAGCAAGGCGTGCGGACGTGGAAAACTGTGATTCTTATGTTGACGCCGTCGATTGCCATATCTCTTTCCGACGCACCTTCGCAAACTCCGTTGGAATGCATCGCTCAAACATGTAATATGAGGCTGTAACGTGTTTTGGCACGCCAATTGCGCTAGAGTAAAGTACGCACCATACGGACAGCGAAAGCTATAAACTGCACCACAAGAGCTATTAACGTGTATTGCTGTTCTGTTATCCAAAATAAGACAGCACAGATGCAGGAGGAAAATGTTGTAGTAATTTTCATTTGAAATGCAGTAATCTACGGGCTCCGTAATTGTCTTTGTGATCAGTGCGATCGGTTAAGCAATGATTGTTCTTACTGGACAAAGCACTTTTACTATACACTCTGTCTACAAGTGCCATTGGACGCACTCCACTACAAGCACTCCACTAAAGTGACGTTCAATGGAGTTTCTTAAGGAAACCTCGCGCCTGGCAACCTAACGACTATACCACGATTTCAAAGGTCTGAAAACTAACCTAAGCCATAAAAATTGCATCTGAAAATGAAACTACAAAATATGACGAGAACCGGTCTATAACGACCGTCCTTTGTAGTACCGAGCTAAGGCGGAAGGTCTACGTCACAATACCACTATAAAATGTCTTGTTTCGTGTCAAATGTGAGTGCCGTCGTACGGCACTCTAGCCATGTCCTTAGCACTGAGCTTCAGCGCCATCGGACGGCACTTTATACACTGCGTTCACTAAAATTGGCAGTACAAGCCCTCACATTTCACACGGAGACGCTTTAGGCTAAGTGAAAGCAAACCCTCCAATTGAAGCTGCCGTGCACTGCTGTGATGGATTGCCGACCTCAGCCAATACCATTTTCAGTGCGTCAAAATAATTCAGGGCTCATTGTCCGTAATGTGTAGCGCCTTTTTTGCTGTTGAGCCCGCCCCGTGAGTTGAACCTGTACCGTTGACCGCAGTTGACCAAGAGGAAAGCGACGATGACGATGATGACGGTAGCGACGAGGAAGACGAAGACGACGACGAAGACGACGATGAAGACTACGGGGACGAAGAGGAGGACGTTGGGGAGGAGGAAGACCTGGATGATGAGGAAGAGCTGGACGAGGAGGCAGAGGAGGAGGAAGAGTACGAGGAGTCCGTGGCGTCGGCACGGCCGCGCCGCATGTCCGAGCTCAACATCAAGACCAAGATCCGGCCTATCCCCAAGGCCAGCTCGTTCTTCATCTTCTCTCACGACAACAGGCGAGTGATGACGATGATGATGGTGCTAACTTTATTAGGACCAGAGCTGGGGTAAAAAAGGAAGGGGGAAAACGAGCCTCGCGGGACTCTTCCTTTTAAGGTGGCGGGTTCGATACGAGTTGAGTGATTTCGACGCTGGGAGATGAGTGTTTTGCTATATAGGGGGAATAGGGAATACTGTTTGTGGACTGTGCCCACTGCATACCTAGCAAGAAGTCTGACACCTAGAAATCCAGTGTGCCGAGAGTCGCCGGCGTCTTCGACATGCTCATGCACTTGATTTATCGGGCTTTGGTGACCCGGAAACTGACCTTAAAGGAACAGACTGAGACGTGTTACGCCAAAGGCGCTGCTGAACATGCGTATAGCCTCTAGGACCATGCGAGTATTGGCACGCTGGGTGTCTCGGCTTTGCTAGTAGCGTGCTTGCCCATTGCGGATAAAGCTGGAAGGCACTGTATAGGCTACGTACGATAGTGGCACGATGTCGTTAATTCCTTAGGGTGACTTTTTCACGAGCTCAGTTCCTGTCGAACTTTCGTAGAATGCTTTTCAGTGAGACTCGACAGCATTCAAAGTGCTGACTCCTGAAAATATTTTTTTGCTTATTTCACTTTCTTTCCCTAACACGCAGATTCCGAATCCTTTGCCACAAGATAATCAACCACAGCTACTTCGGTAACTTCATTCTCGTCTGTATTCTCGTCAGCAGTGGTATGCTCGCGGCAGAAGACCCGCTTCGCTCAAACACTGACCGGAACCACGTAAGTCTTATTGCCGGTTCCTCCCTTACCGATCACCCTCAACGAGCACAGCCTTTGCCTTGTTGCCTTCGCCGCGATTGAAAAATTCAATCACTGCAAAATTAAACACGCCTAATAGTTAATATTTGCGGCAGCTTTGAACCCTACCCGCCGCGGTGGCTCAGTGGCTAAGGCTACCCGCTTCCTCGTGCTGCCGAGCACGAGGAAGCGGGTTCGATTCCCGGCCGCGGCGGCCGCTTTTCTGATGGAGGCGAAAAGCAAAAACGCCCGTGTGTACGAGATTTCGGCGCATGTTAAAGATCTCCAGGTGGTCAAAATTAATCCGGAGCCCTCCACTAGGGCGCGCCTCGTCGCCTGTGTAGCGTCGGTGCGTTAAACCCTACAATCAATCAATCAATCAATAAATCAATCAATCAATCAATCAATAATAATAAATAATCATAATCAATAATCAAATAATCAATAAATAAATAAATCAATCAATAAATCAATCAATCAATCAATCAATCAATAAATCAGCTTTGAACCCTGTGGGAACGGGAAAGGGCACGCAACTAAAGAGACATTCTGCAATGCACCACGAGTGCATGCCAGAATGTGTTTGCTGCACTCTTGCCTCAAGTGCATGGCAAAGCAGAAAAGGCAAATTTGGCGGTGAATGTTAGGAGGATAACCGACAAACGGCGGACCACGAGTGTGGCAGAATGGTATCCGTAGTCGAAACTAGAAGTTGGAGACCGACAATTCGGTGGCGGGATGAAAAAGCATTTCTTATGGTACTTAAATGCCTTACTGGTCGCAGAGTGCGTTACTTGGCGTATAGTTGCAGGAAAACCTTGCGAAGTTTCGTGCTGCCACGTTATGTGTCCGCGTGTCTGACACGATATGTTCCGAGATAGGTGCAAGCCAGGCACTTCGGGTGTAATGCGGAAAGTTAATGAAACGTGTTGGTAAGCCGTGCCCCGCCCCTAAACCGACCTAAAGAATATCAAATAACTCTTATTTACCCAAAGAATCCGTAGAATTGAGCCGAGAGAACATTTCACTGTACAAAAAAATTACCGGTCTTGCAAAATATTTGCCACTGCTGGGGCTTGAACCCAAGTCATTCGTGGAAATTAAACCGCCCGGTACTACTGAGGCCAAACAGCGGGGTTGTTTTAGCAATTCCCTAAATAAATAGAATGAGTGTTCGAAGCGAACTAGCAGGCACGCTGGGTGCGCACAGGAAGGTTCGTGCTTGTTCCACAGGGGAACGTAATTTCCCTACTGCTGATGAGGTCACGACAACGCAAGGCGACAAACCAGAGGTATTGCAGCACCGGCCTTATTCTACAGGTTTTCCGCTCAATTTAATCCAATCGCCATGCAATTTAATCCAGGCGCTAGCCAATTTAATCCAAGTGCATCTAATTTAACCCGAACGCCATCTAATGTAATCAGGTGCCAGCGAATTTAATCCAGGTGTCGACCAATTTAATCTGGGCGCCAACCAAATTAATCCAGCTGTCAAAAGGTTATTCAGGAGTGTTTTATTCGAAATTAGGCGCAGCTTTGCGGACTTTGTTGCGCATGGTGTAGTGAAAACGTGGTGTTTCTTGAGTCATTATGTGCGAAATATCTTATGCGCACAGCTAATAAAAATTACTAACACGCGGAGACCAGGAGAGCGGTCTTGTTTGATCCGTTGGTGCCGTGTGCTGATCGTCTGCAAGGTCGTCAGAAGTGTCGTCTGCTCGCGTATTGTCACGCCAGCAGACTTGCCAGAGTATAGTAACGCGAGCAGACGATACTTCTGACGCGAGCAGACGATATCATAATTTGGAAATAATAATTAACACTCCAGAAAAGCATTAATTGATTGAAAATCAGAATGCAAAGGGCATTTAAGCGATGTGTTTTATCAAAGGAGCATCTGAAGGCATTGTTACGCGAGGAGAAGACGATGCTTTTGACGTGAGTTATCGACGGCGCTCTCGCAGACGATCAGCTTACAGCACGCGGCACCAGCGGATCAAAATAGACTGCTCTCGTGGTCTGCGAGTGTTAGTAAATGTCCATTAAGCTGTGCGCATAAGATATTTTGCACATAATTTTGCATGCATAAGATTTTGCACATATTTTGCACACATAAGATATTTTGCACATCAACAAACACTACATTTTCACCACACTACGCGGAACAAAGTACGCTAAAGATGCGCCTAAGTTCGCACAAAACACCCCTGAACAACCTTTTGACAGCTGGATTATTTTGTTGGCGCCCGGATGAAATTGGTTGGCACTTGGACTAAAATCGCTGGCGCGCGGATTAAATTACACGGCGTTTGGATTAATTAGATGGAACTTGGAATAAATTGGCTGGTGCCTGGAGTAAATTAGATGGGGATTGGATTAAATTGAGCGGGAAAACCTGTAGTTCCGGACGTGTTGCGATTTGCGTCATCTGCTACTCGGCCGCGTCGATTTGAAATATTTTTTGCAGTGATCTCCACATATAAAAGAGATGGCTTCATGAAAAAAAGTTCGTCGGTAAAACAAGGCACGCATTTTGTTTTTATAGCAACAGTTTGTTGTTCTACTCGACATGTTATGTTGTGTGCAGGGCGTTTTGATTTGTTTTTCAGCTTGCTTTTTGTAATTGCGGGTGATGTGTCATTCGGATATCTTTAGTTAGTTAAATGCACCTTGCTAATTTGATGACAACGCGCGCTCATCGCACAGTTCTGTGGCGATGATTAGGATCAACACTCAACATTTGAAACTATACAAGGCTTCGTGCAGAACCGTAACTGTTTTCAGGACGGCCTCTGAATGAAAAAGTAAGCAGGCACAAAAGAGGGCCCAAAAATGGTATAATTCGTTTTTAACGACGCGAGAATTAGGACCACAGACGGTACATTAAAAGCTGACTATCGATGTTTATTCCAGATTCAAAGCTACGTATTATTATCTAAGCAGCTGCTTGCATGGTCTGTTCAGCTGTTGCACGGAGAAACATTCATCATCACCTGTTCAAATTAATCTCGAAGTCACTTTCTCTCGCAGCCTCTTGGCGGCGCTTCACTGGCCTTGCGGCATTAATAAAAAAAATCGGAAATTTATAACATTTCGCGAGGAAATAATAAAATACAAATATTCTGACCTTACCATTAAAGAAACCAAATAAATTTACACACGTCGTTTTGTTAGAATCAAGATTACTTCAGCCTCAAGCTGTCTGAATTTATTCTTGGTTTACTCGGCATAGGTAGTCTCTCCTTTGCTGTAAATTTGTGTTTGAACTGGTTTGTATGAATTGTGTTTTCGCATCTACTACGCAAATTCTATGCCCTTGAAGTTTTCGAACTTGTGTTGGTCTTGAGTTTCGAACTCTGCTTCTCTGCCAGTGTTTAATATCTGCGCATTTTCTTTCCAGATCTTGAATTGCTTTGACTACTTTTTTACAACTGTTTTTACCATCGAAATTACGCTCAAGGTAAGGCGCACCAATCTTTTATCGCCGTATAATGAGCATGCGTAGAAACACAAAATGCAGTTGGAACTCAGAGTAGTTAGGGCCATAATAGCATTGAACATTACATTACGTGAGCAAGTTGTGTAACGCTTTCATGGTACCATTTCTCGTTTAAATGTTGCCAACAACAGTTTGTTCGAAATGTACAGTTCCCGTAGATATTGTTTGCACGATTCCTTCTGACTAGTTATCTGCCCAGTTCGAAATTTCCCCTTACTTGAGCCAGGCATCCTTTTTACCAGGATATACACGATGGTTTTGCAAGGGATCGAGGAGCTTGCGTTGGATATAGAACATCGACGAGAAAAAATTGATGAAAAAAAAACCGCCCATAGTGGGATTTTTCTCTGCTGCACCTCATGAACGATTGTGGGCGTTTAAGTGATTGTTTAACCCCTAAATTATGGTTAAAAACACGTATTAGCTATACTTGGCCGTATTCTTTATCATCATCAAAAAAAGTTAACACATGTTTCCGGCAGAGATAGCCATTTACAGAATTGAAAACGCGGAATAAGTATTATATTACACTTATATTAACATTATTATTATATAAAATCTATTTTCACTTATATTAGTATAAGTATTATATATCTCAGTACTTTAGTTATTGCAATGATTTCAGGCTTTGGAACATTAGGTGTAGCGTTTTGTTCCGTTGTTTTCGACTCCTGGGTTCCCATTTTGTGTGCTACATGCAGAATTAATGAACGAAATGTTTATTGGTCAAGAGGGGTTTTTACGGCACCCACCCGGTGGATAGTATCCTCAGTCTGGGTCACCATGACTGTGTCCCTTTTCACCAGGTGAATCTGGATCGTAGGGTATTTGCAGGGCCAATCGCGCCGTCCACTGTTGTATGAATGGGTTGAGATTGCATTGCAGCACCGGTGTTTCTGGTATTCAGATTCAAAGATTCAATGATTTTAGTTCCTCAGGTGCACGAGGAGGAAGGCTGCGACTAAAGGCTACAAAAGGCTGACGAGGTCCGAGCCCCCTTTGGAACAGTGCAATAAATAAGCAAAATTGACAAGCTGGAAAATCTAATGTTTGGTTGATGTAGAGCAGCAGACAATAAAGAACAGTAAGAGTAATGTACAATAAAGTACATTAAACTACATCAGAGTAAAGTGTAATAATGTACAGTAGGATAATCAGAGTAGAACTATGATTGTGTTTTAAATACACAACTACAAAACCACAGCTTAAACGAGAAATCGGCCTGATGCCTAATGCTGTAGGGTGCCACATGTTTTATAGTTCAAGGGTCTTAATACTCGGTGGAATAGATGGCGTGGACGAAGGAGCGATGCGGATGCATCTTAGTCTGAAGCAGTCCGAGGGTAGCGCATGGCTTCACTGTGTGTGGGCTGGGGGAGTGGATCGAAAAGTAGTAGTTTTTTCTGTAGTGGTTTCAGATTTTCGTGTACTGAAGTGTAGGCGTTTGTTAGTTAATTGCTAGTGGGGACGGTTCTCCCTTGAGAGAAACGGCCCGGCGTATATACGCGATGGGCAGCGGCGTGAGCCGCCTCGTCCCCCTCGAGGTATTCGTATTCGGGAACCAGGCTAACAGACTTCTTAGGCTGGTTTGTTGGTGACGCAGTGCCATTTTGGAGGTACGACCTCGCTGATAATTTCTTCACGCTGCCTGAGAGCCTCCTCTGATCGTGTTTATGATAGCGTAGCCTTATGGCAGCTTCTTGCGAAGTTTCTTGGGGCGATACAGTTTTGACCGTGCTGGACGTTAGTGCCCGCCCCTGTCTATTCACTATGGACACAGACAACATGGGCACGGTGGTGTGGATAAAGCTTTGCCCCTATTGGTCGCTCTTATCAATAATAATAAGGACCATGGTTAGGACGAACTCATGCACTAACCGTAAACTTTTAGCCTATAGCAGCTCTGCTTTCATTAATGTATCGGCTTATTTCCTATTCTGACATGCATGTTTCATTAAAGCTTAACAGCTTTCAACCTTGCGTTCCTGGTCCCTTTACGCCATTATTAAAGTAGAGTGATCTTTTGGCACCAATATTTGTAGCGAAAGCTTCTAATCCCATAGCGTTTAAGAAATACTGGTAGGATGGGAACCGCGGCATCCTAAACGAGATGATGACGGACGTATGTGCACGCGTAAGGTTGTTATTTGAGCGGGAATGTTTATTTTTCTCCGACTCGTTGCACGGCTCTGTCGGCCTAGCCGAAGCCTCTAAGACCATATGTTTATCTGCTTTCATTTTCTGTCGTTCCCGCAGGTGATCGCTTACGGCGTGATATTGCACAAAGGGTCCTTCTGCAGGAGTTACTTCAACCTCCTCGATGTCCTCGTTGTCTGCGTGTCGCTCATCTCGTTCGGATTCGGGTGAGTGCCGCGGGCTGTCTTGCTACTTTCTCGCTCCTTGAAGCTGTATTTAAAGAGGCCGCGAAGACAAAGTACCACTTGGTTCAATGTCAAAGAATGGTAATTCCCTCAGCTCCATGCCAGTCACGAAAGACGTGTTTTATCCAAGAAAAGACAAGAAATATTGAAAAAAAAAACTGGTTGATTCCTCTGCCATAGGAATCGGTAAAGCACGAAAGTGAAATCTGCAGCGAAAGAACCATGATTTGAGCGATAGCGGCTGTCTTGTCGGTGTGCTTGGCGAGCGACGTCCTGCTAACGGGTCGCTTCAGGAAAGGTGCGACCGCTTCGGTCCTGCTCCGCGGCGTATACGGCAGACGGTTGCGTTGCGACGAGCTTAGCTTATGGAACGCGAGCGGTAGAATTTGTAGCTTCAACCGTGCACGAGCGAACGCGTTCCGCTACCTGCTGGCGTTTCTCTTCGCATCAAATCAGTCGGCGTTCGCGCCATTCGCCCGTCGGCGTCGCTACGACGCAGCTTACGCCAACTGTCGGCGCTTAACACCATGATGCACTACTTCGCTTCACCTCTCCTAGACGGCAGCACCACCCGCGTCAATGAAACTTTTTCTGGCGTTTCTCCTGTGTTCGTTGTGCTGGCGTCATTTCCGTGACGGATATGACGTCATCGAAATCCAGGTGTATCCGGGAATACAACACTTTCGTGTTAAAAGTTCACACAGAGATACAGTGACGTGTTATGTGCCGCGGGGACCTAATATTGGTAGGACTAAATACACTGTTTTTAGCGTGTTAATCGCACGTTTGCTTTCAAATAATACGGTCAAACGGAACTAGATGCCCCACTGCAATCGCCATTCACGTTTCTGTGACGTCATACAGATTCTGTGACGTCATAGAGAAATCACCGGAAGTGACTGGGGAGTCGCCACTGCTGCATATGTTTTTCTTGAATCTCTAATATTTCTTTGGACTTCGTCAAAATATTGCTATCATCGTAAGCGGGACGATGCAGTCTTTTTAATGAGGCAAACGTGTATTTGGTCTTCATGGCCCCTTAATTATATGAGCATAGGAAGCTCAAACCGGCCGGGTCTGCTCCCTCGTGGAAGGCAGCGCTTGCGGAGCGCCCTATACGAAGTGAGTGTGTGTGACGTAAGCTGCGGATCGCCGGCGCGCGGGCTCGGCTCCTCGGACAAGAAGCGCGCCTTGCGCAAAACCATGACGTCGCGTTGGGCGGACATTGGGCGAACGGGCATAAAAGGAAGTGTGCGCACAACGCAACGGCATGCGGCAGCACGGAAGAACAAAAATCGTCAACTAAAGGCGCACCCGGCTGGCGTCCGCAAAAGGCGTCCCTAAGGCTCGCACGCTCAGTTCCCATTGGCTGCGATCTGTTCCATAGCGTGTGCATCGTAAATAAACCACAACGTGTTGCTACCAATGTAGCGCGTATAAAGGGAGCGCGCCCTCGCCAGCACTCAGATGGCCCTCCGCTTTTGTGGACGCAGTGGGAGAGAACCATGGATAGTAATTCTGCAACAATAGATTAGAAGTTTTGAGCTTAGCGTCGACATCGACCGAGGCTCGTTGACAATTAACCTAATCAAAAGAAATGCTTCCACATTCTAATCTAATACGGGTATGTTTAGGATCCCCTGCAGCCTCTTTGTTGACGTTCGAGATCCGACCCGTAGCAGTAAACTGGGCTGAAAAGACTTGCGCTGCACATAAGCCACGCAAGTAGAAAAGAAGATAAAATTACTCGGTAAAATAAAAAAAAAAGATAAAATAAGCCGCGCGAGAAGAGGCATGCCTAAGGCCTGGCAGCAAGGGTGGCAGTACTTTTAAATAAATAAATAAATAAATAAATAAATAAATAAATAAATAAATAAATAAATAAAAGGCAGTGGCGGATCGTCAGTGAACCACTCACTCGATATAGGCCTACAGTGCGGGCCGCCAACCTTTCAGGCATGTCCTCAGTATTGGCTTGTCTGTCTCTATCCGCTTGGCGCAGCCAGATAGTGCATGCTCACTCCGCTCACAGTAATGTTTCTTCAATGAAACAATTGAAGGAGGCTCACACTAACGCGTAAGACTTAAAGGTAGCGAAGCTGTACGCAACCTTCACGACCATCGCGAAGGTTCAAGTCCACGAGTGCAGCCGATTCGCTTCTGCTTCGCTGCCTCAACGACATTTACTCCATCATTGTTGCTGTAAGTGTGAGCTGCTTTCATTTTTTGGAATTGATAATCATTGACATCACCTCGGAGGGGCGTACGCTATGACGTGTCTTTCTCGTTCCGAGCAAGTGTTACCACGATTACAGCGAACGCTGGAGCCTTTCTCGTTCAGAGCTAGTGTTGCCAGGATTAGGGCGAATGCTGGAGGTTTTTTTTGCCAATCTTGGCCAGTCTTCCTAAGTGGGTATGCTTGGCTTGACAAACGTGCGCAGGGGGCGCTGAGCGGTCGTCGCGAGCCCCGCACACACGGGCGCTCGGCATTTTTTTTTGTTTTGTTAATTGCCGGGCGGTCACCGTGAGGCCCACGCTCACGTGAGCGCGCTGGGCTATTTCTTGTATTTTAACTGCGGACACAAAAAATTGCGATTTGCTAAACAGCTTCGCTGTTAAAAGTAAAGCTTGTTCGACCAGTTGATGATGACTGTGAAAGCAGGTGCGTGTTATTAGCCGCGGTGGCTACGACGCTAAGGCGCTGTGCTGCTGAACCCAAGGACGCGTTTTTGATCTCGGCCGCGGCGGCCATTTCTCTGCTGGAGGTGAAAAACGTAAAAACCAGAGTGTGGACATTTCGGTGCACATTAAAAATACCCAGGTAGTCGAAATTATTCCGAAGTCCTCCACTACGGACCGCCTCCATAGCCCAGTTGTAGTTCCATGCGTTAAACTCCTTCCCAACCTTTTTTGTGCGTGCGAGTGTGTGTGTGCGCGCACGAATGTGGCCCGAAAAGTGGTTACCGTGCCTGCTCTCTCATGGCACGTACTTTTTCTCTCGTGATTTACCCTGTTTTATATTTGCAGGGATGGCACCATCTCCGTGGTGAAAATCCTTCGTGTATGTCGCGTGCTTCGTCCACTGAGGGCTATAAACCGGGCCAAAGGTCTCAAGGTAAGTTACTATGGCGTGCCGCATTATTGTGACGCCTGGTTTATAGAAGAAAAAAATCTGGAAAAAAAAGGGTTCCGTGTTTGGTAAAGTAAAAAAAAGTAAGAGCGAATGAGATACACATCAAACTTAAAGTGTCGTCTGTGAACCTGAATCAATGCGGGGAAGAAGCTTAACACATCAATGAAATACTAATAGGTTAAACTATCTTGACATCATGTTTTAGGTGTTTTTATGCATTCATACGCTCTCCTCTTTTTGTTGCGCAAAAAGTGCACGCAAAAATGCTGCTTCGATTGCATCTAGCCCCTAGTTTTTTCTCCGCTATTTTTTTACTCCGGATGCTTCTACGTTAAAACGCAGAAGTTTAACATTACAGGCGCCTTCATAGTAGATGAACTGTGGTGGGGAAGATGTAGAGGCGATTATAGCACGATTGCAATAACTTTGTGATAGATAGTAGACGAACTGTGCGGAAAAAGATATAGAGTTGATTATAGCACGATTGCAATAACTTTGTGATAGTTTTAATGCTTACTAAGGATTGGAAACTGTATTGCATATCTGTGGGACATCACCGGAATAGACCGTAAAGAGGGTCGGGAATTGCTGTTGGTTCTTTTCTCTACCTTTGATCTTTAAAAATAAACCGTACACTACACACTAGCGAAATATCTAAAGCAAAGAATTAGACGTCAATGACATAGTGACAAATTCGCGTACATCACCTTTCAGCATAGCGTGGTGTCAGTGAGAGCATTCACTGTGGCACGTGCACATTGCAACCGAATCAAAAATTGGGCGCTAATCTGTGCTTTGCATTTCTGCGACATACCCATAAATAGAGGATGGCACAAACAGATTACCATAGTAACTGATACAGTACGTCTTGGTAAAACAAAAAAAATGGCGAGTTGAAACTTTGGTAAAATAGTGAATTACTTGGGCGGTAGCGGGGTATGGCTTTTTAAAGATAAGCTCAAAGTCGTGACATTGACTCCATAGCCTGCATTGATGATAAATGCGCAATAACCCGTTTTATTTAGTAGTGGCTGCGCGCTAAAAATCCAGGTGATCCAGCTTGATTTTTAACGCGTCGAAGTATTTTGGAAAAGCTTCCCAATCGACTTTGCGTATTCTTTTATGCTAAACCAAACAAAAAATTGAGAAATCTCTATTCAATCTGTAGTATGTTATGAGCGAAAAGCTAACACCTCTTAGGAGTTCCCAGCGCCCTTCCAACGGTCTTGGACGCAACACTAATCACCCGTAAGCAGTATCGCGCCGGGAACGACATGATATGGATTCTTGTGGTTGTGGGGCGGCTTCTCCTAAAAAACAGAACGGCCGTTTTACTGCAACGGAAAGAGAGCAGAGGCCTGGCAGAACAAATGACGCGACAGGGGCGGCACAGTCGTGTTTTTTCTTGAGTTCGCGCTACTTGAAACTAGCACTACAGCAAGGTGTTGCTTCAGGTGTTCTTTTTCTGGTAATTTCTTGAAAAGTTAATTGAAAAGTGGCGCTGCTCAATCCGGCTCAACGCCGTCACATACCTTTGGTGGTGTCGTGTGTTCCGATTTATGGTACGGGCAAAGGAACGAGCCCGTTAGAAAGCAATCTTGACAGGATGACCCGGCCTACAAAAGAATGCGAATGCATACCCCCAAAACCCACAAACAAGTAAAATAAAACGACAGTGTGCACTTTTTTCTTTGCCTGTGCGTGTACGTGCTGTGTGCGGTATGGGGACTTAGCAGTTAACCCTATTCAAAACGTTTGACAAACACATCGACTGATGACAGACGACTTACCAGCGAGCCGTCCACAGCTGTCGCCGTATCCAAATGCTGTTGCGGCCTGTTCCTCGATCGTGTGACAGGGGCACATGAAAATGTTTCCAGCCAATTGGCATTAACTGGTCCTTCTCAAATAAGAAAAAAAGACGATGACCCAAGGCGAGGCTTGAAGCTCCGGCAGCACGGAGTCACCGACCGCTCTGCGTTGATAGCACCAGCGATGTTTACATCCGGGCTGCAAGTCGTGCCGGCAGCGCAAGTGGAGTCGCTGCAGTCGGGTGCTTTGGCGCGCTGGTACGAGAATTTAAATCGTCTATATGTTCGCAAGAAAGCAGAGCAGGTGAACATTGCAATTTTTGCAACGGCGAGCACTATCTCTCTATTAGCAGCAGAGTCTGGCAACAGCTATCACCAAAATAAACAGATCGAAACGACACGGCTGCGCTATCTGGCTGTGATCACGCTGGCTAAAATATCTATCCGGGTATACGTACGGTATCGGTTTTGTAGCTGCATGCAACCGTCGCGTCCTGCTTACTCGTTCTAAGTAGCATTAAGCCATGGTTGAAGTTCTGATACATTTAGTGCTGATACACGGAAAGAACACAAGAATAACATGGCGCCCGTCCGCTTCACACGATTACCACATCTGGGGAGTTTTTTGCTAGCTTGAGAGCAAACCCAGCCAGGAACCCTATGAAGGAAGGGGAGCTACATAAGTTCTGAATTCTCTTTTCTACTTCTCATATTGGCTACTGGAATAAAAAGGCGGTTTATCAACATTTTTACGCTATACCTGGGGAGTAAATTTTTTTTGTGTAGGAATTTCAAAGGCACATCTCTTGTTAAAAACTCCATTTCCGGCTATTTTTAGTTTACAGCGTTTGGATCAAAATCGCTAACAATGGACGACCTTTTTGAACGACGTAGACATGGACAAACAGAGTAAACTTGATAGAAGCGCTGACTACTAACTCCTATTTTGGGGAAAGCAGACGTTTAAGCACAGTGTGTCACATTTTCAATGTAGAAATACAAATTCGTCACAAGATAAGCACGTGTACGCAGCGATGAAACCTCCGACACCAACTGAGGCAGACGTCGTTGTAACTTTATAACAGGGGTTTCTATGGAGTTTTAAGAGTTTTATGCCATAATACTCTACATGCTACGTGTGCGTAAATTAATTTGTGTTTATCCTTGCCTTTCTTGCAGCACGTAGTGCAATGTGTCATCGTGGCCGTGAAGACGATCGGCAATATTATGTTGGTGACGTTCCTGCTCAACTTCATGTTCGCCGTCATTGGCGTCCAGCTGTTTAAGGTACGCACTGTTCTTTGTGCCATCTCGTGAGCGCACCAATGCGATAAT
The DNA here is from genome assembly GCA_013339765.2 of Haemaphysalis longicornis. Classification (NCBI taxonomy): domain Eukaryota; kingdom Metazoa; phylum Arthropoda; class Arachnida; order Ixodida; family Ixodidae; genus Haemaphysalis; species Haemaphysalis longicornis. The sequence continues at coordinate 75,594,937 of CM023457.1, read as the reverse complement.
TGGTCTAGCTGTTTAATGTACGCATTGTTCTTTGTGCCACCCCGTGAGCGCACCAATGCGATAATTGTCTAGCTGTTTAAGGTACGCATTGTTCTTTGTGCCACCCCATGAGCGCACCAATGCGGTAAATTGTCTAGCTGTTTAAGGTACGCATTGTTTTTTTGCGTCATCCAAAACGCACATGCCAATAAATTGTCAAGCCTTAGATTTGGGATATTTTGCAGCAGTTTCGGATGCTAAGGTGAGCCAACCTGCATGCGGCATGACTACTCGCATTCCAGAGGGCAAGAGTGAAGCCGCGAAGGTCCAGCGCAACAACATCTATGTAGGATTTCTTAATACCTGTAAGCAGTTGCCAAATTAAGTGTCTCGTGTTGGAACAATGTCCGCTAGCATTCGGCAGTGTGTGCCATTTTATTACCTTTATAATGAACATCGCGTCCATTCTTGGTATCTACCGTTGATATGTCTGCGTTTACTTACACAGAACTTTTTGTTTGAGTAAAGCAAAGAAACAAGATTGAAGGGCAGTAATGTCAGACCATTTTTTAAACCTCAAACGTAACGCCCGCTAAAGCAGTGTCATTACGGTTGCCCGGAGGAACTCACTGAAAAACTCCTGAGGCAAATGCGTCCAGAGACGTGCTAACGACGCGGATTGAACTGCTAAAAGTTCAATACAGGCTCAATAAACCAGTAAGGGCTACTTATTTTGGAAAGGAATTCGCTGAATGGCTGCAGCCTAAAATTGGTTCTAATTTTCTGGGTCAGAAGAGATAGGTATTCTTAACCCATGCAGACTTTCCACCACAGCAACATCCAGCAAGCAGGTCTTCATTACTGTCAAAACTAGAACCACCGATACGTTCCCTTAACTTGCCATAGCCTGCTATTTACGCAAATACAGATTTGTTTTGTAGCCAGGCGCGTTGTATGAGAACTGTCTGAAAAAAAAAACATGGCTAATTGAGGCTCGCAGCCCAGGCCCAATTACCTTCAACGCCCCTGCCATTCTTGAATGAACGTTGTATGGACTCGAAGTTGCACGGTGCACGCTGCAGAATAGCGGCGTTAAAAAAAGGCTCCCACACGAAGGGAAACGAGACTCATCTTCCTCTTCCCATATCAAGTAGTGCTGGTGGATGACCTTGAAGTCACGAGTGTCCATCGAGGGCTACAGTGAGAGATGTCCTATTGGCAACATCTATGTTCTGAGGGACTATGGAGAAATGCCACGAGGCTGAAGGCACGGTAGTGACCATAGCTTGTTCTTTGAACGCCCTTCACTTGCGGGAAGAGGTAACTTGAAGTTAGGCACAGGCCGTAGCAAAACCTCATCCGACGCTCGTCTGCTCCGCGCACTCTGCGCCCCTTCTGCAAATCTCGGACTGCCAGCGCCCGCCTAGGAGGGGTCGCTTAAGTACTACTACCTCTGTCGCAGCCCACGCTACTGGCTGTTTACGAACGGTGTCGTGTGGGGAGAATTTCTCCTTTTGTGAGGCGATGCCGAGACCTTTTGCATTAGCACACGTGAAGCACTGTTTTTGGCTCTTGACTATACTGTGAAACCTATTATTTGTCGAATCGGAGGCCTGGGTCGTTTTTGCAGGCACTGAACTTCGCCATTTCTTCTGTGGCTGGCTGGACACTTCACCTCTGCCGTAAAACGTTCGCATGCCGTTAACTGAGACAAATTTTTCGAACCCTGAGAGTTGTAAAAGTTAAGAGCTGGCAAAAAGGAAGTGGAGGGTCCGGGCACGTCGATGAAGAAATGCGCGCCACCTGACACTGCTCTTTGTCCCTGCTATAGCGAAGAAACTCACGACGCATTCGTGTACAGTAGCACCGTCGTTTGAATTGTGCAGGAAGTGATGCAGTCTGTTGATAATTTTATTCGTTTGCATTGCAGGGAAAGTTTTACCGCTGTACCGACCGGTCCAAACTAACAAAAGCAGACTGCATGTAAGTGTATTTTTGACTTTTTGTCCTTTCTTTTACGCGAGGTTTTGCAAGCAGCGTAATGACTGAGACAATGTCATTATCTCTTGTCTTTTACTTACCCGTAAATACGCAGCATTTTTTCTAATACTGTATCTCCCACGGCCCCCTAGGATGCAAAAATAACCGGGCACTTTTGTTCTTCTGCAGGCGTAGGGGCTAACAAAACGTCCGAAGTCCCACAGTAAGGTAACACACACATGTGAAACCCGAACTGACTGTCAAATGATGTCGAACAAGCCAGTTCGGCCAAAGAGTGAACTGGTCTATGGCCTGACTTTGAATTGCACTGCCGTACAGCATTGTAAAGTTGGCCCAGAAGCTGTCTTAAAAAGTTGCTCAGTTCATGCTGCCGCTCAACCAGACTCTGGAACCTGTTGTAAAAACTGTGCAGTTATCCTTAAAATGTGCAATTCTTGTACAGAGTTTTTCCAGCCAAGCTACGCTCATTTTTCTCTGAGGGAGTTCACACCTTCCAATATTTTGTCATGCCTAAGTCTTAAATTCTTGTTTATCTTTCTTTGTGCGCCTTATGCAGGGGCAAATTCATCGTGTACAAGGACGGGGACATAACAAAGCCATCCGAAGACAGCCGGGAGTGGGAACAGAACGACTTCCATTTTGACGACGTCCTCAAAGCCATGTTGACTCTATTCACCGTCTCCACGTTCGAAGGGTGGCCCGAGTAAGTGACCGCCTTTCCAGGGGCCTGCATTGTATGGGTCAATCGTATATGGGTCCATCGTATTTATGTAGCTTGTCTGCTGTGCCTTGTAACGGATTCCTGCGCCTTTGTCAAGCTTCTCGAGCCGCTTTTAGCAAGGAAGCTGTCCCGTTGCTTCTGGCAAAAAAACCTGAATTGAATTAAATTTATTCTGCCGACAATACGCGTCCCCACACAACCCCGAAGTGTGTTGTAGAAAAGTAAGCTCTAAATAGGTACCATTTCACTGTGGCGTGAGCTTGTGGTCAGAGAGAATAAAAAGTTATATCCATTACCGCGGGGAGTTTTGATTGGAATCCTCGGGAGTAAAGAAATAAATTGTATTAGCCGTAAAACTTGTGTTGAAGCTACTCGCAATATGTTACGTTACAATTTTGTCCAGAACTCGGAAAAATGGCACAATCCTTGTTTTTGTTTGTGCCCGATAATATCTACTTCGACCGTGATTTTGTTGATGAAGCAAGGTCTCTTTTCATGTCAACAATTACGTAGCGAAGTAGCTGAGTGAACAAATAATGCACAATATGGAGGGTTAAATTGTTGATATCTGTGTCTTTGTAGGTGTGAGGACGAAATTGAAAGGGAATAAAAGAAAGCCTTCGTGCATGACGCTTTAGGCCACATATCAAAATACAGCTTGTTCAAGTTAATGTTCTGCTGGAGCATTGAATATGACGTGCGGATTTACAATATGAACCATTCTACATTTTACTTTTACGTTTGATCAATGAGTGCGCGACTCGCGTGTCATTCCTGTCTCATTCCAACATGTACACATTTTTCCGTAGTAGAAACAGGCAATACAAGAATAGACAAAAGGGGATAAATGACAAGTTGAAGTCAAATGGTTCATTTGTACGGAAAAACTAACGCTTTGACACACTTGTCTTAAATACAACCACGACTAGCTGCAGGCGGCCGAGCACACAGTGAGGCTACTATGCTGTTGCCATTTCGACGACTTATGGACGCGATGGTATTATCCAACACATGAGTAAAAAAGCCGATTTACAATTTTTAAATGAGCTTGCTTCATCGATGTTCCGGCAGAAACTTACTGCTTACGCTTGAACGCCTTTTCCGGCATTCCCAGCATTGTGGCTGACATTGTAATTCAGTTATGAAACCCCTTTATTCTAAATTGAATCATACCATCTACCGCATTTGCGATAACTTTACGCACCCTCCGTTGCTTCGCACACAAAGAAAACACAGGACAGTAAATAAACATTCATCATAAAAATTTAGAATCTAAACGCCCATCCTCACTTGCATTAAAGATGCGCGTAAAGGTGGTATTGGCTCGCCTCTTTGAATTGGCTTCGGAAAGTAACCTATCAGCCTCTCACTTAACAGCCCAGATATAACAAAAAATTACTATACAAGTTTTGTATGTTCACAAACATAGAACGAGCCACTTTGTTCAGATACTAAAAATGTTGTAGAGGCAAAATCATGCCATCATGTTGCAGCTTATTAGGGCATCCTGCACTGACCTTCAACCGAAAGTACCGTTGTATTTTTTCTCACGGGCTCAACTCCACCCTCTTGTTAAAATTACGCGAAGCTCGGATAAAGTCCTCACTTTTTTATCCTCAGTGATAGAAAGTGTCCTTTGTATGGTGCAACTTGTTAATAAAGAGCTTATATCGGCATTTCTTCTATTTTCAGCCTCCTGTACGTGGCCATCGATTCGAACACGGAAGACCACGGCCCGCTGTATAACTACCGGCCCTTGGTGGCAGTGTTCTTCATCGTATACATCATCATCATCGCGTTCTTTATGGTGAACATCTTCGTCGGCTTCGTCATTGTCACATTTCAGAACGAAGGCGAGCAGGAGTACAAGAACTGCGAGCTCGACAAAAACCAGGTGAACCCCACAACTCCTGCTCTTCTTCCTCCGCGAGAACCGTGAATGGAACTGCTGTTAAGGGCAGAGAAGAAATTACGTAATGCAGAAGTAATGTCTTATGGAGCTAGTTCACATTTGGGGAAGTAGAGCTTGACTTTGGCGTATAACGGTGGGATGGTAACAGGAAAACACACGGTCGAAAAATCGCAGTCCGAAAAAAATCTGAACGATAAGCCGCAGTATGCCACTCAGACGTCTTTTTTTTTAATTTTACCAGAGGAAGTAAATGTAATAGAGTAGCCGACCGATTTTTTGGACCTCGTGGGAAACGGAAGATAGTACGAATAAAAGAGCAGTCCGAAAAATCCGCGAGTTGCAAAAACAAAGTTTATTTCATTCAAATGGGACTAAAAAAGTCGTGGATGGTTCCTTGTCCTTAAATTCCTCTGTGTTAGAACATGTGCTTGCATCTCTGCAAACTGGCCTCTTTGTAAACATCGTAAACATTGGACAACGCCAAAGCGTTGGCAATGCATGGCCACGTATGACCCGTTTCCGGCTTTCCAGATGGCTCCCGCCGCAAACTAAATGCAAAATTACGGCTTCCAAGATCAACATTTGTTACCCCAGTGGGAGTTAAGCCAATCTTCATCCAATCTGAAGCTAGACACGTGGCTTAAATGTCAAAATGGCGTCGTTCTGTAGTCGCTCCGTGGCTCTGTCGCGGGAAATGTTGTCCACAAAATCGAAACTTTTGGCTTTATTTTGTCTGAATCATCCGTTGTTCATTTACATTATTCATATGAGACAACTGGCGGTTCCTCAGGAAAGTCCGGAATATCGGTCAGGTCCGAATTCTGGAGTCCGGAAAAAATGTCGGCTGCTGTACATTAGTAATGTCAAAGTATGACTTTTTTGCTGTCACCTCATACAGCGTGACATTTTCAGAGAAAAATTGCAGGGTGAACAGAAAACACACGTTCTGAAAGTCTCAGACTCATAAAACTTAACTATAGCTAAAGCATGCTACTTAAGAGTCTTTTTTGTTGTGATTTTGCACTGGAGAAAAACCTATGTATCACATTAATAATGTTGAAATAGAGCTATTTCGCATATTATTCGATGCAGTGTGACCCTTTGAGGCAATTACGGGAGAGTAAGCAGAAAACGCACGTTCTGAGTCCAAGAAAAAATTATAGGCGTCGGTTTGCCATTTAGGCGCCATTTTTGTGATTATTTCTGTGTACCAAAACTTGCCTGGCAAAACTATGATGACCTCTTCTCTTCATGTGGTTCTTGCCGAGTTAGCCGGTACGCTCAACACGAGCAGGGTAGTGCTCAGAACGTACTCGACGTTTTCAGTTGCTCAGTGGTGGCGTTATTTCATTTCTACTAAATTTATTTTGCAGCAAAATATAGCTATGTTTTTTTACTTCGTGTGCCAAAAACCCTAATATGTTCTCATCTAATTGCTTCCTTTATTTGAATCCTGGTAGATTAATTACGTTAACATGGTTCTTACAATAGAGCAAGGTGTCATCTACAGTAAGGACTGCGCGAAAGGATTTCGATAAGAATGTCATCATAATTAGTAGTAAAAACATTGTCTGGAAGGGTTCTCCTCTTTAAATGGCCTTCTAACTTTCTTCTAACCTTATTTGCGACCACAAGGCCTACTTTTGCCTCACTAAAGTATGGTTAGAAAAAAGCTACCAAAGATAAAAATGTGGCAAGAACATAAAGAATTTCAATGCCCGTATGAACGAGCAGTATTGCCTGACGTCGCTTTGCTCATCCTTTCCTTACCTCCCAACCCTTTGCTCTTGCCTCTCACGTGGCGCGCAGAGGAACTGCATCGAGTTTGCGCTGAAGGCGAAGCCCGTGCGGCGCTACATACCCAAGGCCCGATTCCAGTACAAGATGTGGTGGTTTGTGACATCCCAGTACTTTGAGTACGCCCTTTTTGTGCTCATTATGACCAACACCCTCACCCTTGCCATGAAGGTGAGTACCCAGCTGCCCCACACAAGGGCTGAGTGTCACCTCTCATTTTGCACACGAGTCGGTTGTTCCTGCGCCGGCTTTAGACACAAATTCTTAGCTGCATACACTGCCTGTTCTTTATGGTTGGATTTGGTTGCATTAGTGGCGCCCTCTAGCACCTAGCGTAAACGCTGGCATGAGCAAATTTCTTTGATGTGGGTCATCGTCGCGGGGTCATGTTTAAGGTGTCCGCCGGACCCACGAGAAGACCTTGCCCCTTTCTGGTATGCGCGCCAGGTCAGAATGAAAAAGAAATGGCCGATGGTGAGGCAAAAATGCAAAGCATTTCATATAAGCACAATCGAGGGATTTTTAATGTAATAGTTAGCGCTGAATCAGATTTTTCGTGAATAGTGACAATCCACAGAGATGCTTCGCAGAACACCAAATCATAGTGCGAAATGTAGTCGCCATGAGCATAAAGTTGCACTCCAGTAAGGTGTCATTTTCAATGTCATTGAAAGCTGGCAATTCTAATGTTGCACAGTTATGAATGGTGTGCGCAGACGTCTACAGCATATTTGTGTAATTTTATTCGTTGTGCTCTGCCACCTGCAAATTACCCTGGCGTGTGTTGCGTTACATTCTTGGAAACACTTCGTATGCACCAGCGGCGTGCCGCGTGTTTATTTCTTCGATTTTTGTGGATTTCGCGGTTACCAGCCATTTACTCCACCATTGCCTTAACCAAAGCGAAAGTAACTCAATCTTTTTGAAGGAGAATCCAGTTGTGCACAAAAGTGTACATTTTTTTCTGGTTGCTACGCATCAGAAGTGAACAGTGAGTAACTTAGTGCCGTATCACTGTGTGTCGCTTCAGTTTACCTACCGAATAACAGCCAGAAAGGGGCTTGTGCATGTTGCTTCTAGAGGTGAAAATGTTTCTAGGAGAACAGTTGCGGACGGAAGCGTGCCAGTCTATATGTCTAGTCTGCTTTTTGGGCCTGGAATATCTCGAGCAGATAATATCAGCACATCAAGGAAGAAATTAGGCCGGGATAACTGCAATTGAACTGTAGCCGTTAAGGCTGAAAGTTGGGCTAGTTGGTTTTGACTTGACACCATAGTGGCAGCGAAAAAGACACAGACCAAGAAAGAGGCAGACAGACGATCGCTAGAAAGTTTACTTGGGACACGTAACACGTGATAACACTAACAATTGAGGATAAAAGTGATGTATAAACAAATATGAGACCACCCAATGTACAGTCACAGTCGTATGCAACCCCTCTCAGCCGAACATGACGAACACGACGTTACGCACTTCATTAGTAGCTTGAACAGTATGCTACGGTTTGTGCGTTTTCCTTTTGTTGTTTCATGGCTGTTCTTGCCCTCCCCCTGAACCCTGTCAGTTCCACGGCCAATCGGAAGCCTACACGTACGCCCTGGATGTCATGAACATGATTTTCACTGCTGTCTTCGCCCTGGAGTTTGTCCTGAAAATTGTGGCCTTCCGCTTCAAGGTGAGAAGGGCCTCTCAGAGTGCACGCCTCAAGTCTGCTGACTGAGACGACCTTACTCCGAAATTATTCTTACTCTGACTAGAACAGTGTATTGTGCAACTATTTTAAGACAGTCGATTAAGGTAGCCCGATACGCCACATTTACTTTTATATCTCGGCAACATGGTGAGAGTTTACTTGAATGCCAAATTTTATGAACAAAGTGGCCATATATAACTTGGTTCACAACCACCCTTTTAGCAGTAACATGACTTACGTGGAATTGCTCCCAGGAGCGGCCAATTCTCTGTTGCAAGGCTCACTGAGTAGGACACTTGAAGTCTTTTCAATAACATTCTGCTTACGTATAAAAAATCGCGACATTCAGAGTATTATGCCGTTGTTTAACATTCTTTAGTTACTGAATTGAAGAGTACCCAACCCTAACCCCAAGACAGAACGTTTTTCACACTGTTCAGAATGTGATGTTCACAATTTGGGTTTTTGAGGATAGACAGACTGATAAAGGCGCCTACTATCTCCAGAATATAAACGAGTAACACCATTATGGAAGCTAATGGGAAAATATTTTGGAAGTTTTGCGTCCAGCCGCATTATTTCGATTTTTGTTTGTTTTTGTGTCACACTGCAGCGTGATTCATTGTTGAAGAGAACAGTGGAGCCCGTAGCTTGTTCCCTGGCGTAATGAATGGGGGCTCGTCAGTGCTGCATAGCTTAATCGGAAAGCGTTAAACTTTGTAAAACGAAGGTGTACGAAACAAGCGACGGCAACACCAGACGAGAACGTTCTTGTATTGTGTAGTTTCTTTTTTATTTCGTCCACATTCGTTTTTTCAAGTTGAGGCACTTTCCTTTTCAGCCCTTCTGTACGCTTGCTAATACTAACCCGTAGGCGTGCAGAAACTGGGGTGCGTATATTGAATACCTACTTTCTGGTACGACCGGAGGAACTAAAATGTGTCCCTAGTAGGCGCCCGAATGAGACATTCTGCGTGCGCCTGCCATGCACTCTCCCTTCACAGTTGATTGGGCCATTTATCTGACTTGTGACGAATCGTCAACGCTACAAGGAACGCAGCATAAGTTAAGATCGCTACTGAGCTCTTTTGAATGCTTTTGATGCTTGGTTGTGTTTATGGTACCGGTGAAAAACGAGATTCTAACCTGCTGAACACACCAGTTCGCTTTTCATTATCATCACCGGTGGAATGAACAACAGGACCAAAATGCAGACTTAAAACACTTTGACAAGCACCATCTTAACACTGCAGCATTTAGGCACCAACCTGATGTACAAAACCGTAGTTTCTACAGAAGGACTGCCATTGGGCAAGTTGGTACTGGTTCATAATGCAAACAGCGCGAAGATGGCGTTCTCAAAAAAGGCGTCGTTTTCTGTCAGCGCCTTTGCACAGATGAGGCAGCTCATCACCTTTCTCACTGTCTCTCCCCTTTTTTTCCACTCTACCGATGCAGAACTACTTCGGGGACGCATGGAACGTGTTCGACTTCATCATCGTGCTGGGGAGCTTCATCGACATAATCTACTCCGAAGTAAACGTGAGCGGTCTTCGGCTCCAATCTGCCCTCTAGGAAATCCCTGTGTGGCCCTGTCGCAGCACATATCATTCGCTCTCTCTCTCTCTCTTTCTATGTGTGCGTGTGTCTACCACCCGCCTACCCACTGGCCCAGAAAACTACTGCAAGTAGCGGGATTTCTTAGAGCGCAGACATGATTGCCAGAGGGGCAGGAATTCCCAAAGAACGACCAAGATTCTGTTAACTTAAAGTGGCCCAGGCTTCCCGCCCCACCTCTCGGCTCTTTGGCTGTCGCAAACTCTGCTTGAGCAGTCACGATGTGCTGCAGTTTTGTTTACTGTGTCAGGTAGGGTGCTTCTCACAAGGGCGTGCGATATCGCGAACAGTTCATATTCATTTGCCATGATTTTAAGCGCAACGAAAAAGTAGAACCGGACGGTGACTACAGAGTAGACAAGACAGGCGGTAACTTTAAACTACTTTGCTTATATTCTTGTACTTATGGGCTTGTATTCCTGTAGAAAAGAGAGGGTGAGAAAGAAAGATAGTACCCATACACAGATGGTAACAATAATATTTACAGCACGTTTTTCAGAAAGCCAATTGTACAGTGCAATCGAGGTATCACGTACACAATCACTCGCTCTCTTCCTGATATAATACGCTTGAGCCAACTCCCTCGCTTCCCTGTTCTTGCTTTTGTTTAGTATTTTTATCTCATTGAACCGTGGCTCACAACCGCAGGCACGACATTGGGTAACGGTTCAATGAGATAACAATACTAAATAAAAGCAAGAACACGGATGTGAGGGCGTTAGCTGAAGCGTACTATATCAGGAAGAGAGCGAGTGATTGTGTAAGTGATACCTCGATTGCACTCTGCAATTAGCGAAATTGGCTTTCGGAAAAACGTGCGGTAAACATATGTATTATTATTATCTGTGTATGTGTACTATCCTTCTTTCTCGCCGTCTCTTTTTCTGCAGGAGTATAAACACATGCGTAGCGCAATAAAGTAGGTTAAAGGTAGCACCCATTTTGTCTACAGGTGCGTTGCGCCGCACAGAGGCCGCTATGAGCCCAGTACTTTTCCTACTAAAGTTGTATGCAGCGCACGCTAGGGCATCGATAAAGGAGCGGCGATTTCTCGAGCAGTTATCACCTCTTGCCTGCAGCATGCCGTGCCAACAATCTATGGGGTTGACACTGAGACACGGTGTAAAGAAAGATGGCCGTGATGATGGCATCGGTTCCTTCCTGCCATTTGTATTACCTGCAACTTGACTGGTCGGCTACAAAAGCAGCGACTGGCGTATTTTAGCCTGCGACATTTGAGCTGTTCGTTATTCTCGGCCTTTTTATCATGGCGTTACCTTAGATGCCTTGTTTGTGTGGGCGCCCGTGAGTGACTAGTGATAATCCCGGCGGTTGGTGTCCGGGACAGAGCTCCGACACTTACGTAATATGAAGGCTACGAACCGAGCCCTTGATATGCGTGGCATCTTTCACAACATAAATGACCCCCCGAACCACCAGGATATAGAAAACGGCGCTGCTGCTTGCGAGGCAAGCATCAGCGCAACGTGTCTACTCTGTATTCACCGTCCGTGTTTCCTTCGTTGCGCTTAAAATCATGTCAACTATTCACCAACTAGCCCAGAAAGAAGTTCTTCTCAGTTTACACTCGTATTCCTTGCTGTTTAGAACAAATGCCAGTGAGCTCACGCCTCAGAAATGTTTCGGAAAAGTTTAAAATGGTCTTCTGTTTTTTTGCGTACTAACACCTCTTGGGTAAAACTTAGCTGATCATATTTGCCCACAATGTCGCTTTTTGGTAGTAAAGCAATCAGCCAACATGCGCTTACGCGTTCACTCTTGCACTTCAGATGTGGCTTTGTCTCGCAAAATAGAGGTGGGTTTCGTGGAAGTGGCGCTGAATATTTGAGGCTTTGCTCACCCTGTACATTGACGCTAAGTACATCCGAATTTTGTTCTTATAGCTATTTAGGCCTTTGTGAGCCATAAGGAAATTTAGAGAACCTTCCTACCCATTCGCAGATCCTAATGTATCCAGGAGCGATATTCTCTTCAAGTATATTTTTATACCCCGTCGACTACGTTACGCATAACGAGAGTTCACATTCGATTCCTTGCTGTTTAAAAAAAATTTTATTTTATTTATTATATTATTATTTATTTATTTATTATTTATTTATTTTTAGTACCCTAAGGGCCCGTCATGGGCATTACATAGGGGGGAGAAGGGGTTAAAAACAAACAACACTATTTCTCAGTTGAACGAGGCGTGGCATACAGAATACATCCATCATTCATCGTTCTTCCTTATGTCTTTTTTCTTTAACGGGGCATGTATGAACGCAAATAACTTAGTACTGCAACAGGGTTATGTATAAGATGCTAGCAAGAGCAACCCGTAAGATCAAAATTGGCCGTAGTCAAATTTCAAAGCATACATATAATAAAACAAGCATTTCTAAACTTTGTGCACATTACAGGATTACACTAGACAACCTAAACTGCAAAAAAAAATGCACATTTTAAAATACTTTTTCAACAAAGCAGTTCGTAAGGCTACTGGTCAATATTTTGGGTGATAAATGAATGCAACGCGGTTTGAAAGGAAGATGATTCTGTCAGATGAACAAAGCTTACCTGGAGCAAGTTCCATTCCTGTATTGATAAAGCAAGGGGGGAGTTCTGATATTTTTTGGTTCTAGCAAAAATCGGCTGTACTTTGTGCGCATGATCAGTTCGGGATAAAATGTGATGAGCCAGCAAAATATTGGATGACCTGAAAGATGACTCCGAGTAGTAAAGGGAGTGAAAAAACGACAAGCGCGAAAATTTCCTTCGGGTATCCAGATTAGGCAGATCAAGAGAACGTTTCCGAGCAGATACGCTTATATCAGAAGTGTAGTGAACGCAAGATAAATCTTGCAGCTTTGTTCTGCACGGCTTCGAGGGAGTTAATAAAGGACGCTAAGTGTTGATGCCAGATAACAGAAGCATATTCTAATGTGGATCTTAATAATGAAATGTACGCATGCAGTTTGGTATTGCTGTTCGCTTGAAAAGGGCGGCATTTAAGAAATCCAAGTTTGTTAATGGCCTTGTTAGTGATGTATTCAATGTGAGTGCTCCAGCTCAGATCGAAGTAAAAAATATACCCATATATTTAAATGAGGAGACTGTTCGATTCGACCATTGCCAACAAATACTCATTGGAAGGAGTATCTAAGAGGGTAGAAAAAAATGCATGTGTTTGGTTTTGGATACGTTGATTTCCATTTGCCATCTGTTGCACCATTCGATTAATTTAGACAAGTTATTCTATAGGCTAATGGCATCATCAATGTTAGTTATCTGCTTATAAAGATTGCAGTCATCTGCAAAGAGACGCAGAGATGAGGTAATACCGGATGCTATATCATTAACGTAGATTAGAAACAGAAGGGGACCCAAAACTGACCCCTGTGGGACACCCGAAATAACATAGAAGCTGCTGGACATGCACTGATTAATGTTTACTGATTGAGATCGGTTTGTCAAAAATTATTTTATCCAGCGAGTAGTTTTGTCATTGAATTGTAACTGCTGAACTTTAAACATTAATCGATTGTGGGGCCGCGATCAAAGGCTTTAGATAAATCTATGAATATTGCGTCTGTGTAATGGTCCAAAAATGCCAGTGAGCTCACGCCTCAGCAATGTTTCGGAAAAGTTTAAAATGGTCTTCTGTTTTTTCCGTACTAACACCTCCTGGGTAAAACATAGCTGATCAAATTTGCCCACAATGTCGCTTTTTTTTTGTATTGAAGCAATCAGCCACCAAAAAAGCAGCCGTAGAAATGCGTTTACGCGTTCACTGTTGCACTTGAGATGTGGCTTTGTCTCGCAAAGTGGAGATGGTTTTCGTGAATATTTGAGGCTTTGTTCACCGTGTATATTGACGTTAAGTACATCCGAATTTTGTACTTATAACTATTATGGAGGCCTTTGTGAGCCATGAGAATATTTAGGAGAACCTTCCTAGCGCATTCGCAGACATCCTAATCGTATCCAGGAGCGATATTCTCTTCAAGTATATTTTTTCTACCCCGTCTACTACGTTACGCATAACAGAGAAACTTGAGGCTACAGGCTATAAAGCCAAGATATTCTCTGAATGCTCATGATTTTAAGTTTAAGCGTTGTCAGGCATCGCTAATTACACTTGTACACCCGCGAAGTTGGTATTTTCGCAGTGTGCAGGTGGACACAAATCAAAACTTGACAGTTCTTGTACCCGTACTGAAATGAAAAAAAAAACTGCCTAATTATTACCGTTTTTATTATATAGCAGCAACTCAATTTATTTAACCAACGGTGGTTCTACGTCTGTACAGTGATGCTGCGCTTAGACCAATTGAAATTTCTATTATACTGGGAGGAAATGTTTTCTGTCATATTTCAAAACCTGAGCGAAGAAAAAAAAATGAAACACATGTGGTAGTACCACACACAGAGGACGCATTCTCCTGTTCTGCCACCCGCCGCGGTGGCTCAGTGGTTATGGCGTCGTGTTGCTGAGCACAAGGACGCGAGTTCGATTCCAGGCCACGGCAACCGTTTTTCTTATGGAGGCGAAAAGCAAAAACACCCGTGTGTTTGAGATTTCGGCGCACGTTAAAGATCCCCAGGTAGTCAAAATTAATCTAGAACCCTCCACAGGCCTCATCGCCTGTGTAGCGTAGGCGCGTAAACTTCATAATCAAATCAATCAAATCTCCTGTACTACCTTGTTCTGTTCTACCTTTGGTGTTCCCGTCATTTATTGTGCCGGCTTTTCCAAGACATAGAATCATGTCAAACTTAACAGGTTGGTTATAATTCCGGTTATGCGCTTAGTAATGCGAAATACGGCCTGCCAGAAATGGGCACGGAGCCGACAGCTTTAGGCCTAGCGAAGGTTCATTTTGGCCGATCATGTGACAAGAACAATGCTAAGTTGCTAGTAAACGTGTAACGACAGCGATCTACATTTTTTGCATGGTTGGGTGCATTATTAAAGCTTGAATGATCCAAGCAGTTCGCGTTCTCAAACTTCTCACACAGACGGGGCGAAAAAAAAACACTGATCGGCCCCGCAATCACTTGAACGCTTTATTGAGCAGATCAAGCAAATCGTCTGTGCAGATTATTCTGAATTTTATTTTTTTACACAAATAGCACTTTGATTTTAGACCAATTTATTTGGAAGAAGATGTCATAATCTAAAACCTTTAGTTGCAGCAACGACATCCCACATCAAAGCGACAGTGGCAGTGTAATAAGTCTATGGCCATCAGATTTCAATAGTTAGCCATCTTTTATGCCTAAGCAACACTAAGTGCTCACATAAAATTCACTCCGCACGCGCTTCCATCTCTCACTTGCGTGAAAGGGTACTTCTGGTTGGATGTCATCAGCCTGCATCGCTTCGCCCGGCAACCTTTAATCGGCACTTGATGGTTGTAGCTGCCAACTTCTACCAAGAAGTTCTACCAAGAAGTGCCGCTTTGTATGTTTGCTCGGTTGCAAGCGCCTTTGTTTCGTACAGAACAGTGCTGCATTATACCAGTCAATGTCTTTACTTTGGTGTTATGGACTGGTGATCACTTTACCGCTTGTACGTTGTGGGGAGCGCTTCTACGACACTCCTTGTTGCTGACTCTCCCCGCAATCCTCTTCAGCTGCCTACCACCCACGGGCGCTGCAGCTCGCACCAGTCTTGTACTTGCTGCAGAAAGGAAATCCACGCGGTTAATAAAATTTAATGGCTTCCCGCAACACTCAGCACAAGTCAGGACAACTACAACAGGCTAAAATGACAAAATATTCCTCTTCACAGTATTTTTTGCAGAACGCCTGCGAGAAAAATTCTTCGTCATGCACAGAGGCAGAGTAAGATTATTTGATCAAAGCAATTGATGCAGACAGTGTTAAAACAATCCTAAGTTTTCTTCAACACGTTCTGGTAGCAGTCCCATTGTATAAGAGCTGCCGCTGGTTCTTCACTGGTAACATGCATTAACTTGTGGTTCAAGAAATTGCTTCTGCCGCTGGTAGTTGGTTGTTACCTGAAAACATGTATTAACCTGTCAGTCAAAAAATATTTCTGTGGGTAATAGTTGGTTCTTAACTGGTAATATGCATAAACTTGTCAGTTAAGAAATACTATTTTCTGTACCTCTACAACAACAACAAAACCGATGCGATAATGCCCTCCCACCTCACCTGGCGTTAGAAACGATAGTTTCACACGGCGTGTTTGTAAGGCGGTAGTGCGCAGCGTTTGTACAGGATCGTTGTTATGTTAGGTTACTCTAGTTAGGACTGAATTGCGGTTGCCAGGTCCCGTATACACATATATGACCCAGCTTTCAATTTCGGCTGTTGGCTTCCCAATGGCCAAACAAGGCCGACATGCAGAGCGTCGTAGCGAACAAGGTTGTAGAAAGCATCCCCATAATGTTAGGTATTATGAATGAGCATAATAAAGAAAAAGCGCATGGCCTATGTTCTCCAATGAGCAACACGCAATGAAATGTTTTACTTGAAAGTTGAGCTACGGAAGCTTGCTAGACATACTTATCCTGGAAAAATTTGGGGGACAATCTCCCCTGTGTTTCGTCGTGTATGCTTCCTAACAATGAAACTACTCAGGTGCCATGTTGGCAGCCTTGTGTGAGTTTTGCGATTCACGAAATAGAAATCTGGGTTAAAGCGTCGGTCAATGTATACCTGGGCATGTATGTGCTGCTCTATGGGTTTGCAACACTGTGTGAGCGTTGCTATTGGCACCAAACAAAAAATCCCGGCGATGAGCATTGGCCATGCACATATGCCTAATAGGCCTATACGCCTAAGTTACGTGTATTGCATAGGTGTGTGCCACGTGTATACGTGATATCAACTTCGTCATGCTTAACCTAACGTTAAGCCTAACTGCTGTACTGTTAAGCCTAATGACGCTCCAAGCAACATCACTAATTGTACATTGTACATTATGATCTTCAAAAGAAAATATTAGCTTGGTATACCAAGCTAAAATGTTGCAGCGGTGCCACTGAGATGCTCGCGGCGGGTTTTGAGCTTTCACAGGAACATACCAAGAAAAAAAGATACCACGGAAAACTCTGCACCTTTTGTATGTCTTTCTAGACCCTGGAATAGCCCTAAAACTAACCGGCAGGGCTTCACGAGCATTTGTAGGACTTTGGATTATGCATGATAGTTTCATCAGCGAGTGTCAAGTTTTACTTAAACATTTTTTGTCATACAGCTATCAGAACGTTCAATAGGTTTCCCACAATAACCGTCCCTTGGATACAGTGCCCCGTGGCGTGAAGGAAGCTTTAATGCCGAGCTTAGCAAATTATTAAAAGCACTGCGTTCTTTCTCACATCATGCTGGGTATGTAGCAGGTGGTTGGCGACTTGCACAAGGGGAAACCCGCAAGACGCAATGGTAACACAGAAAAGGACAAACACCAGCGTACTGCCAAACTTCCTTGTAGCATGTTCTTTGCACCACGCAGAAAAAAATTCCGCCGATTACCCCACCTTGGAAAACCAGGACAGCCGAGGCAGCCGCCCTAAAAAGATGCGGTATTGGTGGGATAGTACGTCGGAAGAAGGCGCCTGCGTTTATAAGTGTAGGTTTTTCCTATGCCCAGACGCGTAACAAGAGTTCATTCATACCTCGGTAAATCCATCCTAAGCACTGTACTATACGGCCAGTATTTTGTCAAAACAAACATTTAGGAGTACTGCACGTATGGGAGTAAGAGTGGCACTAACAGGGATTCAATCTTAGTACCACATGTCAACCTCCCCAGCAATAAATATTGTTCTGCAGCGTCTCAAAATATTCCTACGTTTTCGGCCCCTGCAGCCCGTTGATAAACTGCTGCACCTCCCGAAATGAATTTGTCGGCCTCTGGCACTTGCTCATTCATCGGCACTTATTCATTAAAAGCTGCAATGTAAAGCGCTACATCCCCTCTAGGGGTATTTTTAGTAGCTCAGGTAATGATTATTTTGATTTTCCGGTAATCGCCGAAGAGTTTGCGACACCAAAGTCACCGCGAGCTTTATATGTTGTAAATGTACTGTCTCACACAGAAGAATGTTTGACGCTGCTACTTCTGCAGTCATACTTTTCTTGCAGTTAAGCTTAGAGAGGGCTAATGAACAAGTCGTTAGTGTTCACTCTTTGTTTCAATGTATTTCAGAAAAAAAGAGCTGTTTCAACTCATCGACGTTGCATTTAATAATCAACAAATACCTTCACTGAGATCTTCGAGATCCTTCACGTGGCCGGGACAAAAGCGAGCATAGACTCAACTGCGAGTGCGCGCCTTTATACAGAAAAAGAGCATTCCATTGAAAAATTGGCATCAAATCTTGTGGCTGTCGCCATTGCCGCGGTCCTGCACAAGTCTTTTGCAATTCGTGCCCTACCAGCTGCTAGAAACCAAACTGGCAATCACTTAGTTTGCACCTGTAGGGTCGATTGAAATCGACCTTAGTGTGTGCACGCTTTTTAGTGGTCACCTTTTTTGCCTAGGAAAACAGCCTTACTGCTTGCCTATAGTGTGCCTTTGTAGAACCTCGCGTGCTGTGTGCCTTTTTACTTCACCAGGTTTGACCCTAGCCCGACTGTGGTGTCCAAGCAAGACTGGCCGTAGTATTCCGCTTATCGCCTCCCAATCTGTAATGTAACACAGTCTCGCTTTGTCTATAATCGGACTGAAATGTAGCTCCCAGCACCTGTGTGGTGCTGACTTTTTAGACTGTGACTTTAGTTCATCGCTTCTTTATTTTACATAACTTCAAAAGTAAACCCCAACATAAGGTCGTTTTCTTAACAACGCACATCCAGCACCAACAATGTTTATTGTGTGTTTGAATAAACACTGTAGAAATAATTGTGATAAGCACGAGTACGTTTCTGAGCAGCCGAAGCGTAGTAACCTATACTTTGATTATGTTGTTTACGCTTTGTTCTGCAGCCTTAAAAAGACGTCATTGGTGCCACCTCTTGTAGCCTATAGGCGTTATGATTTAATCAGAAAACCCTGATGAGTCATCTTTAACCAATCTCTGCCAAAAAGTCAGGTCTGCCTTTTAAATCTGCTTGCTTTCCAATATGAGACATTCCAAATATTTTGAGGGCAAAAGCAGGATCACAAATTCAATACAATTAAAACATGTGAATGATGAACAGCTCTTCGAGGTGACACTCAGCTGCACTAATATAAAGAACTTTGATCCTGTTGAATAAAACAATTATATCCATGGAATGCGAAACCCAACAATGTGTATAGTCAGGTTCCCAACAAAATTGATGTGGCGACAGTATCACTGACAAATAATCTCGGCTCGGTAAGTGTGTTAAACTCCTTCAGCACTGCAAAAAGGGCTGGATTCCTAATATGCCTCTAATTTGTGTAATGAAAATTTTGTTCACATTCCCCTCATCTAAAATTGCAGCTAATGACCAAAACTAACACACTAAAAAATGTGGCGTTCCAACACCTTGTCACATTCCCTACCAGGAACTGCAGGACTCGCTCAGAGGTTTTTACAAGGGCAACTACCGCAAGCGTTTTTCTAACCGCAAACAATCATCGCCCGAGTAGGGGCTGCCGCGTAATTTGGCAGCTGCTCGTCCCGAATGTCATTAATTCAGCGAAATTAAAACCGAATTAAATTATAAAATCTCCCCTCCTACAGCACAACGCGTATTAGCTGTTTTAACCGTTAGGAATCATCACCACATTCATGTGACTGCTAGGTTAACTTCTCTGTCTGAAATAACGCACCAAATTCAGTAGAATTGAGAATTGCTTTCCAAAATAAAACTACTACTTTCGTGCAACATTACTTACAACCACTTTGGAAAATGTGAAGCATCACTGACAAATACTAGCCACGTGACCAAGGATTTGTTGATTGTTAATATCATCAATGCTCATCTTACGGAATGAATCATTCATGCTTGGCCGTTTGCAGCATGCAAGAACCTTTATGCTTTGCGCTTTACCGTCTTTCCATGTGCGCTTTTAAAACATGCTGTACGTTTCATATCCAACTGCGAGGAAAAAAACCATCCATACACCATCTTGCATGTGCATCTTCAATTACTTTTTATAGTGTTTAGGTTATATGAAAGTGGGTGTCGCCATTACTTGGTGCAGCAGGGCTCTGCCTAGTGGGAGCAATACTTTGGATCTGGTTTACAAATCACGAAGCAACGTCCTGGCGACAATACTATGCATTACAAACGAGTCCAACACAGCAAGCAGTTCACACAAAACAATATTTCTAGATTCTAAGTTCACAGTCAGTTTGATTAAGGTAATTACAACAGGAATGGTTACAATGACCCTTCGGACCCGCCTCATTTTATGCAGCGATCACGTAGCTATTCAACAATTTTAATAGCATAGTTAGCTGCACCAAGGATACGGCTACCATAGAGCTTAATACGATGCATGCTAACAAGCTACACTAATACTGCACAAATATTATATGTCATGAGCTTAAAAGGTTTCGCTTTGAAAACCGTGCATCCTTACAAGTTTAGCCACTGCTTGGACTTGAGTCATCAAATAAAACTTATTCTCTCTATATACAAGTTTAGGCGGCTTTAATTCCATATTTTAAACAAAACGGTAAAGTGTACAGGTTAGTATCTTAGACAGAGCAGACTGTTGTCTTATTCAAAGGCTCCATCTTAAGCCAAGCTTCAGTAAGCAGTGTTAATTTGCATTTTAAGGTGTACTACACGTGAAGAGCTACGTTCAAAGCTGCTCACGCTATAACTTATATAAGTCGCATATAACGTTAATCCGAGGCCACAGCAGCAATGTCACTTCTCTCTCATATTAGCTTTTTTTCGCACATGGTGCATTCTAGGAGGCACATTATGTCCTATCATAAGCTCGGCTTCCTTGGTGCTGGCTAATCAACTTCACGTATGACTTCTGGATTTAATCAAGCGAGAAGGATGTGCAGAGGTATCTTTTCTACTGTAAATGAGCGCATGTTTGCCTGCCGGCGTGCATGATTTTTATATGTCGGCCAGCGTAACGACAGCCAGATGTCTCTGCAACGACGCAATTCGGCGAACAAAAACGCTGAAATGAAATTGAAGTGAAAATATCAGCCTCCATTGCGTCTCAATGGCAAAATATTTTCTACCAGTTACAGTAATGAGTTACCAACTCATTTTTGGTCCTGGCTCCAGGTATTTTTGTTATACCCAAGATATCCAAAATCGCTATGGAGTTGAAGCAACTGACAGTGCCAAACAAGTTGTAGTTCTGGATCTGGTTGTCGTCATGCTGGAAGAAATGTATAGGTACTTTCAGCTATGTCCCACTGTAAGCAAGTGCAAAGATCGAATCTGAAACTTCATGAGCGGACCGCAGGTAGTTAAGCAAAACTGTAAATGTTATCGTTAAACGTGCAGCTTGCTTCAAAGCAAGTTTAATGCTGCACAAGAACTCGACTGTACTCAGAACTCAGCTGCCACTTGCTTACCGTAGGCACTAGCTAAGAGTTCCAATACGAGGCCATTTTATTTCTCAATACCGCGAAGCATGCCTCCCAGTTGTGCTGCAAGGGGGTGAGGCTAACACCGCCTTTTGTTATTTTTTTGCCGCGTGCCATTGCCCCTTCCTCCCAGCCGGGAACAAACATCATCAGCATCAATTTCTTCCGACTGTTCCGTGTGATGCGCCTCGTCAAGCTACTGAGCAAAGGCGAAGGCATCCGAACCCTACTCTGGACCTTCATCAAGTCCTTCCAGGTATGCTTACACCAATATTTTTACACTGAGAAGACGATAATATAACGGTAGAGCCATTGAAGAAGTTAGTCAACTTAATTTTAATTTGCCAACTCGGCAATAGCTCAGACCTTTCGAGTTGTGACATACTGAATGGTTCTTGAAATAGCGGTGAAAGTCCCCGCAACACTCTTCTTTGAGATACTTCTTGATCACGACGTCTGTTTTTATGTCATGCAGGGATAGACACAAATGATCAAGATTCAGGTTCATAAATAACGAAGCAATCAGTTTTTCGAGAAGAAAATACAAGCAAATCCGACACTGACTACATCGCACTCGAGGCCTCCTGATATAACTGCAGTGAAATCTCATTATTTCGAACTTCAATAATTCGAATTTATGGATAATTCGAACTGCACGTCTCGTCTGGCCAAGCCTCCTTAGAATCCAAGGCTCCTCACGCCCGTTAATCCGAACGTGAGGAGCCTTCACCACGGATAATTCGAACTACGCGCCACCGCGCCGGCAGCTTGGAATCAGGCCACCGTGGATCAGGCGCACGGTCTGAGAAATGGCCCCGCTATATACACAGAAGGCTGCGTCACTTTCTAAAAGGAAAAAAAAACGGCGAGAAAAGTTTAATCGGGTAAAAGCAATCTAAAACCCCATGGCGGATGTTTACAAGAGTTTCTTTGGGGACTATGTCGATGTGGACACGAGTTCAGGGCTGTCAGGCGTGCTGACAGATGGCATCGTTTCTGTAGTCAGATAGAACCTGTCGCTGCCAGTGAGCACGAGGAGGTTACCCCCGAAGCACCAGTGAGGCCTACGCTCGGGAGTAATCGCCGGATGGAATGCCGCCCGCCTCTTCATCCCTTTTATGGTACAGTTGAACCTCATTATAACGAACGCTGATATAGCGAATTATCGGCTACAGCGAACTAAATACAAACTTTGGTTGGCCACGCTTTAGTTCAATGACACTTATTCTTTTATAACGAAACTGAAACCGTGAGAGCCGCGCGCGATGTCGGATATAACGAAGAAATATTAGACCACGAGTATGAGAAGTTGGTTAAAAATCACGTCGTCCGAAACTCGACAAGTACAACCCTTTTGTTCGTGTACACTGTGAAAAATATTATCCTGCTCAGTGCTGTGAGCATACACCAGATGAAGATCCCATCCGTCATCAAATAAATAAACACGCAGGCCTGTATTGTCAAGGAACTTTGTTCTGTTGTAGTTTCACATTCTCTTGTTCGAGTTCATTGAGCTTGAAATGCAGGAGAAAGGTACGGGTACCTTGTTTATAGTGGATTCGAAGCCTAACAAAATGCATTTTTGTGTCAAGTATATTTGCGCGAGCCATATTTTCGATTTGTTAGAGCGATTTTTACCTCTACTGTTACAACAAATATTGGATATAACGAACTAATTTGATGTCCTTTCACTACTTCGTTATAACTAGGTCCGACTTTACTAGAAAAGGAGGATTTCCGCTACATTCGCTCGTCAGAGGAACGTGCTGACTTTCTGCTTTAAGGATAAAAGGCTGGATGCAATCGCGGACTTTTTCAAGCATTCAGTTGCTGACATGCCCCACTGCTCCGCAGTCGCGTTGTAGATACTTTGTACTCCGCTTTTGTTTGTTCAAACTTTTATTAATAAAACTGTGTGGCGCCCCCTTGCAGTTCGAATTAACGATCTTTTACGGTATACTTTGCTGTGTCTTACGACAGACTGAGCTTCCAATATTTTGTGTGTGTGCCATTATATTGACCAAAGCAGAGTAAATAATGTCTCAGTTTTATTTCTTTAAATGTAAGCATAACAACTTTAGACGCAAAAGACAATAAAATGGACAAAAACAGTTATATATCGCATACACTATACCACCCTTCTTCTAGTGCTTGTGCGTGCAGCCGCTTATTTCTTCAGCGCGGCGTATTATGATACACCTCCGCCCCGCAAATTGTTCTTGTAGCATAAAAATCTTATGTTCCCCATTACTAAACAATTTTTGGGAGCGGGGGGCAGAGAATGGGCGTGGCAATTTTCTTTCGCCTGAATATACGCCCAGCAGTGCGATTTTCATTTCTGCCAGTTTCTATTTTTTCGGGTGGCACTTCATAAGATGACTTCCTCACCCTTTTGTTAAATTGAGTCAGTTGAACTGCAAAGTTGGACTGTGTGCATAAATAGTTGCGAGATTAAGCACGTTGTTTTCGGGAAACTAATGTGGTTGTCAGTCCACAGCGAACTAAAGAATTGGAGCGGCTTTTTGGGCCTAGCACCACTATTTCAATAAATTGCACTTTTGACATCAGGCCACTTTAACTCCCGACAACACACGGATGCGTATATGCAAGCACGAACTGTGCATTTTTCCCACTAACAGCCCTAGCCTGCATACGAATTAATTCTTGCATCCCAGGTATAACAACAGAAAACTTTGCTCCTACCATAAAAAAAGTTGCATTGTGTTGAACCCTTAGTGAGGTTCAGTATAGAGGTGAGAAAGTCAGTGCTTACGAAAATCGAATTAGTTTAAGTGGAAATGCACGAAAACAAAATGTCGGGGTTGCTCCACTTCATAGAATGTGTTATCACAAGCCGGATAATGTTTATGCCCTCAATCAGTGAAGACAGCAGTTACCCACACAACAAAGAGAAGCATGTCATCTCTGCAGTACACCTAAGAAAAACATATTGATGACATAGAATCAGCTAGAACATCCTGCTTTCTACGCTGCCTAAATTTTGTCAACGCTCTTTGGTGCTGCTATCTGGAAAAGATCGTCCTCTTACCTTTCCTGCAGGCCCTTCCCTACGTCGCCCTTCTCATTGTGATGCTCTTCTTCATCTATGCAGTTATTGGAATGCAGGTAAGTGACGACAGCATCAGCCTGCTGGTATTTTATAATCCCTGATATTTGATGTTTTCGGTGTGCCTAACTTGCTTCATACTCATTTTGCACAAACGTGAAAGCGCCTTGCCGGCAGCGTGACTGACTTAGCGACAGTGCAGGGAGGTTGAATTTTAGCATTCTCAGCAGTCTTGGAAGGATACAATTTGCTTGTTGTAAATTTTAGACATTTTCCAAACGCTGATAAGAAAGAAGAGAAATAAGCGTACAGATAGTGACTGCAAGCAGACCTGTAAAATGTAGAAGCGGGCCAATTATAATATGCGCACTTTTGCAGCTTTTGCATTGCCGGCTTTCCCTAGTGTGTAGCAAATTGGCTTTAAGTTATCTGGCATTCACCTTGAAACATGGCACTGCAGTCAATAATTGTCTTCAAACTGCAGCACAAACCAGAAAATAAATGTCGCACAACTCAACTTACCTGGATGGCCCAAATTTGAATGGTTGTGCTGCGAGCTCGAGGTGTGTATTGGAGTAACGAAATATTTGGAGCAATCATAAATGCTCTTGTTCACAGAGACAAACATCGCTGAATTTTAATTCATACAAATGATTGCATTACTGGGCGTTTCTGTTCTGTTTTGCTTCCCCATCCCCGCAGCTTTTTGGTAAAATTGGCCTGGAGAACGATGATAGCGCCATCGATCGCAACAACAACTTCCAGACCTTCCCACAGGCTGTCCTGGTCCTGTTTAGGTAAGAAAACCGAAGGACTTGAACTGTGTGCTGACTGGTGAAGTTCGGTGAAATGATTTTGGTACGGGACAGTTACCGGTTGCGTGCGCTTCTTTAAGTCCCGACGTTAAACTTTTATAAAGGTTCTGTGCTAAGGTTTGACAACTATGTAATTTTGAAACTCTCGAAAGCAAGCCATAAAAGCGATTTCAGACCAAAAGTGGGCCTCCGTTACGGGCGGGTTCGCTAAATGGCTTGTTGGTACATTGGAACTCGAAGAAAGACAGCGTGTACGTATGGGCAAAGCAAGGGCAAAGCACAACACAGTCCCCTGGCCGGAAAATATACATGCAGAAGCGAAGAAAAAAGTGATAAAAACTTTGAGATAAAATGTTATCAAAAGATATGAAAAGGCGGCATCATTTCATCCGACGCGTGACGATGCATTGCATGCGTACTTGACTTGACTGCAGTGTTATTGGACGTCTTTCCATTACGTCAAATTTTGTTTCTCAATTTTATGTATATATTTTCATGCATACATTAAAGCGGACACTAAAGGGTAAAAACAAATCGGCATGTATCGATAGATTACGGTGCCGAGAATCTAAATAGTACACCATTCTCGCAACTAGCAGTTATTTATTAAAGCAGAAAATGCGTGAAAATGGGTGTCGATGTCCCGTACGCCTTCGGTTACTACGGTTTGTGTCGTCACAAAAGTTGTAAACGGCAAGAGTTCATTGGATAAGCATCTATAATAGTTTTCCTGACAAACAGTTCTTGGGTGGTTAAGCACAAGCAACAAATGTAGATCAAAACTTCACATGAGCTCAACTTATTTTAAAAACGAAGACTGTACAGCTTTTATACACTGCGAGACAATCTGCTTCCCTCACGCTTCAGGGGCGGCCATCATGTTTTCGGTTTCGTTTTGGAAAAGGTATGCTCTACCTTGGTGCGCAATTAGTGAACTCAATAATCTAGGACGGAGTACGCCCCAGCTTGTGCAAGCAATATCCCGGGAGAAAGCGGCAAAAGGGAGATTTTTAAGCGACCCACCTGAGCTTCTAATCTGTCGTTCTCCTCGCGTGGATGTTGCTATCGGTAAAGTGTGTCCGCTCCCGGTTCGACCCTTGTCCCCGTGAAAGATAGAGTAATTACCTTGCGCTGCTCAGTTCTCCGCAGACATCTGCTGATAATTAGTGAGCGTCAAATAGCTCTATGCTTGGGCCTGTAACAAGCCGTTCTTTCGCTTTGACTTTTTTTTCAGTTTGTTTCTTCTATGCTGTTTCTACTACAACTGCTGCAGATTCTCTTATTGCCGTTAGTAGGTTGTCGTTTAGCCTCTCTACATCATCATTGGTCGCCATGCTTGAAAGCGAGAATTTATTTCGAAGGGTCATTTTAAATTCCTGCGTCCAGTCTCGGACTGACTTCATGCTTGGTTTCTTACTTCTGACAAGTTTTCTTCTTTCCCCTGTGAGATTCAGCCTTTCTTTGCATCTAACCATCCTATAGTCACTGCTCCGTATCTTACCTAGCACTTCTACGTCCTCCACAATACCTAGGTTATCACTACAAAGGAAGCCAATTTCATTTTGTGTGTAACCGCCGGTACTTTCTATGTCCATTTTCTATTCTTTCGTTTGCGGAAGAATGTGCTCATTATCCTCAGGCTATCCCTCTCCCGGTATCCCACCGGTACATCTCCTAGACTGTTTCGACTGCCTATTCCAAAGTTTTCCAGTGGCCTTTCTCCTATTTCCTTCTCACATGTTTTTTCGTTAAAGCCTCCCATCACAATCATGAACGGCGTTGTTTTCTTCTTCATTGCTGATTCGACGTCGCCATAGAAATTTGCTGCGGCATCATCGCCGTAGTTAGCTGTCGGCGCATACGTTTGTACTATCTTTTACCTGTATCGCTTGTTAAGCTTGCTCACAACAACAGATACTCTTTCCTTAATGCTGAAGGATTCCCCCGTGTTCTCTGCTACTTCTGCTACTTCTCTGGGGATTAAGAAACCCATCCCGTGCTCTTTCTTTTCTTGAGGTTCTCGGCAGCCCGAAATATGCCCGCTACACAGCTCCATGAAGCCATCTTCTCTCCTTCTAACTTCGCCTAACCCTATGATATCTTATTTAATGTCTGAGAGCTCCTCTAGTAGTAAAGCAAAGCTTCCCACGATAGACAGGGTTCACGCGTTGAACGTTGTCGGGTTCAATTTCCATAGGCGACCTGTCCGAACCCAGAGATTCTTAGCACCCTCGGCTGTACCGGTGGTCTGACCGCCGCCATGGTCCAATGCTCTACGGCTGCTGGGGACTGAGGGCCATAAGTTGCACTGTTCAGTCGTGCTGAGTGGAGGCCAACTACTACATTGCGATGGCCAGATCCTTCTCTGGTGAAGGAGTGCTGCTTCTGTACCAAAGAGCCTTACTAGCATGGTTGCACCTATGTAGTTTAGCCTTTTAGGTGTCTGGGATGATGGTTACTTCAGGATAAAATAACAGTGCGCACATGAATTGGCTGTGCTCTGAGGGCCAGGGGAGGAAAGCAGAAGGAAGAAGGGGGACGGGAGGGCAAAAAAAAAACGAATGTGCCTAAGGCAAATGCACAAAGTACACGTCTCAAATAACCCGCGAGCGATGTACCTACTGTTTTCCACGCAGAACACCTCCCCGTACGAGAAAAGTGCAACGGAAAATTCGAAGCTTGCGAGTGAGGTTACTGGCTGGCTAACTGCGGAGGCAAAACTGATATACGCTGAGGCGGATAACATTATTCGTGGCGTTTTTGGTTCCTTTGCCTTTCTTCTCCGAAGTAGTCAGGTTTGCACGCGGCGAGAAGAGACGGGTACAACTATTGAGCCATTAGTTGTAAAAGTGATGGCACGAACCAAAATACTGCATTCACGCTACAGTAGAAGTCTCAGCTCCGGTGTTCAGCTTTGGCGTGTAGAACCTGTGATTTCCGCTTTGGCTATCCACACGCAGTTATCGAAACATTCTTGTAGCGGGAACCTCGAGTTACCGTCCCGCGTGTTTTTATTTTTTTTTTTACACTGTTGCAGGTCAGCCACGGGTGAGTCGTGGCAGGAAATCATGCTGTCGTGCGTGAACTCGGAGGAAGTCAAGTGTGATGGAGCCTCCGAAGAGGGCGACCAGGCACCCTGCGGCAGCGACGTGGCGCTCATCTACTTCATCTCCTTCTACATCCTCTGCTCCTTCCTGGTAACGTTGCTCCAAAGAAAAATGATGCACTTTGGGGTTATTTACATCTTATCATCGCCTTAGCCCAAGGACGCGGGTTTGGCCCCGGCCGCAACGGCTGCTTTTCAGATAGAGGCCGAAATAAGAACGCCGGTGCGTTCAGATTTCGGCGCGCGTTAAAGGTCCCCTGCTCGTGGTCAAAATTAACCCTGAGCCCTCCACTAAGGCGCGCCTCATAACCCAAAGTGTAGCTTCGTGCATTATAAACCCCCACAACTTGAATACATCAATAGCATAGAATTGTGTACGGTTGAGAGTCGCCCTTGCCGGATTGTTACCCGTGATACGGCCTAGTGTCTAATATGCGGTGTGGCTGTGACCGGGGGGAAGTATTTGTAGGTAGTGTCTATTATCACGACAACCGTGAACATTAACGTCAGAAATTTCTCACGGCAGTCGCCTCTGATTAACTAAGCACGCCACCCGGAGATTATATGGGACGAATATTCCCCAAGAACTCCTTTCCTACAGTTGCTGCGGCGGCGCTGTTGTATGGCACCTGCTCTGAAGCGCGAGGGCTTAGGGTTGAGTCTGGCATGGGGGAATTTTTTTTTTAGCTTGCTGTAGTTTTCAAGTTTTCGCTTATCGTGATTTTGTTGGGGCTCTTTCTTCATTCTGGTTATTACTATAACGAGAGATCGACGCAGAGGACTTTTAGAATGGGTTGGATTAGGTTTAATATAAGTTGTTTTCTGTGTCGTTGGGATGGGTTACGTTATGTTCATTGCAGTTGGCCTGGATTTGGGTAGGTTATGATAAGTTGGGTAGAGTAAAATAGGTTGGTCTTTTTTATGCCAGCCAGACTTTATGGAAACTGCCGTGATAATTTCTCGGAGGTAATTCTCACGGCTGTCATGAGATTAGACGCAGCCCTTTTTGTAACCCATTGCGGAAGATGGTGCATTTATTCATTTCACAAGCGAGGCGTAGAAGTACACATGTAGATTATGTTTTATTGCCGCTAAAAAACCCGGCTGTGTGTAGGTATAATGTAACTGCTTTTGCTGCGGTGAATGTTGTACTATGAAAAACAAGAAGTGGTAGCGCAGCAGATGGGACGGGAAGAGACGTAGAGGAACACTTTCGCCTTGTTTGTGTTCTCTCCTTGTCAAGCCTGTTGCGCTGCCACTTTCTTTCCGAGTTATGTATCAGACAGCCCAAGTTCGAGCTTTGCTGAAGTACCTACGCTGTTAAAATATTTTTATACAACATGTAAATGAGTCGGGTCGTAATAAACGAAGATCGGCTATTGCCAAGCATGCATTTTGGATGCAGTGAGGGCGAAATTGTCGAGATGTAAGCTGCGACGCCTTCGTTCGTAGCGAAAAGATCGCCAAAGCCACAGAATAAGGTTTGTAACGCTAAAATGTTCTTGGTAATTCAACCCGTTCAACCGAAGCGTGCTTGCATATCGTCGGTTCATTTTGAGAAGTTGGAATATAAAACTAAATATGAAAATAGCTCGCCCGTATAAAATTAGCATTTTAATATGCCACCCGGGGCGCTTAAGTACTTGAGACGTTGCCCGGCCTTCGGGTAAAAGACCAAAAGGAGTCCCGCCACACGAGAGAGCTGCTATTAGTGGAGGAGAAAAGCCAACTTGCAGAAGTCCCGGCTTGATCTTTTTCTAAATCTCACTGAATTCTGAGCATTTAAAATAATGTGAAACTGAAAAAAAATGTAATTATTTGTTAGAAGTAATACAGAGTGTCTGCAAAACAAGCGTTACAAGCGTTACGATTTACACAGGTGCCCAGTATGATTATGCAATGTGAACAATGCCTTCTCGGGTGTTCAAAGTGGCTGGTACTACACTCACAACTAATATCATGCCAATCGATCTATCAGCCAGCCAATCAATAAATTAAGGAATGAAATTCTCATTTTCAACCCAAGGTTTGGGGCTGTCATCAGTTGCGTACTCCTTGAAAGTATCTAATGGTTCTAATACTTCTTGGGACAATCGATCTGAATTTACGGCGCCATTTCGTATCACATCGACACTAGCCAGCCAGGCTATGGGACCAAAAACGCTTTTCGAAGTTTTTTGTATAAAATGTTTAAAGTGACAATAAAAAAATTTAATATTCAGGAAAAGAAGGTAGCAGCCAGAAATATGGTTAAATTTGGCATACAGAGTCGATTACTATTTTCGCTTTTTTTGTTTGTTGTTGACATCTAGTTACCACTGAACAGAAAAAAAAACGAATAAAAGCATTGTCTGAGAAATGAGCAGCCCTGCATACCTACTCGCTGTATTAGTTATGCCGTAGCCAAAAGGTACTTATGGGAAAGTGAAATTGCCGGAATGTGATCGTAGCCTGCACAGCGATTTTGTAATGTCGGTTAAAGCAATAACTGCTTCCATATTGTTTACCAAATAAATGCGTTTGTTGTATACTGTGCTTATTCGCAGATCATCAATCTTTTTGTTGCTGTTATTATGGATAATTTTGACTACCTGACCCGTGACTGGTCGATCCTGGGGCCTCACCATTTGGACGAGTTTGTTCGCCTGTGGTCAGAATACGACCCGGATGCCAAGTAAGTGCTCGTTTTCCTGAGTTGTTTCCTGAAACGAATACTTCTTTTGCGATACTTCAAATAAAAAAATGTGGTCTTCTCACGCTGGTTTGTGTTCGTAGGCCTGATATCCCCATCATTGAAACAATTTCACACGGAATTTTGATAACTCGTTCTTACAGGGAGGCAAGCAGAAGTTGTCATTCTTTATTTTGTCTGCCCTGATACACGGGCATACGCGTACACAAGTGGAGTTAGTGGCTTAATGTAACAAAGACATTCCGAAATAATGCCGTGGTGTAGAGCTGAGGCTAGCTGGTGTCCCGCGTGAATAGCAGCTGGTTAGAAACCGGTTTCGTGCAACCATTTCTCAGATGGTTCATAGAAACAAAACTGGCCGGGTACAAGAGTGCGAGCTGAACAAAGAAACTTTGTGAAACTTTTCGAGAATTCACAGCCTTCCACTAAAGGGCATCGTTTAGCCACCACCTCCATTCGCTGTCCCATGAGTATCCTAGCTAGGCGTCCGTCGTACAAGGCTCCTAAAGGTATGGCACAAAGTTAACTATTCTTAGAGCTCTTTTACCCCACATCTTTTAGGCTCATTCATCACGCCGCATTGACCTACAGCCGCCGACGCGCACGCTGCACTTTTTTTTATCGCGTCGCTTGATCGGAGCTTCATAGCTGCGGTACAATGTTACTAGGCAATGATGAAACAGCTGCTTCACCTACGCCTTATCGCCATCAGTGGCTAGATGCTCTGTGCACACGATTCAGCGCAAGTAAACGATGTGGTTTTCCTTGGCAAAGGTTTAACCACTCATGTGTGAAAACACCTTCATTGACTGAGTTTACAGCAATAAAGGCAAGTGCAGCACACGATGTGCACGCACGAAAGCGATACTGTGCCGGCAGCTTTGCCGGGGCTTGGTTCCTCAGTCTCGCCATCGATGACACGCCCGGCTGGGCTGTCTGCACGTCCCATTGTAAGCGAGAGGCTGAATTCAATCATCGAGTAAATATGGCTGGACAGCAGCCTGCGAAACCCCAAGCATAGGCGAACTTTCACGACGCGCTGTGTGCATAGCCGTGGCTTTCGCTCGTGATGACCAGATTATTAAGGGTGAAAAACTGAGCCATTTTGACAGCGTAGCATGATTGACATTCACGTCCATCAGTGCCTGGTGTCACTCGAAACTCGGTGCAGCAAAGTGGAGAGGGGGAAATGCTAGGCTAAGAAGTGTTGGCAAAAGTGGGGCTGGGGGCAAGGAGCCCACGAGCACGTGTGGGCAATGCGCGCCTCAAGAAAAAAAAAATGTGCGCTAATCCACCCTGTGAAGGTGGTTGGAAAGCGAAGCTGTAAGCGACACCAACGACGACACCAGCGACACCAACGACACCAGCGACGGCACTTGAGTTGACACACGTGCCTCTAAGAGTGAAACCAGAGACAAGGAAAATGCAGTTAACCATACCCTTTATAATTTCAGAGATATTCTTTGCAAAGGTTAAATAAATGTATAATTCATGAATGGTGGTTGGTTGAGTTGTATTGGTAAAGCCCGTAGCTGGAACTCGTTTTTTATAAAGTGAAAGGAAGGTCAAACCCGGTGTTAGACGATCTCATTTCTCCGTCCGTCTCTGCCGCCGAACTCGTCGCCTCCTTCGGAGGCGACAGAGACGGAGAGATAAGTAAGATGCCATGCGTTGGTATGAGCTTCCTTTCATTTTTATCAACTCCTAGCACATGCGCAAGGCGCGCACACGGCCGTTACACGCGCGTGGGCGTAGCGCACAGCGGCGCGAGAGGTCGCGTGACGCTATCACGTGGCATACAGCTAGAACGCAGGGGGTAAACCCGCAGACGGGCTCGGTGAGTGCACCGTCTGTCTCCCCCATCTCCGCGTGGGCTCGTAGCTCAATCGGTGAGACAACGGGCTGTCGCTCCGTTTCTCTATTCGATCCAGGTTCTATTCCTGGCGGTGCCAGTAACTTGTTTTTGTTCGCCAGAGTTTTCTGTTGACACCAGCGGTCGCGACAGAACTCTTGGGGGGTAGATGTAAAAAACTTTGCTTGAAGAAAACACTTTCCGTGGTAAGAATCAAACCTTGGTCCCTCGCGTTATGAAACCGGCTTCTGTTTGACTGCGCTGTCATCGCATTCTGTGCTCTCAGCGTTTCCTTTGGGCACGTAGCACGATTTCTGCCTTCGGACTTTGGCTGAAATGAAGTGGACTTCCACAGTTTGGATTTTGGACTTTATGAGGGTGGCTTGTGGCTTTCTTTCTTCTAAAAAAGAGGCAGGCCTAAGAAAAGGTATGTTAAAGCTAGTGAAGACCACCAGCTCTGCTGTTTCCTCAGACTGCGCATCTCAATTGCGAAGCTGACCAAATTTTTGTGTGTGAAATAGGCACCAAGTTCCAGCAGAACCTGTATAATCGGCTTGAAGCCTTTGAAATTAAGCTCACGCGAACTTCCGATTTAAAAATTATTTTCTATATAAAAATTTACTGATAAAAACTTTAAAGCTGAGAATTTTGCAAAAAGCTTCCTTTGTATACGGAGATATCTCCCATTAAGTTTCAACCGTTATCGTTTAGTATAACATTGTTAAGGTCAATTTTAATCTTTTCGCAACTAGAATATTCAGAACGAATACCCTGTAGACATCGCCATCAGCATGACGCGCTGAGCGCCTCGCCCCAAACTGCCGACGTCAGGGCTCCCGTGACGCAGCGAAGGCGCTGGCTGTTGTTGGCGCGCCCTGCTCCGCCTTGTTTATCCCGACACAGTTTTCGGTACTGATATCATGGTGCCGGGCACGTGGGGCCTGTTCCTGTCTGAATGCATGCGCGCTCGCGTACAAACCGGCCATGGTGCAGCCAAAACAGTGATGCCATCCGTGATCGCAATCCTGCCATTGCGGCCGCCTCGGTGTTCGTTTCGTCGAAACCGAAACTGGCACAAATAAACGAGGCTGTAAATATTTATTCACGCTATGTTACGCCGTTAATGTTCCATTCTGTTATTACTTGGCTCGTAGGCACTCATAGCAGCAAAAAAAGTAACACGAAATTGCTCGCCAGTACTCCTTTAAGAAACTCAGGCGCTCCAAGGAGTTTATTTTGTTTATAGCCACTTTTAAGTCCAGCGGAAATAATTTGGTGTGCTCTATTGCTTTGCAGCGTTAAAACGTAAGCATGCGGTCATTTATTTCGGTATACAGTCATCTCTTGCTTAACTTGTTTTGTCCGTGTACCTGACATGTACACCAAAGCAGTTAAAAAACTGTTTAGAGAGTGTGTAGGTGTTTTTTGTGTCTTAGGTCGTATACTTCATCACTTGACAATGTAGTAACTGGCCAACAGTGTACCGTTGTAACATATCATTCTTTGATGTCACTCAGATCGCATCTTGATCCAGCGCCCGCTGAGACTAAATGTCTTCGTCATAGCAGTGCACTATTTAAAATCAGCGCCACTAACCTTGCCACAAAATCACACGTAGAATGGATTGGCACTCGAAATAAATGTCATTGCGCCTTCTGGATGGCGAGGCCCGACTCGTAAGGCTGAGGTGCATAGTTCTGAGAAATCATTTTGTAGATACCTAAACAGCTGACAGCAGCATTCACTATTAGTGATCGTCTCTGACAATGTTTGTTTCCATTAACTGTTGCCTCTCTCCAGGGGACGCATTAAGCACTTGGATGTGGTGACACTTCTGCGGAAAATACAGCCTCCCCTGGGATTCGGCAAGCTATGCCCACACCGGGTCGCCTGCAAGGTAATGGTGGATACTTTTAATAATGAAGATACCCTCTAGGGGCACTGTTCAGA
This sequence comes from Haemaphysalis longicornis, assembly GCA_013339765.2. Taxonomy (NCBI): domain Eukaryota; kingdom Metazoa; phylum Arthropoda; class Arachnida; order Ixodida; family Ixodidae; genus Haemaphysalis; species Haemaphysalis longicornis. The sequence goes on along the minus strand of CM023457.1, from coordinate 75,560,227 downwards.
TGTATCAAATTGTGGCCACGTGCCGATGCATTATTATGCACTGCCATGAAGTCAAAATTCAAATGTGAGAAGAAAACTGCAGGTTTAGCAGATATGTACTACGTGTTATATTCATTATAGAGCAAACTTTTCGTGCAATCCAATATGTATTTGACCAGAGCAGCTTTCGTGAGTCAATATAAGGCTGAACGTAAAGTCAGCGCAACCACTGTTGGATACATAACAGTGCTGTGGGTTGCCTCACTTTATGTGCTCGCGTTCTAGGTTGATCTGCCTTAAATTATTAATGGCGAATAATTATTTGCCGCATTTTATAGTGAGGTACTCTGTTAAATCCCGCCATTAACATTCCCATCAGCCAATTGACAAACTCTAAGACCTTTGCATAACTGGACTAATATTGCTTTCAAGTCCCTATACGACCAGAGGTTCTTGCCGAAGCACAACCAGATCCTTTGACACATAAACTTCAGTGTCCCGGCGAGCCAACTAAAAGATGACCGGCGAATGTGGACAGCATTGGAATTGAACTGTCATAACTAAAGCTTTAACAAAAAATAATATAGTGTCATCTGCAGGACTTAGTATTATAAATAAAGAACGTTTGTTATTGGAGCTATTTTCAGTTAAATCCAGCTTTTTTAATAAACCTAATTTCACAATTCTATGAGCCCCCACTGGGGGAAGTGTTTCTTGCATTTCTATTCCTAGAATGATATAAGGCGCTTCAACTGAAAGTGTAAGTATCCTCACTTAATTCATTTATATAGGACGGCCACTTAAATGGGACGACCACTTCAGCACACTTAAATGGGATGGCAGAGAGGCCATCCCATTTAATAAAATGTAATGTTTTATCTACTAGACACTGTAGTTTTGATTTTTGCATTCTTTTGTTGTTTTTCTCTCAACAGAAACTAGTATCGATGAACATGCCGCTCAACAGCGACGGCACTGTCATGTTCAACGCCACTTTGTTTGCTGTAGTTCGCACTTCGCTCAAGATTAAAACAGACGGTAAGCCGACAAGACCTCTATTCCTTCAAATTGAGCTAACTATTATTGCTAGAAACCGCATGTGGTAACCTTGACCCTCGACTAAAATTTTCGATGCCTGCCATGGTGATGTTTTCGAAAACTCGTTTTATTTGAAGGTAATATCGACACTGCCAATGAAGAACTTAGAGCCATCATCAAGAAGATATGGAAGAGGACGAGCCCCAGGCTACTCGACCAAGTGGTTCCGCCCGCAGGTGACTGAAGCATCAAACCATTTTATATAGCTCTACACTATGTGAACACATGTATTATTGTGTGAGTTGACCTTATAGTAGGGCATTACTTTAAAACAGGCGCTGGTTACCAATGTAACCTAGATGAAGTTACCATTGATATCTGGCAGCTCATATCCGCAAATACCACTTTAATTATATGCACAGTGATTTCGTACTGTTCTGCTCTTGTTATCGTGCTATATTCACTTTTCATAACAAACTTTTAGTAGCAAATTGCTGTTAGTGCCCTTTGGGGTGCACGCAACTATCTTGAATACATTTTGCTTCTCGTGTAAATAACTCTCGTTTGTTTGAAAATACTTTAAAACTCATTGAATTTCGTCCCTTTGTACGTATCTGAGGAAGACCAGAGCAACAAAAACTATAAGACCAAGTGCCGTGTTGGATTTGTTGACTGTCAGCGGTGCCCGTCTTTTGTAGGGCTGATTCTTCGCCCTACGCTTTGCCAGTTTAGTTTGAAGAACAAGTTTGCTGTAAAACTCTTTAGTACTAAATCACATCACCTTCTTGTTGGACACGCTTTAAGGTTGCAGTGTGCCCGCACTTAGTTTTTTGATAAAAGCACGTTTGTTTCATGTTTTTTTGTTCTCTCTGGTGTGTTCACTCGTGCTTTTTTCTCCTGCTCCCAGCGGATGACGATGTGACGGTGGGGAAGTTCTACGCGACCTTCCTGATCCAGGACTACTTCCGGAGGTTCAAGAAGCGCAAAGAGGAGCGAGCATCGCAGAAGGAGCCCAACGAAAGCACCGTCGCCCTGCAGGTGCGGGAGCGTTTGTTCAGGCGGCTGACATAGCGGTTCGAAAATTTCAAGAAGTCGCAAATGAATATGGTGGTGTAGATGAATTTTGGACGTAATTTAATACCCATTTCCGACGTTTTGCAAGTGACAGTCATAAGTATTCATGTGCCTCCGACTAGAATTTTTTTCGAAACTTGTCATTGCAAGTCAATCGAAGTGTTTGGTTCCTAATGGTTAAGTTTGTTGACTGCTGGCATGGCTGCGACTGCTGAAAGAAACTTTGAGGCATCAGTTACGATAACCATTTATTTCAGTCTAAGCCATGAAAGGGGCCATGAAGTTACGTTTAGTTACGTTAAACCTGGATATAACCAAGTTGACAAAAACTCTCAATTTTTCGTTAGATGGAGATTTCGAGTTAAAGCTCGCGTGAATATAGTAGAAACGAAACCAAAATGCGAGACATCAGTCACGGTAAAATCACCCTTCAAAGACAGAGTAAAAAACTGCGTGATTTCCACCTGCTGCTTTCCCACGAGCTTAGTCACTGCACGGCACTCCAAAGAAGCAACGTCGCGTACCCCCGCATTCACAAACGTAACTTAGATATTACTATTGCCTTTGACACTTTTCGGTGCCTTAACTCGTTCCAAGTACCAAACTTCTGCTCAAAAGACGCCTTTTCGTGAACTTGTTCTTTTCCGCACACAAAATTGGTGAGAGGGCGCTAGCTGGTATACTGCACCAGTCGACAACGTTCATCTTGCTTGCCGGCGGAGACGGCACCTGAAATTGCGAGCTTGTCTTGAAAAAACAAACCTTTTCGTTTTTTTTTTTTTTTTTTGCAGTAGAACTTATCAGTGACGAACCGACACCACCGATAGCAGTGGATACGCGCGACTACACGCCGACAGGCAGGCCTAGCACCTAACCGACACCGCACTCACACGTGAAAACACACGGTAGTTTGGGAGCAGGCGAAATTCGCCAACTTAGTGCATTTCCCCAGCCGATTTTTACGACAAAGTGCAAAAACAATGGCTCATCAGAGTAGCGAATTCGTTGCATCAAGGTTAACCGTCGCAACGCCTTTATTACATACAGGTCGCAAACACATGGGCTTTCAGTGGGGCTGAAAATAGGGAATTGAAAAACTTCGTTAAATCCAGGAATATGTTACATAGACGTTCGTTACATCCACGTTTAACTGTAATTAAAAGGTTAGTTCGTCACGATAAAAAAAATTGGGCCCATCTCCCCGCGAGGGGGACTCGAGTAAATGCGTCGCATAGGGGGTGGGTGTATTGCGTTAACGTTTAGTGTTTGGGGAGTTGGTGGTAGTGAATGCGTTGTATCAGCAGCTTCTGACGTAGTTTGAATGAGTCAAGGATATAAGGCGCGTTCGTAGCCTCCCATTCTGTGTCGGCTTTGTGGCGCAGTGGGTAGAGCACCATGTATACATTGCGTTCCGCCCGCAGGGTCGAGGGATCGAAACCAGGCGCCGGATAGTATTTTTTTTATACAGTGTAGGGGGAGGGAGGGGTGCGGACTACGACTACGGACGTCAACGCGGGTGACATCGTGAGTTACTGAAATGCTCTGCATTTAAAAATGATATCAATTCTATCGCGAACTAAACAAATAATCCAGATATTAAAGAAAGCATATGACGCAGTGCCGACTCCCCAGACACTTCCTGGGGATTTCTCTATGGCATGGCAGAACCGTGTTCGAGCGACTGGCGGCCACCGACGTGCGCTATTTCCAAGAAACACGACTGAGCTATCGTTTTGGGGCCTCTAGTTCAGTTTGATTGTATCACTTGCATTTAAACGCGCAGTTAGCACACCGGTAATGGTCTTTTCGCTGCTTGTTCATTTTACGTTACTCTTTCCCATTTTACGTCAATGTAGCGCAAAATCTGAAAGTTTTTCAATATAGCCAGCATTTTCTTGCTAAAAGAACGTCTTTCGTGGCGAAATAGAACTGAGTTTGCAAGGGTTGCGTTCTTTTTCAAATTGAACAGTCGTCTTTTGTCTCCATGGACCCTTTAAGGCAACGTTGTAGAAAATGCTATTTACAAAATATTATTTAGCCGAAGGTGTGAAAGGAGATGTTCTAATAATAAGAATCCAAAATATGCTGTAGAAGCTTGTTAAGCTCGTATCTTACGCCCTCTGACAGGACAGAGTGTTGCGCTTGAGCTGTTGCTTTTGTTGAGGCATTCCATTATTATGCAATTGACGTGACTGCTTCAAGAGGGAGAATGTGTACACCGAACCCTGCAATCTAGAATAAATTGCTTATTAGCTAATTTTGTGGTAAACACCTACATCTGATGTAATAGTATGGTATGTGGGGGTGTATGCTTGCGAGGTTGAAAAAATGCCAGAAATAAAGTTTTTGGAAAGGGTGGATTGGCACAGGTTATTTAGGAACCGGGTGAGTGTAGTGTAGGGTGAGTGTAGGGGGGAGGGTCGAAGGACGGCTATGAGAAAGAGCGACGCAGCGGGGGCCTGGAAATGGCGATCTCTAGCGAGCACAACAAGCTCCGCTGGGGCTGTCGATAAGGCTGGTCAAGTGGGGACAAACACGGCGGCGAAGTTTAACGGAATGTTCAACAACAGATCAAGAGAAGTTCTAACTAGGCTTTCCTTTTACACTCTTAGAAACTCCTAGGCAATCTGCCATTTTTTTTTTTTTGATGCGGCCATGTCAAATATTTAAGACTTCCCTCGCGTTTCCCAACATAGGCAACCAGAGCTTTTCTTTACACACTGCCTGCGTTTCTCTACTATAGGCGGGCCTCAGGGAACTACACGAGATGGGGCCTGAAATCCGGCGTGCCGTATCCGGGAACCTGGACCAGGATTTCGAAGAAGGACAGGACAACGAACCCATGCACCGAGTGAGTATGCTTCGGTATGTTCGGGGGTGAAATATCTCGAAACGAAATCGTTCGCATTCATTGTACCCATCAAGAGAGATTTAAAAACCACCTGGCATCAAATGCGTCACGAAGCTTGACAATTAGATGCCATACGACCGTAATCAAATCCGTTCAGCCGCAGTGCCTCGCTGTACAGCGTCCTCCTGAACTCAGACGAAATCACTAAAACGATGGACGCGTATTCCTGCAATAGCAAAATAAAGGTGTTGCAAACTTTGCAGCAACAGTACTATCTTTCCGCTGTAGGTGGAAAATTATATTTCGCACAGGTGCCGTTTATCACGTTGTCTAGTGACCGCGCTATTTGTTTTGCGGTGTTCAGAACTTCTCAAAGAGTTAACCGGATAATGATACCTTAACGCTCTGCTGAGAAAAGGTGTTGAATGGTGTAAAATACTCAGGAATGACTGTGGAAAATTTAAAACATTGAAATCGTCTGTTGCCGAGAACACCGTCAGCTCAAAACTTACTTTGCTCTTAATCCATATGTGCACTATACAAAACACATCGCAGATGAGTTAAGTAGAAAATACGAGAGAAATAGGAGGCAGTCCTTCCATGTCATCGTGATCTTGACAGCTACTGAAATGAATTATAGTCATGTGCCGAGCGTACCAGAGCGAAACACCAGCACTACTTTGCTGAGCAAGCCGCGTCTAGTGTTTCCCTTATAAAGTAGTCACACTGGTAGGTCACAGTGTGACTACTATGAAGTAGTCACACCGTGTGACTTATGAAGTAGTCACACGGGGCAGAAATACGCGCTTTCACTCAATCGATTTAGCCACATGAAATAGCAATAACAGGGTTTAGAGACTTTTCGGCAAGTGCTAACCCGTTCCGTCATCTCTTGCGTCCCCTCATGTGCAGCGCAACCACACCCTGTTCGGGAGCATGTGGTCGTCGATGCGGGCCGCGAGCCGGCCGCACAGCGGCGTCATGGGGACAAGGGTCCCCCCGCCGCAGGGCTACCAGCACGCACGGGTCTCGCCGACGGCCTCGCTCGACCACCGCCTACACCGCTCCACCACCAACCACGTGCAGCTGAGGAAGCACGACGGGCCCCAGCCGCCGCCGCTGCCGCCCGCCACCAGGGCGGCGCGCAGGAGTCCCTCCAGGTAAGCTTGCCGCCCCATACCCAAACCCTGCCGCGGGGCCATTGACTATACTGATGGGTACCCGCAAATGCGTCTGTCTGAAACCTTACTGTTATAGAAGTGGTGTACTGTAGACACTAGCTTTTCGCTGCACTGTACAGCAAACGGAAGGTTATGCCTTCTTTCGATACCCCATTAATACCTCGTACACCTGTTGTGCTTCAAAAAAAAAAAAGATAAAACCTGGTTGTCTATATTTCAGTGTATGTTAATGATATCAAGGCTGCATAAATTAATTCGGAGCTCTTCGCTACGGACATTTCATAGGCTAGGTGCAGCTGCGGTGCGTTAAACTCACAAAATGTGAGTGTGTTATGCTTTTAAAAGTCAGTGTACTTTTAAGCGCACCCTCAAAAACAAAATATTACGCCATCTTCTATATAGTTAATTTCGTCTGGCTAGGGGTAAAGTGTCATTTATAAAATCTAGAATCATTCAATGTCTGTTACTTTTACTGGTTTTAACAATACCACGTTATCATTGAATAGCATTAATACAAGCACTTCAGCGTACGTGTTTTACACAGACAAGTCGTATTTTAGTAACTCTGTCCCCCCACAAATAAACTTGAATCAGCAAGTGATATTGTTTTGGATCAGTGATTGTCGACGATAATTTGTGCTAAAACCTGATATGAATGAAAACTTGACAGCACTGAACATTTGTAGTTATTTATTCGTGCAATAATGCCTCCTGGCCTATAATATTCCACGAAGACAAGATCGAAATCAATGTTAATCCAAAACAACGATGCACACACGGAATAAACGTGATGTGTCATTGAACAATAAATCTACCCTCTTAACCACTGTTCATTATAGGCAACTGTACCGACAACAATACGATAAAAGTGTGGAAATACTATATAATGAGCACGTGCACTAGCCTCTAAGGCCCATTGCCGGAACCCTATGACGGGGTTATATGTAATGAATTGTTTGCAGGCGTAACTGGTCAAACGAGCGTCAGTTGTCTAGAAAACTTTCATTTGAGCGCGTACGAACGTGCATGGCTTTTCCTGGGTTGGCTGCGGCGGTTTTTGTTATTATGCTCATTCTGTTGCCATCCTATGTCTCTTTCTTTGTGTTGCCACGGTGGCGGGTGCGTGTCGGGCGAGCTTGCGGCCAGAAGCGCCAACATTCTCTTGGCTGTCCTGCTGGTAGGCTATTCATTCTTGCGCTGCGCCCTCTAGCTGGGGATTCTCTGCTGCGCTTCCTCTTCCTACTTCTATTTTCCTACCACCTTTTCCTTCGTTCTGTTTTGTTTTGTTGTTTCATGCTTTCACTTTGTGTGTTTTTGCATTTTCTTCTTTTCCTCTACCTCTGTTTGGCACCATGCATCGTGGAGGTGAATGTAGCCTTCAAACTGTGTTCTTGATCTGTTTGCATGCCATTATAGGTAAGGTGGACAGCACAAAAACCACACACGTTGAGCTCAGTGGAACAATAGCAACGCGAGTCCCGCTTTTTTTTTCATTTTGCTTGCTGAATGACCTAATAGATGGATGTTTGAGTTTTCGAAAAGGTGCATTCCTTTTCCCGGAGAGCACAGAACTAGCAGTTGCTGTGACCGAGAGGAATGCGAACTAAATCTGTTAATAGGCTACGTCGTGCTGTTTAAGTGAACCATAAGATGCCGAAACACTCAATTTGACACCAAAAATATTGCGAACCGAAACTAGGAGGCATTTTTTTTTCATAACAATGTTACTTTACTGACAGCAAGATATTAAACACAGCGAGGGCTGGAACTCTGGCTCGAGCCAAACGGCAAAGTCTTTTCAGCAAGCCGCACAAAAGAATATTGGTAGTACGTGAAGTAGTAGGTGAATAAAAGTTGTGAAGGAAGTGCCAGTTTCGTACCATTAGGGAAGCAGAATGTCGCGGATAAAACGAATATCACTTTCCCATATAGTTATTACATGTACACTTACAATTTGTGGGGTTATTTCATCTATGTGGCTCAATCCTAATTCCAACATACCATCACATCGTCCTAAAAACTGCCATCTCACACAAAAAAACACACAAAAAACGTCAGAGCTCTCTACATTTGGAAAGAATTGAAATAGAAACTAGCAGTTATTCTGAAAGTTAACCCTTTTTCGAAGCAGGCACTAAAATTTTATGGTAATGATTGGAACACCTGTTTACCTGACTTAACTGGCAGTTATGAGTTCTTTTCTTCTCCTCTGTTTTGACATACCTTTTTTATATGCAGTTTCACTGCATCCACAACACAAATCCAGTACATTTTGTTCCTACGCGTGAAGGAGATGACATTAGCATGAACGGAAAAGTAAATGTTCAGAGTAACTGCAAGATATACTGAGTGCATGTAATTAGGCATGTAGGAGCGCAGAAATGTTTTGCATGCGCATTACAATGCATTGAATTTGAAAATGCATGTCGGTACTATTAACTGAAAAGTGGATCAAAACATTTTGTCTTTCATGGCTTCTGTCTCACAGTTCAGCTGTCTATGCTTCAGTAGATCAAAAAGTTTTTGCTACAAACAGCAAAGTGTTAATAATACGCTTAAACAAAAACACAACTCGCACACCTAGTTCAGTATTGCCCTCTTGTCAATGTATACTTTCGCAAATATTGTTTTATTCCTATTCCTATATGCAACCAAATCATTTGATGCACTAGTCCCGATGACCTGTTTTTTTTCAAAGCTGGATGTAGTGTTGTGACCCTCTGACTTTTTAAGACACATGTCTGTTGCTTTCCGATGTTCAGTGCCATTAGCTATTGGTTTCAGCACGCCAACAACTGGTAAATATTACATATGACTGGCGTTAAAAAGAGAGTTACGCTTTTGTTATGTGTTCTGCCAAGATGCTTCTCCTGTGTATGCCTTCTGTGTTCACATTTTGATACGTGGTTAGGTGAAGTACTGCACCGCTTTCGACAATGCGTGCTGGGAAGGGAAACTCATTTTATTCAGATAGAAAATTGTGTTATTTATAGCATTTTAACTCGTTAAGCAACGCTGCGTCTGCAAATTCATAGATAAAACTTGTCTGCAACCTTCAGTGCCCTCTTGAGATGTAGTAACATAGCAAAAATTATTCCAAAATGTGGCCCTCAAAATAAAAGGTATTTTTCAAGGAAAAATCCGGCTTCCGGTTTTCTGAAGGTGCCCTATTTTTTATTCCCCTCACGTGTGACGTAAAGAGAAGATTTCTTTAAAAAAAACTAAGACAGTGATGGGCGATTGCAACGAACAGTGTACTTAATGGCATCTAAGTGATTTCCAGACGTAGGACTGAGTACCAAGTGATTCAGTAATGGGCAAAACAAAATGCAAACTTTCGTCTGTATCTTCTGACCCTGTAAATACAACTGCTAACTTGTGCATCGCACAACACCGTTCTGAAACACCTGTAACGTACGCCTCCGCGCGGCCTGCAGCACGTAACGTCAGATATTATGTTATTTTTTAGTCACAGTTGCACATCGTTAGTCATAACTTGTAGTGCCCTAAAGCCACTGAAATTTAACGTGCACTTGGCGGCTGGAAAGCAGTGATATCATCACAAGCCTAGATCTGATTCCACATAATAGCAGCTCATCTTTGTGCGTAACATAAGCATGGTTTAGTTATGCCCATGACAGCATAACTGTTTCCAGGCAACGCAGAGAAGGTACTGGGGCTCTAAAATTTGCAGTAATGAACACCCTTGGCTTCCAGCAGACCTGTTCTTTCTGTAACTCGATCAAAGCATCCGCAATAGCCGCAGTGTGGATACAAGGCAAATCAGCTCGAAAATAATGCATGCCTTGAGATTGATTGACATTTGAAACAAATTATCAGTCGGTTCATGACCTAAAAAAATAAAAAGAGTGCAAAGGACATGTAGACTGGACGAGCGCTCATCAAGTCTACTTGTGATTCTTTGCCCATGTTGTTTGCGCTTTTTTTGCAACCAATTCTCGCACATTTTATGGGAGGGCATCACAGAGGGACAAAAAATTTTCCATTAACAGTAGGATCTTACCACTCTCTTATGTTCTTCCATAAAACCTTTAAAACAGAGTGCAGTGTTGTAGGTTGCTGTGATAGCCACATAAGGACCCTTTTTTACGTTCATTGTTTAATGACAAACTCTCAGCAATGATCGGCAGGTGCAACTCTGTGGCGTTACCAGTGTTCTCTGGTTGTACGAAGTGTCAGAAAAACTTCGGAGCTTTCAGACAACCAAAATAAATTTGTGTAACTGTAAGTAGCAATGTCAACGGAAGTGGAGTACTGTTGTATAACCCAATCGATTTGAGTAGACTCATCCCACCAAACAAGCGCTATCAGTTTCTGCCACGACGCATCCTGGCTCCCGACAAGTCGGCGCATGTGAGGCGATAGCCACAAAATTAGTCTTCCGATTGTACCTGCCACAACGGGTAATCGGTTAAGGCGCGATCCTGTGGAGTCGAAGGGCTCTGGTTCAATTTCGGGCACGGTGGCCGCTTTTCACATGGAGGCGAGAAGCAAAAACCCCGTGTGTCGAAATTTCGGCGCTTGTTAAAGAATCCAGGTGGTCTAAATTGGGTCCCTCCACTACGATGCGCGTATAGCACAGATGTAACACCAGTGCATGTAACAACAAAACTTTGAAAAATGCAATTATGTAAGGGTCATTTACAGCCTACCTGCCATTTTTATATGCACGCGAGAGTCCACTACGGTGCGCCTCATAGCCCGGGTGTAGCTTCAGCGCGTCAAACCCAAACATTTAAAAATTTGAGCAATCTTCCGATTAGTAAATGCAGTTTTTAAAAAGCATGCTTGCCAATTCTTTTTTTTTTGTAAACGCGAGAAGTCACTATGGCGTGCCTCATAACGCAGGTGTAGCTTCGGCGCGTCTAACACAAAAAGTTTGCACTGTCTTCATTTATATGAGGCTCATTTAAAATCTCAGTTTCTTTATTTCAACTCCAAGGAGCAGTGGGCTCGGAAATAAAAGCTCTAGTGAGCTTGGCAATGCTCCCGAGCCAAACATGCTTGCCAATGCTTGCTTGCTTACTTGCCAGTTTACCGCGCGCGCGAGTGTATACTCTGCTCGCCTGATAGCCCAGTTGTAGAATTGGAGTGTTAAACTCCAGATTTCAAAATTTTTGAGTCTTTCGATTGTGTAAGGGTCGTTTCATCATGCTTGCCTGTTCTCGTTGCGCGCGAAAAGGAAAATAGAACACGATTCTCGCGTACCAACACCATGCGCGGTGCCGAATAAGCGTACACCGCGCTGGGACACGTGCGTGTGTTTCATACTCACTACATACATACACGTTTTACTATAACGCGATAGAATGACAACCTTACAGTTTTGATCACAGGGTTTAAAGGCGCAAGAAAAACGCGGACACTAGAAGAAAAAACGAGCAATACAAACGAAGCGCCACTTCCGACTAAACTTTATTAAAGAAACAAACAGCATTTACATGTTACCCAAACATGACGTACCACTGTGTTCTGGTCCGCTTATTAGGAATTCAATCTCTGTTGCTGAAATGGCAACAGATGGTTTGCTGATGCAGTCGGTGAACTCGAGTTTTGGCGCTCTTCGGTCAAGATTCCGTTGCCCCACTAACAAGATACTGCGACACGCGTGCGTGGCCCCATGTCCATCCACAGCAGCTCCTCGGCGGAGGACCCCGACCAGTGCGGGGCACCGTCGTCGTCGCCGTCGGCCACCACGCGCCAGGCGCCGTCGGTGTCGCCCAGCAGCTCGCCCCTCCACGTGGCCGCGGGGCCCGGATCCGCGGCGTGCAGCTCGTGCGCCGGCAGCAGCTCGCTCTACGAAGAGGACGAAGACGCGGGCGGCCGCGGGGGGGAGACCATCCCGCTGCGCGCGCTGCGTCGCTCGCGGTCGGCGCGCCAGCCGTCAACCACCACTAGCAGCGGGTCGCCGGCGTTCACCCGAAACCAGGGAGCCTCCTTCCAGCCCGACTTCTACTTCTGTCCCCAGTACGTTGTCGGCCCTGCACTGTAACGACGCGTTGTGGCAGAGTTGAACGACTTGGAACTTTGTGTCGAGCGGTAACAAACAAAACGAGGCGCTAGGGTGAAAATAGGTATACGCAGATCGTACGGTGGAAAACAGGAGGTGAGGAGGTTGTTTCTAGCCCTTGTGAGGTGGCTTTCGCGGTGGGAATACTCAAGTAGTCATCGAAGATTGTAATTTGTAAATGCGACCAGCGAAACCGTTATTTTCTCCCTGTGTGGCATAATATAAAAATAACTAGAAAACTTTGCGCCAGAAAAAAAGTATGATGCCGCAGATATTGTAGATACTCAAATGAGCAGTCGAGACTCCCCGGTTGTAATGCGCCAAAGAGTTCCAAGTCGTTAAGATGTTCGTTCGTAGAACCAGCATTGTTCTGTGTGCCCTTCTCGTTTTAGCGTTTCTTCTTGGGCTACTGCATTATTTACAAGATGCGTTTCAAGTCAAGCTTTGTGCAAGTTAAGCTGCAGGGTCTCAATGCAGTTCCTAAGACTTATCTAGTAATGAATGGGGCCCTGCTACATGTGGAATAGCTCAAACGTACCACAAAAGCGTGATGTTTGAGAAGGCGCTTGTCGATAAAAAACAACAAAATTGTGATTATGCCACTTCTTTTAGACTCCACTGCCGTCTTACAACATGCGGTAGTGAGTATTAAGTTGTTTTTTTATTGTGCCCATTTTGCTGTTTTAGGGCTGGTAATTCTAGAACAAAAAACTGTCAAACATGTACGCACCTCTGAGCCACCATCTTGCAAATGGCGTTTATGTATTTCTAGCTCAGAGAGGATTCTGCATAAGCGCAAGAGCCTTATGCTTGCTTTATTTTCTTCTAAATATGAGCATCACTTCAGGCCAATAATTTCAAATTTTGTTATTTTTTGTGCTTGGAGACGACCTGAAGCAAAATGTTGAAGGGCTTGAGAACCAACTTTTTTGTGTATATGACATGTATATGACCAAGACTCCAGCGGTAGAGCTGGCTTTTTATTGGTAGAATTTGTTGAAATCTCAAATGTCTCAAAACAAGTCAATGTAGGCTTGTTTCTGGACTTGACCAGTTGCTTCAGTTAATATGTTCATCATACAAATACGCAGATGTACTCGAGATGCCGGAACACGACCAAGAACGCATGACTCCCTGTGAATAAAGAGTGAAGACTGCAAAGAATTCATGCAATTCCCGGTCTTTAATGCCACGAAAGTGTTTTGGAGACTCTTTAGGCCTAATTACAAACAAGTGACACTGAGGCAGGGAATGGTGAACTACAAGCAGCATGCATCAGAAGTTGAGGCCTTTTGCCTTTCTAACACTCAACTAACGATCTCTGCGAATTTTTCGCACTGTTTGGCATGGCACTAGCATGGCGGAATGCATTAAATCTATAATACTCGTGGGCGTTATTACAATTACCGTAATGGAATCAACAGGGAATTTGATTATCTAGCTTCTGTTGTGAGTGACTGCAATTAGACCAGCAACGCAAATCCACTCGGTGCAAACATTTTCAGCCGTGCTTGCATTAAAAAGTTGGTACGAGATCAAAACATTTTAAAATTTACGTGTTCGGGTATTTTACTATGCTGAAGGGATAACCAAATTGCGTGTTTCAATATTCGTGATATCTATAAAAAAAAGTTTTTTTTGTTGCGTCACTTCAAGTATTCTGAATACGAATTATTTTGCTCACATCCATTTCACGACTATAAAAACACCAACCGGACATCTTTTCTGTCATTTATACACATGGCATGTGTTTTAAAGCAGGCAAATTTGAAGATAAAATTTGAATGCAGGCTGCAAGATCCAACTTTATTTTGCTAAAATTCCTGCCTCTTTCACTACTAGGAAGTTTTTACGTGATTAGGTGGTTTACGACAAAGCTGGATGTAAATGGTTTCGCCGAGATTATTTGTAGGTCAGCATTTTTGTTTTGTCGTTGAAATTCTGTGTTGATGTGTGAAAAGAAAATAAGTAGTGTGTAGTGAAGTCTGGAGTTGACCTTAACAGCACTCAAGACGCGTACTTTGCGTACCTTGTGATGTTACTGTGATCCCTCTCGGTTGCCGGACTCGCCCTAACTCAGTACCTTGCCTCTCTTAACTTCTCTTCCCTACCCAACCTCCATCCCTCCCTTGACCTCAAAAACAATGCACACAAAAACTTACAAAACTAACAACCACAACGTGGTTTTCTTCCTCTGATGTTTCTTATTTTCTTCCATCTCCTACATTTCCTTTTATACATCTTTTTTCGGACACTGTCAACCACAATTTCTGATTCTGTACAAACTGACCCCTCTACATCTTCGCCTGCTCCCTGTATGACGTACCCACCTTCGTAATTGTTTCTATTGTCGCACACTCTTACGTACAACAACACACAAAACTGGCGTCGTGAACAAATGCATGTTCCCTATCATCCACCATACTGCATTTCTGCATTATAATTGCTGTATTGCCCACATGGAATCTATACTAATCTAAATTAACTTCTATCAATTCTATCCTAACGTCCTTCGACGGCACTTCCGACATGCACAACATTCTTGCTCCCACCGTGTCCATTTCTAACAAAAACGACAAAACAAAACCATCCATCCAAAACCCTCCTCCTACCTGGATTGCACCGCCCCACCTACGATCCACCACCCCCTTCCACCTGCAACTGACCCTTCCCACGTGTATTCCACCATCCCACCTGCAACACCCCACGCCACCTGCAATCCCGTTTGGGCCCCGGTGCGACCCGCGAAGCACCAGCGGCGAAGACGAGGACGGCGCAGGACGCGCGCCCACCCCTCCGCCTCGGCGGGGGCTGGTGGGCGCCGTGCGCGCGGGCAGCTTCCGGTTGCCCTGCCTCAGCAAGCAGGACAGCCACGAGCGGCCCATTCTGAGCTGCAGCTCGAGCTCGCACGACACGCCCCCGCTGTTCCGCGGCTCGGCGGGGGGCCTACTGCTGCGGGCGGGCACCGAGCCCTCATCGCTGCACCCCATGCACAGGATCGCGGCCTCGCTCCGCCAGGCGCCGCTGCCGGCCATGGCCGTGGCCGGACTGGCGCCTGGCAGCCCGCCGCTCTTGCTGCGGGGCTCCAGCCCACCCCCGCCGGGACGCTTCCTCCACCGGGCCTCCTACCACGGTGAGTCGTTGCTCGTGGACGTCGCCAAGGACTTGTTCTACCGACCAGTGCATGAAACTATAGGCCTGACCGCTGCCATGGTCAGGTGCTCTACGTCTGCTGAGGACTGAGGGCTGTAAGTTTGTTCTCGGTTCGTAGAGAGGCTGCAGCGTGATACTATTCATGGGTGGCCGGAATCTTATTCTGGTACGGATGTGCAGTTTATATCTCGAAGTCTTCCCAGTATGGTGAGGGTGAAGGAGAGGCGAGGTGCGACACATGTGTACTCTAGCATGCCGTTCGCCAAACCAGGTGTCCTCCGCCATTTATTCCACCCTTCGTGGTTCGAAGTGCGTGTCCAGCAGTGGCTCAGCTCCGGCGCGATCACTTTTGTGACGTGTCTGCTTGCAAAAGCCACGGACGGAAGGTGTCGTGGCGCTGTCACACACATATCAAGTGTAGCCTCACTGGTATCTAGTATGTCATTTTCTAGCAAACCGGCAGCCCTCCAAACCTCAAAATATGGGGTATCGAACTTTAGTGTTCCTGTGGGGACGGAAAGACACGCCATTATGAATCAGAAACGCAAAGCTTGCTGCTAGCATCCCAATTTTGTCTATACTTTTTGCAGCAATGCGCCCTCCTACTTGCCTGCTGCAAGTAGAGGGGAATATGAAGTGTGGTACTGAGTAAATGCAATTGGGACGTGAACCAGAAGCAAATTATCGCAAAGAATCTGTCCCCACTTTCCATGAGGGATATGAGCCCTGTGTTTTTAAGCTTATATGAAATACGAGCGGCGTGGTGGGCGCCGAACATCACGTTTTTACTTAGCGCATAGGTGCGGCTTTACGGCCCCTTGTAACTACAATGTAATTAGCTGAAGGAATAATTAATCCTAAATACTGTATAAACGGTATTTTGAATGCAAAATAAGCCCTAGCGCAACAAACCGTGATGACATACGCAGTGTGCATAATAATTGGTTGATACGAGCCATGTGATTGGCGCAGTGTATCATACAGTGCTAGCTGTTATGCGCCTTATACCTTACCCATAGTGAGCCGGGGGGGAAATATAGGACATAATATCGAGGAACCAGCTTTCGGTAGGCAAAATTAAGCTATCCTGGAACGAGCTGCAATAAATTTTGATCTATGTTCCCTGGAAAAATTTTATCCGCCGGATGGGCGCAGATGCAGCCGTTTTAGCGCGTAAAAATTCGGACTACTCCCCTTGGAAAATTGTGCATGCATCCGGAGTCGCGCGTTTGTGGCGCTCATATATTAAAAGGCGCTATGGCGTTCATGTTTTATATATGGCAGCATTTAGTGCTTTGAAAATTGTTTTCTCAGTAATGCATATATGATTAGTACTGACGCCAACGTCCCGCAGGGTTCCATTTTGGGTTTATTTTATTCCTTAACGATATAGTAATACACATTCCTTTCACTCCTGTTATCACACTCTATGACAATGACACTAGCATGTTTTGTTTTTGTCCTTCTTTTCGTGGTTTAGAATCATCTTTAACAGCTGGCTCCTAGAACTATCGATCGGGTTAACTTTAAGTAAACGAATTAAGCCTCAGAAAAACAGATGTTGCTTTTAAACCCAGAAACAAGCGTTATGATATGATCCGTAGGTAAAATTTCGGAATTCTGCTGTCGAACGTATGCCCGGGTTAAATTTCTAGGAATTATTTCTGAGGGAAACCTTAGTTGGACTCTTTCTTTTGGTAAGGTTCACGCAATTGTGTCATGGTCTATTGACTTGCTTTATACAATTAGATGTCTAGTCCTGATCTGGTTCGTGCGTTAAGTGTACTACGGCGCTAGTGCATTCCAATATTGATTACTTTTATTTATTTTGGGACAGCGCAATGGCAACAAATACAAACACAACTTTAAATCTACAAAAGAGAACTTTTCTCTGCATTGACAAAGTGCCTAGTCCTCATCACCCGGCCGCCTCGTTATTCCTTCAGTGCGGTTTTCTTGCAGCAAATCTATTGTTTAACCTTAAGCTTAGTCTTTTTATTCGCAGTGAAATATAAGGAAACCCATTATTTCGCGAACCTCATATACCAGTGAATGCACATTACGATACACGGCCGAGTTGCTTTAGGAGAGAAATAATCCGAACAAACTATGGAGCACGAAGATTAGAGTACCGAATTCCCATCTTTCCTAATAAGCACCCGGATATTGTAAAAATGCTGCAACAAAGTACGTGATGGCTCGCCGTGAAGAGAAAAATTAAATGAATTTGTCTTGAATTGTAAAGCGTTACTGTACAGTTTGTTATTTTATAGGTTGTCCGCCCTGTTGCGATATCTAGGGGAAGGGTCTGTGCATGATCCCGTATAATAAAGTTGTGATAGCTGCTATGTTGCTTTTGAAAAAACGTATATTGTTGTCTTTCCTCCATAGACTGTATAGCGCGTTCTCATGTTTGGTATCTTTTTTTGCACCATTACTGTGCAATGTGGCACTTACTGGGGAGCAGGCCGCCGTCAGGCACGGGGAGTATGCCCGTTGTCTCTGCACCTGAGACACTGCTTGTCTCAATAAAATTAAATGAAATGAAAAAAAAAATGCTCGGTGTAAGCATTCAGGCGAATTACACATTGAATTGGTATTTCGGAAGCGAAGCTGGCTTTCCCACCTTGCTGAGGTGTATTGTAGAGAAGACTACTTATTAAGATAGAGCCCCTGTCTGGGTAAAAAAGCTCCATCGAAAAAGTGGTCAGATGAGAGCTAAACGAAAGCAATACATGAGAAAAAACCTCCCGTGAAGTCTGACAAAAGTAAACGAGCCTCGTTAGAAAGCTTACGAGGACACTGCATAAGTACGATGGGCGTGGCTAAAATGCACACGCGCTATTTTAGAAGTCATGATAGGCGTCTCCTAGTACAGGGCGCTACAACAATAAATGAGTGCCTAAACAAATTGCAATTATGAACCACTGAATCGATTTGATTAAAATTTCGTTCAAAGATCTGAACGTATGCATATTTTGCTTAAAAGAAATGTTGGCGGCACTAGTGTTCCAATTTTTAGCAATCGATTCAGAACCGGTTTCTGTCTGCTTTCCTTTCAGGTTCGTCTCGAGGCAGCCCTTCCGGCTTGGACCAAAACCACCTGATGAGCGGTGCTCCTAGAAGACCCGAGGACTCGCCCAGCGCCTTCGTGGGAAGTGCGGAGAATCTCGTGGGACGGGTAAAGTGAACGGTTCTTCCATGCGCAATTAAAAAAAAAAAAAAAACCTCCCTACCTCTCCAGAGGCCATGCCTGGGCCCGCACTCATGACGCTACAAACTTATGAACAATGCACTGATTGTGCTACCTGCCGTCTACAAAAACCGGCCGGCTAAACACTTAACAATCCACCAAGTTTGCCCATGTCCTATAGCCCAGAGAGAGGAAGGGAGTAGACAAAGAACTGGTTAGAAGGCACACCCCAAGGTCATAATGACTACAGTACCTGATTAAGGGCAATATTTGTATGTGGAAAGGTATTGAGGTATGTAGCCAATATGAGTGAGGGATGGCTTGAAGTCTCCTGAGTATTACTTTTCCTGTTGTGTCGCTCTTAGCCCGCTTTTAAAGACGAGAGTCTTTCTTGGGCTACTTTAACCCGAAAATTTTGGTCTTTGTATATTTGTCCGTCCCTCGATTCAGCCACCCGGCCAACACTTTACAGATTTCCTTAAAGAGAAGAAGTTTACGTGGGCAAAATTTCTTCCAACCACTTAATCTCGTTGAGAACATCAGATATCTCAAACTTGTTCAGCAAAACTAAAACATTTGGCACGTTTGAGGCAGAACATCAATTCATAACTGGCATTTAATTAAAATACAGGGATGCTTAATGTTTCTTAATTACGCATTGCAAGTAATTTTTTACTCTTAGAAACAGAGAGCCTTCAATCCTGACCCTACACTTCGTGGTGGCATTCTAGAATGCACAACAGTGGAATTTGTGCTGCTGAGCCCAAGAACGCGGGTTAGATTTCCGGCCGCGGCGGCCACGTTTCTAATGAAAGCGAAAAGCAGAAACTCCCGTGTGTCGATATTTTAGCGCCTGTTTAAGATCCCCGGGTGGTCAAAATTGTACCGGTGCCTTTCACTACGGCGTGCCTCATAGCCCAGGTATAGGTTCGTCGCGTTAAACCTCGCAATAAACCAAGTACTCAAACAGTAATGAAACGTTCCATTAGATGGCGTACAAGCAGTGGAACCGGGAAAAGACTTCAGCATACCTCCACCGTGTTTATCGCGTGACGAAGAGGGACGGGAGGAAAAGAGCTTGGGAGGCTGTCGTGGAAGAGAAGACAGGCATTTACATGGCAGGGGCGGTAGCAGGCTCTCGTTTTTCCACGACATTTGCAGCGAAATGAGCGTATACGCGGCCAGTTTTCTATCTGTCCCCCTTCGGTTCGAATGTGCATGTTTGCTCTGTTCGGGACTGCTGAAGGTTCTCCACGAGCAAGGCCTGGGCAAGTACTGCGACGCGGACTTCGTGCGGGCCACCCAGCGGGAGTTGGCCGAGGCCTTCAACCTGACACAGGAGGAAATGGACCGAGCCGCGCACGAGATTCTGCAGGCTGAACGCCGACGGAGCATGCCCCAGCTACACCGGGGACCACCCGGCCATGGCATCGGCGACATGTCGGCCGACTACAGTAAGCGCCACTATAGGAAAGCTCGGTGGCTAAATGAAGTGTTCTTAGTCGTCGCAAACTATGCGGGGGGGACGGAGGTGCTAGCGACTGCACTTTTGCAATGGACTGGACATATGAAATGTAGAAACAGTCACTTGTTCAACTGCAGTGCCAGACACGAAGAGAGTGCAAATGATTGTAAGGTTAGACATTACTAGGCTTGGTGCGATGTGTCTACAAAGGCTAACCCAAATTAAACAGTTAAAAAGGCGCACCCCCTGGCTGCGGGGAGTTCGGTAACACACGCGTCAGAGATAAAGAGCATGGAGCCACCGACGTGACGCCTACAAAAAGAACACACTGTCGCATTAAAGTATATCTCGAGACAATTTTGCAGCAGTTACGCTTGCTTTAAATGGAGATCTGAACTTATAAAACAGTCTAACCAACTGGGATTCCCTAAAAATGTTTTGAAGAAAGTTTTGACTCGTCATTTAAAGTGTTTTACTGGGGCTAATGCACTGTGTGATACATGTTTTGTTGCAGCTGCCACCACCAGCCCTACGGACGACAATTCCACCACCCGTGTAGAGCTCCCCGTGGTTGCGACGTCTCCTACGGAGAACCGAAGCCCTCCCCTACCTCCGGATCAGCGCGCCGACGTGGGCGCGACCTCCCCGACGCGACCACAGTCGCCAGGACAACAGCCGCAAGCCAACGGCAAGACAGGTGGAGGCTTCAAGGACACGCCCTTATAGCAGTGGAGCTGGCCGCAGCGGCAACAAAGACTTCAACACTCTCGTCAGCCACATGGGTGGCTGTGCATTAATGAAGGTGCTTTAGGCGTCGTGGACACGGCAGCGACACCTGCGCTAAACGGCAACAGACGAGATTTGTCTGAAAGACCTTGGGGCGCCGCCACTGAGTGAGCCATTGGTCGGCATCGTCGAAGCTATACTAAGCCTCTTTTAAGCACACCCACCCTCAGTGCTTTGTAATTCCTCATATGGGGCGACGTGCTATAGGCTTCGAGCTTGTCGTTTCTTTCAATGACACTCGCATCAACTGGCGCAGCAGCCAACAGGTCGCTACACTGGCAGCCTTTTTACACGTTCCCCTCCGTCATGGCTACGCCATGTCACAAAAGGTCATCGCCCTTTACCATGCCGGCGGCCTTCTTGAAACTACGGAGCGATGTGGCACCAACCATTGTTCGAGACTACCCTCGTTACCCTAAGACATTATATTCACCGTCAAATCCCTTGTGCTGCAGATCTCCTTGTAAGACTGCATTCAAAGGGTGTCGACAACTTTTTCGTCTTTTTGCTCCCCGAAACCCTACTACGAGACATCGCCTCCAAAAAAGGAGTCACGAACTCAAGACTCGAAGAGAACTGAATGCTCGAAAGCCCTTGTAGGAGAGATGAAGAGTAAACAAAACGCTCTCAGTTCATTGCGCTCACGCGCTTAGCTTTTTTCAAGCCCCCCACCCGCTAGTCTCAGTATACGGAATAGCCGGATAGCACTTTCACCGGGGCCGTGTATATACCTGTACAGTTGTCGGAAGGGTCCTCGCAGGAGCCGACCTGTCGTGTGAACACTCCAGTGCCTTTTTCTCTTTCTCTTACACACTCTACTCCCCCTAGAACCATCGCCGCATCCATAGAACATTCGTTTCGGCTGCATTTCGAAGGTTGTGTGTCCCAGCAAACGCGTGGACTTTCAACCAGTACGCCACCCCTCTCGGTTTGTTTGTGTCGATGGCTGTGTGTCCGCCCCTGCCTCCTCGCGCTGAAAACGCGCGAGGTCCCGCGAGGTGTACTGGACTCGTGCGGAAGTTCGAAGAGTGTCCAGTCACGTGCCGAGAGGAAGATTGTCTCAGAGCGCAGCACGGAGACCTCAACGAGCCGCCGTCACTGCTTCTGATTGAAGGTGAGACTGATGCCACAGGCTACTCTGAATATTCTGGGCTATAAAAGTTACAGGGAAAACTAGAAAGCGAAGCGGTGTCGAAGAAGAAACCGATGACCCGCAGAGTTTTCGGCTGCAGATTTGGCCTGCATTTTGCCCTCGAGCTTTTCTACGGCGAAAGCCTTAGATCTCTGTTTCATACAACGCGTGAGCTACAAAAACTCTTTCTAAGTTACACAGGTCGCTCAGAAATTTGGAGTGCAGAGAAAGAGTTGTTTTGTTGGAAGAGAAAGGATAGGTCGACTCAGCCGATAACTGCCTCTAGGGTTGATTGCATCTCAATCAAGCCTGAGTCTAGGAGGAGGATAAACAGGAAAGAGGATAGATAGAAAAAAGGATAGAAAGGGAGAAGAAGAAAAATGATGGTTACAAGCCGCGCAGTACGAACAGCACTGGCAGCATCACAGAGTCCCGTGACCTTAAAAAAGTGCTGCAGGCCATGGAACGCTTTTTCGCGATTGGAAGGTGAGGAGTCGAGGACAACAGGGTTGAAGAGGTGCATGGAGGCAGTCCTAGTTTCGCATACGACGCTCTAAGCGCTGATAGGGCCTGAGAATGTTTCGGACACTCGCACAGCGCATGCGCGAGTGTCTACATTGCAGGACAGTGTGGGTAGGTGGGTGAACTAGCGATGCCAACCTGGGGATAGTGCGTCAAGAAATGGAAACAGCAGTGCGGGGAGGGGTTTCGGAGGAGGGCTCTGGGAAAGGGTGACGCAAAGTGGGCAGGAAAAGAGAAGAGCAGCGCCAAAGGAGAGTAGGCCTCTGCCACAAGTGGAGTAAACCTGGTGCGATATACCTTGAAAACCTTGAGAAGCCACTTCAAAAAGTGAAAATACCGACAGGGGCGGACAGGTGGCTTCTGGCGATGGCGAACGAACGGAACGGACTTCGGTGAGGGCTCTATATGGGGCTGGGTTACAGGTACGGCTGCGAAGTTTAACAGAAGGTTTAACCTCAAATTAACACAAGGTGCAACAAGCCATACACATTCACATTTTTAAAAAGTTTCAAGCACCGCCCGTATTTTTTACGCCGCGCCTAGCCTGGAAAATTTTGTTTGCCCCCCCCCCCCAGCCGAATGCAAAATCAACAGCTATGACCACGGAACTACCACAGCCATTCTAATAGGAAAAAGGAGTACCTCGTTTAAGCGAAATAAGCAAGCATTAAGGCCCAGAGGTCATATAGTAGATTTACTACCTGGATGAAATCTGCATGTCAGGATCATCTTCAGAAGCGTAAGCAGGTTTCAAGCTCTAACTTAGAGGGTAATTTTGACCCCATACCTTCTTTTTATTGCGTCAACAATAGGTGAAGTATGTCGCCGAAAATTTGCCGTTCATCCGTGTTCCCCGACAAAAAAATAGATAATGACAGAAGGCGTGTGAAGAGGCGGACGCTAAGTCGAGACCTGAGAGAGATGGGGCCGTGATGGTGAGACCCGAGCCTCATTTGTGGCGCTGACGCTGCGCTCTCAGTGGCATGCCACGTCCATCGCACACCGTCTAGACGAGCCCAGTGAGACCCGTAACCTGTTGTACTCATTGCAAATTTAATTGAGCAGCCAGTGCAGGCAGGCAGCAAAGAGGAAGGAATGGGATTGACGGTGACGAAACGCCGATGTTGGCGGACAACAAAAGGAGCGACAGGCAGCGAAAGCCGCTGCTAAAAAAATTAAAGCAGTTCCACTTGACGTGAAAGCGGTCGGAAGTGCAGAGCAGCGATTCGTCAGTGTTTCCCTTGTGTTATTCTTGTGAGTATCAATTGTGTTATGTTGCTTTTGGTAATTTTCGTACGTTTAGTTGGCTTGGCTTGGCTTGGATTTGATTGGATTGGCTACACTGGCCGAGTTCGACCAGTTTCGCGTAGCTCCTGGAGAGCCATGCTGCGCAAGCGCGAGGATTGGATTGGCTTGGATTGGATTTGGATTTGGATTGGATGATAAGCAGCAGTAAGCATGATAATTAGCTAATCCTAGACAAAGCTAAGAATAACCAGCTGAACCTTAGCTCACGCTACGTATATCCTGGCATAGCCGCTTGGCTTTCGAAGCCTCTGGGTTACGCCGCGGCGAAGGGTCCGTGACAGGTTACACCGTGACACCGTGGCGATATGCTTGGTTTCTGCGAGCGAGCTAGGACAAGGCGAGCGCCTAAAGTGCTCTGCACTTAAAAGGTCAAACGTTCCCCCTGAGCCAGTAGAATACAAGGCTCGTTTGGCGAGGTGTGCTAGGGGTGTACGAGAAACACAGTGCTGCGAGGTTCTAAAAACGTAGCAAAGCGTACGCATTGGGCGAGCAAAAGGATATAGGTGCTCACGCACTCTCAAAGGTGTTCCAATAAATCTTCCAAATTTTTTTTTGCGATAAAAAGCTTAAGGCGCCAAATACTTCATGCTATAGCGCTTGCGTAATGTAAACTTCCCTAGCGTTTTCTGTGAACCCCTGTCGCTTTTTAAGGCGAAAGGATTACGAGACCCATTTTGCAAAAAAAAAAAAAAAACACGACGTCGTTGTAGTGGCTGTTCTCAGGCAAAAAATGGCGGGCGCACAATAGAAAAAAGCCTCTTAAAGAGTAAATAAAAAAACACGTGTGATTCGATGGTGCTTGATCCCGGGTCTTTATTGTAGAAGCTCAGTGCGCTACCACTGCGCTCTCTGCACACATTGCTAGCGGTGGAATAAAATGTAAAGCAATGCGTGCAGCGTAAAAACTTAACGTGCAGGCACGTGAGTAGAACAGGTGCATCCCAGCAGCGCATAATTTGCCTGTCGAAATATTTCGCGCCCCAAGATGATGAAACGAAAGCAAAGGAAGAGCCTCAAATGCTCTGCAGCAGAAAACCAGCCTGTAGAAGTTAATCGGCAAGAACACACAAAAAAAACGCAAGCGAAGAAAAAAATGCAAATGCAATGCAGCAATAAAAAATGCTGTTAAGCACCTCCAGCCTTTCCCCTTCAAAGCGCGTAAGCAGGCTTACGGGCCCAAAGGAATTTTTTTATATAAATGGTGAACTCTGGGCCTGGTGTGCATTCATTCTGGTTACAGTAAGATGTGTGAGTTCTTGTATCAAGCTAAAAACGAATGCAGTTTAGATCTGCTGAGCTTTTGGCTTAGGCTTGGAAAACGTTCGAGCTCAACAAAGCTAGAAGTGGATGAAAATGGTGTTTCATTACATTTCGCCCTCACGAAATACAAAAAGTCAAAGTATTTACAGACCGATAAATTCCGGCTTTGTCAAATTTTAATTTGTTCGACGTTCGCGGTTAACAGGATACAGTTAGGTAAAACTTGAACTCAACAAAACGGAAGCTCAAGAGAACCAACTGGCTCGAAGAACAGTGTGTAAAAGGGAGAACTGACTGACTTAACAAGTTACGAACTTGATTTAATTATTGCCCGTAAAAATTCACCCTCTCTAATCGTCGCTTCTTTCTGAAAAAAATGAAAGCCGTTCCACTCAACGTGAAAGCTGTCGTAAATGCAGAGCAGTGATTCGCCATAACAGCCTGTGGCACCGTTATCCGCTTACTACTACTACCCATCACGCTCTTCGCCTCCCTGTCTCACTTCTCTCTTGATGAATTGAACGGAGGTTTGTCCAAAGCAGTTCAGATTTCCCGCCTTCGCAGTGCTCGCGCCCCCTGCCTGGAACGAACAGCGCGAGCGGTTCTCGCCCGTGCCGGCACCTTACTGCGCAGTCCACAACGCGTTGTTTTTGGCGGTCCCATCTCCCCGCGAGGGGGACTCGAGTAAATGCGTCGCATAGGGTGTGGGTGTATTGCGTTAACGTTTAGTGTTTGGGGAGTTGGTGGTAGTGAAGGCGTTGTATCAGCAGCTTCTTGACGTAGTTTGAATGAGTCAAGGATATAAGGCGCGTTCGTAGCCTCCCATTCTGTGTCGGCTTTGTGGCGCAGTGGGTAGAGCACCATGTACATTGCGTTCTGCCCGCAGGGTCGAGGGATCGAAACCAGGCGCCGGATAGTATTTTTTATATATAGTATAGG